>VRYO01001366.1:8489269-8549315 GCA_009812075.1 Sialia sialis
TGAAATTACTGTACTATTTGTAAATCTGTAACTTTGCATTCCCTTGTTCTGGTCAAATGCAGGACACAAAATGCAGCCTCTAGAAAATAATTGTGAGGTTCATGATGCTTGCAGCTGTGAAATCATGTACTTGAGGATGACTTTAGATGTTGATAATTTTAGACCTTCTAGCCTCACAGTAGAGTACATAATCTACATGTAGAGAAAATAAATTTCAGAAGTTACAGTTATTGGCATGATGGCATATGGAACCTGTATTTTAGCCAAAGGCTCTATTTCTGAGTTAAGGACCAAACTCTGATAAAATTAGTGTCATGCTCCAAGATGTAGCATTCTTGTTAAATATGTAATAAGTGCTTTAGCTCTTTTTATTGCAACTTTTACATTATTAAACATTATAATGTGTTCTTTTGAAGCCTCGTCATGGTGCCATTTAGTTTTTTTTGTTGGGGCAGGGAAATAATAAAGAGGTTTTATATGTTGAATTTATGGATCCTCAGGCCTAATGGTTGGTTATGAGATGGTGATAAGCCTGCTGAAGAATGCACTTTTGATTCACAAGTGATATATGGTAGGATAAGTGACTAGATACTATCTGACTTCACCCACGCCTTAAAAGTTTAGTGAATTTTGTAGATATCACTGGTCTAGTTCTTTAACTTCAGTCTTAACATACACATTTATGTCTAAGAAAATTACCATTTTTAAATACATAATACATAAGATTTCAGATCCTCTTAAATGTTTTTCGAAGACTATAAAAAAATAGTATTATCCCTTTTTTGTACTTTCAGAAACTAACTTGTAGGTACATTGAGGTACCAACAGGAAAAAAGCATTTGCTTAGAGACTTGTCCTCAGAATAAATCATAAACCTTTTAGCCTTAAGAAATGGTACTTGCCAAAAGTCATCTAGCCTTTGTACGTCTCATGGGCTCCAGTGAAGACAAGGCAACACTATCAACTTATCGCCCAAAGCTGGGAGAAAATACTGTCTCTGAATTGTAAAGGCCTGAAGTACTGTGCTGAACAAAAATGCAAGTTCATAATTAGTCAATCTACTCGCATGTTCCTCTATTCATTAGCATCGGATAAAGGCCAGAGTGCAGACTTTTTAAATTAGGTAACTGCTGTATAATCTGCCATTAGTAGGATTTGTCTCTCTCAAGCACACTTGTTTTAAATTCATTGTAACAGTGCATGACAGGAAATACTTCATTGAAGCGCATTTCCTGAGAAAAACTAAAATTTAGGCATGCCTTAATCTAACAAGAACTGTGGACTAAAGAATACATTGTATAATGTCTTAAATTATAAAATACACACCCTCCAGAGTTTGTATCCAATATTAGATCTGTTACCATATTTTTAAATATTTAGAATTATTCCAAAAGCTGCACCTGAAGCGAAGGCAACCTTGAAAAAGTACCCAATGCAGTAAAATGAGACTTAGTGTTGTAGTGTGGGTTGATAAAATTGTGTTGTTCCATTTCTTCATTGTCAGCACAAATCCTTGTTTATTAAAAATTTAGCTTGAAGGAAACTTTAATTAATTACAGGTTCAGTAAATCCTGACTAGGAGTCTGCCTTGGTGTGTTTACAATGAATGGCCTTCATGTGCCTGTGTTTCACTTCTGTTCTCTCTGCTACCTGACAGCGTGATTTATGGCTGTTGTTTTCTACCAGTCCACTGTTTGCCCTCTAGGAGGGATTGGTCTCTTGAGTCTCCATAATAACAGCAGCACTTTCACAAAACATCTTTTAATGACAAGAGTGTAGCATTCTGTAAGTCAGGCTAATTGCAGACATACCCTATTAATTGCAAAAATTAGGAGAGGTTACATATTTTACAAGCTTTTAATTTTAAATCACCCGAGATGATTTGTCTTAAGTGTTTGGGTAGAGATGTCTACAATATTCTATGACAGACCATTGCTGAGACTCGAGAAAAGTTGCAGACTATGAGTAAGGTATAATTAAGCTTTGGATGTCCACACCTGCAGAGAAATCCTGCCTTGTCTGTAAAACAAATTATTCTAAAGATTACATATTCTCTCGAGACTCGTGATATCAACATTAAGTAATGTGTTGTGGTTTTATCAGGAAATGATAATCAGAAAGCAGATATTCTTGAGCAGTTTTAAGAGGTTTTTGAATCCTGGGGTGTGTGTAAGTAATTTTACAGTAAAAGATCACGAATACTGACACCACCTGAGTTTTTGACATGGGTTTTTCCCTTTTGTTTTGTATTTTAATTGTTTTATATGGGTTGTTTTTTTAATTAAAGGCACTTCTAGTAATTAAAGGTTTGTCTTTAGCAAATTTGGTGGCAATTGTACTTTCTGTTTTTCCCTTCTCATCATCTGCTGTATAAGTCTTCTAGATTTATACATGCAGATAAATGCAATAAAGATGAGTCCTGGACACTGTCAAAAGTGATATAGACTGTTCCTGCCCTACATAACTTGCAGCTATAAAGGCTAGTTAAAACTTGGGGGAAGGTTAAAGCTTACAAGAGAAGCACAAAATATAAAGACTGATAGCAACTCTGTTAATCCTATAACAAGAAAGATTAGACAGAATTTAGGATTAAACAAATAGATTTTTGTATTTGTTTTTCAGTATTTCACTTGTTTAATTTTCCTCTGACATTCATGATCTTTCTTGCAGTACACAAAGCTGGGTCTGTGAAGTCAATGTCAGAGAACATGAAGAAACCCATTACCTTAATCAAATCCAATGTTTGTTTTTTCAGACATTGCCTTTAGAAAATTGAAAATTAAAAACAGTGTTTCCTTCTGAGCAGGCTTTTGGTAAATTCTGATTTGCTGTAACACAATATTCAAGTGCTTAATTCTTTGACAGATGAACTAAGAATCATATAATCAAAATCTTATGTATGCTTACTTTCTTTGCAAAGTAAATGATAGATCTGCTTTTATCATACTTTTTACATGTACCTTGGACAGCAAATCTCTGTGTGTGTAGGTCTCAGGATTCTGTCTCACTGACAACATGCACCTTTTGTTTTTAGGTGAAGCTAATTCATGAAATTGCTTCGTGCCATGGAATTTTAATTACATCTTACTCATACATTCGACTGATGCAGGACAACATCCACACCTATGATTGGCATTATGTCATTCTGGATGAGGGTCACAAAATCCGAAATCCAAATGCTGCAGTCACACTTGCATGCAAGCAGGTACTTTATAAAAAAATAAAGGGAGGTTCCAATATCTAATAGCCTATCATAAAAATATGTTTGATCATTAATAAAGAATAAAAGCATAAATCACAATGATCTGTATTTGACTATTTAACTTACTTAATATTTTTAATGAATTTTTTTAATGAATTTACATGGGTAAATTTAGACGAGTATGGTAGAGGAAAAAAAAAAAGAAATTTTAAATAGTAATTTACCAGTAATGATAAATGTCAGATTACTGGTTTGAATTCTCTGCTAACAGTTCATGAAAAGTGAACTGCAGAAATCTCTTTTCTTCATGAGTGTGAGGTTACATATTTTGACACGAGAATTTATTGATGGTGAAAGTTGAATATCCTCTGAGGCAGGAGGCAGGATACACCAGGAACCATGAAAATAACTTCTTTTGGTTTTTGTGGTTTTTATTAATAGTTCCGCACACCCCATCGAATCATCTTGTCTGGCTCCCCTATGCAAAATAACCTAAAGGAGCTCTGGTCCCTCTTTGACTTTATATTCCCAGGAAAATTGGGAACACTGCCTGTGTTTATGGAGCAGTTTTCTGTCCCGATAACCATGGGAGGATATTGCAATGCCTCTCCTGTCCAGGTAAATGCATCCAAAATATCATTTTGCTTGAAGGAACCTTCCAACTGTTACTATTGTTTCTAGTGTGATTTCTAAATATATTTAATGCTGTCTGTTCTAGACATTAACCAAAAGAATTGTTGTGTGTATTACTGCTGGTTGAGTAAAAAAATCTTTCAACTGACACCATTCCATTTATACAGGAGTGAAGCTTATATATGTGGTTTTTCTGTCAAAAGCCTAAAGTTTAAGTCATTAAAAGTATTCTTTGATATGCAAGTAAACAAATTGGAGCGGGAGGTGACTGATCACACATTTTGATGTATTAAAATAGAACGTTCCCATTTACTATCAGGCTTTGGCAAATTATGCAGTAAGAGGAATCCTTAAATCCAGTCTGAAAACAGTTTTTATTTTAAAAAGCTAAATTAGGTGTTGGAAGTCTGGAAGTAGATAAATTAATTTTGAAAGCAAAAAATTACTTGGGAAATTATTTTGAATAAGTGTCTATTAATCTTTTTAGTTGTGGTTCTTAGTATTGATGACAGCTTATTTTTAACTAGATTGTAAATAAATTGTCTGCTTCATAATCTGCAGACTGTTTCATATAAATGCTATTAAGCTCGTATCCTTTTAACTACTGTTTGTAATGTTTTGCATTTCTGAAGTTTTATTTTCTTTTCCAGTTGAAGTACTTCTCATGTATAAATGTTAGTAACTTACAACATTGACCTTTCAGTTATTTTTATGTATCAATAATTTATTATATTGTTTGCTTTGCTTTAAGACAAATTAAGGTATTTTTAGCCATTGTTACAGTTAATACCTATCTCACACATGCCTTAGCCTTTGTAGAACCATATGCTCCACTTACGGCCACAGTGACCTTTAGTTTGTATGATCGTGGGGATTTTCTTGTACTGATTTTTTTTTAAAGTCTCAAGTGGGCATTAATCTTCACTTATTGTCTGGTAACCACCTTTGCTGCAGGCTTCTTTTTTTGATCTTCAGTGTTATGCATTAGCACTTTTTCATGAGGATCTTGGTTTTGTACAGATGTATACTCACTTCTTTCTTTGGTTTCTAAATTAAATATCTTACTTTAGGTCTCTTTTAAAGAGAAATCTGGGGTATCTGAAGAAGCCTTCTACAATTTTGTTGTTGCTAAATTGAATTTTATTGCAGTTCATGTTGTGTTGAATGTGTAACTATAGATCCATGTAAAATAAGCTATCTCATTTTAATATTTTATTTAATTATTTTCCTATTGTAATTTTGCTAGTTGCTAAAATTAATTTAAGAATCAAAATACAACTTGTGCCTTTTCTTCCTTTTTTCAGGTAAAAACTGCTTACAAATGTGCCTGCGTGTTACGGGATACCATAAACCCCTACTTGCTGCGAAGAATGAAGGCTGATGTAAAAATGAGCCTTTCACTTCCAGATAAAAATGAACAGGTTTGCTTATTTTCACTAATCTTATTTCTCTAGATCTGAGTGCTCTCCCTCCCCAAAACTCAGTCTTTCATGAAAATTTGAAAATAATTTGTGCTAGTAGCAGATAAAATGCTGGTTTAACTAAAGATAAGGTGCAGAGCTTTCAAGAATCATGTTCTTTCACCATTTTACTGAGTATTAAATTACTGCTGTCTTGGCAGGGTCTGTATGAGCTCACTTAGCTAAAAGGTAAAAGATAGATGAAGTATAGTCAAGGCTACTTAATACTGTCCCCTTAGGTCTCAAGTGCATTGCAATGAGTTGTCTGTTTCCTTTTGTACATCAGGAAGCAATTCAGCATTGTTTCCTGTCACAGAAAGATTAATTTAGCAAGTGAATTAATAAAGCAAATAATAGAGAAATACTTGCTGACAGTTGTTCATATTGCGAACTAGCTGGCCTATACCTTACAATAAATTTTCAAAATATTAGCCTCGTGGTGTGAAACTTGTTTGCTTTACTGCAAGGTGGTATGTTTCTTTAGGAAACATTTTCATTCAAAATAGAGGAGGTTGAAAGGATTACTGAACTGAAATTCTTATAAATACTTCTAGTAATTATTAGCTTCTTCTTCAGGTTTCAGTGCTTCAGGCATTCCTGTTCTGTCCTGACTCCTTTCTTGTCCTCTCCCTCTAAAAGAGAAATTGACATGTTAGTCTTTGTAAGACAGTGCTAAAATGTACATAATAAAGAAGTAGGCCATACTGTGTATTTGCCGTCTAATGATCTTTTTAAACCAATTGTTAAATTTCTATATACTATTTTTAACCAACTTTTTAATGTCTAGATATTAAGGTGTCTAGGCTCCTTAATCTGAAAAATGTGATCATAGACAGTTTAAACTAAATGGATTTTTGCTCTTGTCAGTCGCAGGGCACTACTTCAGTTTGATTTAGAGCATAATGTTGGGTGCCTTGCAGGATGCAAGGAAGTGATTTTGTTCCATTTTAGCCCATCAGAGCACCTGAGAAATCATTATATTTCATGCTTAAGGTCTAAAGACAGGACAGACCACATCTGCTAAACTTCTAAGAATTTGCAAGTTGTAAGGGATGTGACAGACACACAATGGAAAGAGTTTATAGTAAAAATAGCTATGAGAGAATGCTAACATTGCATAGTTACATCAATAAAACTAGAAAATGGCAAAACTAAAGTGATTTGAAGGGAAAATCTAAGTACTAGGAAAGAGCACACAAAACCTCCTGAAACTCATTGTAATGATCATATTCATCCTCTAAAAATTCTTTTTTTTTGTATTTCTAGTGATTTCTATGCAGTGTCTTTTAACTTAGAATTTCAGTATGGTCAGACATCTCTGAAGTTTCATTGTAGCACATGGTAAAACTCCAAAGTGCACACAGGTTGAGTTTGAATGGTTGCTTTGTTTTGTAGGTCCTCTTTTGCCGTTTGACAGAGGAACAGCGTCAAATCTATCAAAATTACATCAACTCTAAAGAAGTTTACCAGATTCTCAATGGAGACTTGCAGGTGGGCATTAATAAGGATGGTGACAGGAAGGGTTTGATGGAGAAAGTCATGGACTGGCCTTTGCATTCTTCTAGCTGGATTCTGAGCAGTAAGGGAAGCAAACACACTGATCTCTGTTCAGCTTTTGTAATTGGTTTTTCTTCTCAGAAATGCTAGATGAAATGTATTTTAGTTAGTGATCTGTATGTAGTGACATGACCAGATAAAAGTGGGAATGGAATGAGCTTCACAATATGTTTGTGATCTTGGGAACAAATTCTGGGGTTTTGTATGACCTATTGTAGGTAGCAGGTAGGTAACATGCTTTTAACTGATTGCCCAAGTGAAGCAAAGGAAAAGCATAGTTAGTCCTGAGAGTACAGATCAGGTTGATCCTGATTCACAGTATTCACCAGAAAGCAGAGCAAATAGCAAACATCCTTGTTACTATCTTACTAGTCACTTCTCAACATCTTCTGCCTCAGTCTCACAATGTAAGTGTTGAAATTGCTGTAGCCAAGTGAAAGGCATAATTGGGGTACAGTTGCAGTTGCTGGCTGCTGCTGCTTGTGTAGAATCTGCTATTCCCTGGCTCCTATGTTGCACACATCTGGTTCATTTGGCATTTTTATGCATGTGATGGATGTGTCTCCCTTCCATTTTAGCCCTTGTTTTTAGGAGGAGAGATATTATGTGTTGACTGCAATATGTAATTTGCCGTATTTTCTTGTCTTGTGAACTGTGAAATCCATTCTCCCTCATACCCAGTGGCTCCAGTCAGTTGTATGGTCAGCATGGCCATATGTATAGCAGTCTCATACCAAGAACACTTATTACTGTTTTGACTTCTTTTAATTTTCCAGATCTCACAAAGGTATAGTGGGCAACTTTTTTTCAAGTGCTTAGCCATTTTAGTTATCCCAGTAAAATTTACTTGAAGGAGCTTGTTGTTTTAAAGATGGCTTATACAACACTATCTGCAGAAATTTCCCAAAGATGTTACAGAATGGGTTATCATGTTCACTAGTTATCTGAAAATTTTGTACAGTAAATTTCAATGATTTTATTAGATATTCTGTGATGACATCAGCAAATCCCAGCTGAAAAACATTGTAAAAACAAACTATGAATTATGGGCAGGGTCATCAAGCTTGTAGTGCTAAAAGATTGAGGAATTCACTATTTCAAGCTTCAAAACAAAAAATAAATTTGAGCAATTCCTTTTTCAGAATATTCAGAAGTATAAAGAACACTTCTAATACTATTGAATGAATAACTGTATAAAACCCTTCTAACATGGCATCAAAAGTGGTTATTTCACTTTTGCATGTTTGTTCAAATATGTTAACTCATATATTCTTTGTTATCATGAATTACGGTGGGTACACTGACTGTCCTCAAGGTCTGTCTTAAGTTATCTGCTAATACGGTAGAAGTTGGAAGGAAAGACATCATCATTTCAAGAAACAAATTGGTGGAATTTTTCCTTTTGAGTAAGAAAACTATGACCTTACAGCGAGGGAGGAACTAGTTTTGCTAGTGTGGAAATTGTTGCAGAATTCCCTTAACATTGTCAACAGAATAGGCTCACAAGTATGTAAAATTTCAATTGCTTTCTCTTGTACTAATTTTTCCTAAAACTTTCCCTTAAACAAGTATTAGCATTAACATTTTTAAAAACAAGCATTGACAGTGAGTAGATTATCTATTGCTGTTTATTTTACTTGCCTACAACCCATATAGATACAAGTATTTGTCATGAAAATAGAAATATTTTTCTCTTATATTCTTTAGATTCTCTTAGGACTGTCAACTTTGAGGAAGATTTGCAATCACCCTGACTTCGTTGCTGATAGTCCCAGAATTTTGAAGAGTGTACCTGATGCTGAAGCAGAGGATCCAAATCAGTTTGGATATTGGAAACGCTCTGGAAAAATGATAGTGGTAGAATCCTTGCTGAAAATATGGCACAAGCAAGGTCACAGAGTGCTGTTTTTCACTCAGTCAAGACAGGTAAGATAAGCTAATTGTTTATAGTTTAGATATTACTATTACTTAAAACGTGTGTGAGTTCCAAAAAACTTATAAGTAGAACCACCTTTGGTAGTGTCTTTCTCATAAAATTAATATCTTACTGAAAAAGTTACTGAAATGACTGATGTCTTTGAAATAATCAGCTCCCAAACTCAGTAAGCTTTACTGGAATGACACAGCATTGTGGCAGTGGCCCAGTTTCAATATACTGGGTCCAAGCTGTATCAGCTGTGCCCATGTGCTACCAGGCTGTTCCTGCTGGGTAGTTGCAGGGCTGGTGAGTTTGCATGCTCTGTGTAATGCCTGTGCATGTCTGATCCTCAGAATCGCTCCCCTCGGGACAGTGGCACAGGCAGTGACCTTCATCTGTTTTTCCTATGTAGTCACAGTTTTGTCTTCCTTCTGTGGATTTCCTTGGGATGCTGCAATCAGTTTAATTGTCTTAAAGCTATGGCCCCAGACTTTCAAACCAAGCACAAATATTCCACTGCATTCAGCTGTGAAATAATTTTCCCCCATTTACATAAGTTGGTTTTCTGTCATTTAAGAAAGTTTCAAGTTTTTTATTATAATCATTTTTTGATTGTCACTGCAGTTAGTACCAGAAATTCTTATGGGTTCATCACACAGATGCTCTGTCTTCATGTCCGGATCTCATTAAATCTTTTCCATCACCACAGATGATGCAGATACTTGAAGTCTTTGTGAGATACAGAAACTATACCTACCTCAGGATGGATGGCACCACAGCAGTAGCTTCCAGACAGCCTCTTGTAACAAAATACAATGAGGTGAGATGTTCCATCCCACACATGAATACGTATTAATGAGTATGATTGAGTTTCTCCATTCCTTTTTGTTCTGTTTGTAAATATACTACTTCAGGTTGGAGACACAAAACTGGGGAGTTTAGTGAAATGAAACTCCTGTCTCTGTGAGAGAGGGGCAAAAGTATCTCTTATTTCACACTTAAATTGGGTTTTCTGCTAAGGAAAGAAACAAGTTTAGGAAGGAGGGAAAAGCAATTTTATTGGATAACAGTAAATGAAATTCAGATAAGACTACGTTTATTTGTCGAAAGAATCCTAGATGAACAAGGAAATGTATTCCTTCTGCTGGCATCCTTTGTATATAATGCTGATAAAATGATCCAGGAAATAATTATATTTTAATGTTACATTTTGGTAATTCTTGCTCTAAATTCTCTCTCACAGGACAAATCCATATTTCTTTTCCTTCTAACAACCCGTGTTGGTGGCATTGGAGTTAACTTGGTTGGTGCTGACCGGGTTATTATTTATGATCCTGACTGGAATCCCAGTGTAGACACACAGGTGAGTTTGATTTATTACATTCCATTTACCAGCTAAGTTGAAATAAAACCGAAGACGAAATGACACTTATCTCCTCGAGCAGTGTTAAAGCACTATGTTGCTCTTTCCTGAGTTGCTGTTCCCAGCAATGATCACTTAGGGTGCAGCTCCACATTATGGTTACACTTGTGGCAAAGCCAATTTAAGTGGTTCCCACCACATCCCCTATATGCTGTTATACCTTACCACTCTTCAGTACTGTTGATTCATGTAGTCAGTTACAGTGCAGTCAAACAGTTCAAATGGCCTGTGTAGTTAAAATAAATAAACCTGATGTTTCTGAAAGGAAAGTACAGCTGCGCAAGCTCTAGAGCAGGCAGGACTGTTGGTGGTGACAATGCAGGGTGAGAAAAGAAGAAATGCTGCTCAAATTTGCTTTCTCATTAGATAATGATATGTAGCTGTGATCTTAGAGAACTGCTGCAAGCTTTTATAATTGTTCACTGTCTCATGGTGTGATAAGACTGATTTATCAAACAATGTAGCAGTTTTATGGAGGTTACAAATTTGAGAGAAAAAACATTTTTAATAGAAATCTTATGTAGCTCAGAGATCTACAAGTGTCTGACTTAGAGTGCTTTGTATTCGTGGTTGCTTCAAGATTTTGTAGGAATGATTTCAGTTAAGTTAAAGAAGAAAAGTTCAAAGGAAAGGTGTATATTAGAGTTCTATTGTAAAATTTCCCTCTGGAATAAGTCTATATATTCTAGGTTAAAGTTGCGATTTTAACATAATCTGTTGATAATTTTTGCATAGCTTTCTTGGTACAATTGAAGACTTTCTAGATCTTTTCTTCTCCCGCTGAGTTTGATGTCTTATGCTCGAAAAATACCACTTCTTGAACTATTTATTAAATGTTCAAACTAAGTTTGAAAAAGAGTGTTACCAAACCTTTTGTGTTCCAGGCTCGTGAACGTGCTTGGAGAATAGGCCAAAAGAAGGAGGTGACTGTGTATAGGCTGCTCACTGCAGGTACTATTGAGGAGAAGATATACCACAGGTCAGTCAGAACGATTTCTTGGATACTGCTGCATGCTCAGGAAAATGTTTGTAGCAAATCTAAGGTGGTGTGACAGTGACATACCTGTATGTGTGCACACACTGCTTGTAATCCCCAGCCTTGGTCATGATAGGCACGTTATGGAAAGCTTTTAAAAGTTTCTTCTGAGAAATTGAGAACCTTTTTCTCGTACTAGCCTCTCAGCTGTACTGCTGCAAGTCCCATGTGCTAAGTGTACCCTGTCAGTCTGTTCAGCAGCTGTGTCCAGCACATCCAGAATTCACTGTAAAATGGAGTATGAGGCGTAGACAGAAAACAGTGAGCACCTTATTCAGAACATGAGACTCAACAAGTCTGAAATGCAGATTCAAATCATCAAGTTCTTTATATTCTCCTTGGGATGTATCAAGATGTATGTGGCACATATATCTATTTACTACTGTACAAACCAAATTTGATTTTATTCCCAATTCATTCCAAAGTGAAAGAATTAAATCCCAATAACTACCAGTCATATTCATGTTATTTATTCCAAAATGTAGCTAAAGCCTTTAAAGTGCTTGTATTTCAAAACCAATGAAGTCTTCTTGTTTTGCTTTCCCATTCAGCTTTTTCAGTAGTTAGCTTCACTCACATGAATTCCAGATGATTGTACATGGGAATCCTGTGTCTAGACTTCACTCTTCAGAACTGAAATACCCTCTTGGAAAATTCAGATGAACAAAAAGCTCTAAATAATGAAATGCCCACACTTACTGAATACCCTTTTTTAGTCTGTTTTGCCACATGGACACAAAGCATCCGCTGTTGTTTGATTTGCATATCTCTGGCACAAGGAATTGGACTCTCAACAGTCAGGACAGCCATCAGAAATTCTTTTCTTTCCAGAAATTGACCTTGAAATTTAAGAAGTTGTCTTTTCTGTTTTCCTGTGTTTTATTGCCTGCAAATGAAAACTTACCACTGGGTTTAAAAATAGTTTCCCTGCTTAATGTCAGTAGAACCAAAAGTGTGATAAAAACTGTTCAAGAGAACTGATTTCCAGTTTCATTTAGGGATGTATTTTTTGTACAGAATAAAACAGCTTTTGCTCTAGGCACTATGTAGTACAAATGTGGCACAGAAGCAGTTTTACCAATACTAGAAGATTTCTTGCAGCTTTTTTCTCCTACAGATTTGTTCCTTCTGGTTCTCTGCAGGTGGGCTCTTTTCTTCTCATCCACAAGTCTGATTCCCCTTTTCAGTGGCTGTCATCCAGTCATCACCATCAGACTGAGCTACTCCGCTGCTTTTGATTTTTCTAATCAACTGAACCCATACAATGTTGTCATTTTAATAAGCTCTTGTTTTCCTTTCAGGAGCTTTCTGGTTGTTTTATTGTTACATATGCAAGCTTTTCAATTTTAATGGACAAAAAAGTTCTAGCTGTGAAGTTATTTATTGCTTAGTTAAGGGATGCCTCATAGGATATCTCAGGATGGTGGTTACCTGTTGTGTTATGGGGTTGTTGCAAAATAATAAATCCCTGTGTTTAACAATTTACTTGGATGTTTGAAAGTTACTAACTCAAGATGGTCTTTTGGAAACTAACATTGTCTTCCCACTGCTTAATTGTTCTACAGGGTAAAGTTTGTGCTTATAGTTTTCTGTTTAAGTACTGTACTCAGTACTTAAACATAGCTAGACATTGTTTCATGCACAAAATACTTTTTTTTTTTAGACAAATCTTCAAACAGTTTTTAACAAACAGAGTCCTGAAAGACCCTAAGCAGAATCGCTTCTTCAAATCCAATGACCTTTATGAACTATTTACTCTGAACAGCCCAGATGTGTCTCAGGGGACAGAAACAAGTGCAATTTTTGCAGGTACGTGGTTTTTTCTATTTGTTTGGAAGAAAAGAAAATAAAGTCTTAATTGTTAATTAAATGAATACTAATTTCATTCATCCCCCAGGTACTGGTTCAGATGTTCAAGTCCCAAAGCCACCTCATAATGGCACTTCTAAAGGTGATATCCATCTTGCAGAAAACAGCTCACACAAGAAGATCAAGTCCTCCAGTTCCTCCACACACATGAAAGATTCTTCTTCTAAAGCAATAGAGACAAATGAGGAAACCAAGGGAAATTTGGAAGCCTTTGACCAAAGTAGCTATACAAAAGATAATGCACAAGCTGCTACTGACATAAATACATTCAATAAAAGCAAGGAGGAATGCTTGGAAAATGATGACAAATGCATGTCCCAGTTGATGCCATGCAGTGCAGGGTCCTCAGAGAATGCTGAATGTCTGACTGCCGTGCTGGCTGGTGAAGGACATGGAGCAGCTCATGCAGATGCCAGGACAGATCTTAGCCCTGCTTGTGATGCAGCTGGCTCTTGGGAAAAGCAGGATGCTAAAACTGAAGATGGGCAATTTGATAATAATCATTACAAGTGTATCTCAAAAACAAAGCACAAGGTGGATGTGCTGTCACATGAGAGCCACAAAGATAAGTCTAAGAAGAAACACCACAGAGATGCCAAATTTGAAGGAAAGCGTATTCCTCATTTAGTGAAACAAAAGCAATACAGGAAGGAGAACAGTGAAGAGCAAGACTCAAAGAAAAATGATGACTATGTCTTGCAGAAGCTTTTCAAAAAATCAGGTAACAGTTGTTTTTTGGCTGCCAACTAAACAGAGGTATATAGAACATGCAAATGAGGGAAAGAGCAGATCTGTTATTCTGATGGTTAGAGCTGCAATACAAAACATATTTATTATCCACATTTTAGTAGAATTTAAAATTAGTTGTTTAAATTTAATTTAAATTTAATTTCAGTTATCTTTAATTCCAGTTACAAATTTGCTAATTACCTTGACACAAACTGTTCAGAGACATCTGCATTTCTGGATATAGACATATATGCAGTGTTTCTCCTGGATATTTCCAGGATGTAATCAACCTTAATTTACACGAGGGTTTCACTTCTGTCTGTCCTGTCCTTAACAATGGAAATGATCAATTTGCCCACATAATTGCCAGGTCTGTTGTGAATAATGACCTCATCAGCACACCAGAAGTGATTTACTGTCAGATTGATTATTTAACTGATAAAGAAGGGGGTTCTCATTAAAAAATACTATACTGATGTGCTTAATATAATCACCCTGAAGAAGGAAAAATGCCATTGTGGCATTCACTTAAAAAGTGTTTGATTTTCACATAAATGAAGAGATGTCCTCCCTCACCTTTTGTATCCTCTGGTTTTAGGGGTACACAGTGTTATGAAGCATGATGCCATTATGGACGCTTCCAATGCAGATCATGTGCTGGAGGAAGCAGAAGCGAGCAGAGTGGCCCAGGATGCCTTGAGAGCCTTAAGACTCTCTCGTCAGCAGTGTTTAGGAGCTGCTTCTGGTGTGCCAACCTGGACAGGCACGAGTGGTCTTTCAGGGGCACCATCAGGAATAAAGTGAGTTCAGTTCTCACTCTGCTTTCCCAAAAACAGAGGAGGTGCTTAGGATGGTAAAGATTTACATTTTTTGTCTTGGTATGTGCAGTAACACGCATCAAAGTCGTGTGAACGATTTATTTTTAATATAGACATGAAAGCATATTGCAAGTGTAGGTAGTCCTTTCTGAAGTACAAAGAAAGCATTATTGTTGCACAGTAGAAGAGAGCTTAGCAGAGGGCTCTTGGAAACCCTAAAACCCAAACCCATCTGTCTTTGAAAAAACTATCCTAGTCATTTTGAAAAGGATGTTTCATGGAGTTAATTCTTTCATGGGTTTTTAGGAGCCGGTTTGGTCAAAAGAGAAACTCCATGCTGCTTTCTTCACATTCCACTTGTGCATCACCTGCAAAGAAGCACAAGGTAAGAACCACAAGCTAACATTTCTGTTTTAATAGCTGATATGTGTGAAGTGTTACAATTTATGTGATACATTTGACTTGCACTGTAGATGTGTCATACACATTTGTTATATGATTATGTAGAATTCTAGAATTTACTTACACTGTAGATGTGTCATACACATTTGTTGTATGAATTTTTAGTTACCTGTGAATTTGACTTTTTGTTTTGATTAAGTCTAGTTAGATACAGCAGTCACAAATTACACCATGGTTTGCTTCTCTGTCTCAAGACCAGCAATGCTTTTCTTTCGCTTCCTAAGTTCTAAAGCTGACACCAGAATACGTCTCTTCTTTTTTGTATATTTGAGATGATCAAGTTCTGAGTGGTAGTGTTTGTTATTTAATTCTAAACAACAGGCAGATTTTGTTTAATAGATTGTGGGTCTCAAAATGCAACTTTCCCCATAGTCTGTATGTTTATTTGCAGGATGGAGATACAATAAGGAAACAAAATACGAAGAAGTGTAGTTCCAGTGAGCACTTCAATGGAAAATCTGGAGAATCATCATCTAGTGCTCTGGATTCTTCATCTTTATTAGCTCGCATGAGGGCAAGAAACCACCTTGTTTTACCCCAACAGACAGGGAATGAGGATGGTGAGAATCCTCAGCCAGCACCTGTCCCAGTCCAGGGATCGACCGAGTACGACGAACTGCTTGTGGATCTGCGGAACTTCCTGGCATTCCAGGCCCGTGTGGACGGCGAGGCCAGCACTCGGGAACTGCTGCAGGAGTTTGAGTCCAAACTGCCTGCAGAGCACTCCTGTGTCTTCAGGGAACTGCTCCGCAATATCTGCACCTTCCATCGGAGCCCGAATGGGGAGGGGGTCTGGAGGCTAAAGCCAGAATTCCGGTGACCAGTGAAGGCCCCTCTCTTGTGTCCAGCTGACCACCATTCTCCTTTCAAAGGAGGAACATTGTGTGACTTTGAAACTATTTTGTATTTCTGAATTAATTAATGCCTTGAACAGTCAGTGGTGCAGGACTTGTGGCAGGCTTAAAGCTAACTTAATTTCTGATTTATACTATTTATATAAAAGTGCCATCTACCTCATAGATGAAACAGTACAAAATAATCAGCACCTTTTCTTCAAAAGAAATCTTAATATAAATGAGTTGAAGAACGTGTACTGACCTTTTATTACAGTAAGATCCATGGATGTTGCCATGGGTTGTAAGAGTTTGATTTCTGTGAAATTCCAGAAAACTACTTCCTTGATTTTCTGTTTATTACTTGAATGGTCATAGAGCACACAGTGTGCCATCAAAAAGAAAAAAATGGGCTGGGGACGAGGTGGTAGTAGTTAGCGTGAGATATTCACTTGTATGGACCAGTGCATCAGAATCATTTTATGTAACTTTCATTAGTAATAAGAATTTTGTTGAAGTGTTTAACTAACTTGGGAAATAATTCTAATGTCATGGAGCTTTAATCACAAAAAATGAAAAGCATGACAGGATGCTAAGTTAACTGACAATTGATAATTATGAAAAACTTACTAAATTCTGGAACACCCATTAACACCATAATCAGCAATCCAGTTACAGTCCCATACACCACTGGCAAATGGTGCTTGCTCTACAGTATTTCTTAAAACTGAGGCAACAATAACTGTTGTGTTTGTCAGAGGTTGTGGACCTATCACTGAAATCTCATTAAATGTTCATATGTTTCACTGGGATTTATGGCCAGTTACCTCCTAGCACTTAAAATTTTATACCTTAACATAGACTGGGTGTTAGCTGACAGGGAGAAGGATGTCACTGTATTTTACTCACCATTTTGGGTATAGGTGGAGCATATATAGAACTTACATATCATTCATCTTCTATAGGTCAGGAAAACTTAAAGTTTCCTGATAGTTGAGTAGGTTCTAATACCAGTTATTTGTAGCAAATCCAAGTACAGCATTGTGTCTGTCTTCAAGGTACTCGTGTGCTACACAAGGAAATTTTAAGGTGGAAAATGCGGGCAGATTTTGAGGAGAAAACCACATTGTTGCAGCAATATTAAATTACTATATTGCTTAAACTAGGAGTAGTTAAATATGCCTAATATCCTTCCTATCCCTAAGCTATGGAAAGCTGAGCTACTTTAAGCTTTTTTGTTCACTGTGAAATTATCTTGTGTACTTTAAGTGGAAGTACCAGTATTCAAAGATGAATGGTGAAGCAAAAATGCAAACTTGCTTTTTGTAAAAAATAACCTTTAAGAGACTTCCAATGGCTTTTCTTTTTGTTTTTGCTTAGTGATAAGGGGTTTGTAGAGATTTGCAAGAAGTGATGCTTCTTGGCTTTTCAGAAGCTGGAGTTGGACAGGGCAGACAATTCAAGAATGTCTGGTTTTCCACTATCATTTGAAGATGGTACTTCTCCTAACAGCTCTTTCTCTTATCCCATTTATATTCCACTTACATTCCCTCTTTCCAAAAAAAGTGAAGCAAGGAACTTGGGCTGCAACTGCTGTTGCTATGACTTGAAATGGTTCAGAAAAAGAGTAAAAACAAACCAATTTTTCTGTCTTCTTCAAAGCTGTAGGGAATTTGAATTGGTTTGTGTGTCTCTCTTGTGTCTCATGCATCTCTACCTATCCCAGCAAGAAGCCAGGAATTCAGCAGTCAGCAGAGCTGTTGTTATCACCTTATCTGTTAGTTTTGGTGTCCTGTTTTATTTATGCTCCCAATTTTAAAGACATAGTTCCTGTATAATAAGGAGAGTTTGCAGCTTCTTGATCTGTTAATGTAAATAGATTTGCATGTACTTTTTATAAATTCTTGGCTTTTATGAACTTATTAAAAAAGGAAAAACAAAAGTGTGTTCTAGAAGTCATTGGGCACTGGGAAGAGTGGGCAGGGAGGTATCTTCTCCTGTATGCTTTGCACTGACCAAATGATTCATATTCTCTTTAATTATAATTCCATTATTCATACAGTTTCAAATTACGCATCCTAACTAGCCTTTTTCCAGTACTTGCATTTGTTGAAAATCTTTAAGGACTGAATTAGTACTAATGTAATCCTCAAAAAATATTTGTAAATATAGTTCATCTCAAAAGTATATGAGATTAAATAGCATATGAGATTTATAGGTAAAAGCTTTTCTAGGATATAATATAGCTACTCTACCTTTTAATGTAGAAGAGTCATTTCAGAAAAATTCTACTTTATTCCATAAAACATCTGATTTTTGTTTGTTTAGCTTTACCTGTGTAAAGTGAATTCCTTTCACATCTTCACAGAATGTCTGAAGCAGTTCCTCACTAACAATATTGCACAGTCAAACCAATTTTGTATTTTAGCTGTCTCAGTTTCCAAATACTTAATGCAGTAGTTGGTAGTTGCTACTGTATTTGTACATGATTCCAAAACCCACTCATGTGAAATGCATGTTTTCTTACCTTTTGTTTTCTTACCTCAGTAAAAAAATGGGGATAAAGAAAAATCAAAATACAGATGTGAATTTAGGAATTAAGTTGGGAAAAAAACCACTAAATCTTACTAAGGAAAGACATGTCACCATAGAGCAGTGATTATAAACTTTAAATTTTAAAAAAGCGTACCACAGGGAGCTACTGAAAATTTCTCCCCTGTAAAGATGCTAAAAGCTGGGTACCATGCTACTGTGGGATGTGACCTCCCATCCACACAGCTGAGCAGACAAATGCACTTGAATAAAAAGCTAGAAAGCTAAATAGCAGGAACATTGATTGCTCTGGAAGCAGTTGTGGGAACTGCTTAGGTAAAACATGCTGAATTGATACTTGAACAGCAGAAGTTAAAACATCGTAATTGTTCCTTCTGGTTTCAAACCATATTTGTAAAGGGAGAGGTAAAAAAACCTTGTTCATGAAGATGTTTTCCCTTGTCCTCCCATCCCATCCATTATTCCTTGTGCTTACTCTCCTGTGTTCACATTTTTGCTGAAGATGTATAGCCAACCAACACATCTCTAGTATAGAACTAAATTTTGACATAGAGAAAAAAGACTTAGCTAAATGTTGTAGGCCTTTGTCTTTTCTGGACTATAATCACCCACCACAAAAGAAATGTAAGATGCTGAATGGATAGACCAATTAGAAATGGTGATTATCATTAAAAATGATGGTATTTAAATGCCTAACTTCTGTCTGTAGCTCAGCCTCTTCTCAAAGAGCTGCATCGTGTAGAGAATTGAGTCTGTTACAGATAATAAATGTTATCCTCCCAAATAAAGCTGTAAAGAAATGGGGTTTTACATCTGCAAGTTTTGGCTTCAGGTGGCAGTCACCCATAGACAATTGTACTTAAGTCATAGGGTCACCTTTGCTTTGGATTCCAAAATTTCTAAACTTGGTTAAATTTTACTGTCTTCTACTACTTCAATTCTCTGTCTTTCAATAGGCTATAACAGAAGGGACAAACTTCAATGGTTTTTTTTTTTTCTCCTATTCTGAAATAATTTTATTTTTAAAATAAGGAACTGGGTAGATGAATAATTAAACTGGTGGGATAATATCTAACTTGAATTCTTTTTGCTTATTGCTGTGATTCGTATGTAAAACCCAGTCATTACAGCTTAAGTAGTTTTCTCTCTTGAAGGGAGGAGGTGTTAAGGAACAGTAGAACAACTGTATCTCAGTGATTCAGCAAGGAAGAATGATGCAATGTCTCTTGTGCTGCTGGTGGCTGTGCCTTCTCAAAAGATATATAAAGATGGTGAAAAATGTAAATATGAAAAGACCCTATAGCAACTTTATCCGAATTTGGCTTATTTCCAATGTATGGGATTAGAAATTACTAAATTTCTTCCTAATTTTCCCTCATGTTTTACCTTGGGTGAGTAGACACTGAGATGATTTAAAATGCGGAGTAATCTGCTTGCCTGGTCTTTTAGGAGCAGAGGTATCTGGAATTTCCTGCTGTAAACCTCTGGATAGCTTTGGATGCAATACTCAAATTCCTGCACTCCATGGTTTCTCCATCTGATGGGTACAGTCTTTAGAGGGAAGCAGTGCATCTTTCAGGTCCTTCAGAAATGCTTCAGTAAATGGTAGCACAGTACAAAGACATCCTGGTTAGAAAATCAGGTAAATGGCATTTTATTGTCTAGACCATTAATTCAGCAACCCTAATTCACAAAAACTATCATAGAAAATTGCTGAGAGTGCAGTGCTTGAAGGGCTTGCATAGGGCACATGTCTAGGAGTCAGGATGTGCTGGCGAGGCTGCGCTGGGGAGTTTACCTCCTCTGGGACAGGTATTTATATATTAGATATGTGGTAAAATCACTCTGCTACTCAGGGCCATTTATAATGTCCATGTTCCAACAGTCAGGCTAAATGCTGAACATACTAAATGCTTACTAACTCTGTGGCTCTCTCCATCTACCGAGCCCTCACGGGATTGCTATTCTAGGCTCTGGGGTGATGTCACCATACCTACTTCACGCAGTATTGCTGATGTGGTACAGTCCTGTGCCTTCAGCTGGGACTTAATAGATGAAGCTTTCTTTAATAATTCTTAACTTGTTCTGGTGGCTGTGGTTTTGCTACCTCTCCTACCCCTAAAAGTAAAGAAGAGTCCAACATGCTTCATGCCAGGGCAATTCCTCTAAGCTGCTATGGAACTGAGTGAAACACCTGGTATTCTTGCTCCTTGCCTTAAAAATACGGGGAAGATAGCAGAGCATCATTGTTTCATTCACAGAGCAGAAAAGGAATCTTCTTTTTCCCAGAGAGAACAGACCTGTAGTGAGTCATTAAATTAGGAGCTACAGAACCGGCACAGAAAACACAGGAAGTGTCAGGCAGTTGTGTTAAGAAAGAAGCAGCTTCCAGCCTGCTCTACTCACGGGCTCTTCTTGTTCATGCTAATGTGATACAAATGAGAGAAGGGAGGGTGTCTTCTGATCTGAGCTCTTCCTTTCTGAATGGCAGGGCTGGACTTGCCCTTCAGTCCACACTTGATGAAGTTCTGAAATGCACAATGAAGGCTCCCAAGTTTGCTCTGCCCACTAATGATGCCATGCAATAATCATGCTTTTTGAATACTGCTATATTCACCACAATGGTATCAAAGATTATGTGGCAGGCTGTATAACAAATACCCCTATTTCTTACCCACAGCCTATACCTGAAAACCAAATGACTGAGCTCTTCAGACCCAACAAGCTGTTTATCCAGACATTTGAGAGAGAAGGGAAAGTAATGCCAATGCTGAAGTCTAGAGAATCCACCTAAAAATTTAAGTTAACTATCTTTCATAGTTCCCTTCAGATTCACAGCTTTTCTTGGGCTCCCAAAGCCACACTGCTCACAACACGTAAGCTGAGAGAACCTATTTTTATTGTACAGAACAGGGAGGTTGAAGCCTTGCACTAATTGCAAACCAGGACTGAGAATCATCAGAGGAGCTATGACCAACTCCTGCATAAGGCTTACATAAGTGGTGAGTCATGCAGCCTTACGAAAGAATAGGGAGAGAGGCTTTCATTATGTTGTTTGCCTAATCAGAAATATGAAAAGAACACAGCACTCAGTGGGTTACGTTTGGCTAACTGTAGGCTGAAATTTCTGCAGTTGCACTACGATAGAGGCATTTCGTTGTTTGTGGTCCCAGCTTATATTAAGCAGAGAGGATTTTTTTCATAAATCTTTGCCTCTGGGGCAGAGTTAAGCTTCTTTGGGAGTCCTAGCTATGTGTTCCCAGACATTAATGTCTGGAAGCAGCACCATGAGAATAGAAATGAAGGTATATGCCTAGGGAGGATACTGAGAGTAAATGAAGAGACCCAAGGGCAGGGTAGGGTTTGTGAGGATAAGCATGTGAAGAAGCAGTGGAGTGGAAGCAAAGCTTTTTAGGGTTGACTGAAAAACAGTCTAGTGATGATTTCTCCTATCTTACCAGTCTCTTTCTGAGCTCTCAGGCAGGTAAATGAATGGGTATTATTTTATCCAGCACTATTGTTAAGCATGAGCTGAGATATCTTCAGCCCTCAGAAGACAACTGTAGAATTTTGAGGATCGAAGTTGACTGAAGCTTTATGTGCAGCAAAAGTGCTCTTTACCCTGGTCTGATTAACCCATCACTGCTTCTCATTTTCCTCCACTAGTCTTTTGTACATGGGGCAAAAATTTGGGACTGTGTGGACATGTGGCCTCTTTGTCCCCACCTTATTCTCCTATAGGTCCACCTGGTTGCTCAGTGCAAGTACTCCTGTCAAACATCGTGTGGCTAAGCAGAGGAGCCAGCAGACATTTCCATCTGCCCCACAAAATACCTCCCAGTACTTTCCTTCCTGGAAAGAGAACCCAGCACAGTGTGGCACAAGCAGAGCAGACTTCCATCAGGAAGATCTGTTTGCTGTAAATTGAGGACTTGTCTTCAAAAGGACGACTATCCTTAGGGCTAGGGTGGGTTCGTTTGGGTTGCTTTTCTGTTTTAGTATTTCTTTGGGGATGGGGGGTGTGGAATCTCCTTCATCAACCAATGGTTGGAAAAAGGGCAAATTATTGAAAACTGGTTGACTGGAAATAGTTAAGCCTTGCAATAGCTCTTCAGAATGTATAATCCTGCCCCTATCCCTGAATACTTGGAAGCCTGGCTGTTCTTGCTGCACGGCACTAGCAGAACCCCAGACTCTGTCCTTAAAACCTCCCGCTCCGGGCAGCTGTAGGGCCGGAGCTTGAACATGGGGAGCTGCAGAGCCCGTCCTGCATCCCGGCCAAGCCCCCGGCACCGGGCCCGCCCCAGCGGTGATTCCTGAGGCTGTGGGATGGGAAGGGACCGGGCATCCCGGGCATCCAGGGCATCCCGGGCATTCCTCAGGCTGTGAGACGGGAAGGGACCGGGGATCCCGGACAGGGAACTACAGAAGCGGACAGTACATAAGCTCACGCCCACGTCCCAGTATACTTTTTACTGCAGCTAAAAAGAAAAACAGCACATGGGCTCAGCAGCCTTCAAATCAAAGCCTTTTTCGGCTGAAAAAGAAGACGGCCGATCTAAAGGACAGGGGTTTCGCAAGTGCGGTGTTCCTCGCTGACACCTGGCCCTCTCCCGGCAGCCCGAGCCCCCGAGCCGGCCCGGCGGCCGCTCCGATGCCAGCGAGCGCACGGCCATGCCCCATTGAGTCCTTAAGCTCCGCTGATGGCCCGGGCGCGGCGCAGCCGCCCCTGCCCGCGGCCTTTGGCCCTCAGGGCTGCCGGCGCTGCGCGCACTCGCCGGGCCGCGCCCAGCCGGGCCGGGCCGGGCCCGCGCAAGGCCCGCTGCCCCCTCACGCAGCGCGGTCACGGCCGCGGGGCCCACCAGGGCCGTCCATGGCGACCCGGCCGCCGTGCCTGTGGCTGTGCCTGGCCGGACTGCTGAGCCTGCGGGCGGCCAGCGCGCTGCCCCTGCGCCCCGACCCGCGGGACGAGGTGCTGGCGGCGGCCCTGCAGCGCCTGCGGGAGGTGTTCGACATCGAGGAGCTGCCGCCCGACGTGCTGCCCCGCAAGAAGCCGCCCCAGTTCATGGTGGATCTCTTCAACAAGGTGGCCGACGCCAACGGCATCACCCGCGCCCCGGGGCTGCTGCAGGGGGACGTGGTGCGCAGCTTCGAGGACCGAGGTGGGCCCGGGGCGGCGGGGCCGAGCCGCGCTGACTCCCCCCGGATTGCTGGGCGCCCGGCGGGGCTGGCGTGGTTCCTAAAGAAGGGTCTTTTCCAGTTCACGTGGACCACCACCACTTCTACTTCGACATCAGCGCGATGGAGAAGGGCGAGCAGATGCTGAAAGCCGAGTTCAGGGTCTTCAAGCTCAAGAGGACGCGTCGATCCAGAAGGTCCGAGGTGCAACACTTCTGCAAAGTAAGTGGGGAAATAGTTCAACATTTAATTCTACTGTCTTTTTTGCTAATACTGAAAATAAGGAGTGCAACTATGTACCACACAAACCTGCTTTATTGTTATTTTTGTTTTGTCATCCCCACTTTTTCTTTGCCTCCAGAATGCCAAGAAGTTATGGAAAGTTTTGACTTTAGCAGTACGCTGTCCTTTGTGCTATGGCAGTGAGCTTTCCCTAAAGATACCAATGTCAAACCTATACCAAATCAATCTGTCCTCTCTGGGATTTGAGATGGTTCAAAATTCGAATTGAAATTTATCTGCTGGAGCTGCTCCGAAAAATAGTAATAGCAGCCAGGGATTAATGGGTAAACAGGACGGGTAAGGAAATTAAATGTATCTATTCTTCTGACAAAGGGCAGGATTGGATTTTTTGCAAATATGTGGAAGAACAAAAGACTTTGATGGTATCAGGATAGGGATGGTCAGGATATTTTTCTATAGTATATAGTCTGGTATCCTGCCTCTGAACACATCTAGAAGTAAGTGTATATAGCAATGACTATTTTTCCATTAAACTGTCCAAAATCACTTTTTTATCTCTCTTAGAATTACAGTACAGTTTTACAGCTGTGGTGTAGGAGAAACCTGCATAATCTTCATCCTCCTTCTCTGCAGTAAGAACAATCAAATTAATTTCTTATCGGTTTTGTGGCATTGCTGTTATTTAGGTGGAAGTGTTTGAGCTCTTGGAGAGTGAAAATAAGCCACAGAAAAAACATCTCATTGCATCACGATTATTGTCCCTCTACGGAGAAGGCTGGGAAGTCTTCAACGTCACACAGACAGTAAGCAGACAAGTCTGACTTAATTTCATCTCTGAAACTTTTAGGGTGTCACCTTATAACTACAGCATTGCCATTAAGCTGGGTTTTGAGGTCAATTCAAAGAGAAGGACAGCAGCAGAGGGAGAAGCTTTCTCTCTACTCTTGTAGGTACTCCTGGTACTACCTGAATTAAAGAAGTGTTTATGAGCCGCTAGGAGCACAAGCATGGTGAGAATTGAGTAAACCAAAACGAGTCGATGGAGAAAAGTCAGACCAAGTATGTCGTTGTGGTTAAAACCTTGTATTAGTCCTTAGACTGCCAAAGCAATTGGCATTGGTTGTGTACTAAGAGTGGAGTTTCAGTTCTCCTTTTTATTCTGGCAACATTTCTGTAAAGCAGTATGCTTCAGCATTGTGTTTCTGGAGTTTATCGTGGTTGGATTGCTTGTCATTCAACTTCCCCCATAGACTTCTGTATTTGTGAGCTTCAGAATTTGTTTCCATTAAGTGTAAGAGTAGGTGAATGCACTTCCATGACAAAAGAACCCACACATGGTTTAAAACTGAACTCTGGGACAGTGTTTTTCATTGCCTAAGCTTTATGATCAGACTGGATGGATTCTTGGATGATTGGTTGAGTTCTGTCTCAAGTCATGATATACCTGCTAGAGAATGGTAAGGCCTGGCCTTATCTATCCGTGGGTAATTATAGCAACTAGATAAGTAAATTTTCTTGATTGTGAATTTCTTCAAATGCCATGGCTTTTAGATTTACAGGAGTCTTAATGGCATGAAAAGTCTGGAGAGTTGGTATTACTGTGTTGAAATTACTATGAAAAATAAATTTCTGAAAGTCATTGAGAGTTTATTGTAATACTAACTTCTACACTCAAGGGTTCACTGGTAAATTCTCTGAAATTAATTATCTTTCTGTAAATGTAGCTTTGGGGAATGCATATGCTAGTTTGTATTTTTAAGTGCCGAATTAGTGGTTTAAATATTAAACTCAATGGAGTCTCATCTATACAGTTATTTCACTTCTGTTATAATGTATGTCCTCTCATAGCTTGTTGCCTATTCTCTTTTCCTAATATAAACTTTGCTTAATCGCAATGCTGTAATTAGAATATTGAAACAATATTTTTACTTTTCCCTGTTTGCACCAGGTTTCCAAATGGGTTGGAAACAGCAGCTCCAACCATGGCTTTTGGATAACAGCGACATATGTTTCCACAAATGGAATGGAACACGATGTGGTTACATTTGCCAAGAGCCAGGGTGCTTTTCAGGAGAGTAGAAATGCCCTCCTTATCCTCTTCACGAACAGTAACAAAAGGAAGTCTCACAGCTTTGTACCCTCTGCTGCAAGTAAGTGCACTTTTAGAATATGAATTGCCTGTTCTGTTCATCTTGCCTCCTGCTACCTCATGTAGACCTAACCTCAGTTATTTCCTTGCAGTGTTGAACAGGTTTGAAGTTCAGCTTTGTCACAATCGAAATTTGATTTGATAGTAGTACTTGCTAGTAGTTCACCAGCATCCTAAATTGCCCCTCCCCTTCACAAAAACTGTACGTGCCAGAAATATTCATTAATCCTAAGGGGAATCTGGTTTACTTAGTTTGTAAGGGAGTGGGAGTTCTATTCTTTAAGTACTACTTATATGATGTTTGTGGTGGTGAAATTTGCATGAAAGTTGTATGTTATGTTCAGACTGAAAAAAAACTCAATGACCAAGAATAGTTTGTCAAAATTCTGGTAAAGTATCTGTAAGTAGAGTCATTAAGTGTGATTTTAAGAGTGAAAGAGGTTGTTAAATAAGCAATTTGAACTTCTCTGTCCTTGGCTTGGTTTTTAAGCACCTATTTAACTTCGATGACTAATTAGCATTGTGACTAAAGGCTGCTTTCATCAAAGACAACGCCCTCGTGCCTTAAAATTCAGAACAGTCTCTTACCTCTCCCCACTGGCCTTGGTGTAAAATCAGCTAAGGCTGGATTTTAGGACCTGGTAAATGCAAAGAGCAAAAGCTTGACGGAAGAGCAAAAATCCCCCTGTTCTGACTTTCCAGGCTTTTCTGGTAAACGGTTGTATTTGCATATCAGAAAGAAGCTAGGTAGGACAATATCAAGAGGTAGATGGTGAACTCGATTAAAAATAAAATTTTCTAAAAAATAAAAATTAGGCTGGCCTGCTTATTTTTGTTTTCCAAATAAAAATTAATAGTGAAATCCTACATCTAATTTAGTGAGCATCAAGCTCTCCATGGGATACTGTGCCAGATTGAGAAATTTCTTAACAAAGAAGCTCTCTAGACTTGCCGATGGTTAGTAGTCATTGACCACACAGATTGTTCTGCATATCAGTGAGTTTCAGCTTGTGTCCATGGGTCTCCATGGACCTCAGGTCTTCTCGGAAGATACTTTGACAAAGGATCCTATTTCAGTAGGCTTCATTCTTAAGCAGTGTTCTGTAAACCTGGTGGTGGGGTTTTTTTAGGATCAAAAATCTGAAAAATACATTTTTTACAATGTTACTTTACACATTACCAGGTTACTGCACATTTTGCTTTGCAAGTGTATGAGTAGAGTTCCTGGGAGAATACTGGAAAGAAAAGGGCTGTGATCTACACTCTGTTACCCTGCTCAGAATAATGTGTATTGTAGGAGTGGCGGTATGAAGACAGTTAATACCATTCTGACTAGATTCAGCCCTGAAGGACAGCGGTGTTCACAGAATATTTGGTAGATCATTGCATTTTTCTTTTCTATTTTTGCTGAACTGGGGCTTTTCCATAACACAGAGCGAAACACAAGATTTGTCAGATTTGGAAGCATGGCTGAAATGGCAATTGAATACACAGCCTTTCTGGTACACTCACAGGTTAGGTACCGTTTTAAAATCTGCTCTGAAGACTTTGGCGTAGATTTATTTAGTAGATTTCCATGCAGAATACTGTACTTAGGAAATGAACTTTGTTTGTGAAATACTAACACAGAGCTTCCTTTCAGAATCAGAAACAAGCCGTGTTTCTCATGACACTGATGTGGAAGGCAGCAGTGCCAGCAGGAGCAGGAGGCCCCGCGCTGCCGCAGCCGCTGCTGCCAGGAGCCCCTTAGCAGCGTGTCACCGCAGGGAGCTCTATGTGGACTTCCACGCTATTGGCTGGTCAGGATGGATTATTCACCCCAGTGGATACAATGCGTTTTACTGCAGAGGATCCTGCATCTTCCCTTTGGGGGAAAGTCTAAATGCAACAAACCATGCTACAGTTCAGTCCATTGTTTATACGCTGAAACTGTCTCAAGATGTCAGCATGCCCTGCTGTGTGCCAGATGAATTGAAGTCCCTCAATCTCCTCTACTTTGATGACAAACAGAATGTTGTCCTTAAAAATTATAAAGACATGGTGGCAACAAGGTGTGGTTGTCATTAGCAAGACTTGTTTTTCTCTGCATTTGGTGTGCATCTGGATTCAGTTCCCCATTTGCCACTGAAGATACCAAAGGAGATGGCATTTCAATTCACAGGGCAGGAGAGACAGAAACTGGTCTGTGCTTCAAATCCTCCTTTCACCATGGCTGTGTGGAAAGGTGGCTGGCTTGTGAAGAGCTGCAGACTTTAAAACCTCCATGAAGAGCTCTTTGAGTGCCTGTACACCAAGGAAACTATTAAAATCAGGAACTTGCTATGTGAAGGAATTGAAACGCATTAAGTTGACTGTTCAAATTAAGGTCTTGTTCTGCATACCAAGGCTCAGAATTTCCAGTGATTTAACAGGCATGGCATCCTGCCTCAGTCCAGGATGGGATGCAGGTGTCTGAGTAGCACAGCCTCAGTCAGTTTTGGCTGCATGATCCAGTGGGGATGTGCAGTCCTACTTTGAGCTCTCAGGGTAAGTATTTGCTCAGAGCTCATTTCAGAGGTGTCTACCACTTGCAGATCATGCATTACCAGGAATTGGACTTCTTCCCCTGAGCTTTATGCAGCTCTACCAAATGCAGAGACCTCCCCATAAATCCCTATGGGACTTGCTAGCCAGTCTGAAGGAGCCCATGCGTCAGTATTTGTCTGGGAATCAGCATACTTGGCTTCTAACTCAGAGCTGCAACTCTGTGGTGGGGCCAGTGCCTGTCTCTATAAGGGCTCCTGGGGTGTGTGGCACTGGAGACTGCCCTTGTGTATTTGCTGTACTGTGGGATCCTAAGCTTGGGTCAGAATCCTCGTGGTTTAGCAGAAAGAAAGAAACCTGTGAAGCTTTGGAGGTCCATGAGGGTATACTAGATCCTGGCCTGGTCAGGTATCTGAAGTGAGTTTGGTGGAATGTACTTGCTGATTCCCTTCCCTTCTTCAAAGAATAGGGGGACATAGGCTTGGATGGGGCCCACTGAGGTCCTTCAGTCTTGCTGCAATTTCATGCTGGTAACCAGCCCATTGCTGTTCCTCAGTCAGTTCATTGAGTTGTATCTTAAGTCTGGCTCTGTTTCTTGTCTCCATTAACCCTCGAAGAAGTCTGACCTCTCACAGAATGTGGCATCTCCCATAGGCAGAATCTTCATGGAGAATTTTTTACTCCAATAAGACCTAAAAAAAAAGAAAAAAAATGTAATTTTTTTATTGTATATACTGATATCTGTAATAAATTAATTTTATTTAAAACCCAAACACTTGGGGTATATGAAATTAATCTGTAATATAAAATGCTAATTTTTAAATAAATATAATGTAACATGGTGTAGTTTGTATGTTGTACCTGAACCTCTTTCCTAGAGTCATGAATCAAATAATTTTCCAGAAGAAAGGACATTCACAATGGCTTAAGTGGGTACTGTATCAAGTCCTCTGCTTCAAGGAGTGTAAAAGATAAGGAGAATAGACATGTTTCCCTTCAGGGAGGATCCAGTAGTTATTCCTCAAGTGAAAGCAGTTTGATTTTGGTATGTGTCTGCCCTGCTAAAGTGGAATGCAAATGTGCTAGCAGGGTGGTTCTAACTGCTGCATCAGCCACACCCAGCCATGGGATGCAGTGCCATTGCCAAAGGGACTTTGGGAAGAATAGAGGGCCATGGAGGGTTTCCTTTTACTGCTTCATTTCCCACACTGCTCTTTTGCACTTTTCACAGCAGAAGTACCTGCGGTGTTATAACTCTCCAGTAACCACACCTTGGGAATGGTAAAATGCATCTGCAGTGAGAATCTGGACAGATTGTTTCTGAATGTGACTTAAGCTGATGTTTTATCTCTGCTTCTTTTGGTAGAGGCCCTAAGAATTGAAGCCAGAAGATTTTACTGGCAGCATTTGGAGTGGATTGGCAGAGGCAGGTTCTGTGTCCAGCATTGGGTCTTCTGTCCATGCATGACAAGTGCATCCAGCACCATCAGTTATGTACCAGCTTCAACCCAAAGAACTGCCAATTGTTTTTCTAGGATATCTTAATATGCTTCTTCTTGTTTCAGATGCCAGGGGTTAAAAGAAAAAAGAAAATGTTCTACTGGAAAGCAAGTATGATTAATAAATAAATGATGGGCACACTGACTATTAGCTAACATAGTGCTGCCCTACAATAGGTGAAATATGCACAGGCAAGCTAGGAGCACTAGGTAGTTTTGCACACATTAAATTATTTTTTTTCTGCACCACTCAACTTAGTCTTATTATGCCCCATTAAACGCTGATAATTAAAACAAAATATATTGGAATTGTTTATCCTAGACTTTGTAAGGAAATGAGGTTCATAATAATGCCAAGGGAAAAAATTTACACTACAGCACAACTTGTAATTAGAATAACAATTAAGCACAGTAGGCTCTTATTTTTTTTTGCCTTTTTTTTGTTTGTTTTTTGTTTTGTTTTCCTTTAGAATAAAGGATAAATTTCTTCATAGTCATTAATTGAAACATATAAAAATTCCAAAATAAGAAGGAAATCCTATTCGTGGTAAAGCTGAAGGGTTACACTCAACCCCATGACAAAGCATTTGGAAAGTTTGGAACTCAATTGGTCCAGGCATGTGAGGTATGTGCAGTCTGCCTCTTATGGTGGGGAGAGCACTAAGCCTGGTCCTGGCAACACGGCAGTGGGCTCTGAGTATGTTGTGGGAGAGAACACCAATCTACAAGAGTGGTCTCCTGTTTGTAGAAATGTTTTTTTTAAGGGATTTCTGTGCTGCTGCTTTCACAAGGTATAGATGATGGGAAGGTGCTTCTTGGCACTGAAGCAGGAGAAGGGATATGTTGGGGATGTCCTGGAACAAATAAGGAATGGGCTTTGGAAATTGGTCTGAATCTGGAGTAGTTTGTTTTTTGGTTTTTTTGGGTTTTTTTGGCGGGGCGGGGGGTAGGGCGGGGAAAACTGTGTGCCTGCCCTGAGGAAGCTGGAGTGCAGCAGTGCTGTGAGCTCATTTCTTACCACTCTGCAGGCTTGAAAATGCTGTTTGGTATGAGGCAATCTTCTAGGAATGCTCGGTGTTTCTTCCAGACGGCCGAGGGTAATTACTATGGTTCCTGTTTTCCGTATAGGAAACGGGACAATTATTTGAAAGACCCATGGAGGATAGTATTTATTCATAGTCCTGGAGCTTGTCTCCAGCAAAGAGGAGTGGCTGGGTGTCTATGGTAAATTCCAGGGCTCCCCACAGGTACCAAACTCTCCCGACTTCACCAGTCCCTTCCTTTCAGATTGCACATGCAAATGAATGTGCAGCTGTGGGTTCATTCTTATGTACACCCACGTGCACATGCATTCATGTTCAGAGGCAGCTTCACTCCTGGTACATCCCAGAGATGGTGCAACTTTCCAGGAACTGAGATGGAGTGCTCAGGGCTGATGTGAGAACGTTGCCACATCCAGAGGGTGCATTTCAAAGGCTTTGTGCAAAAGTATGTCACACCTAGGCCACTTCTCTCCTGCCCTGGAGTGTAGCCCACCTCCAAGGAGAGTAGTTAGTAGGTGTGAATTTGCCTGACCTTTGGTGAATGAGACAATTGTGCATTAAAGCAGATAATAAAATGTTGTATTTCTTCCTATTGGGTTTATCGCTAGAAGCCATTCCCGGAAAAGGGGAGACTGCTAACTTTCTGTTGTCACAGGATGTGTGCAGCTTTAGATTCATGCATATACTAACTGCCCTTATTCAGAGCTGGATCATGGCCTGCCTTGTGGAAAACAAAAGCTGCCGATTTTCCCTGAGAAAATGACCTGATACTGAGAAATTACTAAACTTTAACTGAAACCCAGATTTGGTGATGCTGTAAATTCAGGCCTTGTGACCCAAAGTGGCATTATGGCATAAACCCCGGTATTCTGGTTCAGATCTGCTCACAGAAACCTTGCTTGGTTAACCATCAGATTACCTGGAATTGTCAGCAGCACAAAGCAGTGTTGTATTTAAAAATCTGTGTAGACTTTCTACTATGACCCCCATAGTAATCAACTCTTATCTGCATCAAATTTTCTGCTGATTGTGCTGAGCCAGTGTTTGTGGTGTCTTCAAAAGCCATGGACTTGAAAGACCTTCCCTTGGAAGTCTTTATTCACAGCTCTTGGTTAGAAGACTTGTTTTGTCTGGGAAGAAGCACCTTTTTATGGTATCTTCACTAAAAACCCTGGCAACCTGAAAACCGGTGTTGTTTTGCCTCCTGGCATAAACCCCACCTCACCTATGTTAAGCTTAGATTTGGTAAAGGCCCAGATCCAGGCAGAGAGTGGCAGATACTGGGAAGGCTCTTGGCAGACTAATCTTGTGTGCCACTGTAGGTGCCACCAGGTACCTTCTTGTTTTCCATTGAGAGGGAAGGCAAGAGTGATTTATGGGCTACTCACAGGGTCCTGACCAGCTCTGAAAAGAAACATGCACACTGTGCCTAAGAGAACTATATGGAGAGCAGTGGTGAAGGTCTGTGTGTACCTACCTGGATTAAATGAGTATAACACTTGCCAGGACATAAACAGAACAAGAAATTATCATAGGATCAAGCCTGGCATACTGAATGACTTCTCAGTGGTAAGTAATTTAAGTTAATATCTCTTACTGTCTCATGCACTTGTTTTGCCATGTCATGAAATTTCTATCCAATTCAATTTATTGCTTAGCCCTTGCCCAGGCTCTGATTAGAGATTTTCCTCTCTGATATTGCATGTTCCTTTATCTAAGGGTCATGTAATTTCTATCAACAACAGCTCTCAAATGAGAAAAAAAGATATACCAGTATGTGCATACCACCAGTATATGAAGGCTCCATTAAAGGCAGAGGGAAGAAAGAGAAGGAAGGCTTACAGTAATTTCACACTCATAAGCCGCACCTGGTTATAAGCACACTTTTTTTTTTTTAAGTGAGTATCCATGTGCAACAAAGTAACGAGTTAGTTACAGAATCACGGGCGCATGGGGTGTGGTGTCAGATGCTCAATTTGCAAACAGTTTTCACAGACCAGCGAAGCCTTTAAATGCAGCCAGGCGCCCTCCCAGTGCTGCAGGCCCGGCACTCCTGCCCCCGGCACTGGCTGCCGCGGCTCCCCACCTGCTTGGCAGCGGTGGCAGCTCCCGCGCCGCTCAAAAGCAGCAGCTCACCGTGTCTCCGTGTGAAGCCGGCGGCAGCTTGGCCACCTGCTTGCCAGTGGCTCCAGCTGCCCGCCCACCCGCCCAGGGCTCCACGGCAGCTCCCTCCCTGGCTGGCTTGCACTTCCAGGTTGGCATTTCGCTGGAATTTGTCCATAAATAAGCCTCACCTGATGATTAGCCACACTTCTGGGATAGGCTCGATTCTTCAGTGAAATAGGTGTGGCTTATCAGTGTGAAATTACTGTACATTCATTATAAATGGAACCAGGAACATAAAAGTTCAATTACCAGAATGCATTCGCTTTGTACATTTTAAACCTGTTGTAGCTACTGTAACAAGCACATGCAGTTGGGTCTAATTGCTGCTTTCCAGCTTGACCTACCTGGGGCTCTGATTTGCAATCACCTTACTTCTGTGAGCCTGTTTCATTACATTTTACCCTTGCTTCTGAAATCCTTAAATTCCTATGGGGTAAAATAGACTACAGCAATCTAGAGCTTTTGTGTATGAATTGACAATTCTTTCTCCCCTGTAAATTTTTTCATCTACCCATGAACAGTGAAAATGCAGTAGGCTGACAAAGAGGTTTATTAGTTACCCCCAAATACTCCTACTTTAGGTAAGCATAACTACTTATAACTCACTGGGAGTTTTACTTAAACTCTGAATGAAAACTGCAGTGATATAAAATCAGCTTAGAGATAATTTCATAACCTAATTGGGGTGTTTATATTACAGGACTGTGCTATTCTCAGTCTCTACCCATAATTGCAAAGAAAGAGTTCTCTGGTGAAGAATGTGTCAGTATTTTTCATGGAAAATTATTTCAAGAGAAGCTCTTGAAATAAGAAACCTCATGGTTTTAGCTTTAAATAAGCATTTCAGTCATCATAAAAAAACCCTCTAATGTCTCCTGCAGCTTTGATTTCAAACACGTCACATTCTTCATTAAAGCAATCATTGTTAAAACAGAGGGACATAAAGCAACATAGGATTTATTCCTTCATTAAACTGATGATCCGTATATGAAGCCAATTAACATTATGAGTCTGGTGAACATCAAGTGTAAAGAGGTTACAGAAAATTAAAAGCAGTCACCTTGGTCTTTAGATAAAGAAAGAACAATTTTGCATTATAAATTATAAGAGTGTCCAAGCGGGACAAATCGGCAAATTTGGTTAATTGGAAAATACATTTTACTGCACATGAATTAGGGTAAAATAACCTTTTAGCTGCTAGCCTTTTTCTGTGGTCAGGTATTGAGAATCACGGGAAGGGAAGCATTTGGACATGGAGAGGCAAGAGAGCCATTTCATCAAACTGAACTGTTCCTTGAGTTTCACCAATGATCCCCTCAAAGCTCAGTGCTTCCAGGGAAAACATCCTTTCAGTGGTTTTGCTCAGCAATTCAGCCCTAGGTTTTGTTTTCATGGGTGAAAGATGAGGTCTGTTTGTGCATGCAGCACAGGAGCAGTTCTGCTCTAAGACAGACACCATCAGCAAAGGGTCTATCTAGAATTATACTTACCTGGACAGTTTCTTGCAGACCTAGTAACTAATATTGATGTCACAATAGTCATTGTAATAACAACAGTAATAAAAATTGAGTTTATGACTTTAAGGACTTTACATAAAAAGGTAATTTTTTCCTGAAATATTGTAGCTCTGTATGTTATTTCATTCTTGTTTTTAGTGTTTGTCTTTAGTAGCTGGCTCAGAGGAACTACCAGAGAAATACTAGAGACGATCCCAAACTTACTGCCTATTTTTTTTCCTCTGTGGTCCCATATTCGCAGGAAAGCGTCTGCAGCAGGGGGACACGGAGGGACGCAGCAGGAGTTCTGCCGGCAGCCTTTCCCCGGGGAGGGCCGGGCGAAGCGGGGCCGGGGCCGGGGCGCGGAGCTCCGGGCACAGAGCGGGACTGGGCGCGGAGCTCCGGGCGTGAGCGGGGCCGGGAGCGGAGCAGGAACGAGCGCGGAGCTCCGGGCGCTCTCCGTGGTGCTGAAGCGCCGCCGCCCCGGGGCTCCGTCCGCCCGAGAGCAGCACCCAGGACGCCCCAGCGCTAACTTTTAATTATGTCAGCCCTGCGTTTCGAGCATTAAAATTAAACAGACACAGAGCTGGCGAGGGGTGGGGGATTATATATTGCTTAGTTATCTCCTTGTTTTGCAGCTGCAAGTTGAGTCTCGACCGGCTCAGCGTTCTTCTGCTTCTATTTAAAAAGCAGCGACTTGGAGCACTTCCCCGTGCTCAATTCCGCCTTCTCCCCCTCCTGTAATACGCTGAATTTGCAGGCTTCAAGCTGCTGGGGAAAGTGAGTCTTGGAGCCAAAACAGCAATGCAGCCCCTTCACTAGAGCAAGGCCTGAGAGCGCCATAATGAAGTTATTATTATTTTATTAGGGGTTCTTATGATAAAACACTATCTCACTCATCTCTTCCCAACGTCAGAGAAAAAGGAAAAGGCACATCTGTCTCTGTGCAAAGGGATCCTGCAGTACTAGTCCTGTGTGGATTTTTAAGCTCAGGGGGGAAAGACTGGCAGGGGAGATCTAGGCAGCACCTCTGGTTATGGCCTTCTTTTTAAGGTTACTTGACCCAAAGCTTGTGCTGCTATTTTATCGAGTGCAGTCAGATTTAGAGCATTAGTCTTTGATCTTGCATAGTGCTGTAAAAACCATCTCAATATATAGCATGCTTTACTGCTTAGACACTTGCCTGGATAGTGAGCAAATATCTGTTGTCAAACAAAGATATTCCTAAAAGTGTGTCTGTAGACATGTAAACATATGTACAACATATGAAGTCAGCCTTCTACATCTTTATTACTATGCTAAAATTATAAGGGAATGGATAAGATAGGATCAGATCAAATCAATTTGTATCTCAAGTCAAATCAATTTTTGCCTTGCTTTGCTAAAAAAAGACTTCACAAGATGGAAACATAACTTCTATTTGAATATACATTAGGGGAATTTCCACATCTACGCCTAATGTAAAAGACAGAGCAGGTGATATTTCTAAGGCTTATTAGTGTTTATTTAATGAGATCATATGTAGAGAATCAACTTTCCAAAGACATCATCGCTTCAAAATCACTATTTCTGCACCTGTATTGCCTGTATCCATCTCCTTTGCTCTGGTATGAATGTGCTGTCTTTAAACTCCCATCAGGTCTAAGAGAGCCTGTGTAGATTTGCTCGCCCTTCCTGCACAGAACATTACAATCTTTATAAAATATTAAATTTGTGTAGTCTGCCGGAGAAGCAATTGTTCCAAAATAAAATCAGCAGTCTAGACGAAACATAGACACCAGAACTTATCAACAGTTGTCTGACTTACATCTTCTGATGCATCTTGAGTGGGTCATAATACCAACTTTATTTTCAGTGGTGCATAAATTAATTACACGCATTTAATAACCAAAATATCATTATATTCCCCCTTTAATATCATAAAGGCTTTACGCCAGGGAAGCACTTAATGTGCAGGGGGCCATAACAGGCTATTATCCTTGTGTAATGCTATTACAGAACCAATTATGCGCCATTATACTTGCTTTTTTTGCAGTTTATGTGATTTGATCCAATCCCACGTCCCTGACTTGAAAATTTCATCTGGGTACTTTAAAGCCTAATTTTCACCCGGGCTGAGGCAAGGGCCATCTCTCTCCGCTGAGCCTATGTCTCGGATGCATTTTAAAAGTAATTGCGAAGGGTCCCGCCGCATATCATTTGCAGACGGGAAGCGAGCATAAATCCAGAGACCCCTCGCTGCGAACAAAATCAAACTTTGCCGTGGTACGATCGCTTGGAAAGGCGAGGCGTGTGCAGAGCGGCCCCCCAAAACCCATCCGGCGGCAATTAGGCAGCGCCGGGGTGCGGGCGGGGGGCAGCGCTCGGTGCGGGGGGAACCCCGCACCCCGGGACACCCCGGCCCGGTGGGGGGACACGCAGGGGGCTGCGAGCCCCGGAGCGCCGGCGCTCGGAAAATAATGGGATTGTGTTGCTGCCGTTCACATTCCTGGCGTTTGCTGAGAAATTACAGGTTTTTTTTCTTTTCATCCTCTCCACCCCCCCTGCTCTGCACACCACGTGGGCCATTTGTAGGGCCCAATAGACCTATCCAAGTTACTCACTGTAGACAGCGCTGGAAATAATCAGATTAAGGCCAATTATGCGTGAGATTATAAAGGCAAGTGCTGAGAGGCAGAGCATGCTGTAGACAGATATAAAGACATCTGGCCACTTCCAGAACTCCACAGAGCCCTTCTGTCTCTGCAGCCAACAACTCACAGCGCCTTATTCTAAAGCAAAACACCCCAAACCTTACCGGTGATTTTTACTTCTGTTCGGTTTAGGTATGGATTGCTATATTAATCTACATTCTGGATTTTTTTGTTTGTTTGTTTGTTTTTAGTACGGCTGCATATAAATTTGAATTGTTGTTTAAGGTTTTTTTCCTTGCCGAGGACATTGGCTCCCAGTGTGTTGGATGCTTTAAAAAGAAGCCAGCTTTTAGGTTTTATTGCTCTTTCATTTATGCAGAATAATTTCGATTTTCTTTTAAGCAGTTCAATCTTGCCTACAAACATTATCATTATTTTTCTTTATGTATCTATTTGCTCCATAAAGGCATATTTGAGATAGATAGATAGATGGATGGATGGATGGATGGATGGATGGAACAGAGAGGCACAGAGGGGCACAACTGCTATTCCGGGCAGAATACAAAAAAGCCCAAAACAAAAAAAGTTTTGCGAATCCTGACTGTTGTACACCAACCTCGGAGATTTCTGCCTTACGCTTTTTAAATTCGTTGCACAGGGTTAGACGCTACTTTCTTTTCTTGCTCTGGGACGGGCTTTAGGGTTGTCAATGAGTTTCCTCAGGTGTTTTCTTCCGGCTCTTCACCTATTCCGTTCTTTCCCTCTGTGCGTTCAGGTCTGCAGGAGGCACCTCGGCGGTGCCCGGAGCTGGTGCCGGTCCGTCGGTGCGGGAGGAGCGCGGGAGCCCCGCGGGCTGGCCCCGCTCCCGGCCCCGCTCCCGGCCCCGCTCCCGGCCCCGCTCCCGGCCGCCGTCGGGCTCGCAGCTGCGAGCAGCGGGCGCCCACCCAGCCGCAGGGCCATGTTCTACTTCCACTGCCCCCCGCAGCTAGAGGGTGAGTGTTGTCGCACAGAGATGTGTAAGTACAAGAGCTGAACTTCGAGGTGTCTGTGGGCGGGGGGTGCGCTAGGGACGGAGGGAGAAAACTGTGACCGAACTTGCGCCACGACTGTCGCGTACAGATACGTGCTGGGATAAGATGCAAATTTATAGAGACATCTAGATAGCATCCTTTTCCTTAAGAAAATGCAACTCTATCCCCCTCCCCCCTCCTAGCTCTCCCCTCTTGTCACAGAAAGGAAAGAAGGATTGCATGATTTTTTTTTTCTTCTTTTTAATTTGATTCCTGCTGGAAAGGGCTTGGTTTTACACCCCCACCCCTGTCATTTTGCCACCTGCCTCCCCTCTGTGGATAGCGATCCCGCAGTTGAGCCTCAGGCTAAGAGAGAGATGCTTTTCTCCCCTCCCAGCACAGATGTTGGTGTCATGGCTGTAATCGGGACAATTTCAGGACGTGGTCACGCCTCCTCCCTCCAGCCAAAGGGACCGTATAAATCTTTAATGCTATTTTGCAAACATTCTGTGGGAGGATGGGGAAAAATGAGATACTACAGAAGGAAAAAAAAAAAAAAACGGAAAATAAATATTTGGGAGGATGTTTTTCTTTTGTTATTGGTCAGAGACGTTTAAATTTTTATTATTGTTGTTGTTGTTGTTGATTTCCTTTTTACAAACTGGCAGCCTTCTGGATTTCCCGGCGTCACCCACACCGCAGATGCCCAGGGCAGTGTGCTCCCGCTCCCTCCGCTGCTCGCAGCACTCGGAGCATCCCGGAGCCCCGGCAGGGCTGTCCCGCCGTGCCCGCTCGGTGCCGGCGCTCCCGCTGCACGGCGGGGAAAGCGAGCCGGGCCCTAAACCCCCCTGGCCGGGCACCCGCTCCCGGCACGGCCAGAAAGGGCTCTCTCTGCGGCGGCATCACCCGGCGCTTTCATCCCGCTCCGGGGGAGGGTCAGCCCCTCGTTGAGCGCGGCTTCCGAGGGTCAGTAGACCCAAGCCAGTCTGTTCATCTCGGCTGGAATATTCGCTCCTCAAAGTTTTCTCCGGGCGGGATAGGAGCGCCGGGCTGGGCAGGACAGTGCGGGTCCCTCCGCCGGTGCCACCGAGCTCTGAGGAGGCTTTGTTTGCTAGTTTTGGGCAGAGAGCCTTGGAAAGGTGCTGTTGTTTTTGTTTGTTTGTTTGTTTGTTTGGGGTGTGTTTGTTTCTGCGGTGCCTGTGTTGGGCGGCCCGAGGCGGGGAGCGGCCCCGCAGGCGCAGCCTCTCCCGGGGTGTCCGGGACCTGCCCTCGCCCTCCCGGCTTGGGCAGCAGCAGGACGGGGGTAAGGGGCGATCGGTCCTGCCAAAGGGTGAAAACAGCGTTGGGCATCACAAGTAAAAAAAATAAAATTTAAAAATGCACCTCTGTCCAAATCCCCCCAGCAAAGAAGAGAAAACAGAAATGCTCTGTCCGGCCAGCGTTTGGGCAGGCGGGGAGTGCCGCGGGGAAGAGACCGCACTCTGGGGGTGACAGGGACAGTGTTTTATTTTCTGGTGAGCCTCTCCCAGGCCCACACGTGCGAGGAGACACTCGGGGCCGTGTCTATATTCCAAATGATGCTGCAAGATGAGCGGTGACCTCCAGCCCACGTACCCAGAGCACTCCAGGGGCAGAGTGCGGTCACAGGGACTCTCAGCAGCGCTTCTGGGGGCTCGGGAACTTTTCTGGTCCATGAGGGTTTATTTTGGTTTGGTCTTGTTCCTTTGTGGGTTTTGGTTTAGGGATTTTTTAGTTTTCTTTCCTTGGTTTGGTGCTGGTTTTTGTTTATGTTTTTGTTTTTTCTTGTTGTTGTCGGTGTTTTTTTCCCTTGGTTTAAGTTTTGAGTGGTTTTTTGGTCTGTTTTGTTTAGTTTGTGGTTTTCATAGCCTGTTTTGTCAGAAAGGCAGTGACACATTTCAACACGGGCACGCACGGATGATGTCTGACTGGGGGAGGCACGAAGGCCGGGCTCTGCTCCGTGGAACGTGGTTGGCATCCCGGTGGGCATCCATCTACCCTCTGCCGACCTCTGCGGCCTCCTCCAGCCCCACTACCGACTCGGAGCCGCCGCTGCTGGGCTGTACCGAGCTCAGCCCAAGAAGCCGGGGCGAGCAGCCGGGGCCGGTTCCCGTGCAGAGGAACCTTCCACTGCCTCCCGTCCGGGCAGGGCTCCCTCGGCAGACGGGCAGGGCCTCTGCGAGCTGCCGGCCACATGCCTGGGTCAAAGCTTGGTCCTTTTAAAGCACAGGTGGCCCGAAACTTGTTGTTTCCCGGGCTGGGGTGAGCTTCGGGCGGCAGAACCGCTCGGTGCCGCAGGAGCCCCCGGGCATAGCAGAGATGGGGCAGCATTGCCTGCCCTGTGTCCCGGGCACAGCGGAGATGTGGGGCAGCACTGCCCGCCCTGTGTCCCGGCCCTGTGTCCCAGCGGAGATGGGGCAGCACTGCCCGCCCTGTGTCCCGGGCACAGCGGAGATGGGGCAGCATTGCCTGCCCTGTGTCCCGGGCACAGCGGAGATGGGGCAGCATTGCCTGCCCTGTGTCCCGGGCACAGCGGTGATGTGGAGCAGCATTGCCTGCCCTGTGTCCCGGCCCTGTGTCCCAGCGGTGATGGGGCAGCATTGCCTGCCCTGTGTCCCAGCGGAGATGGGGCAGCACTGCCCGCCCCAGCTGCTCCATGTCCCATCCCTGTGCCCCGGGCACTGCGGCCCCTAACGCGGCTCTCCTGCCCCGCAGGCGCTGCTCCATTCGGAGGTCACTCCGCCGGCGACTTCGACGACGGGTTCCTGCGGAGGAAGCAGCGCCGCAACCGCACCACCTTCACCTTGCAGCAGGTGAGAGCCCGCTTCTCTGTGCCCCTGCCTCTGCACCCACTGCCCCTGCCTGCCTGCCCCGCTCCCTGCCTGCTCCTGCCTCCTTCCTGCATGCCCCGAGCCATGCCAGCCCCATCCTGCCTGCCCCCCTGCCCCGGCAGCCCCGCTTTCCTCATCCATGCCTGGCAGACACCCCCATGGGATGGCCAGATCCCTCACAGATCCCTCACAGACCTCTGCTCTCTTTCCCTCCATCAGCTCGAGGCCCTGGAAGCCGTTTTTGCTCAAACCCACTATCCGGATGTGTTCACTCGGGAAGAGCTGGCTCTGAAAATCAACCTCACGGAGGCCAGGGTGCAGGTAAACATCCTGGGGAATTACTTAACTCGGATATTCAAACTGGCAAACTTTAATTTTTTTTTTTTTTCTATTTGACATCATGACTGCAGAGTGCACATTTGGCCAAAGAACGCAAATGAAGACGATCTGTCATTTTCATGATGCACTTTAATAACATCAACATAATGTGGAATATTAGATTAGGTTGATTAATCGGTCATTCATAATTAACTAGTGATAATGTTCTACACTAATTTGTCCGCGTCTCCAAGGTACTAAATTACATCAATGCACATCCATTTCCTTGCTTTTGGAGGGGGGGCGTGGTGCAGAGAAAAGAGCTGAGACGTGATTCTCCAAAGCAGCTATGACCACTGTCGAGCAGTGGGGTTACTCAGCTGCAGGGAGCCCAGCTGCCAGGAACAAAGCTTCTGCACCTCCTCAACTTTTCTCCCTTTTGCCTTCTTCCTAAACACTTCATTTAGGCAGCTAAAGAGCCTGTAGAGCTTTAATATGATCCACTAAATACCATTGGCCATGATTATTCTTTCTTTCCATAGCTACATTCTTCCAGCCCTTCCTTTCTTCTTCCCCCTCACTTTTTTCCTTGTTGATTTTTTTTCTTTTTTTTTTTCCATATGTTTGTGTTTCCATATCCAGTCCATACGTATGTGTACATGCTCCGCTAAGAGAAGCAGTTCTGCAGTTGTCAGAGATGGATCCTTGTAACTCTTCAGGCATCCACCACAGAGTTGCAAACCATTTTTTGAACACGATTATGAATTAATTTTTATTTACGGGGCTTTTCTGCACGTTGTTCTTCTATTTTTTTTATTTTATTTTTTTATTTAGGTGCTTGGGGTTAAGACTATGCAAAGATCTAATTGTAGGAAATATAATAGCTTGCCTTTTGTTCCCTAGGGTCATGTTAGTATCTCTTAAAACCCAATGGCTGAAGAGAGATAATGGAATTCACCACAGTAAATTGGGGATTGTAAACAAATTATTTCTCCTATAATCAGATTATGTGATCCTGATTATTAAATCTGAACATGAATCATTGGTCATATGCGGACAAATTAAACTGATTATTATTTGGAAATGAAAATCTCCTTTTACCACTGCATTGTAGGTACTGGCTTAAAAAAAATAATAAAAAATGCCATTTTGGCTATTGGTGCCTAAAGACTGAACTGCAAATTGAGATAAATGGGACAATTATCGAGCATTCAGAAGTGGAAGATCATAACTTCTTCCTGAAAGGTGCAAGGGTGAGATAGGGGTGGTGACAATTAGATTGCTGAGGACTGGTGTTTAGCCTTGTTGTTGGCTATTATGCAAACAGACAATAGATGCAAGCATTTGTTTAGCCTGCGTTCATGCAGGGACATGGGGAAACACAGAGGAAGGGAGATATGTTTACATTTATACCCCTTGCTCATTCAAATATGATTAATGTGCTATAAAGCAGAGTCTTAATCGAAGATGATGTTGTCAAACAATAACTAAATAGGGAAATAAACGACTTCATCATGCTCTTTCCTCAGAAGCAGGCGAACTGTCAGTGCAAAGTCATTAAAATATGATAATGAAAAATAGCTCAATTAAATATTGTTATAGCTGTGACCTTCATTCAATTAAGACACAAGAAAGTGTCTGCATTTTGCTTTGCATTTAACTGCTCTAAATTTAGAATATAGATAAAATAATTATTCAGTGTTTGCTGATACATGCAATTAAAAGGCAGCTAACTAAAATGGAATTGGAGAAGGAGAAGAATAATAATAACAATCTCGCCTATATCTGAATTAATGTATTAAGATGTGGATTTCCTGACCTCAAAAGATGCTTGGTATTTTCCACCTCAAACCTGGTGCTTTCAGCATATCAGCTTCAAGGTTAATAAAAAAGTTTTTAGACTAATAGTCAGGTGAAATAATTAAGAATATGAATATTTGATTTGCATATGGGGAAAAAAATAAGGTTTGGGAAACTGGTGTTCTATTCTGAGGTCACAGTGTGGTCTGAGGTAGGGGCAGTTGCACGACCACATTACTGAATTGCAGAATGATGTTCCAAAATTAGTACCTATCAGCTTCTGAGTCCTCTGAAAGCAGACTGGACATGAGAGGAAGAAGAGCCAGTCAGAAAATGAGCTGGATGAGATGGCCAGATACACATCTTTTCATTTCTAACCTCTCTGATTCTAGCAGCAGCTGATGTAGAGACTTATATGTGTTTTCATCAGAACGCTTATATATGTATTTAACACCATCCTTATAAAAAGGCTTTTAGATGTGTTAAAGCATAGAAATCAGAGAGAATTAAATGTGACAGTAAAGGCTTGTGATTAAATGCTTTGCTAACTGGCACAGGAGTATCAAAACTATTGCTTTTAAAATTTTTGTTGTGACATGCCTTTTGAATGTCTTTAGACATTTCTGGCTTGTTTTCCAGATGCAGAAATATTACAGATACAAATGTAATCCTAAAACTCAACTAGAATAGCGATGGGAATACAAAATAAGAGGAAGATTTAGCCAAGACACTAAATGTCAGATTTCACTAGTGAAACAATTTACAATCTCCTTGCTTCCCATTTGGCTAAACATGGTTTTCACCTAGGATTGGTCTCCCGCTCCAGGTGTGGTTCCAAAATCGAAGGGCTAAATGGAGAAAAACAGAGAGGGGTGCTTCGGACCAAGAGGGCTCTAAGGAAACCATGGCTGAGGTGGCACCTCCTGCGAGGAATTTAAATTCCCCTTCTCCAGCAGATCAAACCAGGAATAAAAAGGAGGGTCTGGAGATCCAGCAGAGGTAAGAGTGATGTATGATATCATCTGCCTGCCTGTTTGTAGGACAACAATGCCTCCTGTGTGTGTACATGCACACAGATCTGCTGCTATGCCTTGACTACAGGTATCACCTTTAGGAAATGAGATGCTTCTTGTGCAATCCACTGTTCTCTGTGGAGATGCTCAGGAGCTTTTGGCTGTGGGAAACTGATGTTGTCCTGCCTGGGTCACATCTAGCTGTATGCTGAGACACCAATGTGCACGTGTGCATGCACAAATGGAGTCTGCTGGTTCTGGTTTTGTAAGGAAGTTGTTTTCTTTTTTCTGTCAGCCTGAGTCGAGCAGTGGGTCCTGCAGGACCTTTCTTCCCTTCCTGCCTGCCGGGGACTCTTCTCAACACAGCCACCTATGCACAAGCTTTATCTCATGTCGCCTCTCTAAAAGGTAAATGACTTTATTGAACTTAGGGGTAAGATCAAAGAGCATCCCTTTGAAGCTAAGTGGCATGGTCCCACTGCCCTCTGTGAGGAAACCTTTGGGAAATGGCAGATCCCTCTTTCTCTTTGACTGGCAGTATTTGCACTGATCGATGCTCCATGTACCCAAGTGAGTCTCCTGCATCTTGTAGCATCATTTGTGGCAAAACTCCTTCATTTTACTCTGATAGCTATTTTTTGTGAGGTCAGGGTTTCTCTGAAGATGTAAGACAGGTAGGATTTGCTCCCTGAGAGTTTTTTGTTGTACATGCTTTTTTTTAAGAGTTAAATTTATTCTAATAAATTAGTTATATACATCCTTTTGCATTATGTAGGGCCTGGCACCATTACTGATGCCTCATCCGCTCTTTGCATGTGGTTTCCTTTGCAGTGCATCTCTGCACAATCCACTTTCTCTTCTTGGGCAGTAGGACCCCTTTGAGAACTTGAATAAAGCATGTTCCTGGGGACAGATGAGGGTACAAAGTAATTCCTGGGATCCAGGCTTCAGGAAGGGTACATCCCGTGTCTATATACTTTCAGTTTCCAAAAAGCAGCAGTATGCATCTTTTAAAAATAAATTATCTACTCATCCATTAGCTGTTCTTAGTCTAACAATTTATAAGACTAAGGGTGTAAGCAGGATGAATTCAATTTATAGATTTATAAGATGCAAAGCCTCATAGCAGTGCCAAGCACAAAGAGGCACATACATTTACTCAGTGTCCCAATGTGCTGCAATAACTTGTGAGGAAAGTTTCTCAGTTAAAGACCCCCCACTACAAAGAAAAATGTGCTCTAAAACATCTCACTATATTCTCTGGCATGCTTCATGCTGCCTGTATTTCCAGTTAAATCAGCACTGCCAAATGCTGCCAAATGAAGCAAATGTTTGGAATTCCTGAGTTGTGTGCTAAGTTCAATGTCCTGCTCCATGCACCCCCTTCCCTCCTGTCTTTTGAAAAAAGCTGAAGCCAGACAATCCACACAGTTACTGCTCTTTTGGTAGGTGTGGGACCTGGAATTTTGAATCAAGAAAGGACACACAGGTGTGACCTGAGCCCTAAAATGCTTATTGTCACCTGTAAGCGGGCAGCAGCTGTTTGGAGTGCCTGAGTCCTCTTGATCTCCTGTGAAATCTCAGGGGTTGTGAATTTTGATTTTTTCCATCAGGCAGCAACAGACTCTCTGAAATCTTTTAGGCAAGAAAATTGTTCATTGATAAATGTAGTCCCAGACAGGTTGAAAAGCATGGAAAAAGGGTTGTGTTCAGTGAATAATTTAAATGTCCTTAAAATTTACTTTCAAGCATTTTCAAAACTAAAAGCATCAATATGTGTTCTCAGTTGTTTCATGTTTACATGTCACTACATTTTAAGAAAAAAATACCCAAATACACGAAAGCCAAACAAAATGAAATTAAAAAAAAAATTAAAATTGCAATGAGGGGTTGGTATTTTTAGTTGTTGGATTTTGTTTGTTTTGGGTTGGATTCTCTTATTGTTTTTGTTTGTTTGTTTTTAGTTTTATTTATTTGGAAGACTTCCTGATACTCTTTTCTTTGATTTTACAGCTTAGCCAATGAATTGAGAAACTAATAATTAGCTCTTTTTTGCTTGATTGGAGTTTTACAACCTAGGGCAGAAAAAATTATATTCCTGAATCTTTTTTAGATATTAAATAGTCAGTTGCCCAGACTAAGAGACAGTGTCGCTGAAAAACTGGTCCCAAATGTAGAGATTTTTTGTTGATACAATTTGCATAGGAATAGTCAGTTACCAGATGCCTGCTTATTGTCTTGGTGAATGTCGTCAGTTATACATGCAGTTCATTCCTGAAATGTCTGTTTTGTATTTCCTGCCTGGCACTAGAAATCTTCACGCATATGCAAGGGCACTGGGATAAAGTGGTATGTTTTGATTTCATGAAATCCAGTTACAGATTTGTGCATCTAGCAGGAGCTGCCTGTGCCTGTCAGTGTACTGCTAGCATTGCAAGCAGCTGGTAGTCTGAGCTGCTGCTTTGAGGAGAGCTCTTTTTCTTCTGCTGCCACCTCTGCTGCTAGGTCTGAGTAATGCCAAATGCTGGCTTTGGGCTTAGGAGGGAAGAACTCATGGCTACATGAAGGACCAAGTCTGATATATACAAGCAGAGAATAATTGTAACATCTTTCTCATGGTATTGATAGATGGAGTACTGTGTCCTCCTTCCTTGGCTTATCCTCCTCAAGTTCCTCTTTCCCCATTTCTCCAAGATAAATTCGCTTGGGCTGGGGTAGGGCTGTGCACAGCAGTCAATGAGCTTTGGTCCTGTTAACTGGTGATCAGGGCAATCTCTAGAGCTTCTGAGTGGCCCAAAGGAATCATAGCCCAGTGCACAGTTTTCTTTGGTATGGAAACTCCAGGTGAATGATGATTCACTTAAACTAGTCTATTTGAGAGCACAATCAGGCTCATGTGTCAGTCTGGAGGAAAAAATAATAGTTGTGGGAAGGAAGGAAAGGACAGGGACAGGCACAGTGCTCACAAAACCTTAAAATGACTTTGTCATATGCTCAGTTCAGTTTGTTTGACTTTCCCTTTTCACTTTTGTTTGAGACAGGAGCCGTGTGATGTGGGTAATAGCATATGTCCTTATACATCTTAATTAAGGGACCTAAGCTTCTCCCTTGAAAATCTAGCTGCATTTTGCTGCAGAAATTATGCCAGAACCCTGCTACAGTCAGTCTGGAGGCATAGGACTTTATGTCACACAAATCCCATAAAACTCAGCACCGGGCATAAAGTTATGAGCTGCTTGTATTTTGGATTGCTTGGATAAGGAAAAATCCTGCAAGGAGAAAGGTTTTCCAAAACTTTACAGGTTTTATTGAAAAGTGAAATGACAGAGAGGTCTTTCCAGTATCTGTCTTGTGTCAGCCATGCTTTGAAACTACCAGGAATTCTCTGTGCTTTGGAAAGCAAAATAGTTGTTCCAGAATCACAGAATTATTTCACTACAAAATGATGCACGATCCTGCTTTCTTCTATGCAACTGTCAAACCAAATGCAGCTCCTCTATGTGGACCTTGTAAACAGATATGTACTCCCACCATTGGGAGAATGATCCTGGCCAGTAAAGGGAATCACATTCTTCAGTGCAGCCATAAGAGCTGCCTGCAAAAAAATGAGCACTCTCAGCGCATCAGGCTCTACTGGGAAGTGTAAGTTCTTTTCCTATTCTTTTGAGGAGACAAGATGTGCTTTGTTGGACTTGTGAGCCAACACTTCTCTGGTGTCGGTGAATAGTATTTGACTGATGCTTTAGAAATCAATACAGTGAGTAACAAGTGATAATGGTGATGTAGGTAATTAATAATTATTTTATGCTCTTGGGGACCATTTTCATTCTGTCATCTGAGAGTTCTCCATCTTTAGTAAAAAAAATAATACCTCTCTTTCTCTGACTGTTTGGCTCCAAAACCAGGTTTCCAAAGATACATAAAGTTCTTCTTGAAGTGCTACAGGGTTCTGGGATCTAATTTGTGGTGTAAAGACGACAGAGTTGAGGATGAAGTTGGTCTACAAGAGACAGGAAATCTCAAGACAGCCTTGTCTGGGGCAGGGACTAAGCCTGTAACTTTGCCTGCAACTTTGCTTTTGCAAAGACTGTGAAGTGCTCGTTAGGCTTGCCTCATGTGTCTCTGGACCCTGCGTATGTCACTTCCAGGATATGGGGATATTGTTGGACCATCAGACCAGGTGTGCTCTGATGAATGAGAAGAAAGCTATTTTTCCTAGGCACCATGCCCCATGAACTCTGCTTTCTCTGATACTGAGATTTTTTTCCATCAAAGTGAGGATATTGGCACCACAGGATGCCCAGTTAATAAAATGGGCTAGCTATAGTATGCAAAGAAACTGTTATTCAAAATATAGACTTTTCCAGACAAGAGTAGATTATCACTGCACAGTTTTTTTCTGCTTCTATCAAATATTCTCTGTTCAGTAATACAACAGACCTTTTCCTGTCTCCTGTCTCTCTGCACATTGGAGGCTGTACTCAGTAGCAAGCATCTGTCAACTACTGTATCATCTCCCTTTGTACTATTCTGTCAGGAAATACAATTCCTCATTTGAAAAATTAGCACAAGGTCATAATTTCTGGGGTATACAGTGTTTCCTACTTCAGGGGTTTAGTGCTTCACCACTGGCCATACTCAGGAAAAGGTTGACTCACAGAAATGAAATTTCTGATGTTCATTACTCTCAGAAATTGCCCTGATTTGACAACTATGCTACTTCATTGTGGTGACTTCGACAGTTCCATGATCTTCCAAGATGAAACACTTACTGTAAGCCAGGCATCTGCAGTCCATTTAGTGGATTTAATTGCAGACCTCAAAGATGAAGGGAAAATACTTGTTTTATTTATGGGCTGTATAACTATAGAGTCATCTGGAGAAGCTAGTGTTCTGTGTAGAGAGAGACCTCAAAGTACCTTCTTAATGGATGACAGCATGAATGCAATTCATTAATGCAGAAGATGTTATTAATGGGTGTAAACAAGAATCTCCGTTTTCCAGCGGATGTGTTCTACCATTCTGGTGGCTGAGGCCAAGAGTGTGTCTGTTACGTTCCGCTGAAATTTCCCCAGACCCCATGATGAGTGAAGTGTATGAGGAGAGAAATAATTACACTTGCCAGGGAATTACTTTCATAATTCACCCACAGCTCTGCTCTGTGCAAGTTATAGCTCAGTTGGTTTTCACGGCACCTCCACAGCACTGATAGAGAGGCAGGATTGCATTACGCACATCCAAATGGGTATTGCAGGGCACTGTTGATTGGCTCTTTTATGGTTTGCTGCTGCTGTGGTTGCTGTTCGTATTAGGGAGGCTTAATTGCAGTACCCAGGAAAAAAACCTAAAACATAACTAGACCTGCCCATCCATTACATTTCGATTTCTGTTATGGAAAGATGAAGGGAATTTGCCCAGTTCCATTGGGCAATTCCCATTGCTAACACTACGTTAGAAATGTTCAAGGACCTAATTCACCCTTGAACTGGTGTTTACTGAATTGAAGCTCCACTGTTTACCGTAAGACTGGGGAATGGGAATAAAACTCCTTTATTTTCAGGGTCATTCTTGATTATGGACTTACTGACTTTTCTCATGTAACATAGTCAATATATTAAGTGGATTTGTTTGGCATTTTTCCTAGTTTATTTGCCACTCTGACTTCAAAGAATCTGAAACATTTCTTTAGTTTGCTACAGATGCACACAGCTTGAGAAAAATATTTTGAATCCCATATCAAATGTCCCCAGCTCTAGCACTGCTCTCCCTCACAGGTAGACATTTTTGGTATTTTTCACAAATACTAGGAAATACACAGGTACTTGGAGCCCTAAGAGCAATGGGTAGAAGATAGATGCTGTTGTGATCCTCCAGGACAAATCTTGATTAGGTTAGTGTATCTCAGTTGGGCAGGGGTTCCTGTTCATGAGACTGCCTAGCTGACAGTATTCAAAGGACTGGCTCTGCTCTTCCAGCTTTTTTGTGGGCTTTGCTGCCAGCCTTCCTGCCCTAAAAGGCAAGTCCTGGCTTCTGAATTTTTTGTTTGTTTGTTTGTTTGTTTGTTTTTTGAGAGTACTATTGGCACAAATAAAGGAGGAAGAAATCCTCCAGTTTCAGTGTTGAGTTATTTAGACAAAAGGGCTTCTGATGATAGAGCAACTGAACCAGATCATCAGCTCTTTGTCGTTTCCACTGGGCATATAGGGGTCAAAGCCAAGGAGATGTGAAATTATAACATTTGGACTCTGCTGTCACCTCTGAAGTGCTTTTCCAGCCTCTGGGCAGCACAGGGTACCTCCCACATTTAACTAGGAGAAACCATCTAGTATAATCCCAACAGCCTTGGGGCTACCCCAAATTAAACTGGGACCACCTGATGCTTCTCTATTTCAGGCATTGATTAATACCTTTCTTGTTCTGAACTTCCTGATTCAGAGCTCAAGAAGATTTGGATAAAGCCACTTTTGTGTTTCCTGCTTTTGATTTAGGCTTTAATGGACAAAATGTTGGGGTCATCTGTGAAGTTCAGGAAGGAGCTGTCTTTGAATCAGCTCCCTCTGGTAATCAACTCAATGAACTTGATGTTGCTGCTGACCTTCCAATCCTTATGAAAGGGATTGGAGCTGAAGAAAACCAATGTGACTGCAATGAGAAGATAACAATAATTAAATCAAACATTATATTTTCTCTGAAAACTAAACAGCATGTATTGATATATGAGGATTTTAAATGGGATTTTTTCTCTCCTTCCCTCTATGTCAGGTTGTCATTCAGCTGTACATATCAAATACTGATATGCACAAATAATAAAAGAGGAAAGGAATGTGGGCTTTCCCTTTTGTAAAGACTACCTATTGAATTCTTTAAGCCCTTGACTTGAAATACAAAATACATGTTTAAAAATTTATAATGATACTTTATGTATCAGCATCTGCCTCGCTCCTATCCCTCTCTCCCCACCTGAAACTGAACCATGGAACTGCACAAAAGAGTCCACAATGAAAAATGTAGATCAAATATTGTTACAATTTAAATGTGATGTTGGCAGAGACAAGACAAAACTAATTTAATTTTTCCTATCAGTCTCTGTAGTAGAGATCAATTAAGCTGCCAAGTGGATCAAATATTTCAGATTGTATTTATTACATTAAGTATTTATGTTCAGGCTGGGCATTTAAAGTATGATCTCATATAGGAATAGAAGGAGGTTCAGATCAATCCAGCAGAATTTGCTGTAAGTTAATGGAAATCTAATTGTGTATTTTAATTTTGTGTACAAGAGGCAGCAAGTTCCTGAAAGAAAGCAAACAGTACCCTGCCTGTACTGCAGCAACTTGATACAAATCCTGTTAAACTAATCTTAGATTGTCACAGATGTTGGTGGGAGGTGGATCAAGATCTAGGACTAACTGCTGAACCCTCACAGATTTTGATGGGAGCTGCATGCCTGAAGTGCTCTGAAGATTTAAAATAAGTAGGAACAATTTCTTCCTTTCCCACTGTGGGCTCATGGCTACTGTGATAAGATGTTATAAACCACTGCTGCCTGCTATATATGGATGCCTCTGTCCTGGTCAGCATCAGTTTTCTGGAGACTGTGGGCTGAGTGAGGGGCAGGACTCCTGAGTGTCCCATTGCTGGTTTTGGCTTTGTGCTGGCAAAGTCCAGTGCATTTCACTGGACTTACTATCTGCAGATTCACATGATTGCAAGGTAGAGTCAACCTTCTTTACAACATACATTAAAAAGGAACAGGGCTAAATCCTATTCTCCTGTATTCTAGCTGGACCCTGGAGAAAATTATGCTTTCTACTTACTTTTTTTCCATCTGTGAGCTGTTTGCAAGTATTTTAACCTCAGTGGAAATGAAAGGAATGGTTTATGGATGAATTATTGCTAGAGGTAGCTTAGTTTTCACCACAGGTAACTGCACCCTCAGGTTGCAGAGCCACTAGGTAATATCAGGACTAATTACTAAGCAAAGAGCTTAGGCTGGTACTGAATACTGATAAATATTTTATTCCTCTAGCAACGGATTGAAAATTATTCTTAGGGGATGGAGTCAATTCCTGCTCTTTTGAAAAGGGGGAGACTGCTTTCCGCTCCTCCACACCTCCCACTGAGCAATGTCTGCCCAGTCCTGCATTAGGCACCTCAGGCCAGCCCTCCCCTCAGCCTGGGAGCTCAACAGCTGTGTTTGAAAGCCTAATCCAGTTTGTGTTAGAAAGCAGTAGTGCAAAGGCAACTGATGCTCCCACTGGCCTCTGTCTCCCCCGTCTCTGAGCACAACCTGAAGATGTAGGACTTGGTGCAAAAGACCTGCTGCAAACTGCAGGGACTCTGAAGGGCCTTTCTTTCCTCTCATTAAAACAGTGGCTGTGATTCTACTGGGCAAAAAATTACTTTATGAGCATGGCTGGTGGTGGCAAAAACTGTAAGTTGTGTTACTGAGTAGATATTACTCTTCTTCTGATGTGCTCACAACAGCCACAGAACTCAAGACTGAGCTTCCTAGAGCTAAAAGCAAAAGAAACAGGGATTTTAATCAAGTGTTGAAACTTGCTTGTGCTTAAATGCCTGGAAATGTTGGTCTAGTGACCATATGCTTTATCAGAGAAGTATTGCAGGAGAAAAGGGTTCTTTCCATTTATATTAATAAATTGTTCTCTGTAGTTGCTGTTTTTTAAAATGCAAAGAATATTTTTCCTGAATGTTACTGGCAACCACAAATCTGACAATTGCTGTGGAGAAGTCTTGCCAACATCTTAAAAACAAACAACTGGCTGCCTTCACTCCTAGCAGATGGGTGCTGACCCGTTGCTACCAATAACAGAAGTGTAAAGCTCTAGGTTATTAGTTCCATCACTTAGTCATGAGCCATTTAACTCAAATATTAACTGCAGAAATTAAAGCAAGTCCTTGGCTGGGAAAGATCAGGGGAAGATACTGCATTATGTCATGATGTGTGTGGCTGGGCTGTTTCTTGTTGAAAGGTAGTATATCAGCAAAAGAGAGGATTTTTCCAGGGGTGTACATGAGGCTATGCATTTGGTGTGGCCTCTAAGACCCCTGGAAAAATGGTGACTAAAGCTGTCTGTTTTTTTTACCAGAGAGTAAATTCAATAAGCAGCTCAGCCATCCCACCCTGCGTCTCCATCCTACCCCTCTCACACATTTTCCATCATTCCATAGATGCCTCTAAGCTGGGTACCAGTGTGGCTTTTTGGATGGACTGCATGTCCTGCCCAGTGATCAACCTACACTTCCAGGTGTGCTTGTTTGGGAACTGGCCCAAGCTCCAGCATCATTAAAGAGAAACCAGAGGAAGATGCAGTATTCCATCTCAGGAAGGCAGCTGATGGAGTGAGGACTGCCTCTGTCAATGGGTTGCAGGGAAGATTTTGGCTTCAAGAGAGAGAGGAATCACTTCATCCAGTGTTTTCTTGGCTGCTTGGAACAGCCATGTGTCTCAAATGACAGGGCAGAGATGCTCTGGAACATCTCTCCTGATGGGACTCTTAAGCTGTATCACAGCAGCAACTTTAGATAGCCTTGGCTCACTTCTGGAGGCTGTTTTCTCCAAGGTGTCACCCTTAAGCAGCACAGACATTGAATGGGTAAAAGTAGAGCTGACTCTGGCCGTGTAGACATGGTGCCAGTAGTTGGCAGGGGCCTGGCCAAGGAAAGGTGTCTCATTTACAGTGAGATAGGAGAAGGTCATGGTAACAGGTGGAATATTTTCAGCCTTCTCTCTGCTGTAGTCTTTCAGGCAAAGATAAGTGATTGATCTCCTACACTCACTCACTCACTCACTCACTCACCAGATGCTGCTGCCCACATTAGTCAAGCTCAGTGTGCAGGTGCAGGACAGGGGACATCTCCAGCATGAGGCTGATGGCAGCCACAGAACAGCAGCTTGATATGAGAGGGGGGAATGAGCTGAGTCTTGCTTATGAGAAAATTTCATGTGTGACCTGAACTTCATTGCTCACTTCTACTTCCCTCTTGCACTCCCTTGTTGGTCACCCAGGATGACTCAAAGTGTAAGATCCTTCTTACAGAAGGATCAGCAGATCAGGATACGGGTTTTGTAGCCCCAGTGATCCAGAAGACACTTGTGTACTCACTAAAGGCCAGTGTACCCACTGAAGGTCTCCCCCAAATCCATCCTCCTCAGACTGACCATGGAGGGAACAGCCCTTCCCCAGCAGTGACGCTGCCTTCTCTGCTTCCTCCCCAGGGAGCCCTCTGTGCTCATGCTGCGTCCCAGACCCCATGGGCCTGTCCTTCCTGCCCACCTACGGCTGCCAGAGCAACCGCACGGCCAGCGTGGCGGCGCTGCGCATGAAGGCGCGCGAGCACTCGGAGGCCGTGCTGCAATCCGCCAACCTGCTGCCCGCCGCCAGCAGCAGCCCCACTCCTCCTGCCAAAGCCGGCCCCGAGGCCAGCCAGGACAGGCAGCCCTCTCCAGCCAAGGAGCACATGGAAGGCGAGAAGAGCGTATGAGGCCAGGGCAGAGCAGGGCCCCAGGAACTGCAGCTTGGCCGTCATGGAGCCACCAGGGACCCAGCACAGCCTCTTTGGCTGCCTTTCATGCACCCTTGCTTTTCTTGTGTCGCTGTAGGTTCATTTCCCTGATTTATCAGCACTATCTGTGTTTGGAAACGTTTGTGAAACTGTTTTCATTCCCCGCCCTGCCCCATACATCCCAGGACACTGAAAGGCCCAGGATCCTGGCTTGCTCCTGCACATCTCCGCTTCCCATCTTGCGTCAAAGGGATGGCTGGAAGCAGCACGTCACTTCCAGATGTGAGTTCTGGGGCAAGAACGCACCTAGGCACCAGTTACTCCACCACTCACAACAGAGGAGAAGGAATATCCAGGTATATCCTGATTTGGCCTGCTGTTTTCTGAAGGCATTTGACTTCAACCAAACCTATCCCAGGCAATTCAGGTGTAAAAGAAGCAGAAAATAGAGCAAATCTCTTCATAATTTTTTTCTTTTCTTTTTCTTTTCTCTGAAAGTGAAGCTTCCCATGGAGTAGATTACTGGGAAATTGCTGAGATCAGTTTACTTGTGACTAAAATCCTCGCACTAGCTTCTGTGTGAACATTAGTGTATTACTCTTGCCATTCCCTGGGGTAGACATGAAAGACACATGACTTCAGAGTGGCATTCACAGCTTCAAACAGTAATGCTGTAGTTAATGGAGAGTGAATTATCTCTTGATCTGCACAAAGCTGGGGGTATTTTAACATCACTGTCTTAAAAAATGAGACTGGAAGACAAAAATAATCCTTCATTGCAAGACTGAAATATGTTTTTCCATGTTTTGTGTTTAATAAAGAGGAAATAAAGCTTGGAAGGATATTCCTTTATGCCATCCAAATTTAGACTATTCCATTTACTGAAAGTTTGTTGTAGTGAATCTAGATATGAAAAGATATTAATTATTATAGATTGGGAACCGTGCAAAGGAGATATTGATGCCTTAGGAAATTCAGTTTTATCTCTCACCCAAACCTCCCCAAAGCAAAGCAGACTAAGATCTGAAGAGTAGTCATTTTAGTCTGGGATGCCTCACATTTTTTTTCCATGGGAACTGCACATGTGGATTTAAACCTAGTGACATGGACTTGAATTTTCCAGGTGCCATTTGCAGATTCCTTAGGTGTGTCCACAGGTGTCCCTGGAGAATAGGCTGAAAGCACTTTTCAGAGATTTTGATCAATTAACTTGGAGGCTAGTGGAAGGATTCCTGTCACCTCTGATCCTGCACATTGTGCTGAGGATCCCCTGAAATGTGCTGAGCACATGCCTTTACACAGGGTTTGCTTTCTGTTCACAGGATCCAGGTTTGGGGATGTGCTTGGATAGCCGGTCCTGAGTAAGGCTGGCAGCAAAGATCTGTGTAAGTGATTTCAGCCCACGAATTTCACAGAGCCTAGGACTTCTCTGGGGCTCACAGGAGCTTTCTTACCCCCCAGTGCACACTTTCCTTTCCATGAGGCAGGGTTTGGTGTCAGCGCCCACTCCAAGGGTGGGAGCCCTGGTGCTCAAGGAGTCGTTTGGCAGGAGGAGCCAGGGGTACCAGGCAACCTCAGAGTGAAGTTTGTGTCTTCTGGGCACAAGCCAGCAGAGAGGGCATTGCTAGCTCTGTCCTTTGGTCAGAGAACGAAGAAAAGTCAGGCAGGGCCCACATTCATCAAATGGAGTAATTTTGCTTTATTTCTGCCACATAGTATGTTTTTTCTGGGGATTCTTAACCGTAGAGAGGGGAACATACAGTAGCCTGTGATCTGTTTTTGTGCTCCAGCTTCAGGAGCTGCTGTGCTGAACTGTGGGTGGAGGTGGCTTCTCTGGCTGAAAGTTATGGCTTAGTTTAACAACAGCAACAACCCTTTTCTTCCACCAAAATAAAAGAGATCGCTGTGTGCTTTGTTGTGGGGTGTGGTTGGAGAAGAGAGAATCACTATTAGTGATATACCTAATCACAATTTTTTTTCTTCCTCCTAAAAAAAGACTAAAACAAAAATTCCAGTCCAAAGAGGCAGGCCCAACTTAGTTTCAACATAATTACTTTGCATTCAGTTGAACTTCAGCCCTTCTGTACACTAACTCTTCAATCTAATTGTTTGATTAAACTCGTATTTCCTCCAGAAAGGTACATAAATAAGTGAATTGTTGAGCAAATTAAGAATACTTAACAGCATTGCATCTGAAAAGTAGTTACGCTGATTAAATTTTCTGTCCTTGAGGATTTTCAGGAAATTACTTTTGATCGTCAATAACACAATTAAGTAAACTACACGCACATTAGCATGAATAATTGATAAGAAATTATGTATTACCACGAAGCACTGATTTAATAATTCATGATGCGACACTCTAGTGACTGTGCAAAACTGGATAACATCGACAAGTCTGCCTGATGTTGCTGGAAATGCTGCAAATACGAACAAGTCCACAGTTTTGTTGTACAATAAAGGAAAGTATCTGATGCATGCTGTAGTTTCTGTTTGTTTAATACTTGAATAAATTTAGAAAGAACACCCTGAAAAGCTCCTGTACTGTTTTCATTCGGATCAATTTCTCTGTGCAAGCACCTGCTTTCACGTTGATGACTGCCCAGTTCTGCTTGACCACAGTAATGCTGCAGAGTGAGGGAGGCTCTCCCATCCACAACTGGAACTTGCAAAATTAGGGAACTCAAAGCTTTACAAAACCCCCTGGTAAGGAGCAAAGCAGCATTAATCCCTCTTTAGCCTGAGCTCTTCAATATCTAATGTGTCTGTGATTATAATTATTCAGTAAGATTTTGTGGGTGATTGCTCTAAGTCAGCCAAAAATGAGGCTGATCTGTGTGTTTTGAGTGTACACAATACCACATTAAACCCTAGGCCAATTCTCTGGCAATTCTTGCAGTTTGCCAAGGGGAAGCAGATATATATTTGTGTTCTTGTCAGCACATTGGAGCAACCAGGACATGGTGAGCCTCCTCTTCCTCTAAGCCTTTGATCTGAGACCTGGCTGCTCAGAGCAGTGCATCCCAAGAGAGCTTGCTTGAAGTCACTAAGCAGCAGCACAAGAGCAAGAGCAAAACTCCAGAGATCTATGTCTCAGTCATGCTTGTTTCTAGCCACCAGACCCTGCTCCCTTCCAGATGGGCTGCCCACTGCAGATGAGCCACCTGCCTACTTTCTGAGCTGTCATATATCAGGGCTATGCCACTTAAACCACTCTAATGGCCATTTCAGTAGCTCTGATTAAGTCTGGCATTTAAAAGTTTATAACTCAGCTATAAAAAGTCACTCAGGCTGAACCCCAGCTTGAGAGGCCCAAGCCCAAGGGGATGATTTACATGAGAGCTATTCCAAAATTAGCCTGCATGGTATTTTTTTGGTTATGTGAAGGAAAATTGGAAGCCCAAGGTTTAAAGGATGGATGTAAGACAAATATGTTTTGTTTGACAGCTCACTGCATTGTCACTGCATCCTAAGCAGTAATTTTCTCTGAATCTCTGTACTAGCATGAGTCATGCTTAGCCTGGATGGTCACAGTGCCAGTGTTGCTTGCCTAGGTTTGGCAAAGTGTCTCCAGTCCTGGGCTCCTTTCTCAAGAAATCACAGCCACCCACAATGCCCAGCTGACCCTCATCCCCCACCTTCCCCACATCCTCATTCATGGCTCTGTGGGAAGCCCAAACTCCTGCCTCCAGCCCTGGTGCTGACTCCCTGCTTGTGCCATCACATCATGCTGCAGTTCCTGCTGCTCCAGCACAGGGCCTGGCACTGGGGAGGCTTTGGCAGGGCCAGCCAGGAACCCATGATTAGCACATGTGGGGTGACTGTGGTGTGTTGGGCTGGGTTTTGTTACCACACCGTGGGGATTCTTTACAAGGTAGCCATTCTCTCAGCTCTCTGTCCCTGTTACCTCTTACACATCTTTTAAGTCTCCTTGTGCCTATGCATGTGATAACAGGAAATGTGGAGCTGTGTTTTCACTTCTGCTCATTTATGCTTTAGGCTAGTCCTTCCTTCACTGCATGCTGGATAGTAATGAGATTGTTGGTCTAATTGGCTCTTTATTAGGAGTATTATTTACAACAATGCTAAAAGCCATGTGCATGCAGATCTTGGTTTACCATCAAACTCTTCCCTCTTGCAGTCGGAGCCCTCCCCTCTGTTCCCCACAGACTGTTGCCCTTGGTGAATTTGGGATGACCTCTCCACTTCCCAGAGGAGTCCCTCCTCCCAGGTCATGGCCAGGGATAAAAGCCTGCTGGCAGGGCTGTGTCTCTGCAAGTCTGCACTTCAGCTGTGCACTCAAGCTTTCTGCTTCCCTGCAGCAGCAAGGAGCCAGCACAGTGTGGGAGGAAGTCATTTGCTGCTGGGTGGACCACAAGGGAGCAGGGGATGGAGATGAAATGCTTGTGGTGTGCTGCTGTGGCACATTCTCCCTCTAAAAGGGCCCTGCTCGATAAGGATCCTGCAGTGCTTGTCTGGCACTGCGGTGGAAGCAGTGTGTGAAGCAGGGGAAGTGAGATGCTCTGAACGATACCCGAGCCCTGAGCACATAATTCAGACCTCTCCACAAAGAGTTTGACACCCTTCTCTGAGATCACAGTGCGGCCCGGGGGCGGGGGGGGATCCACCACAATGCCATAAATAAAAGAGTAATAGAGTACAATAAACAATGCTTTATTCTTTCCACTTAAAAACTTCCTTTGCAATGTAGCAAAATATTGACTTTAGGTGGCCATATTACCACAAAACAAGATCTTTTCCTGATAACTACTGAAGAAGCATTTACACAGACCTAGCTTGTGAAAATGTGAATTTCATTGGCCTGTAGCACATCTAATCTTAGTTAAAAGTGATGTGTTGACAATATTTTAATAATCCAACCACAGTGTCCTTGTTGTCTGCCCTAAGCTGTCTGCCCAAGTACAGTAATTTCACGATTATAAGCCGCACTTGAATATAAGCCGCACCTTTTTTTTAAAATAGAAGATCCATGTGTAACAAAGTAACAAATTAGTAACAGACACAAATTGGTGTCAGGTGCTCAAGTTGCAACAGTTTCCATAGACCAGAGAAGCCTTTAAAGGCAGCCCCAGGCATCCTCTCCGC
>VRYO01001366.1:8550398-8623675 GCA_009812075.1 Sialia sialis
GTGTTTTTTGCAATATAACATACATAATATGAAACAGAGAGGGCAAAAAACACCAGCATTTGTGTCATTTTACCAAGAAGAGTTTTCACATGCAGGGCAACAAAAGGCAGCTTCTGGAACTCTGTTCCGATGGGCCTGGAAGTTACTGAAACTGCTTCTAAATAACTCTACAATGTCCTGGAGCATCTGAGATTGTGTCAGCTACTTGTACAGAGAAAATATCCACTCCTCTGGGCTGGTCTGATGGCAGGGTGCCTGTTGCTGACCTGCTTTCTAAGTCCCAGCACAAGCCAGAGTACTGGAACATTAATGCTGCATGCAGGTGGACACCTGGAACAGGTCATCCTTCATGACTTACTCATCTTCTGTCCTACCAATGGTCTGGACACACTCTGAGAAGTGCCTCCAGCCCCAGGGAGACCTCTGATAGTGTGCTAGGAAAATGCACCCTGAAGTAGCCACCAGAAGGCAGGGCAGGGCAGACACAGCCAGCCTGAGACACTGTTCCTTGGGACTGGTCAAGGCCAGGAGAAAACTTTTCATTTTTAATTAAACAGTGTTTGCTTTGTCAGCTGAACTGGTTTACCTTTCAGTTCTTCTGTTTCAGAATTCTTTTTTATTAAACTCCAGCATCCAGTACTGGCCCTAGAGACTAACACTTGCTATAGTGGCAAATTTATTAGGACTCCCCTAGGTACAAATAGGCCAAGCTTTTTGTTATGAGCACACAGCTTCTTTACACCCGCACTGTACATGAGGCAATGTGTTAAATAAGATCCAAAGCCCATTAAATGAAGAAGCCCATCTCTGCAAAGAAGACTCCCCAGGAACCTAAAGTCTGCCTGTTATATCACAGCTGGCTCACCCTCGCTCTGTCGTGCTGGCTGAAGCCATCAGGTTTTGGCAGATGCTTGAGAACCAAGATGCTGATGTGATCACCAGCCTTGGCACAGCAAGGGATAGGAGCATCCCTGGGAGTTGTTACTTTTTATTAGAAATATTTCTGTAGCAGTGCACAAGAAATTGGCTGCTGGCAGGGAAGGAAGATGTACAGGAGAAAAGAGCTGATCCTATTTCTCCCCTGAACCATTATTTTAGAGCTAAACCCAGCTGAGACTGAGCTAGAGGTTCTCTGGGGAGGATTTGACAATCACCATCCAACAAGGGTCAGAAAGGAAGTTTCAAAATCACTCTCAGAAAGCCAAACACTTGAATACTTCTGTGGGTCTGAACCTGGGAGCAATCCAGATTGATGCTGCTGCTTGTTCAGATAAATAACACAGACAACAAGCAGCCAGACATCATGTGTGTGTGAGCATGCACATTTAAACTGCAGCTTCCTCTCTCTTTTGGTGGAGCTGCCCTCCCCAGGGATCAGGAGCAGCCTTTGGGTGAGTGAGCTTCATGCACCCCACAGAACCCTTTCTGTGTCAGTGCAGCAGGACTCACTGCACAAAGTTTCATCCCTACCTCACTATAAGGCTCTGGGTGGAGCTCACAACTGGCTCCAAGCTGGAAGGAAAGGAAGGGGGAGAGTTTCTTGCTCAATAGTTTTTTACTAAGTTGCCCCTTTTGCACCATGACAGACCAACCTGAGCCCTGTGTTACTCTGTTTTTTCCCAATGCAGACATTCTGAAGGGAGATATTTCTTGCTATGGGGTCCTCTCTTTTATTAGTTGAATGAGTCTCCATAGCCTAAGAGGAGACTTGTCCCTTCACTGACAGCTCACAAGACATCTGGGACCCCTCGGTGTCACCCTGCTTCTCAATGCCATGCTGGGTTGTCTGCATCACATCATCACAGAGATGAGCAGCAGTATGCCTGAAGGTGCAGGTGCTACTGTTTGTCCCACACAAAGGGGTCACTAGATCTTGGCTGAAATTCTCTTTTGAAGTAGCTGGTTGGTTAAATTCTTCTTTTTTTCTTTTATTTTTGTTTTTTTTTTTTTGTTTTTTTTTTTGTTATAATGTCAGAGGTCTGCTGCTCTGTATAAGTATCAAGAACGATTGAGGCTGGGAATCCTCCTGTCAATTGGAAACTGAAAATGTTCAAATCCTAACCAGTTCAGATGAGATCAAACTTTCAAGAAAACAATCTGCTTTTTCACCAGATTGATGAATCACATACATATTAAAATTTAGTGACACTGGTACTCTTCTGTTCTTCAATACACAGTTTGTCAGACCCTGTGAAAGCAGGAGAGGAGGGAAGAAATGAGTCTTCGTTATTAATTTAAATTTAGAACTACATTAATGAGCCAGAAAAGTAGGAGCCAAGGTACTGGAAACACCTTATTCCTGCTGCCTCTGCATGGGGAGGCAATTTAACCTTGATTCCATACTCTCTCTCTCTGGGACTTACATGTGGCCAACCAAAATAGCTCCTTCATGTAAAGGTGGATATATTTGGCCTGCAATTTAAAAAGGCCCTTAGCACCTGCCACAAGGGCGAATTGCATCGGTCAGATGCAACTTTTGTAAACGATTACACATTTTTAGCACATTGTTTTCACTTCATCCTTTCTCCCTGCCCTCTGTCAGGGACCCTTTCTCTCCCTGAGCTCAGCTCCTCACATTTCCATCAGCAGGAGGGAACATTTTGGGATTGCTACTGGCAGACTGGGAAATACTCGTGCTGGCAGAGTTGGCAATAAGCAGCAAGGAGCAAAAAGTCTTCTAAACAGCCCAGCATGTTATGGAGGATGATGTCTGCTGTGTGCTCTGTTAGCTAACAGCATGTACACAGCAATGTGAGCATTAATTTGGGGGAATTGGGATTGAGTGAGGATTTAGTTTGTTTCAGACTGGATTTAGGATTAGCCATATCACAAATTGGGATTGTGGAGTTTTATCTGTGGCCTCTGAGCATTGCAGGCTTCCTTCTGCTCAGCCCAAGCACGGCTGACAATGCTGTTCCAGCAATGCCCATGGTACAGATGCAGTCACACACACACAAACCTTTGTTTTACCCCCAGCTCAGCTTTATTCACAGGATGAAGGGTATTTACGTGCTGAAGGAGCGCTTCAAATGCTGTGTGGATGGCCCTTATATTAGTGCCACTCTCACAGCCACTGGAAGCTTTCCAAGGACCAGGCTGTTGTTTGGGATTTTCAGATGAGAAGCATAAAAATTGACAAGTGCACACCACGTGGTTGGTGTCCTGCTGAGGCTGATCGGATAACCTCTCAGTGTACCCCAGGGATGCAGATATTGCACACCATTAAACATGTCTCGGATGCCTAGAAGGATATAAATCTCCAGCCAGGTTCCCCTACCACTGGAAAACCCAGCCAGTCACAGCGGGAGCAGCCCCCTGCAGTGCTCACACAAGATTGCTCGATGGCAGCTGCATCCAGAGCCACGGACAGCCCAGCACAAGAGGGAGCTCCGCTGTGGCTCATCGTGACAGCTGCTGCTGGGAGCTTGTCTGGGACTGCATCACAAACTGCAGAGCCATTTTGGTGACTGTGACATCTCTCCTTCATTCCAAAACGGACAAAAAAACCCCTAAACCACCATTACCGACATCAAAACAAACAAACAAACAAACAAACCAAAACCCCCAAACGCTGGGAAAAAAGAGGTCAAAACAATACTCAGCTCAATGTACTACAAAGAAATAATTTTTAAAAATGTGATATTTGCAACCCTTTTCTTGATCTTCAAATTAATAATGCATGTTTTTGTATTACAGTAATTTCACGATTATAAGCCGCACCTTTTTCATTGAAGAATCCAGCCTACCCCAGTAGTGCGGCTAATCATCAGATGCGGCTTATCTATGGACAAATCCATAGATGCCAACCCAGAAGTGAGAGCTGGCCAGGGAGGGTGCCTGGAGCTGCCTTTAAAGGCTTCCCTGGTCTATGAAAACTGTTGCAACTTGAGCAACTGACATCAAATCCCGCACTGGTGTGATTCTGTTACTAATTCATTACTTTGTTGCACATGGATCTTCTCTTTAAAAAAAAAAAAAAAGTGTGGCTTATATTCGGGTGCGGTTTATATATGGACAAATCCTGTGCTCTAACGGGCTACCCGGATGTGCGGCTTATAATCAGATGCGGCTTATAATTGTGAAATTACTGTAATTATTTCTTTAAAAAGTGTCTTCAGTCCAAAATAAAAGGTCTAGGACTGTTTACTTAGACATCCATGTAACAAAATAACTTATGAGCAAATTTCCCATCTGAGAAGACAGTAGATGAAAAAAAAAATGAACACTCCAAATATGTAGGTTTTTTTACCAGCAATTTCAGTGTTGTCAAAGCAGTGTCTTTTCCAGCAAAGAAGCTGTTTTATTGGAAAATTCCTGCTAAGGTGCAGTCATGTGGCTTGGCTGTGTCAGTAGGTTTTTGGTCAAGTACCCCAGCTGCTATTTGATCCTGCTTGGTTTGTGTTAAGGCTCATCTGGTTGCTAAGGAAAGGAGTTCATGGCAGCAGGATCAGTGCTAGGGGCCAGTTCTGCTGCGGGGTTGAACTGCTGGGGCTGATCCCATTTTCAGGAGGAGTGTTTGTGTCCTGGGCTGATAATGCAGAGGGTTCAGGAATGGAGCACAGTGAGCAAAAGGTCATCTCCATATCCCTTTCCAGCTCCACCTGGCCCCAAACTCACCAACTGCGTCACCATTTGCAAGAGGGTACAATGTGCGGGTGAGATGAGAGATGGATGTGGGGACATCCCAGATACAGCCCTAGTCCTGGCAAGTATGTGGAAAGAAGCAAAGATTCATCTCCCTGGGGCAGCGGAACGGGGGAATCCTGAGGGAAATGGAGCTCCCTTGGGAGCTGCAAGTAATAGGACCTGTGCACAGACAAGTGGGAGCTGGAAAGGACATTGAGGGCACCGTTTAGAGCATGTCCAGACACTTCAGAAGAACATGAATGCTGTATCTATAGGTTTATATAGACATGTAGACATACCTAGATACACTTCTACACAGGTATGGGTGCACTATTCACAATAACATTGTTTTATTATAAAGTGATAGGAAATTCTGTTTTCATTCTTTTTCTAACTTTTCCTTTTGGAAATTTCAAATATCACAGACAGTTTTGGCATGGAATAATGCTGGAATGTTTTCACCCACATTCCTTGGGAAGGGATGCAGTCTCAGGGCACCTGTTCCAGGCAGTCAGTGGTCCCCAGCAGAAACTGATTCTGCCAACAGACTTTCAGGAATCTCAGGGCAGTCAAAGAGAGTTTCTCTTGGACCACATCCAGTTCTCATCCCCTGCAGCTTATGAGTGCTAGGAATAGAAAGAAGGATTAATGTTTATCTCAGAGTCTGTCATCTCTGCCCTATCCATGTAAGAATGTACTGAAGAAGGTCCCTTAGCTCACCTGGAATGCTTCATGTTGGTGACAGCACTGACAATGCTGGCACAGCAATAATGCCATTTTTGTGTGCTCTGAATGCTGCCATTCCCTGAGCCAGCTCTAAGCAAGCAAAAGGACAGTTGTGATGAGGTTCTGAATGGCAGTGGCAGGAGTGTGAACACACTGGGGAGCTCCATGACAAGGGAGTCCAAGCCAGCACAGGGAAGAGTCAGCCTGCCAGGCAGCTTGGCTTTGACAAGGCCTGGCTTTTCAAAGTGCAGCTCCAGCTTGGAACATTTTCTACTTTTCACTGGAGTTCCACTTCTTTCCATTGCTAGAAGAATTATAAAGATTGTCCCTGCTTCTCACAGTCTTCCCTCTTTCCTTTCAAAGTATCTCAGGCCTCAATTTATTCAATATGGACTTGGACACAAGAAAGTGCTTATCTGCTTTTACCACTGCAAGCTGCTTCCCCCAAGGCTTGTGTTAAATCTGCTTTAATAAAAACACAGAGCTTTAGTCAATTGGGACATAAATGATTTCTCTTCTGCACTGGTGGAATGCTGCTTTCTAAGTATGTTCAATAGCATATTAGAAGCAAGTCTCTAATTGGCCATATAGTACCAAAGATCTGACTATCTAATGTGAGAAATCAACATCATGAAAACTTTGAGAATATCAAAAAGAAGCAAGGGAAGACCACAGGTCATTTTCAGCCATTCCCTATCCATTTAAACACTGTAATTACAATATTATATTTAGTATCAGGGGACAGTGTTAAATGTGAGATCATCATAAGACCAGAATAATCATCTTAAAGACAAAATAAATTAATCACTGACCTCTGTTGTTATAATGAGAATTTCACAAAAAACCCCAAACACATTGAAGTTCAATTTACTCAAATGTTCCATGTTCTTTATCTCCTATAAGGCTCTGAAGCAGAGTTTCTTTAATAAAAATGACTGATGTACACCAGTTGCTCCAAATTACACATTTACATGTATTCACTAGAGCCCAAGCAACCCATCATGTGCAATATCACAGCCTCTGATGCTGCTCTTCAGTGAGAGAGGGGATCAAACTTAGAGATTTTTTTATTTACTCAGAAATGAAACAGAGTATATCCCCAAATACAGATATGCAAACCTGTCAATGTATTTCTGGTAAAAACATAACCAGCCAACTATTCTCTTTATGGTCTGTTATATTCATATTGCAGTAGCACTTTCACTGTCAGCAAGGACTTCTTGGCTACTCAGGGATGAAAGCAGAGCAAACCTAAATAAAATTGCCAGTCTGGACAAGGACTGAGCCAAAATCACTCTGAGAAGAGTCTCCACTGTGTTTCATAATACAAAGTACAAGAGAAAATGAGGAAAAATGTGAAAAAAGACAAATCACACACCTGGTAACTTCCCCCAGGTGGATGTGACACAGGGAGTACAAAAGCCCTGATGTCCTCTGGGTGGTGGCAAGAAGGTGATCATCTCCCAGAGCTTTTGGACTGGGTGTTGGCACCAAATCTCCATGATCCTCTGGCCAGACAGACCTTGCATGACAGAGAGGGTGGGAGTGATCACAGGAGCTGGTGATCACAGGGCCAGAGGTGTTTCTGCCCAGTCTCCTGCTCCCTCTCTTTAGGAGGGGGAGGAAGGGGGAGGAAGCCCTGCATCCAGTCATCTCCTAGATCATTTAATTGTAAATCACACACACACACACACACACACACACACACACACACACTTCCTTGTTCTCAACCCTCTCTGCCAGCATAACTGGAGATAAAATTACAATGACACATAATTACAATGAGAAAGCTGGCTGGAAGTCATTCCAGTATTATAAAACAAGTCCCATTTATTTAGTTTATTAATAAATAATCACTTATTTGCAAATACAGTTGCATTGATGGAAGGTGCTGATGACATACATCTTCTTGGACAGATGACTTAGGAAGGCACTGAACACCCAAGGAGGAGTTGACAAAATCCATTCATGTAGGCCATTTCAATTAAACTAAACTCTCTAATACAAATCCAGCATTTTCCACAAGGAAATTCAAGCCCTTGGGACAGAGCCATGGCTGTGGGATGGCAGTCCAAGTTTGCCATGTGACGGCTGGACTGTTGGCATTGCAGTCACCCCACAAGGAGAAAGAGATTCAGAGAGAGGCAGCTCTAGCCTGGATCATAGACTAGCTAAGTTAGGTTTAGCCTCATTCGCACCTGCCAAGGAAGAATCACCACTGTGAAGGAGCCTCAGGGCACCAAGAAATGCAACATGTACAAAGGCTAGGTGCAGGAGAAGGAGACAGTGAAAACAATGGCTCCTGTTCCCTTCAGCCTGCTGTGCTTTCGTGCATGCCAAGAACCTGCAGTGTTCTTTAGTCCTAACCACAGTCTGCTGGCAAGGTAGATTTTGTCTTGGTTTCTCTCAATACCTCTTAAACCTACAACTTAATGTCACTGCCACAAAATAGTGCTTTCCTACAACTGTTTTCATGACTATTGCACGTTTCCCATAGCACCCCCCTCCCAAAGAAAAGAGTCAATCTACAGCTCTCATTCTGCCTAGTACTGACCTCTTCCAGCCCTGTTTCCCACAGCAGCAATGGAAAACATCTCCCCAACAAACCCAAACAGAACAGGGCAAGGAAAGAAAAATATTTGTTATTTGAAAAGATGTTATTTGTCTTCCTTTTAACACACAAACACTTTGTGTCCACCATCACAGGCATTACTGCTTTCCTACACTGATATGCAAATGGCAGTTTTACAGGTATATTACATATCTATACGGGGTAGTTTATGTGGATGCATGCGTGTGTTTGTACACATACATTGCCACAACCTGGCGAGAACATGGCCAGCAGCATGGTCTCAGCCAGAAACACGTTTGCTGATGGGTTCCTGCTAAATACCAGGCTGGGACCTGGAGCAATACTTCTCTAGTATCATTCATGCCCTGTGGCAAAGTGTGGAAAGCTTTGGATACGATACAAGGACCACTTTCTTATCTATTCTCAAAACTCCCCAGTTTGTTTAATTTCACAGAATCATAGGATCATTAAGGTTGGAAAAAGATCTCTAAAATCATTATGACCAACAGTTAACTTAGCACCAAGTGTTCACCGCACCAGGGATGGTGATTCCAATACTTCCCTGGGCAGCTTGTATCAATGACTGAGCACCCTTACAGTGAAGAAATGTTTCCTAATGTCTAATCTAAACCTCCATGGAGTAACTCCAGGTAATTTCCTCAGGTGCTGTCGCTTGTTACCTTGGAGAAGACCCTCACCTTGGTACAAAATTTAGCTACAAACTCTCCAGGTCAAAACCCCCTCTGGGAGCTGTTCAGAGACACAGTCCACTGGGAATGCAGCTCCCTGAAGCTAGCAGAAGGGGCAGATGGAAATGAAGAAGAAATTAATCCTACTTGAAGTGGATTTGGTATCCAAGTTAGGACTGGCTCCTCTTCAGATGTCCATTTTTCAGTTCACCTTAACAGCAGAGGGAAAAATGCACCCTGCTTTCCTCACACACCAGGAAGCAGTGAAATGGAGCATTCCATTCTCCACAATGAGTTTTAGGAGAGCCTTGATAAAAAGGGTGCAGAAGCGTGCATGTCTACAAAACAAACGATAGCTAAAGAAGTAAAAGGGACCTTTTAAAATACACATTTACTTTCCCCCCATCAAATTACCATTCATTTTTTAATCTGTTCACAAATACCTCATACCCATTGTCTTCCCTTGGAAAGGAAGCTTTTATCCTGTCCTCTGAAAGCCTACTTCATGACTTGTGACTGTTAAGGGCATTAATATTTGTAATACTACTCACACACACATACACACAAAAGGCTTCTCATAGGCTTTAAGATTTCATAGGTTTTGTCTAAATGCACCATGGAAAACACTAATGGATCTATTTATATTTTAACATGTGGATGAGATGCTACTCTATACTGTATAGATGTTGTGCTGTATAGAGTGACAGCAACAGAGAAGTGCAACATGAATAGCACCATCAGTTTACAACATATTTGTGACTAAAAAAAAATATTTGTAGTAAGAGCCACTTCCCTTAATTTAACTACTTGAATTCTTGATTTTCATGGGTTTTTTTAAATGAAGTTATTTCAAGATGAGCCCTTTCTCAGGGGAGACTGCATTTGCTGAGTTCCAAGTCTGAGTTTGTTTAAAAATTAATATTTTCAGAACAGGATCACAGGATAATTCAGGCTGCAAAGAATCTCAGGAGATATCTGGGTGAACCTCCTCCTCAAGGAGGGTCAGCTCTGAGGATAGCCAGGTTTTTATTCACTCAGGTAAAAAACTTTCCAGGGTGGAAAACTGAACAATAAATATTTATTCAAATATGGGCATTTGGCTGAATGTGCTTAAAACCCAAACCGTACCAGTATAAGCTTCTTCATCTCCAACGCACACCTCTGCTGCAATCAAACCTACCAAATCAAAAATGTGTAGCAGGTGAAATGAACCTTAGAAAACCATTAAAGGCTAAACCCAAATCCCACTGTAATCAGTGAAGTGATGGCCTCAGTGTTTGTCCAAGAGAAATGTTTCAGCAGGTGGCACTGATGAAAGGAACTGTCTGCTGGGACCAGGACAGGTTGTGAACACATGGCTCTTGTCAGGGATGGAGGAAGGCTGAGAGCTGAATTCAGATTAAGGAAGGAGAAAAACCACGAAGTGGGTCTGTGTCCCAAGAGAGGCTTCAGTCCTGGGAAATTTACTGAAGAAAAATTCTGTCATAAATATTAACACTGGGAGAGCGCAGCAGTACCTGTCCTGTCTCCACCTTTTATTCATTAACAAAAGGCCTGATTTATCCCCTTCTTTTCAGAAGTCAGGAGCTGCTTCAATGAAAAAAATCCTGTAAAAATTGCCTAAGATGTGAATCAGGCTGAAAGTCATCGGCATAATTCTTAGAGCTTCTGCACTTCAGTTGTAACTGGGGAAAACACTATGAAAATGAGACAGAAAAAACGAAGCCAATACTCCAAATATAGGTATTTGCAAGCAGGCACAATACATTCAATTTTTCCATCTTTTCACCTAGGTTTCCTCATCAACTATGATGATAAAAAAGAGCTTATGCAAGAATGAGTGATATTTTAATACAGATCTTTCAAAGAAAAGTGATAACTGAAAGAAGCACTTTTCTAGGAAATCATACCTTGGATATTCTGAATATTTGGTTGTTTGTTTGTATTAAATCACAGAATTCACAGATCAAACTTAAGTACATTTTTCAGGTTTTAAAAGTTAGTTTCATATTTCAGAGGGAGCCTGAAAACAAAACAAAACACATTTCTATTCCAATAGTAAAGGACTTCTTGTCCTAACAAACCATTAAATTCTCTTGTGGGATTTCATTCAACCTTGCTCCTTATCAAAATTTTTCAGGTCAAGTATCAAGATAGCCTGAAGTTTAAAGTTGCATCATAAAAAAACCCTGACTTTGGTGGAACCTATTTGGATGTTACCAAGAAATATAAAGAATTCAGCAGCATGTTAGTAGACACTGCAAAAGAATATGAGAAGTCTAGAGCAGCTGCAACTGTATTCTGGTTGTTTAAAAAGGGTTTTTTTGACATGGCTGTTGTATTGTGCATCCAGTATACAATCTCCTTGTCAATGACCTCAGGGCAATGAACATGTGCAAAAAAATGGATCTTGCATATATGGCATATTTGTAGCCACATACTTTCTACCTGTCAATATAGTTCAAAGGCAGTGAGTGAGGAAGGTTCAGTAGATGCAGAATCAGTTCTAGGTCTCACAGGATGCATAGGATGGTCTCAGGTTTTATTTTGTGTCATGTATCATGCAACACATCTGGGCAATAGGACACTTGCTTTGGCTATCCCAGCCTTCTTAAAAGCAGCAGCAGCAGCAAGCAGTGGCTTCACATTGTCAAATGTATTTGTCTAGCTGGCATTGCTCCTTCATCTCACTGATAATTTGGTGCTTACTCAATTTCTCTTTTCTTCAGAGTGGTCATTACCTTGCATCTTTCAACATGAACAGCTTTCGTTTCCTTTCCGCCCCCAAACTACAATGAGATTCAGACAAAGTGTTGTACAAATATCAAATCTGCATGTGCTTCTGTGTGCTTGTGTCTGTCCAAACAGTTCTTAAAAACACTAGCTGGCATGTTTTGTTACGTCAGTTTTCAAGACACTCCTTCAGCAGCAAAATCCTCTAAATTGGTGAGGGTGACAATGCCAGTATTTTGGGTTGGGCTCACATCCTTTCCTAAGTGAACTTGAGTTTCTCCAGCATCTTGATGGTAGGAATAGGAGGCTGGTTCAGTGTAGGGCTGAGTGTCCACAGACTCAGTGTATCTGTAGTGCTGCTGGCCATCCTCAGGAGGCTCAGCTGGTTCTGGTCCAGCAGGCATGGACCAGGCAGGTTCAGAGAGCTGGGAAGGTGATTTCAGCACTGCTACCGATGAGGCTGGTAAAGGCAGCACTCTGGGGTAGGAGGCATAGGGAGAATTCTTCATTTCTGAAGAGGTGGGCTGGTGTAAGTTCTGTTCCAAGGAAGGAACTGAGACTTGAACATATTTGCCAGTTTCTGGGTCATAAAATGTCTTTAAATTAGCTTCAGCTGGTAAATCAATTATGTAGTATTGACCTGAGTCAGGGTCTTGGAGGAGTTTCCGCTGGGTTGAAGAGGGTGAGGAGTTTGCTGCTGGTGCAAGTCTAGATTTCCCAGTCATGGTTTCTGTGGGAGTAGAAATTGAAGGAAGGGTAGGCTGGAGAGGAGAATATCCTAAGGGTGAAGCAGATACTGTTGTCTCTCCAGAATGAGTAGGCTTTCTCCCTACAGCATCTGTATGCTCAGTCTGGTGGTTTTTCTGCTGCTCCTGCACTTTTCTCCTCTTGTTTGCCAACTTTTTAGCCCGGCGCAGAGCCTTTTCTGTTTTAGGTGGCACAGTGGGTGGCTTACCAGCTGGTCTCCCACCAAGTCCCTTGGGCTCCACTCTTCCATCTTCCCCTGCAACATCAGAAAGCAGATTCCTCTGTGCTGAATCGATTATCTCTTCTGCAGGCACATAAGCTTGCCTCTCCAGTGCCATATTCAACAAGGCAGGATTTGTAACATCCTCTGTCTCTCTAAGGCCAGAAATAGTTGGTTTATCTGACAATGAACTGGCAGCAAGAGAGTGCATCGTGCTTCCTGACCTGGGGCTTGCAACAGCAGAGCACGAAAGATTGTCTAACAAAACTGGTGTACCTTCTGTATGCAGGATGTCCTCTAAAGTGTCATTGGATACAGAAGAACACGTGTGGTCCTCTAATATGGAGCCAGTCACAGGGGAAATTGTCTCCCTATAGATTATTTTTTTTGTACAAGAGCCCCCTTTGCGGTTAGATAAATGATGATTCTTAAAGTAATTTGTTGTTCTTTCTGAGGGATAGCTGGGGTTGTTTTGTGCTTGGTCATTTTCCAGACCTGTAATTGGCTGTGCTAAGCTGTGTCTTGCCTTTGTAGGCTTCTTTTTACTTCTACAGACACTTTCCTCATTCATTTTCCCAAATTTATTTAACAACATACAAGTCTTTTCATCTTCTTCCGTCAGTTTTCCAAAAGAAAAGCTCTCTGTATCTTCCATAAGACTGGGATCCAGTGTTACTGAAGTAGATCCAGGCTCACTGGCTTCCTTTTCTCTGTCAGCTGCTCCATCTCTCACGTTCTGCTGCCCTCTGTGTCTTGATGTCCAGCAGCCAACCTCCTGGGCATGCAGCATGTTCCGGTGCCGTTTGTGGAGAACTGCTGGTGACATAAACTTACGTTCCATTTCCTTGTAACTGCTGCTCACCGTGTCGTCCAGGGAAAATGACCGGAGCAGGGGCAGCTTGACTGTCCTTATTACCTGAGGTGACCTGAACGTGTTATCTTTAATCATGAACAGGCTGGGTTTGGTTGAGCTTGAGGATGATGGTGTTTGTGGTTCCTCAGACCTGGGGATGGACATGTCTCTCATACCATCTGATGCAGAATTTGTGCTGTTGGCCTCTTCCCTTTTCTCTCTACCTAGTTTCTCTTTCATCAAGCTCCTCTGTTCATTCCCAGTAACACTTCCCTCCCTCTTCTCTGCTGCACCAGGGCTGATACAAGCACAATATTGCAGTTCATCTTCCCCAACGTCTTTCCCTCTCTCCTCGTGTCTTTTCTTACTTCCTGAACCTATTTCACTGGCAGTCCTCTGGCTTTCTTGGAGGCATGTCTGCTCCATCAGGGGCTCTGGCAGAAAGGGCTCTTCCTGAAGTGGCTGCTCCACTGTGGAGACAAAGGATTGTTCTGAAGAACTAGTGCTCCTTTTGCCTCGTGCTTCATGGCCAGGTACCGCAATGTTGGTTTGTGTGCCACTGTAAGGCTCATCTTCCTCTGGTGACAGCTGGTTTAGGAGTGTTTTGAAGGCAAAATTTTCATTCTGAATAGCAGCCTGTCTTTCATTTTCCTCACCCTGCACACTGCGAATTTGCATGGGCTGCCCAGATTTTGTGTCCACATTGTCTCTACTGAATGCTCTCTGTGCTGGATACTGCTGATGTTTTCCTAAATCAGGTTCATTTGATTCATGTCTGAATGAGGGGAAATTTTCATTATCCCCTGTGTTTATAACCAGATCTTGGTGTTTTGAATTGTCTTGCTCCATGCTGTCTCCAGTTTGGTAAAATGGAAGGTCCTCTGTTGTCTGGGGTGGGCTCAAAGTCAGGTAGTTACCTGTGAAGTGTCCAGTTAAATCAGTTTTACTGTCCTTTTCATGAACACTGCTAGGCAATACAAAAGCTATATCACTCAATTCATCTTTCTCTGTAATATTTTTCTCATTTTTGTCATGCAAAGTTGAGAATGAGGTATTCGTTTTTGTACTCTCCTGAACATTTTCCCTTGTTTTATTTTTCTCCTCCAAGGCTCTTAGCAGGGGAGAAGGGGTATAAATGCTTTTAACACGTTTGCGCACATCCTTCAGGTTAAACAACAGACTCGATGCTGTCAACCTGCAATTATCCCAAGACCTGTAATCATCTAAGGTGCTCTCCTCATGGTCTCTTGAGGCCGTGCTCTCTGTGGGAGGAGGTGTCAGAGGGATCAGCTCACGTTCAGCAGTGCCCACCTCCTGTTTTGGGGGAATGACAGGTGTTAGGAGTTGGGTGATGTTGAAAGAGGGACTGCTGGATGCAGGGGAGCTTGCCTGCTTAGCCAGAGGAGCCACATGCAGAGCAGGCTCAGCACCAGCTGCCTTTTCAGCCAGCGAGGTCTCGTGTCTGTCTGTGAGCTTCTCCTTTGCAGCCTGTCTCTTCCCTGCTGCCCTCTCTGCAGCCCTCTGTCTCCTCCAGGGTGGACAGGCATTGCCCAGCTGGGGGCTGAGGGATTCCTGCTCAGCTGAGCTGGCCTGGGGTTTTGGTGGAGGTGGACTGGGTGTCTCAAACCTGAGTGAGGGGGAAGCCATCCTATAGGACACAGACTGGGGTGACACAGAGGCTTGGGACAAGGCAGTGGGGGACAGTCGAGCTGGCACGGGGGGTGGTGGCACAGGAGGGGCTTCAGGGCTGGGGGGTGTTGAGGGATGGCTGGGCAGGGAGGGGGGTGGCAGGGGAAGAGCAGATGGGACAGGGGGTGGCCGAGGGGCACCCTGGGGTACATGGTTCCTAGGGGGAGGTGTGGGAGGGAAAGCAGCAGGAAATTTGGTTTCTGAAGGGAGGGGACCCTGAGGTACGACTCGGAGACAGAAAGAAGCTTCTTGAAGAGTTGGCTGAAAATCTTTCTCTGTCTTCTTAGCAGCAGTGGTCACGACAGCTGACAATTTATGTTCATGTGTGTGGGATCCTTTAACAAAAGGTGATTCTTCCAGGTATGCAAGACTTTCCTTTTTCATTTTCATGTCAACAAATTCCTCCTTTTCTGTCATTTTTTTATGATGAACATTCCATGATTCAAAAGCACTGTTCTCACTGTGAAGAAAACTACCTTTTTTTGCTGGCTCACTAATTTTCAAGTTTCTGTTTTTTAAAGCCTTCTTAGAAGAATGGGAAAAATTTGACTTGGCTACTTTTGACATCTCAATCAGCACAGGATAATAACCATCAGAGTCCCCATAACTCAGGTCTATTTTATTAGGTCTTCTCTGTGGCTCATCTTTGCCACTGAGATAGTGGCTACCTTGACCAGCCTCAGAAAGTTCCTTGTGGATGCTTAAAATGTCTGTATCATCCCAGGAAGCATTATCATTGCCATGATTTATTTTGTACTTTTGAAAGCTATTCTTAATGGGCTGCTTATTTGCTATCAGAGAACTTCCTGACCCTTGGTCTGCAGTCTTATCAAATGTCTTAATCAATGAGGACACTTTTGAAACATGCTTATTGTTCTTTGGACCAGGGACTGGCAAATTCAATTTCTTTTCCCTAGCAAAGGTGTTTTTAGCAATCCTTTTCTCCTCCGAAGCACACTTAGGTAACTGCTGGAATGTGGAAGCCCATATTGTATGCTCATTGTTTCTTGCTGTTAGCTTGTCACAGACATTGCTTTTCTTGATGTCATGGTTTAACGTCCCTGAGTGAATTTTAGCAGACAACTGGAGGGCAAAGTCAGGTGAAATGGAAAGTTCTGGTTCATTATAAGGGTCTTCAAGTTCTGCTAAACACAAGCTTTTGAAAGCCCGATCTGTGAGGCTGCTCACCTCTCTGTCTGCATCATCCAGGAGACTCCCAATACTTGAGGAATCACTGTGTCCTTCTGCGTGTTTCTTATTTCCCTGCATTGTTCATGAGAGTCATGGGTGAAATATCCAAAGGATTAGTTTCAGGTGTTGAATAGGCAGGTGACTTTGTGGGGCAGATCCAGCTGTTTGCAATTCAGAAACACAAAGTCATATTTCCAGATGGGGCTGCTGCACATTGACTCATCTTGCAGAATAGATGAAGGAAACTTTCTTCTCTGCAAAGCCAAAAATTATAAATTATTATTTTTCTATACTAACGTTATTAGACAGAGGGCATTTTCCAGACATATCAGTCACTAACTAATTTTGTGATGCTAGCAACAAATGAACAACATGAAAAACCACTGCTATTTTGGTCAATTCAAGTAGCTCATGCTAGACAGATTAATTTCTGAAAAGAGCCATTAAAGAAAGTATTTTCACCTCATATTCTTTACTTGAGCTCTTAAACAAGGACATAAGAAACAAATTTCAAGTACTTCCCTTTCCAGACCTCCAACCATAAACACTTCCAAGTGCTGTACAACTATTTAGAAAAGAAGGTTAGACATTTTTGGCCAGGAAGAATTAATAACAAAAATTACTTGAAAAAAGATGTCACTAAGTACATCATTGCACACTAAGTCCAAAATGAAAGAAAAGTAGATAAAATTTAATTGTCACAGCTTTGTCGCGATAATTGCCGTGAACACACCCCTTGTTTGAGAAACAGACTGGCACTACAGGAGAAAATCATTACTGCACATGTTCCAGACAGTGCTGGGGTACAATTCAGCCATGGGAGGATACAGCTGGGCTGTGTTGGTCTGTTGGAGCTGAAGAGGCTGCTAACCAGCTTTGCCAGCAGAAGGCAGGAGTGCCTCGGGACTGTAGCAGACCCACCAAAGTAGCACAGGGAACATTTGGTTCCAGTTCCAGAACTGCTGAGAGCTAAAGGTAACACATTCAACATGTTCATAAGATACCATAGATTGATTATGATACACAGTCAAGGCCCACAGTACTGAGGGTTTTGTGTATCTCCTGTCTGAACAGGATGGGGGAATCTTTTCATTGAACAAGTAAAAGTAAAATAGACCTTCAGGTGTACTTGAAGTCTTTACAGTAAAACTCTTCACAGTTTCTCTGTAAACTCTTCAGATGAATATTCTCACATTTGAGGACTTGAGCAGAGTTTTGACTAAACTGCAGTTTAAAAACATACTCCAGAACTGGCTAAAATTCTTCTACTAAAGTCTGGTCTGTGTCTCCATTTCCTCCTTACAGTGGCACAATGAACTTGTGATGAGCTGAAACGCCACAGTTCACATCTACAGCAACTTCTATACAAGTGGAAGATATCTACCTCTCAAGCTTGGATCCACTGATTCAGCTTGTACAACTGAGAGGTGAAATTCAGATCTAGATTCCAGCCTCTCCAGGTGTCCAAATCCCTGATTACACCTTGGTCCACCTGTTTTTCTCTGTAATGACCCAGTGCTGGTCAAAGTATGAATAGCAAGAGAAGCTGAGCTTAATCAGCTGAACTACTCTGGCTCAGTTGTTTCTTCAAATGAAAACACTCCTCACCTTCCTTTTCTATTTAAAATAATCTCATCCTACTTTTAGACTCCAAGTATCATAGTGAATATAGATCCTGTCCTTCCAGCCATGCAATTCCAATGACTCATGCATAACTACAATAGACTTACACCAGAAATAAAATGAGCCTAACAGAGCTTCTCCATTCTTATTTTGTACAAAGATTTTTCAAATGTCAGTTTCACTCCCCCTCACAGACATGCATGTTTGTGTATAATGCAGCAAAAGAAAAAGAGAATACAAATGAAAGGCCATCCAGCTCCTGGTTTTGATTCTTAACTCTTATATAAATGAGAAATACAAGTACATACCTGCTTTATAATTTTGCTTCTTTTTTTCAGAACTCACTCTCATACTTGTGCTTGGCTTCTTTTCTGACCATCTTTAGTGAGGAGGTAGAAATAGTCCAGTGATGTAGATTCGACAGAAGTAGTGTCCCAGGATGTTTCTGACCTTCAGCATTTTTTTGATCCTAAGTGAACACTGAAATTTGAAAACAAAGATTTTTGTTTGCATGATCTGAGGATTGTTTCGTTCATTTGTTTGCTCCCATTTGATGACCATTTTAGGGCTCATTTACAGGATTTCTTACAAAAAGAGACAGCTGTCCATCCCAGAGTGACAATAACCAAGCACCTGTTGGGTTTGATAGTTTGTGGAGGGCAGTCAGGTTCCTAGCAAACAACTGTCACAATCTCCAGCACCCTCTGGTAGCCCCAGCAGGGACTGGCAGCTGAGTGAGCAATGATTTCCTGGCATTCTGCCCTTTGCAAAGGCTGGGTGATGACTCCAGGCTAAAAAGAAGAATTCTTCCCTGCTGTGCTACCCTTTCAGAGGGACTCAGAGGAAAATATGTGCTTCCACTCCCCTTGTGTATGGCCTTCTCCTGTCAACAAATACAGACATCAATCTGGTGGACTTGGAACTAACACAGCTGAGGTTTGAAAGTCCATGGTTTTCACTGTCCCTGTGGTAAAGAAGATGAAATGTGTACAGCTGGCATGGTAAGAGGCAGTAAACAAAACATCTTTTTGCTTCCATGCATGAACCAGCGGCAGGAGATGATAGAGGAAAGCTCAGCCATAGTGAACATGAATTGCTGCCATTCTTCTGCTTTGGAAACCCTCAAGGTTCAGGCCAGTTTGCCTAATCTTTGCAAGATTACATCAATTTCCTACAAGAACTGTCTGGCCCTGAGGTAATGCAGATAGCACAGTCTTCTCCAAGGAAACTCTTGAATGAGCTTGTGATATTCAAAACCTACTGGCAAAAGTGGCAACAAGGGCTCACCTGTGACTGTGTCCTACACCTCACCTGAGGAATGGCAGTTATCAGTGTGTTTAGGGATAAGCCTGTACCAATCACAGCTTTTTGTTCTCTAAGATGTGTAGGTTAAAAATAAAAAAAAGTAAAACTAAAGAAAAAGTAAACAAACAACAAACAGTGCTACATCTGTTTGCAGCCAGATGTAAAAGGGTAAAAATCCTCACTCCAGAGACATGCACTCATTCCTCTCTTTGCTCAGAGGTTAAATTACAATTTTACTGCTTCTGTGCTTGGCTGTGCAAAGCCAGCACAGACATGGGAGATGCTGATTAAGTTCTGTCTCACTCATTAATGGGGCTGCTGACTACATTCCAGTTGCACAATGTTTATCAGTACTCAGTGGTGGTGGTGTCTGAACTAGGAGGAATCTTGGCTTTCAGATCTCATGGACGGAGGTCTGGAAAAATATATTGTCCCTTGTAAACTGAGAACTTTTGTTGAAAAGTGAGTAGAGTAACTATAAACACGGAGATCATGATGTAATCTCAGCAATTATTTTCCTAGATGGAGTCACAGTTACAAAAACAACTCGGCGCCACTGATGAAGGAAAGAATAGTGACTGCCACTGTCTCTGAAACCCTTGTGACAATCCTTGTCTTGCCTGGACAGAATACAAGTGCTTGTGAAGTGTAATATTTCAAGCTGGAAAAGCTGTATCTGCACCAAGTGGTCAAGGTGCAGACCATTACTGGGACTGGATGGAAACAGCAGCACTGTACTGATATAGCTATTTCTTGTATAAATATAACAACTATAACAACTATATAACAACAGTATGAACAACTTATTATGCAAAGAAGCTGTTCCTGACTGGTTTAATAACCTGGTAGCTCCTTTGCCTTTTTGGACAAACATGGTAGCTAACAAGCAAGCTGTGGTATTTGACCTTGGGTCAGGATTCGGCTAGTTCAAACATTTAAGGATGTCTGAGTTTAGTCTATGGTAAAGAAAGAGGGCATCTGAAACTGCTTGGAAATGCTGAGAAATGTGTGAGGTGCTAGTGGTAGGCATCATCTGATATGAGCTACTGGAAAAGTTTGCATGAACAGAGATTTCAAGAAGTTTAATCAGAAACCAGCCAGCCCTCACTTTCAAATAGGAGGTTTTTTTCAGTGTCTCTCTTAAGTGCCCAGCAAGTTGTGATGAGGAGGTTAAATTACAGATACTATTCCTGGCCTGGCACAGACTGAATGTCAGCCTTTTTTTTTTTCACTAGACAGGAGCTGGGTAAACCAGCAAACTTGGCTGGAGTGTATGACATCACTGCTGCTGCAATATATAAAGGGCCAGTTGGTTCCCCCGCCCCCCTGGGCTGGTATTTGGCTGAAGGTTTATGCCATGAGACATCACAGTGGCATTTTGGCATCGCCCTTGGGAGCTCTATAGCAGTCTGAAGTCAGCAGCACTGCATCACCCATGAGAATGAGAAGAGAAGGAAAGATTTTTTTTTTTAAAATCTTTGTGAGCTGGTTTTTGCATGTGGCACTCTGTCTGTGGCATCCATCCATGGCTGCAGCCCAAAACTCAGAGCCCCTGGTGACTGCTGGTTTATTCAGCAGCGTGCTCTACTTCCACACATGCTGCTTCTTTAAGTTTCCAGGGGCTCATAATGACAATGAATAGTTAATGCTCCTTACCATGGGAAATAGGAGAATCCCTAACAAATTGATGACTTTTTTTGCATAGGTTCATGTTTGTTCATGGCACACACAGGACTTTATAGTCAGATGAGAGCTCTGGATGGAAAAGGGTCTCTTCAGCTTTGTGCCATCAAGCTGAGACAGCACTCCCAGCCCTAGAGGTGCTGGCTCAGTGAGGTCCTTTGGATAGTGGCAGAAAACCCTGCATGGCAGCACTGGTCAGCACATGAATGACTACAGTGCTGCTGCTGGTCAGTGATCACAGCACTGATGTCCATTGCATGCTTAGGAAAACAAACAAAAAGTGTCAGGGAGTTAACATGTGGACCTGGGGGAGAATCACAACACCCTCAACAAGCAGGAGAGCTGCTTAAGCTACATTTGCTGAACTGTCAAGAAAGGCAGTTTCCAGATTGAGAAGGCCATAAAATAAAATCTATTAGCACAAGCCTCTCTTTTCCCCATCCTAGAAGATCACTTTCACCAATTCTTTGTAGTCATAAAGGGAAATCAAAGTGAATTCTCCTGCTTGGGGAAAGGCGAACCACTTTACTCAAATACAAGTACCTGCTACAGCAGATGGAGGATGAAGTGGATCTCTCCAGCTTGGGGTGAAAATCCCAAACGCTGTCAGAAATGACTGGTATAGAACAAGGTGACCTCAGCTATTCCAGCATCAGCTCTTTGCTCATTGCACTGGAAAGCAAGGCAAAGGAACCATGTGTCTGAACCAAACCAGTGTAGGGAACTGGGTCCATTCCCCTTGAGGTTTGGCCTGGCAATTATGTCTCGAACGGCTTGTTCTGGGCCAGAGAAGAGGAGAGACTGTTCTTGACTTTGGGCCAGTTTCTGTTCTCAGTTACACTGGTATAAATCTAGAGTCATTTTACAGACGTCAGTAGAATAACTGAGAACAGAATAGGTGACTGAATACATCTACTTCCTCAGCCAACACTGGTGTACTATCCAGAAGCCACAGTAAAGTGAAATTCAACATCTGCAAAGAGCTGAACCTCACCCTCATGGGGTATTCAGAACAACAGGCAAAGGAAAGGGCTTGGAACCCTAATACCCCATTACTATGCTACCAATCGTGCCCTCTGCACAGTTCTGATTTTCTAACCTGTATTCCTCATCACTGAAAATAGCAGCACATTTGGGATAATGTATTTTTGCTCTTTTCTGCAATATTCACTAGCATACAAAGACCTAAGAGTGGTGGGGTAGGCATGGTATAATTCCAGACTGCACCAGCAGAGCTGGCTGCCAAGCTAAATTGCCATCATGTGGACAATATCAACTTTTGGAAATATTTTTGTGTCTGTGTTAAGGGAGGTTGTTCTCATTTGGACAGATTTTGAAATTTCAAATGGAATAAAGATTCTGAAGAGAAATTAAATTGGGAATTTCAAAATTTCATCTAGAACTAAAAAAATGTGTTTTTTAAATTTTAGATTATTTCACCATTTCTAGTGAAAAAGGGCTGTGAGAAATAACATACATATATATACAGTCTATAATAGTTATAGTAGTATGTTATTACTATCCTTAAATCAAAGAGGGTGTATGCTATTTAAATTAACTGAAACCTTTCATTTTATTTTCTATGTCAAACAATACTCTGATGGTACTGCAACAGAGAATGTGATCTTGTTTTGAAATTTCCCTAAGTAAATATTTCAAATTATAAAGCCCATAAATTTCCAATTAGCTTTCTAAGGGAAATGTCATTAAAATGAATATGATTGTGATTTTATTTGTTTAATCAAACCTCTTCTTATTTTTTTTTTCCTGAAAAAAAGAACTGAAGTATTTTTCTTCCAGTGAGCTCTACTGAAGCTACTTCGTTTGTTCCAATGGGAGCTGGAACCAGGGACTCCTCAGCTCCAGGAAGGTCAGTGTAGGCTGGTGCACAAGTCTGAACACAAGGAAGAAATGTACCTAGCTAATGACGGTGTGTTCTGTATCCTGCTGTGTCCTTTCCTCCAAGGAGGGGAACCTCTTGCAGCCCCAGCTGAAATGCTTACCTGTCCAGCTCACACCACAAAGCTTCAAACACTGGAAGGTGAAGACCTCACATGAAGAAAAATGGGAGGAACAGAGACTGCAAGTGTCTCCACTTCTCCCTTTCTGGTTGAGTGGCAAGGACCCAAGAGTTATTTCCAGCCGGTCTCCCTTTCCCACTGTCCTCCAAATGCCCCATCCTGCCAACAGGCCTGTTAAGTCTGCAAGAAGCAGATGTCTCTCAGAAAGGGTTGTATCTGGACTGAGGCCTTCTTGCAACTCCTGTTCATCCTCTGCATGTCCTGAATCAGTGCCTTTGAGGAGGCAGTAGCATGCAGACACATGACAGGGGAGGCAAAGGCACAGAGCACATGACTGACACAGGCCAAGGGCAGCCCTTGACAACAGCACGAGCCCATGAGAAACACAAGGCAAAAGGGATGGTGCTGCTCCTGTGACCTGAAGTCAGCACAGACAGGTGACATTTAAGCAACTGAACCCAAACAGTGTGTTTCTTGGCATTAAATGTCTGCCTGGGAAAGGCCGCTGTCTGTAACTAGGTCAGTCACTATACACCAAGATATTTATACAGCTCCCCAGCAATATGGTACATGGACACCTCTTGGCTATTTATCTTTGCAAACTCTCCCACTCCAAGCAGGATCTGTGTCATTTAGAGATCAGCAGCAAAGGCCCAGCTTCTACTGGCTGATCTGACCAAGATCAAAGAGGGCATTTGTGGCAGGGCAGGGAACCAAATCTATGTTTTCTGAATTGCACAAGAAGAGCTTAGCCTTTCCCAGGTAAGGCAAAAACACGTCTTCCCTTCATAACTCATGGTACTTTCATCTCTGTGATCCCCTCCCACCCCCTTTCAACTGAATATGGTGCTTAGATTGGCATTGCACTGTATAGCAAAATCCAACCAGGTTTGGAGGTGACTGACTGCAAAGATCTCTGCTTCATCTCAGGCGTTTGATACCTAAATCTTGCTAAGATTGTTAAAGCTCAGGCCTTCCTCACTAGCTGCTGGTGACAGCTGACATGACAATGGTACGGGGCCCTCACTGAGCACTGGAAAGATTTTGGATGATGAGACAGGTATTCAATCTCCTTCCATTCAGTCTCAAGCAAGACTTAGATGATGAAAGCTTCTGAGTTTTCACTTCCTGAATGGGAGAAAGGAGATTTTCCCACAGGAGAGGGAAAGCTGTGGAACATCACAACATTGCAATGGCTAGAGATGGGAGATGACAAAGGGCGAAGGGAAATAAAATATACAGTCAAGAAAACAAACATAATGTTTTGGATGCCTTGTGATCAGGAGCACACCAGGCAGTCCCAGTCCCTGTCATTGGAAAATTGCAATGATATCAGCAAGTATGTTAGACACAAATGGGAGGCAGGTGTATTCTCTGTGACCTACACAGGGAAGTCTGCATCTAGCAACAAGCCATGCCTCACTTCTCTTTCCAGGCTGGGGAATCTGAAACCATCCCCCACTTACACCGCCCTCTGCTCATCAGCCCCAACACACTGATACCATCAGCATTGTCAACTTTGCACTTAAACCATTTAAGCTTCTTGACAAGGAAAGTCTGACCCACACCCACCACAAAGGATACAGTCTCAGGAAATAACAGGCTTGCAGAAAAAAAAAAGGATTATTATTTTACTGGTAGTCTTATCTGCTCTTTTTCTTTATAACTTCTGGATATTTTCAAGATTTGCACAAAGACTGTGCTGAGTCTGTTCTCTACTAAGAAATGAACTCAAAACACTTGTTCAAACTTGTTCAAAATTGTTCCAACTTCTAAGAAGTTTTCTCACCCACTGAATTCCGCAGGATTTAGGACAGGCAATATACCAAAATACCTGTTTTGTGTTACCAAAGGCAAAAAGATGTAGGTATCAGAAGTGGGGGAGAAGGTGGAGACTCTGGTTTTCCAAACATTCTGGCTCAGGTTGCAGGAACAGAACTATTTCTTACTTACACCTTGCTGTAGCTATAATGCAGCCCAAAGAGCTCTGCTCCTGAGCACGCAGTGTGGCAGGGAGGGTAATTCTCAACACATGCCAGAGCACATGACTCAAGCACACAGCCATCCTTTCACATAACATCTCTCCTCCGATGACAAACTGCTCCTCAGCCATGTGTGATTATAACAGAGCCATTCCAGTTGAAGGACAAAAGCTGGGGCTTGTCTTCTGCCTGCTGTGGATCATGGCCATGGGACAGCTACACATCATGGGAGGACTCTGAGAGTGCAGGGCAGAGCCCACCCTTGCCCCAGGTATCTCTGGAGGCCATACTACTCTCTTCCTTTTGAGGAGCAAAAGCCAGGAGAAAAATCTCACCCTGAACAAGAGGGTTCCTTCCAGCTCCCTCTTTCTGCATTGTACACAGGAGTTGTTTTGGCTTTGCCCTGGGAAATGCAGACTCCCTGTTCAGAGACTGATTAATTGTTATGATTTAATGGTGTATCCCCAAGCCAATTCCTCACCCTTTCACAGTTAATGCACTTGCTATGGTGTTTCTTGTGATTATTCCGTAAAGGATATAGGCAAAAACAGAAAAGGAACTTCAAGAGTTTTAAGCAGAATCCACACTTGTTCCCCAAGAGACAGACTTTGATGCCTCAGCAACTTCAATGATGCTGTCAGCACATTGATAGACCCTCTCAAGAAGCCTGAAGACAAACAACAGCATCACTGTTAGCCTAGTCCTGTCACCAGCTACTTCTCCTTTCCATCCCTTCTTCTCAATTCTCCTACACACCACAGAGATGGCAATTCTAGATTCTTGTCTATGGCTTCATTCAATTCACAAGCCTGGTTAAAGACTAATTTCTCAGTTTTGTAGAGACAGACCAAGTCCTAATATCACTACTTTAAAGCAGATCAGTCAAAACAGAGTCTCAGTGAACAGTATCATGATAAGGAGTGCTGCCCCATTGCTCCAGCACAAACCCTGCCCCAGCTTGCAGGGATCAGTTCCCTCTGAGTATGATGTAGTTTCTGCACCAGCATGCTGGGCAGTCCTGGGCACTTATCCCAATTTCTGAACATTGAAGTCCTGTGCTTTGAAATGTGCAAAGGATAGGGACAGAGACACACGAAATATACCTCAACAGAACAACAGCCATCAGAGGAGTGCAAAATTGCACGCAGGTCTATAATGAAGCAGACAGGCAAGCCAAGCTGGCCTTGAGGTGACAGCTTATGTCTGATCCAGGTGAAGCTGATAGACAGAGGCACATCTGAGACAGGATCTGCAGGAGCTGCAAACTGCCAGAGACTGCTGTTTGCTGACTTTGCATGTTAAGGTGTAGCCAAATGTTAACCACATACATCTCTTTGAGAGACTCTTCCAAAAATTTGCAGGGATTTTTATATCTGTCTTTCACAAGTGGAAAGTATGAATTAGATGGCCTTTGTATACCTGACTGTCATAGCCTTATCACAGTCCTCAAAACAGCCTTTGACACAGTGTGTAGGTAACAGGGAAAGCATCCTTGAAACTAATGGGATGTGGCTATGTGAGAGGCTGAAAATAAAGATGCATCCCTATTTGACCTTCTTGGCTCATAAAAAGATGGGTCTGACTGTGATCAGATGATTTAGATTAATCATTACTAGCTACTGCCTTCTTGTATATCATTATTTGCAAGCACAGGTGATGGATGATAAAGAAACCTAGAACTATAATTAAATATCTGCTTTCTATTCCTGTCCAAAGGGGATCATCTGGCAGGGAAAACCAAAGGAGACCTTACTTCTAGGTGAGGGTCATCCACTTCCAGCTTCAATGCTGCCTTAATTATTCTGAGACTGCCAAAGGACAGGGATCTTGGTGGCATTCTCTTCCACTACACACACTTGAAAGCCATAAATACCTGGCAAGCAGCAAGAGAGTCATAACACACCAATCTCAACACACACACACACACACACAAATATATACATATATAATATATACATATATATACATATATACACACAGACAACTTCAGCTATGTGTAGTAATCACTGATCCATCCAAAAGCATATGCAGGCTTGATGGAAGAGGAACAACCTTATCTGAAGGGTAAAGGTCCCCTGTGAGTGAAGATATGCAGCTCCCACTGTGGTCCTTTCCCCACACACCTGTCAGCTGGCTCACAGACAGCTGATCCCAAAATGCAACACAACCTCAAGCAATGCCCAGTTACCTCTAAAAGCAATGAACTCACCTCTCACTCAGAGCAGCCAAAGCTCTGTGTGACCTGGCAGCCCAGCTGCAGGCAAGCCTGCAGCTAAAAACCACTTTCAGAATTTGCCTCTGCCAGCAAATTTCCCTGTGTGTAACTCAGCTGGACTAAAGAAAGACTGATACAGATGAGTAGAACTTTCTCCCAACATGGCTCATAGGGTTAGTTTACTACGTTTCTGGTCTTGGAGGGATTAACAGTTTTGTGGACCTTTGCACAGCTCTGGTAATGTGAGTGTAGGTGAGACAAGCATTTCAGAGAAGCAGGTTGGAATAAGAGGCTACAGAGCAAAATTTCATTCTGCTTTTGGCTTGTAGTGCAGGCATGCAATTGCACCTGCAAGCCTCCTCCCAGCTGCAGCCTTTAAGTTCCAACTGTTTTGGTAACTAAGTTGAGAATGTGTATATAAATACCTTCCCAATGACAAGCATAGAAGGATGGAGAAATGTAGCTGGGGCTCCAGTGTACTGGGAGTCTTTTACGTCTTAGTATTTGTCACAGACCTTATACTTCAAGCACTCAGCTGAGGACATTTGCTTTTAAAGTGGTCAGTTCCTTGAAGAAGTGAAGGAAGAGAGCCACAAGACTTTGATCCTGTCCAGGAAGCTTATTTGTCCTTCTTATGTCTTCTCTCTTTTCCTTCTCCCCTGCCTCCCTCTCAGAAATGGCAGAGGACTTGAGAGGAACCCTCTAGCTAGTACTGTACAAATTCAGTGTGAGCCTGTCACTCTGCTGCTGTAAAACGTTTCCCTATTCAGATTTAATCAGATTTGCCAGTTCACAAAAAATGCCATTTAAAAAAGCATAAGCAGTTTGGCTTCTCAAGCTCAATTTCAAATATCTCTGGTCTTTTTTTGCTACTGAGTTTTGCAATTAGACTAATAAAATTCAGTTCCTTGGGACAGCAGATGAAGAAGTACTGCAACAACTGGAGTAAGAAAAGCCTATACCATTTAAGAAATCTTCCAACAATTAAAATTGGATATAAGTCATAGTCACAGTCATTTATAGTGGCCTCTTAGCACTGCATAGGTATTTGAACTATCTTACTTTTTCAGGCTCTGTAGCATGATAATTACTTTTAATAAAATATTTCAATTATTCTATAATTCTTGTTTAAAAAAAAGAAATATCCAACAGCCTTCCAATATACTTATCACTAAGTTATAAAGACTAGCTTATCTGTAGGCAGCAATCACCTTGAAAGTAAAAGTTGTTTACCGCACAATGTGCAAGAATTAAAGGAAGCTTCATATCAATTTAGTGCTCTTTGAAAAAGATCACACCCCTTTGCAAAATAATTGCATGTCATAAACAGTATTCACTGCAAACAAATCTATGTGTATGTCTCTTTCCTTACACAGACTTTCAGAGACATTTCTCTGAGGAAAAAAAAAGAAGCTGGACAAAATGAAAAGACATTCCACCTCTAATCACTGAAGGAAATATTTAAATGCTGATCAATCACATTACTGACCCTTGAGTGCACACACATTCACACTCTCAGAAACCACCCTTCTCCACAATTCCCATGTTTTAAAAACATCCATATGCTTCCCCCTTACCTTCTGTGATCCAGCTTCCTGACAGGGACAATGCAGGGCTGTGTTTTCTTCCCTTAAGTCAAAGCCCCAGCATATTTTAGAGCAGCTTGCTTAGTATTAGCAGTTCCCATTATTTATGTGGTCGGACTCTTCCTCTGAACATGGTTATTTTAATAAAAACGATGACCGAAAAATAAATAAAACAATAAAAGTGGAGGAGCGAACCCTTGAGCTCTTGCAGACCTGCCCAGCCAGGTGAAGTGAAATGAGCAAGGAATCCGAAGTTAGTAAAATGTATTTAAATAGTTATAAGGCAAGGGGAAACCAAAGGGAGATCATGGTGGGGAAGAGGCAAACATACGTATTGGAATAACCACGCGGTGTCGAGTAACAGACAGATGAAACAAACAGTCACCAGCTATTTTTACATTCACATTGGCCATTGGTAATTCTTCAGAGATAACTAATACAGACAGCAGTGCTGTTCCATGGGCTAGCTGCTGCCAGTGAATCAAATCCTGGAGCAATGCAGTTTTGTACCTACAGGTGCGAGGCAAAGTGTTTATTAGGGTCACCACTAAAAATACTGCGTACATATGCACACGAGTAACACATTGCTGTGCTATGGGGGCTTTTGCATAAATAGCTCATTTCATCATCAAGGCTGGACACGTGTAGCCAGTGTTCTTGGAGTTCTTGGAGTAAGGGCCTCTTCCACTGTCCTTCCAAAGCAAACAAGATCAGCCATCCTGCTGGAAGGCACATGCCAGCATGGGGTTTCATTTGGCACACTGCAATAGGGTGCTGGATAATGGGGGAAATATGCCATGGAGTCAACAAGCTACGTTTTTGTACTGCAGATCTGAGCGGTGGATGGCACCCTGTGCCATTCTGAGTGCACACAGCATCTTACTGGAGTCATGGGACACTCGGGGTTCAGCATCATGTTGGACTTGAACACAGCCTACAGCAAACTGAAGAGCAGGATCTCCTGTGGTTACAGCTCAACTCCTGCTTCCATGGCAGAGCAGGACTCTACATCAGCTCAGTGGTTGTTCACATTAACATTTATGTTAAAAAGAGCTGCTAATTACATTGCTACAGCATGAGCAAGTTTTTGCTGCCTGAGAATCTCCAAGCACCAGGACAGTTGTGATGAACTAATTGTCCCTGAGATCCAAGAGCAGCCCAGGCTTGCCCTTCTTTTGCCTTCTCCAAAGCAACCTTCAGCTTTGAATTCCCAACCTGAGGGAGGTGTATTTTTCACCTTAGATTCCAGGAGGAAGATTTTGCAAAGATGATTCTCCTGAAGTCCTAGTTTGGGCTTTTGGTGCTCAAGCATTTCGCCTATCTCATCCCAAACTGAAGGCTGGTTTTGCCAAACATCAGGGCACTTCTAAGTGCTAAGTTCTAGCCTGGAACTACAGAGTTCCAGCAGCTCCCCATGTTCTTCACCTGTAAGAGCACTTAGCCACAAAGATCTGGTGTATCATGAGTCATGGCACCTGTGGACTGAGACACAGGAGAGAACTGAAAAAAATGTTTGGGATTACAAGGGACAGTGGAAAAAGTTGTTTTCGGACACCCACTGCCACTAATGTGGGCAAATGTCTGTGTGCCTGTCTCTCTCACAGATTTCTAAAGAGGGGAGGAATGTATTTCTGGAATACTTGTGCTAAAAATAGACACATCTCTGCTGTCTATGAAGAGAGGCAGGTATAGCCCTGCTTTCTGTAAGCCCTGAACTTGTGAACTGCTGAGAGGTTGAGCCACGACTAGAAAGATCCCTATGGAAATGGTAACTGCTAATGCAGGAAGGTTGTCTGATTGCTTGGAAAATCCAAAACAGGCTTCTCACATGAAAGCAACTGGGGTTAACACTACTCATTCAGGATAAATGTGGTTCCAGCCTCCAGCTTTGAAAGGACTCAAATCTTGGGATACGCATTAAGCTTATTCAAATAGTGAGATAAAAAATATTCGCTAATTCAGTGTTCAGATGAGACTCTGGGATCAGATGGCCTGTCATTAAAATAAAACCACTTCTGGGGGAAATTAATGAATAACACACAGGAAACACAACCCAGTGGCACTTAGATGTTGTTATCCTGCTCCCAGGAAATTGAAAAAGCAAAAATTCCTGCTGCTTTCTTTTAGTGAGTGTCGAGCAATAACAGATCGCACTGAACTTTTTTAGGCAGCAATTTGGACTGAAATTTTAAACTTGTATGAAAACAGTATGCAATTTGCACAAATATGTCAATGGAAAATGTATGTACATTTGTATGCATAATCAGCTCCATCTTTCACACACACATTTGAAACTTTGTGTGCTTGGCAATGGTGAGAAGTCTGACAGAAGAGCCTTATGCAAGAGCAGTAGCTTTCAGCCTTTTCTGATTTGTATCCCATCCCAACACTTTCTCCAGGGAAATAAATGGAGTTCTGCCCTACTGACAGAGACAGTTTTCTCCTTTGTTACCTTAGCTGCAAATCCCAGAGAGGCAGTACGCAGACCCCAAGGGGTCAATGCACCAATCACATGCAAAAAGTCCCTGGTACGTGGAAACCGAAAAGTGGAACTGATTATAAACAGAAATGAAAGCATCATCCTGAACTAGGAAAACTCAAGCACGTTTTGGTTGTAGAAATTAAATGTTTTAGAATTCTCAAGGCATTAACAAGCAAGGGGTCTATTTAGGAGCCCATGAGGGCAATAAAATTATACTGAGTTGTTTGCTTACAGCACTTTTTGTCCAGCAGAGCAGCACAGGTTCAGTTCTTACCTGGTAGCCACTGATTGAATGATTTGTTGACTATTACCACAGTGAGTGGGATAACTTGATCTCTGGGCACTGGACAAGGAGTGTAGGTGAGTGCAGAACACTGTCTGGACAGAGCAACCTCTGGGTCATATCGGCTGAACAAAAGCGGTGAAGCAGACAATTGTTGATACAGGTATTTTTTCACCCAGAGGGAACAAGATCAAGGGTGCATTTTCTTCTCAGCACCTCCTCCTAGCCAACACAGGCTGTGGGGCACATGGCTTCAGGGGAAATGACAGGTCACATTCCTCTCTGTCTGTGTCCAGCCCCTGACACACCCTGCTTTGAACCAGATTCTGTCCTGGCAAGCCCAGCTGAGAAGATGTATGTGAGGACATCAAGGTCCCCAGCACATGACCACCATTAGTCCTATGGCCTCTCTCCTTGGGGACATTTCTCCACCTTTCTGGAAGACCAGCTTATCCACCCTTCATGCAGAATTTGTGCAATGAGACAGATGCAGGACTCATCCACAGCCTCTCTCCAGGACTACTTATGGTTCAAACCTTGCCCGAAGATGCAGTTCATTGGCCCCAACTCTAGGAACTCCTAGAATCCTGACAAGGAGAGAATATTTTTGAGCTATTGCATTTTTTTTCCTATTTGTCCTTTATGAAGCTTTTAATGAAGCCTAGCAAGGTAAAAAGTCCCTGCAAAAGGAAGCTCTGGAAGAAATCTGAGAAGGATTCAAGAAAACTAAATATTTCCTTAATTTAATCTTTCTTAACTTTATAATATGGTGTTTAATATAGTGAAACGTCAAAGTTATTTTCATCCTGCCCTCAGATATAGCTTCCTAGAAAAATCTGTTTCTTCTCTGAAACCAAGAAACTCTTATGAAACCAAGAAACTTCACTACATTTTGGCTCTGACTGCATTTATGACCACTGGCAGACATTGGTTCCACCATCCTTGTGTCCATCTGTGAATAAGACCTTAAATGCAATTTTAGAAGAATTTCTGATCTCCTCTCCCTGCTGCTGTGCCATCAATAGCACCCAGACTCAGCTGACTCAGAACAACTTGTCTGGATTCCAGCCTGGAACACTCATCCTGAAACTCTGTGAAGTGCCTGGCCATGGCACCAGTCTGGGGCTCAGCATCTCTCTTTTGGTTTTTGGGGACAGAATGTAGACTAGAAAGACTCTAAAAACACAGTCTTGGGGACCCTTTTGGCAAGGATGTCAGTCACAAGCTCATCCTGCCTGTTTCCCCCAAATCAAACTGACATTTCAGTCAGGAGCAGTCACGTTTCACCAATGACACACCTGAAGAACCCCAGAAAGATGCTTTTGCGAAACTGCTGCCCTACTAAACACTCTGCCAAGACAGATGTGGCAATAAAGAAACCAACTACAGAGAATGTTAAATAGCAGAAGGGGGCTACATTAATCTACAAGTAAAGATTAAATCTGCAAAGCACTCTTCTATCTGGGCCCATTTTCCAAAGGGTTTGCACTACCTAAAATAGCCAAAAAGCACGCTAAGTACCCATCTGCCTTCTGGGCATTGATTTTCCTTGGAAATCTTTCCTTTCTCATCAGGATATGTCAGCAAAAGCTGACAACACTTTGCAATATGTAGGAGAGGTTCAGCCCGTGCCAGGACATGCAACAAACCAGTCTTCCAACTAAAGTTTAAGAAATGAGCACACTTGTGACATATCAGATGTGGGAAAAAATACCTGTAATATTCTGAGTGATCTAAAATGAGTTCTCATTAAAAACACTATGCAGAAGCCAGCAACATTTAGAGATATTAGGCCAAATGCATTAGCTAATTTATAAACATAGCTATAATCCAATTTAAGAAAAGGTTGGAAGAATGTGGGGTTACTGGCCTAGTGTAAATATTTCCCATTTACAAATTGCAAAGCAAAACCAGAGACCACAGGCTAATTAAAATAGCTGGACAAACAATGATAGGAACCATAAGGGGCTATTTTTAGGGGATTGTATGAGAGCCCAGGCAGCCAGAAGCCTAGTCAATCCAGAGGTGTCACATGGCTGCTCTCAGTCCTTTGCACTCCTCACCCTACCAAGACAAGGTGAACCAGACAGTATGATATTTGTTTCAGCCTCACACACCTCCATCCAGATTTCATGCAGTATTTTGCATTTTACATAACACATTGGATGAATCCCTGTGGGAATTTCCACAGAACCTCTGTCCTCATCCTGTCCCAGGTTCCTTCACAGCTGAGAGATGGGGTTTGGGTAGTGTGAGTAGGGTTAAGTCCCCCAGAAGCTGGGAAATGACAAGAGGAAGTTGTGGTACTCTGCATTACGAGAGGAAGTTGTGTTATGCTGCAGTTCAGCTGGAACTGCAGAGGTACTGTGGTTCAAATGTGTGTTTATCTCTGGGTGAACAGAGGTGAAGACAGAAAAGATAAAACATTAAAACTTGATGTAGGCTAATGAATTGCCTGAATTACATGTGTTTTCATTTTCTGGTTTGTACTTTGTAGCCTTCTGTGTTCTAAGAAGGATGAAGCACAGCAGAAGGAAATAATTTTATAATGCAATTTTATTCCTCAGAAACCAATGAACTATCAAAACATGTCTGCATTATCTCAAAAACTTAAGAGTCCTGCAAAATGTGTTCAGAAGATATTGGAGTGGAAAATATCTCTCTGCATGATTTTGTGCTGGAGCATCAGTGGACAGTGAAGGGGAGGCCAGCTGGTTTAGGAGAAAGGTTTCAGCCCAGACGTGAATCAGACTGGGAAGGAATTTAAATTTGCTCTTCCTCCTTCTCAAACCAACTTTCTTCCTAGTTCAGAATCTTTCTCAGGAAAGGATTATTGGAAACCATAAAGGTTTTGAAAAATATTTAATTTTTGTGTGTCTTGGCAGAAAAACAGGTACCAGGAGTATGCAAGGCACAGCAAACACCTCCATTGCCAAATCTGCTTCCAGTCCACCAGCAGATCAGAGCACACCCCTGGACTGCAAGAAGCAACACAGCTGTTTGCATTTCTCATTCCAGTAATCCAAGTAATTATAATTCTGTCTCTCCAAAATGATATGACTTTAAGCCATGTTTAAGAAAAGTAAGCAATCTAAAATGGGAATTCAGTAAACCAGAAAGCACGAGAGAGAGAAAACGAGAAGTTCATGTCCATCCTTTCAGAAAAAGCCAATGTGTAATTGTTCAAGATTTTGCTGAATGTCAGGAATGGAAGATTAACAAGCAGTGAGATTATCAGTGTTAGCAGGAGGAATTCACACAAACACAGCAAGGCCAAGAACAGCTAAAAACCTGGCCTGAAAGATAGCAAATGTGCCTTTCTTCAGAGCAGTGCTGAATAATGACTAAGAAGAAAGGAGCCAAATGAGGACCAGAACAGCAAACTCTGCAGAAAAGTGAGGAAACGGAAGCAGGGCAGTCAGAGACAGAGTTCTGCTGTGCTGCTGCACTGCAGGAACCAGCCCCAGCTCCTCTGGTGCAGCTCACCTGGGTTGGCTCCCACAGCCCAGCACCCACTGAAACGTCCAGGGCAAAATCTGCCCTGGGAGAACTGGGTACTAGAGGTGAATTTTCACACTCTCCCTGTAGCTGAACCTGGAAAATGGAGTCAGTGATTTATGTAGAGTAGAAAGGAAGACACCATCAGAGAGCACCCTGAGAATTCCCCCAGGCCTAAAATCTATGTTGCAACCCCTTAATGACAATTAATTAGATGAGTCCCAGGTAATCACAGACTATTCTTAGCAGTAAAGTGATTCCTGGGACTAAAAGTCACTGTACATAATGTACTAAAGTGACTAGTATCAATAAACCGACAAATGCAAACAAAATAATTCTTTAATCTCATTCCATTAAGGAAAAGGCATGTGGTTTGAATTATGATCATATAAACCACTGCCTTCAGGCATGTTTTGAATGTTTCTAGTCTGCTAAACTCATTAGAAAATTCATGCTGTCAAATATTTGAATAAAAATATAATAGGAATAAAGAGATAAATATTTTCTTTTCAAAAAAGGTCACAACTAGTTTCATTTAAACTTTAAAAAAGTGTTTTAGACAAAAAAAGATAAACATAAAAGCATAATGAAATTATTACTGGTGAAAATTCTAATGCAGAAAACAGATACATGATTACAGTCATTTCATGACTATAATGTGCACTGGATTATAAGGTGCACTTCTGGGTTGTCAGCAAATTTCCAAACTTTATCCATATATAAGGCTCACCGAACTATAAGGCGCACTTTTTTTTTTGCAGCGAGGATCCACGTGCAACAAAGTAACGAATTAGTAATGGAATCGCGTGATCACAGGGTTTACTGGCAGGTGCTCAATTTGCAAACATTTTTCACAGATTGGTGTAGCCTTTAAATGCAGCCCCAGGCACCCTCCCCGTGCCGTGGGCCCCGGCACTCCCTCCTGCCCCCAGCGCCGGCTGGCGCTGCTCTCGCGGCGCACGGCTTGGCTCATGGCTGCCGCGGCTGCCAGCTCTTGCTGCTCGCACTTCCGGGTTGGCAAATTTTCGAACTTTGTCCATATATAAGGCGCACTGGACTACAAGGCGCACTTCCAGGTTCGGATCAAAATTTTAGTCAAAAGGATGTGCCTTATAGTAGTGAAATTACTGTAATTATCTTCCTTCAGAGATGAGGGACTCTTCTCCTAGGAACAAAACTAAATGTTCACAAAATCAAGGCTTTTAGCTGTTCCATAATGACACTCATCAGGTATTGTCCTTGATTTCAGAAGTTTTTACACCCAATACAGAGCACGGACTGAGCTTTTAAGCACTGCAATCTCCAAGTGCATTTTCATTCAATCTTTTAGTTAGTGACAGAAAGTATTGCTGTTTCAAAACACAGCAGCAATTTCCACATCCAGTGCACATCAGAAATCCATTAAGAACATGTCTGTGTATGCAGGCAAGCCTGATCAAAGAGGCAAGATTTGATGTCTCCACTGGCAACATTTTTAACAGTGACCATGTCATTTGGGATCACAAGTCCCTCTGGTTTCAATATTCCATTCCTGTGGAAGGACAGCAGCATCTCACACATTTCAAAGCATCTAAAAGCTAGGTATTTTGGAAACTGATGTTTACTGCAGGAGCAGCCTGGCATATGCAGCTGAGCCAGCTGTAGTCAACAGAAACCATTCCACACACATGAGTGGGAGCTGGAACATGCTCTGCTTACTGCTTCAGAGTTTGTGCTGTCCTCACAGGAGGGATGCTAATGAAACCTTGGACTTGTCTTTTTCCAGCTTAGTTGAGCACAACCAGCATGAAATACCTCCATTGAAAAAGAAAAAAATCTTGACCCTTTCTGAAAGGCTACAGATTTTTAGGAAAACAATTGTAAAAAAAATACAAAACTTCCATGCTAATAATGCAACCTCAGAAATTATAAAGAAAGCAAGAAATGGATGCTGTGTATCAAAATGCACAAAAATGAAACATTCTTTAAAAGGAGTATTTTTATATTGTTCAGCATTAGGTGCCTTGAATGGTTAATTCCAGTGTGGTGTTTCACATTTTCCTTTGTAATTTTTACAGCATTTCCATTTATTTGGATATCTATGTAAAAAAATTATAGTAATGAAATTTCATAGTTCCTTCAAAAATCATTTGCAGACTCACTGCTCCTACCAAATGCTTCCAATATAATCACACAGTTCTTCTATTTACTATTTGAGCTGCATTAGTTTGTGAAGTCCATGACATTTAATAATATCATCCAGTACATCAGTGGTTTCCATGTGACTGGTACAGGAGTGAGCAAACACCTAACCTTGCAATTACAGATGATCTATAAATCCAGGCTTATGTACACATGGTCCTGTTGCTGAAGACAAAAAATCCCAACCCCTGCCAGTTAGATAGAAATCACCCTGCAAAATACATAGAGATTGATATCAAATACTTGCATTGGAATTCTTTCCAGATCTCAGCTTTAAACACCTACAACATGCTTTGTAGACATGTTGTTAGCTTCAGAGCAATTCACATATATGCTCAAGTTTACACTTGGAACTTATGAAAAAGCCATGTTTTTCCTTTTCTGGCATTATAGACTATTCAATAGCTTATGCTGAGTCCTAGATGGAAAAGCCTCCAAGGGAGGACTTTCACTAGCACATTCTGTCTTCTGCAAATTACTGTGGTATGATTGTAATACCTTTGTGCTTTTTTCTACCTGCTGGTAGTATTTTAAAAGTGCCTATTGCTCTTGAGTCCAGAGCTGCATAAACAACAACAATATTAATGAATAACTTTTGCAATTATCTCCTGCCAAAAGAAATCTCATCTTCAGCTTCAGCTGGATACATTCATATGTCTTAGGTTGTTGTCTAGGGTTGCTATGCACTAACTGTTGTATGTTCCATCCCCAAGGTGGCTCTTTGGGAAACTTTGAAGCTCTATAAATAGAAGATATTATTTATTGTTATTGGGAGGGCATAGGAATGCAACAATTCACCCTCAGGGGACAGAGACACTTAAGAACACTTGTCTCAGTATTGGATGCATGAATAGTTCACAAAGTGAGGTAGAGAAAAGCCCTAGTGCCAAATATCCTGTATGAGCAAGAAGATGAGATCCAGTAGACAAAATCCATCACTCCCACTGCTTGTCTTTTACAAGTTTAAACTGATCTTGGCTCCTTTCCTCATCCCTGGAGATCAGCAGACACCTCTGGGATGTCTGAAATGCCCTTTTTCCTGTAAGGAAGGATCACAATCTCAGGACACCTGGCAGACAAGAGAGGAAGCTTTCCTGAGTGCTCAGCCCAGGCATCAAGGACTGAGGGAGCTGAGGAGAGATGGCAGGACTTTGGCCCTAGAACAGGGAGAGAAACCCAGCAACAACTGAGATCCCCTGAGCAAGGAAATACAAATGAAATACACACCAGAGGAGATTTAAAGGGAGTAGGGATAATGAGAAAATCCTAAAAATTTAAGAAAATAATAAAGGGAAAAACTAGGAGCAGCAGTAAAAGCAAAGTCATTGCTTCCCCCCTAAAATTTGCAGGTCTGGTCCTGTATCTGTGTATTCATTGAGTTTTCCAGCAGGAAATATGAGCAGATTAAGATTGCATAGGATCAAATCAAAGGCACCTAAACAAACTAAGTGTTCTCCTCTAAGTGACTTCCTTCCCACCTTACAAAGCAAACCATGCTGAGCTGTTACCCTGCTGAAGAAGCCCTGAGCACAGCCCTATTGTGCCCATGGTGCTGGGCATGCACCACACCCCTTCCAGCATTTGCCCTAAGCTTTTACCCTGAGACCAGAGTGCCATTCCTGACCTCTGCAATCCATCAGAATTCCAGAAGCAAGTTGCAAAGAGGGAGAGAGGTGGTGGACACTGAAACTGCTGGCAGATTTGAGCAAGACAGGGTGCCAGCCCTCACCAGTAATGAATTCATATATGCAGAGCAGGTTGCATTTCATTTCATAATGAGTCAGGAAACAGCATTTCACCCAGCAAGTGGAATATACCCAGTGGAAATCTGCCTGTACCAACGCCCTCCTTGCCCCAGGACAGTGTGAGATGGTGCCTGGAGTGAGCCAGGGCTGCTGAGTGGTGCTGGGACCTTCTGGGCATAGCCCCTGCTGCTGACAGCAGTGACAAGCAAGCACTGCCTTTGCCTAAAAAGACAGTGCTCTTTTCCATTTAAATGAGTCTTGAAGTTCTGTTTCCTTTCACTGCTTATTTGACAGTCCTGTAACAAGTGCATGTGCTCAGCTCTCAGTGTGCTGAGCACAAGGATTAGAGGCCACAGGAGTGGGTGGCCATGGCTTGACCCCACTTCAGCAGCTCGGTGCCTGCAAGCAGAGAGGGGAGTGAGTAGTTGTATTTCAACTCTTCTTCAGTTAGTGAAAAATTCACTTCAACTTTACCTCACTCTTCTCTAGAAGAAGTCCAACAAACGATTAGGGTGATGCAACCTGCCTCTGCCCAGCCTCTGGCAAAGACAACACCAACCAACCAACCAACCAACCAGTCTTTTGCTTGTGCCAAGAGTCAGGAAGCTCAGGTATTAAGTGAAGGCTCACAGAACAGCACTGGAGCTGATGGTCTTTCTGACCATCTTCTACTCTCTGGACCTTCTTTAATCTTGAAACTGCTTGGAGGTGACAGCAATCACCATAGACTATTCAGAATGGATTTATGTGGAGACACAATACTATTCTTGGTCCCTTTCCCAGTCTTCTGTGCGCCTTTCTAACCACTGAGTGTGAAGTAGGCATTGGGGAGGTATGAGTGCAGCCCACCAGCATGGAGACACACAGCCCAGAGCCAACACAGCAATACTGTGCTTGAGAGAGGCATGGAAAATCCTGCCCCATGCAGGTCTCTGCCAAGACAGCCTCTCCATGCTGTCCCAGGAGTGTGTATTACATCCACAGCAGAGCCAAGGTCTCCATAATTCCTGATGCTGTGTGTACAATACACCATTCAGCTTAGCTTCTCCTTAACTACTCCCATTCTTCCTGATATTAATCCTAGCAACTACCCCTAACAAAACGCTGGCTTGCTCCCAGTCTTTGCCTGTTACTGCCAAAACCCCACAGAGAGGGAGTCCTGAACTTGCACCCATTAATTACACTGTGCATTTAGTGTAAATGTACCACTGATGCAGGATTAGTCCTAGGAGTGCCTAAACACAGGGATAACAGAATAAGCTTGATGAGCAACCTAGGCTGGCATTGGTCAGTCAGGGCTTCATGCTACAGTCACTACAAAGTGCAGTGTCAGCCTTTGATTATGCAGCTCAGAGCTACAAATTAAATTGATGGGCATTTCTGGGACCACATCTTAGCTCTGAAAGTATTTGTAGAATTATGAGAATATGGTTCGTTTGCACTGAACTGAACTCATCCCACCAAATTCCTTTCTGTTAGCTGCTGCTGGGTTTTGGGTTACTCAGCTAAGACAAATGATACACAAGTCATTTAAGGGCTGAGGTGGCTCCTTACCACGTGGATTTTGCAGTGTGTACTGTGCTGGGAGGCGTGATGCAAGACCTCAGCCTGGCACCTTGCACCCTCCCTGGGCACTGGAAGGTTTCCCAAGCACACCAGATTCAGGGGGAATTGTGCTGTGTCCCAGCAGCTCAGGTGTGCTGTTCACAAGTGTCTACACTGCAGAGACACAATCCTGAGAGCAGGAGTCCACAGGCCTGACAGACCTAAGCCTACATACATATCGTGGCAAGACACCTGGGAAAATCTTCTGCTAGAAGCTCTTGCATATCTGTCATGTTGTAATAATTTTATCCCAAGCATCATCTCTTTGCCTTGAAGTCAGAAATGCCTTCCATTGTGGAGTTAATTCACCATCTTAACAACACTAGCAGGCAGGTTTTTGTGGTCAAATATATTGCCACATTAATAACTTCAGAATATTACATGAAGCACAAAAAGAAAAGAAGTGAATAAATTAACAGAAGAAGCCTGCATGGCTCACTAGAGAATTAAAGTGCCATTTTATTACACACACCTCAGAGTTAAAGTTTTAATTTTCTTTTAAAAGATCACAATATATAATTTTCATCCTCCATATTCAAAAATACTTAGAGAGGATGATTTGTTCTTTTGTTGTAATCCACAGGAATAATAAGGCTATAGTCAAGCGATGCTGACCAAATCCCTGCAATTTCCCAGTGACAACAGAATTGTTACTATTTTTTGTATTCATTATTGCTCTAATAAGGAACTTTTCTCCAAGGATCCTGATGTTCTTTAAATACAAATGAATGAGTCTTTCCCAATCCCTTGGGAACTGTTCTGCAGTCTTGTTTTACAAACAGGTTAAAAAGGAGCACACTGAGGCAGAGAGGTGTTACTGGCTGTATTTCCACAGGAACTGACTTTGAAACAGCTCCTAGTTAGTGGTTTGGCTCAGATCAAAGCTCTAGCTCTAAGTTGGAGACAGCTTCAAGAATTATTCCTGTCCCCTGCTTGGGACAAGCCTCTCTGCCCAGGTGTATGGCTGCATGCATTCATACAGTACAGGCACAGTAAGCACTGCCACTTGTGGGTTCCCCTTGCTCTGCTGAGCCGGCACCAAGGAGCTTTTAAAAGTGGAAAGGCATTCAGAGGCATCTTTTTCTTTTACAAGCTGCAGACATTTGCCTCTTAGTGAAGAAGGTCATCAAGCAGGCACGGAGATCTCTGTGAATATCACTGCAGCAGTTTCCAAATGGCTCCTCCATGCAGCAGCTCTCCCCACTGCCTTATATTGCAGAGCAGCAGAGTTATATTTGGAGACAGATATGGGGATTATATTCCCAAGAGCCTCGGATGGAGTAAGTTCAGAGTGTGTTGTCATGATGGACATGCACATATGTGCCCTAGCAGAGTAGAGGTCAGCCATCATTCATGAATATGTGGAGACCACTTACAGTCCAGTTACAGCATATGCTAGTAACACGTGTTCCCCACACACCCTGTTTTCTCCCCAGTAAGCTGCTGTATTTTTAATGTCTCCATTAGCTTTTGGAGCAACTGACAGCTTTAAGCTTTTCCCTGCAATGAGCTCCAATGTGGAAACATCATGCAGCTTTCAAGTGGCTAAAGATTTTAAGAGGAGATTCCAGTTCCAGGATAGGAAGCCTGCCCAGTCAACCCTACACCTTTAATATAATTATTATTTATTCATGAACAACTTAAATTCACCTGGCTCCTGCAGTTCTATTTGTCTTCAGAAATGCCCTTGCTGAAATTGCAGGTGGCTGTCTACAATTCTCTCTTTCAGTGTGCCTGTACCTGATGCAAGGTTGCTGGCCCTCATGCTTCTATGGGGAGACAAAAGATTCAGCATTTAATGCAGCAACACCAACTTATGCCCAAAACATATCAATTTTACATTTGTTTCAGCACAAGAAATGATTCTTTCATTTAAAGGGAGAAAAGTGCCATTAAAGGGTTTCTACATAAGACTGTCAGACCTCAGTCCCCGGAAAATCATGAGTCACATTCACAGATGCTGAAGAAAAATCTGAAGCTGGCTGGTATTGCAAAGATTCAAAGTGCCAAGCAAAGAGAAATACTATAAAGCATCTGCTCTCCTGAAGTCTGCGTCTTCAAGAGATGCTGTCAGCCCCACCAGCAAGGAAAGACGTTCTCAGGTATGAGATAAAATAGTATTTCTCTAAGTGCCATGTGATTTAGTCTGGGACCTGTAAATTAAAAAAGGCTCTTAATTTAAACATCACTAAAAATACGTTTTGCTATCAAAAATTGGCTCAGTTTTATTGGAAATTCCCAGATATGGAGAGGCTGTCTCCTCTCAGGTGGTTCAGTTTTGCAGAGGTATGAGGAATAGAAAGAGGTAACATCACACTTCTGTCACTGAAGGAAGCACACTTTGAACAGCTATTTAATTCAATTTAGGAAACTATTCTGTTAAAGCAGGAATAATAGGGTTTGATTTTAGCTTTACAGCAGTATTTTGGCTAAGGGCTACTGGCTGGAGAAAGAGCAGAGCAGGTCACTGAAGCTGCAGTTCCACATGCTGTGCTGATTGCTGCCAAGCCAGTGAAACTCTTAGTACCCAGCAGTTTTCTGGCTTAACCTTAATGCACCATCTCCCCTCTCTGGATCTTGCTGGCCTCCTTGGATGCCCCAGGTGTGGCTCTGAGGAAACAGAACAGACTGAAAGTACTCCTGATAAGAACTTAAACTAAACTTCATCTTTCTGGTGGAACTGAGTCAGGAAGAAACCACACCTAATTATTTTGGCAGCCAAGGGAAGACAATGAGCCCCTGGACACCAAGCAAGGGAGATGTTTGTGTGGTAAGCTGTGGTTAGCTGGCAGTGATAAGAGATTGTACCCATTTTAATCTTAAATAACAGTTGCATTTCGAGTAAGAAGTGTACTTAACTGCTCATTTTCATGATGTGGTATTGCCAACTGCAACAAAACTCTAAAGGCAACTCTAGTGACATGAAACCTCAGGGAAGTTATCTCCCTGTTGCTGTCATATTTCTTTTCTGATGTGTCCTTCCCAAGCTGGGCACAGCCCAGGCAGGAGCTTTGCTCCCTGTATCCTCCATGATGCCACACATTCCTGTGGATGCAGGCTCTATAACCCTGTCACACAGCCAGTCACATATGATTCTCATAGTGCTTTCAGTACATCTGAAGCTTATCTCCACTTTTTGCAGATGAGCAAGGAGATAGCATCCTTCATTTCCCTGCTGCTCCTCTACCCCATCTACTCTCATGATTTCTGAAGGGATAACACATCCTCTTGTTTTGTCCCACGTGGGAACAAACAAGTTTACAACTTTTCTGCAGGAGCTCTTTGGACCAACACCTGTCAGCTGTTGACAATGTGCTTTTGTAGGTTACCATTCACCTTTACACTCCCATTCAACAAATGAATGATGAATATGAAGTAAACCAGCACAAGAGCACCAGCAAATCAGCTCTCTGATATGAATCTTCAAGAAACTGCTGCTGCAGAGAAGTCTTCTGGCAAAAAATTCCATACATTAAAGTCTTTCCCCTGTGAAATCACAAAAGTTAAGAAGGGGGCCATGAATCCCATCAGTCAGGATACCTACACACTAAAAGTCTCTATTCAGGAAGCTAGGCAGGCAGAAAAATAAATGGTATTTAACACAGATAGATGGAACTGGAGACTTTTATTTTTACAATACTACACAGCTGGAGAAACCTTGGGACCTCTGAGTGAAGTCCTGACCCTCAGTACCCAACCTCTCTCCTGGGTGATTCTCCCAATACCAGCAGCAGCCAGAGATCATGGTGATCCAGCTACTTTCATGCATTTACTGCATTGTGTTAGTTTTCAAGCAAATCTACAGTACCATAAATGCTTGATTTAAGGGTAGGATTGTGAGTTCAACACCCATGGCTTGATGACTTCCTAAGGGAAAGTGCTCTGTGAGGACAGCCCTTTTGGGGAAGGGGCAGGTTGGGGTCATGCAGGAGGAAACCCTGCCAGCATCAGCCCCCAGAGCCTGGGGGGCTCCAGGGGAGGCACCTGCAGCTCTCCACTGCATGGGTCATGGGGATGGTGCTCTGCAGCCAACAATCACTTGTTTTTCTCTTAAACTTAGATTCTGCAGGCAATGACAAAGCAAATAATCACACAGCTTTTCTTTATCTTCATGGGCACACTCCAAAGTCCTATTTTCAAAACCAATGTGAGAGCTTATGAGAGTAAGCCCCAAGGAAAATGACTTTTTGCAAGTGGTACTAAATCTCTTTTGCACTGTCGCAGTTGTATCTTGACCTCTCTTGTGCAGTATAGCTGGCAAATCCTTTTATCCATCTGCTGACAGCCTCTCTGCAGAGCACAGCTCTTCAGGCTCCAGAAAACATCCCTTTCTAACAGGATAAAGCCAAAGCTGACCACATCTGGTGACAACAACAGACCAGCTCTGAGGCGGAGTTTAAACAAGAGACTCTGGAACTCTCTTGCTACCAACTTTTCCATGATTTCTACCGCTTAGAAAGGAGCAAGTGCTGGCAAAATTCCAAGTCAGTTCTTCAGAGATTCCAGTCCTCTCTAGCATCCTTCAACAGGAAGATACCCAAATTATCTACAATCCAATTTATTTCAGGCTCCACAAGTCACAGTGAGTCCAGGAGGTGAAACATACCAGAGAGTAAGAAAAGGACTCTATCCTAAATTCTCACCAACAGGGATTTCAGGGGGAAATGTGAGATGCACCTAGCCCATTGTGATAGGGGAAGACTTTGAGGTGTGCAGTTCAGACCTACACTGGGAAAGGCAGGCCATGCCCTTCTCCTGAGGGGAAAATAAAAGGAAAAAGCAGACATTTTTGCTGAAGATTGCCAGATTAGACATTTCTGCTCTAATACTATGGAGTTCAAGAGAGATTTTCTGTGTGCTCAAAGGAATGAACAAATCATGTAAATGCTGATAGACTGTAAATAAACAAATTAAGTATTAATCATCACTTTCATCAAACTCTAGGAGAAATCTATCTTTGTATTATCTGGATAAGGCTCTGTCATTAGTTTAGCCTTGCTATTTTTAGAAATTATTAGTTTTATAGCAGGTCTGAAATTCTGTGCCAGTGAGGCTGTGATTTTAATGCATATTAATGGCAGAAATGGGGGAGGAGAAAGGAAGTTGGTGTGATTCCCTTATAGAGTACAATACTAAATAAGAAGATTCCAGCTGTGCAACAGGAAAGTTAAAATGGTTTGTTTGGATCATTAATATTGCAATGAAAACTAATTAAACCTAGAGCTACAAGGAGGAGCTCATTAGAGATTTGAATAGAGGCAGCATAGCACTCAGCAGCCTCCAGTTTTAGCAGTTTCTTTTATCACACCAAGTGGGATAGCAGGAATTCACTGAAGAGATGAGGATAGTCTGAAGAGCCAAGGGGATATGGACACCCAGTCCATGGGATGCAACTGCAAGACACACCTGATTGCTGCAGGGCTTCTTTGGGAAATGCTGCATGAGCTTTGTAGCCCTGTGGAATGAGCCAAGCCCTTTCACTGGCTCTCTGCTCAGACTAACATTGCTGCTATGCTATACCTCTGTCCCCTTATCTGACCTGACACTTGAAACTTCAGCTAAAATTTCCTCAGCCCAAGAGCCCTCAAATATGCTTTACAAAATATACCTACTTGTTTAGCATCAGTCCCTGCATGCCCATCCCTAGGCATGGCCCTTCATCGTCTGTAGTGTGTGTGACCCTCAGTTTTGCATTTCCTTTCTCCTTTAACATGTCATGCCACTTTTGCTGTAGCCAAACGTGTCCCCGCCCCCATTCTGTGGCCATCAGCATCCTCCTACAGCTATTAAAATCTTCTCACTTCTGATACTGTCATTCCCACCCTTCTCCATGGCCTCCCTACATCCCTACTCCCTCAAACCCTTCTCCCAGCTTCACACAGAAGCTGGGGACAATACTGACCTCTTCCACAGACATTTGTCTCAGAAGCAAATAATGATCAGACTGGGCTTCTCTAAGTCTTGCATCCTTGCAACTTCAAGTAAATCCTGAAGTTCCAACTAAGCTGTTAATTAGCCATGCTAAGTGCTGGTATTTCACTCCAGTAGAGGCTGCCAAGGTGAAGGAATGACCTCTTAATGCTGACCATAAAGGACTTAATTTCACTAATGTTGTCTAAATGTTGCTATATCGGAGTCCTACTGGTGACACGAGAAATTTAGAAATCCTCTAGTCATAGAGAAAACAGAATAATATACTAAAGCAGTGAGACACTAGACTGTACACATGCAAGTCAGACTAGAATTTTTCCTACATGATTTAGACAATTGAATGCCAAAGGAACATGATAGGTGAGGCACTGGAGCTGATGAGGTACTGGAAGAAGTTGCCCAGAGAAACTGGGGATACCGACCCCTGCAAGTGATCAAGGTCAGGCTGGGAAGGGTCTCTGAGGAACATGGTTTAGTGAAAGCTGCCCCTGCCCATGACAGAGAGGTTGAAACTAGATTATCTCTAAGCTTCCTTTTAACCCAAACCATTCTATGATGCTACCAAATGAACCTTGCCTCCCTTAATCAGTGTCAGACCATGTGAACATGTGGATCACTGAAAAATCTTCCATTTTCAAGTCAGAAATTTCCCACCACTATAGCAGATGCTGACTCAGGTTTTTGTCAGTTATGTTTGTCTTTGGGCATCAGGGAAATAAATTTTGAACAAAACCTTCAGCTGTATCTGCCTTCACTGCTAGGTGATAGTACAGCCAAAGGACTGGACTGGAAAAGGCAAAAGCTCAAAAAAGGAGAAAACAGACAATTAACACTGAAGATCCAAAGAGAAGAGAATGGATCTAAGCAAATCAAGTGAACATCAGTTCCAGCCCAGCCTGCACTTCCAGGCAGGTGTCAATCAAGGCAGGACTTCCTTAAATAGCCAAAGAGAGGGAAAACATGGAAAAATGCTGTAAAAGTAAAAATTAATCACTGGACATGAAAAATGTCCAGAGGCATTGGACATGTCTTGACATTGGGAATGTCTAGGCAGAACCTAGAGCTGTGAGCAGTAGGCAGAAAAGGCCCCACAGGCTGCAGGGGTGGCACCTCTGCAAAGACCACTCTGCCTGGCATCCCAGTAGGGGATGGTGGCATTTAAGGACACTCATCACCAAAAGGGGATGGTTTTGATTTTCTGCAGCCAGAACATGGAAATGTAGATGCAACCTCTTCCTTACTACTCTTCATTCTGCAAACCCTTGCTTTGCTGGACCCGTGAAGAGATTTGGTGTACATGGGCCAGGCTCAGGTGCCAGCAAGCCCACAGAGAAAATAAGACTCAAGAAGTGTACTTCAGATTTCCCTTGAACACAGCAGTCCCAACCTAGGATTATGTTCATGTACACTGACCAGATTTATGCAAACCCTGCAAAATTCACATCAAGAGATCAGGGTAATGTGATGTGTATTGTTTCCACCTTTTCCCTGAGGGAGAAACAGATGAGTCTGTCATGATGTCACTTGTGCCTCTTTACAGCAATCCTGAGAACCTACATTCCACTTTCTATTTTACGCTCCCTGCTGTTCCCCCTCAACCAAAGCCCTCAACAGCATAGTTTTGGAATGACAAACATCTTCACAAGCTTGAGTGACTGCAGTAACCTCACATTCCCTTTCCTGGTGCAGCTTGCATATCACAAATTCACATAGTTAGAAGTCAGCCCTTGAATATTTCACATGCTGGTTCTGCTGCTTCTCCCTGTGGCATCAACAGCTTTAAGCAACCCCATATTGCCCCTGGCCTGGTTTATCTGATATACTTTAGACTGATAAACATGGACAGAGACAAACAGAGGGGAAGAAAATCAAGAAGCATGTTATGGCCAAAGTCTCGATTCCTACAGAGCAATGAAGACCAATTTTACATCAGTGACCACCTCACATTTGTTGCCCACCACCTAAAGGTTTTAAGGATATCTTCAAATTAATCTAATTCACTAGGTGCTGTGTGTGAGGGGAGCCAGGGGTGTAGGAGCCAGGGGTGTAGGAGTCTGCAAGCTCAATAGAGATGGACAAAGGCAGGGAATGGCATCTACCAGAATGTGTGGTGCTGCCAGGATCCAGTGAGAAAGGCAATCTTACTTCAGATCCCTCCCAGAAGATTAATTTGGGCTGTGATGTAGGCAGACATTAGTACATAGTAAAAGCTGAATGCCTTGGCTGTCACTTGATCAGGCATAGTGATGATTTTACTAGCAAAGTGCCTCTGCACTGAGATGCTGTTTCTGCTAATTGCCTATCATTAACAGTACCTCCATAGGAAAGACTTCGCCTCATCCATCAGAGATATAACACAGGATAGATCCTGTAAGATTCTAAGATTCTAACTGCCTTAATGTAGGTACTTAAATTCCTGTTGAAGGAGGTAAAACAGATTTTTACATCCCTCTATCTATATATAAGGACTTAAAGAAAGCAGAGAGGTAACATATTTAGCTCTCTTACTTCAGCAATCTAAATTTGAATTTTACTGCCCTTCTTCCTTTGTCCATAAAGATGTTTCCACTCACTTTGGCAGGCACAGCCCTATCATGAAGAAATGAGATTTCTGAAAGCCTCTGTCAGAGGCTGAAAGCTTTCAGCTTTCCACAGAACTGTATACACAGCAAAAGGACTTTTCACAGGCAGATAATATCATATATTTGGGAGGAATCTGCATGGAAATAAATGCTGAATGGTGTTTCACTTTAACTTGGTGTTTATAAAAATGTCTAATGAGTTGTAGTGCTTTTTGATGTTAGATGTAAAAGAAGAAAAAACACAATTCTTACCCCAAATAAGGGAATTAGCATGCTTATGCTTACTATATTATAAAGATGCAGTGTTTGCTTTATGTCAAGAGAAGTCCCAGCTTCTTTAATGCCTTGTGTAAGTGCAAATATTAGTTAGAACTGAACTGGGATACAGTTATGTCATGTACAGTTAATGTCATGTCACCATTATTGCTCATATTATAAAGAAAGTGGCAATTAATTTGAATAGGAGCTGCATGGTTTGTTCAAGTAACTCTGCTCTATGTACATTCAAAAATGGCTTCGGACAACAGGATGTCAAAAGTAAAGTGCAACATGTTTGTACATACAAGGAATAATAGAAATAGCTGTAGGAGCCCAGTTGTCCACTATTCACTAGTCATAGCTGCCCTGGACTAGCAGTCTGACAGCAAAAGCTTCCTTATCACTAAAACACACACACACCCAAAACCACAAGCTGAACATTTCTACCCAGACACTTACCAGGCTTTTTTGTGGAAGTTACAGATCTCACATTTCATGTCCCCTCTTTTGTTGGTTGAATTGGCACAGCAAAAGGAAAAAAATATCCCTGGATGCACACAATTTTTGCTGTGCCAGTGCAATGGATCATTCTGTTCTCTGGTCACAGCACATCATGAGAATGCAATTCAGCGGGTGACCCAGCCAAGAGGGGATAACAGGGACATGAACTACCTGAATTACCACTCCTCTGAAGCACTGAACCTACATTCTCACAAAGGAACAGCTGGTGTTTTTCAGGAGCCCATTCCTTGTAAAGATGCTCAACCTTTCCACGTTTACAGAATATTTTCTTGGAAGATTTATTCTGTTCAAAATTCTATTTTACACTTGGGAGAAGACAGACAAAGAAAGTTTCTTCTACTCCAATATCTATGTTCTTTAGTAGAAATTCACAATGGTTTCCCTTTAATAAAGTCCAACACGCTTATGCAGAATACAGACAGACAGGAGATGCAAGAATATTGGATGGAAATTGGACATACTGTACCTTTTTCTCTTGCTCTGAAATTTCCCAGCCACTGCATTTTGCTCCTCCACCACACACACCACCTTCAGAGAGCAGGCACCTAGCCATTTTCAGAGGTTGCTTAGGAACTTTCTAAGTTATCATCATACACATCAAAGGTATTTTAAGACACAGCTGAGTGTATCAGAATATGCAACAATGACAAAGTCAGGCTGCCTGGCATGTTTTGCTCATGCCGTATGAAAACCTACATAGGAAAAATTCCAGCAGTGCTGCCTCAGTAAAGGAATTTTATCAACAACACCCCTCCAGTGACTGAGACAACCAGAAGACCAGACAATATCATCCAGTGAATATTGGAGCCCTTCATTTAGGGTCACCCAGTCCAAAACTCACTGCTCAGAGAGCCAAACTCTCCCACAATGATTTTTCATGAGCTTTGCGGGATTGTTTCTTCCTCCTGCAGCATCCCAGTTCTTTTACAAAAGCTACAGTGTCTCCACTGGGACTTACAGTGCTTCAGAGAATGTAAAACCTATGGAAGAATCTCCTCCTCCAGTTGCTCATTCACATTTCAGCAATGAGACAAATGATGTAGATTACTTCAGCACTGCCTTCCCTGATGTACACAGGAGACCTGAGTGCATGTCCCAAGGCTTTTTTCTTTGCCTCCTTGCGCCTCTCTGAGCTGGTAACAGGGCCAAGCTACAGTGTCCCTCAAGTAAAATCCAGAAAACATGCTTTAAAAATGTACCAGCATCTCTGCAGTATAACATATTCCTTTACACAGAAAAGGAAAGAGGAAAAAAAAAGGAGCAAGGCTGGAATGCTGAATGGTTTCCCACAGTATTCCTTAATGCCAAGGCAGGAAAGCATTAAATAACTGGTGCAGGCGTGCTTCCCTTTGTTAGCACACCTGACATCTGGGATTCTGCTGCTTGCTGTGATGTGGAATCCCTTCCAGTTGTCCCAGCAGCTCAGAGTCCTGACAGAGGGGTGATGGAGAAAATAGCAAAGGAAGAGCAGCTGTGAGTTTTCAAGCATAGTTTCCATTTGTTCTGGATGCCCATAGCAAAACCACCTTGATTTTTTGGCAGTAGCCAGCCTGAACATGTTTTCTTCAATTTGTTCCATGATGTGACATGACATGTTAATGGAATGGAACGTCTACACACCAGGCTGCTGGAGGTTGTCTAATGCCCCTTGGTATACATTAGCAAAGTGCACAAAATCTTTCAATCTTTTTCCAAGAATCTTTTCAATTGGACCCAAGATATACTTGGCCGCACTCTGAAAGCATATATTTGAGCCTGAGGACTGGATTTGTGTGATGATGAGCTCTCATCAAGAGCTGTTAGTGAAACAAAGGAAATGACTCCTTGGATCAGACCAAGGAATTGTTTCACTTGTGTCTAGCTGAAGTGGCCAACACAGAGGATGCTGGAATCCTGTCAAGAGGATGTTGACTTGAGTCAGCCAGCAACGTTTGCATGGCTCAATCTGTAACAGAGTCTTCTGCTCACCTGAGAAGTTTCTTTTTGATTTTTCTCTTTGGGATTGACATGTGTCCCATTGCATCGGACTTACTACTTCCTTCTCAAATAGGGTCGGCTTGCCATTATTGAGCAAGCTTTTTTATATTTGTCTGTCTGATTTGTCCTGGTGAAATTCTTCATTTCACAACATTTTTTTTCTTAATTTTTTAAGAGAGTGTCCTTTTTCAACCCACAACCCTCGTGGCAGCCCATGCTATCACCAGCTGCTCCACTGGTCTTTGCTTCACGCTGCTCAATGCCGTTTGAGTCCATTTTTTACCTATAGAATGAATTCCACAAAGAATGAAAGTTGGCCAGGACAGATTTCTTTAGAACCTCAGATGGAATAGAAGGAACAGCATTTTAGTGTGTATCTAATTACAGCCACCATGACAGTTCATATGTGTAGCAATAAAAATAACCATAAACCTACCTAATCATTAAAGTAAAGCAAACAACTCCTCTCTGTATCATCATGAACAGGTACTGGAGTTGCTAATAAACCAGGAAGAGCACTGAGGCGCTGGAGTAGCATCTTTCCTATCTCCACAGTTTCTTAAACAACTTTAGAGGCGTATTTTTATTAAGTATATGAAAGGCAGATGATCTTAAACCTCAAAAAGAGTCTGTATAATAATTGTGTGCTCCTCTAATGCTCTCCAAAGACCTATTCAGAGTCCATTCTGAAAGACAATAATATATCAAGAACTTCTGCAAACTTCCTCCTAATGAACACATGCCAATTTGAGACCAAGAATTCTGGCCTCAGAGGACAAAATAACCACTGCACTTAGTCTCTGGGTGTTTTGCTACTTTATTTCAGAGTGATTCAAAATCTAATTAAATTTCTAAACTCTAATGAAATTACAGAAGAAAAATCATTTAGGATTATATTATATACAATTACTCACAGCTGAAAATTACAGTTAGCCTCTTTCACCAAGATGGGGTCTCCTGAGAAATCCTTGTTATTCATATAACGTATAAATCTGACATTACTCCCACTATTTACAGGTCGAAGGTAAAAGCAGAATTAATTAAACATATATATCCTGCCCAGTGGCTGGATGATGAAGAATAGAGGGAAAGCTGATAATGATGATGGTGCTTGAAAGCACATTTCCCAGTTTGGTGAAGAATCAGAATAAAGCTATTACAAAGCAGTATTATATGAAGTATCTCTTATTCTGGTCAGTGCTTTTCCTTGCTGGAGGTAAGCTGTGAACAAGAACAGTGAAGCTTACGCAGTCAGCTGTGTGCAGTCACCTAGCCAAGCTCTTTGAAGCATTTGTGAAAAAGCAGCAATGGAATAAAGCTAATAGTTTTAGAGATTTCACCCAAATAGTCAGATATTTAGGTCCTTCTCTGACATACTGAGACTACCTGAGACTGCTGATTGGGGCCAGCAGAAGCAACAAAAAACAACCAAAGCAAAATAAAACAAAACCACCCCAAATAAAAAACCCCAACCACCAAACTCCAAAACAAAACAAGAGAGCTGACATTCCTGTTACTACTTCTACAAGTGGTTTTCAGGAATCTTTGCAGATGAAACATAAAGTACAAAAACACTGGAGTTTTCTCACAAGGATCCTGGTCTTTCCCATCCAGCTGGTGCAGAGATTTTTGTTTGCTTGGTTTTGGTGTTTCCAATTCTGATCCCACAGAGAACCAGGAGCAGAGAAAGCAAAAATGAACTACAAACACACACACACACACACACACACACACACACACACGTGTGTGTTGTCTGCACGCCAACACTACAGGTCAAAGCAGTTATAAATACTTTCTGTGACATCTGCCACACTCAGTTGTACCAATGCTTCGCACAGCTAAATAGGCCAGGGACATCAGGACATTTTTCTCAGGTAGAAGTTGCTGTCTGGGAACTGGCTTGCAATGGTTTAGCAGCCGCAGTGAGCTGCTTCTCTATTCCTGAAAAAGCTGATTATGAAAGGGAAATATTGAAATAAGTGTTCTGCTGAAAACATTATGATAGCATTCAAGTTGAGTTCATAAAAAAGCTAGCAAAACTGTAAGAGAATGCCTTAGAAAGTTCTTCTAAGACAGAAAATCCACTTGCTTGTCCATGGATTTAGAAGATTTCAGCAGAAACAAGTTCACTGGCTGAACCAGGCTGTGACTGTTGGCTGTCCACCTTCCCCACAAAAAATTTTCAAGTTTGTTTATATATTGAACTTAGCCCAAAAAAGGGAACTTGTGTCTGCAAACGTAACTCCTCAGGATGTGACTAGTTTCTCAATAGTCATGTGACCTGCTTTAGCTTTTTTTTTTTCAGATGAGGCAGAAGAGCAAAATTCATGAAAACTTGGGTGAAACCACTCTGTTGTCACAACTTCATAATGACCTTACTGACAAACTGGATGTCAGCCCCAACAGCGTTTCTTCTCTTATGTGAGTGATCTAACTTATTTTTTCTCCATTCTTTTATTCCTGAGCTTGGTGGGCTTACTTATTAACTGTATATATCTTCTGCAAAACTTTGTTTCTTGGGGAAAAAGCATTTGTTCAGCTAGAGGGGTATTTTGCTGAGTTTTCTGGCTCACATTTCCTATTCTGGATGCAAAGGGCTCGGCTGTGCACAATCCAGAAGACACCGTGAAGTGAAATGCAGTTATGTGCTCTGCAGATGAGATGTGCACCTGCTGAGCACTGTGCTTAGCACTTGTTTAGCACTCTGTTTCCTTCTGCCTGTACTGAAGCAGTACTTCAGGAGGGTTTGAGGGAAAGCTGACCTGTGTGCATGCTGACTGCAAGCCGCTTTGGGGCTCTCCCTTCCCGGACCGTCACTGTCCTGCCTCACTCGCGCTGCTTGTGATGCTCCCTGCTGGCCCAAAGCGGGGCTTTCTCTCATCCTGCTTCTTACTCCCTTCGTGCTCCTCTCCACTCTGTGCGGGGAAGAAGCGGGGCTCGTGGCTGGGAAGCCTCAGCAGGGTCACAGGAACACTGCAACAGCGTGGTCTGACGGGGAGCGGGGAGCTGGCAGCACTGCCACGGGCTGCTGCCGTCCCTTGGCGCTCTGTAAGGGGGCAGGCACCACCCTGTGGTGGCAAAAGCTTTTACCTAATGAGCTCCTCCTATTCTGCCCTGCTTCAGCAGATTCGCAGAAATGCATTTCGTCCCACCCGAGCCATGCAGACCAGTTATTCCAGTTTGCATGCACTGGGGATCCGCTCCTGCCTCACCCTCTGCACAGCTGCCCACACATCTGGCCCAGCGCTCTACCCTGCTCTGGGCTCCCCAGATATTTGCTTCTTTTCCTATTTGCTGCCTCGATTGTAAATGGCACTGGCTGCTGCAATGCCACAGCCATCATCTGTTGCAGGGAAGAGAAATATGAATTTTCGGAGGAAAGGAAAAAAGCCACATGGAAGCAGGAGGTAACAAGCAAAGGGACTAAGGGAAGTTCTGTGCACTCAGAAAGACGAGGCACACATTGCTGTTTATCGCTGCAGGTTCTGCCTGGGAATGGGTTACAACACCTAATCCGGTGGGGAAATTGAGCTCTTCCTGCTCCCTGGTTTTATACCTAAATTGCATTCTGCATCCTTTTCCTGGCTGGGCTGACCTGTGGGCATGGCACAGCGTGAGCAGACTGTGTCCCAGAGAGCACAGGCACAAACCACACCGTGACACCAAGCTGCTCTCTGCCTGGTTCAGCTCTGTGTGCAGCAGGGATTGAACTAAAACCTTTGCATGGATTGAAGTATGTTAAGCCACTCGCACATAAAGTAGAGGTATAAGTTTAAGTTTTAGAATAAGCAAGCATGCAAGTAAGTAAGGATAAGTTTTAAGTGCTTTAGAGAATAAAGGTCTCAGATACCAATGTAGAAGCAGAAGTTCAAGTGAAGGTTGAAAAACATAGTCCTAGGTACTAGTGTTTCCGTAGAGGCTTCAAGGACATAGTTTTAGACATAATAAAACTAGTAAGAATATTGCTTACCTTTTTAGATAGAAAAAGATAAACCATATGCGTGGTTTAGATGTAACCTGGCATGCTAACAAACTAGAATTTGAATAGGTTAAGAAGAAATGGTTCGAGTTTGTGTCTTTAGCATGTTGGGTAACCTGCATATAAGAATCTATGCACTGGGGAGAGATTTGGTTTTTGCTTTTTGCCTTTTGCATTTCTCCTGCTCTCTCCTCACTGCCATCACCATTGCCCAAAGAAGCCAGGAGCTGCCCAGCAACACCGGCCCTGCCGGGACCTTCGGGAGCAGCTTCTGCTTCTATCTGGGACTCTATACCAAAACTTAGCATGGACTTACACTCTTTGCTTTTCGAGACTGATGTGCCTTTGCAATAAACAACTTCACAGCAACTGTTAGCTGCTCAGCTCTCTAAAGAAAACACCCCAGGCAGCAGGTAACCGCAGGGGCAGAGAGAGAGCTGTGTGAGCAGCAGTAAGAGCTTCCTTCCCCCTGCCCCAGCACAGCTCCCCCCGCAGATTCTCCGCTCCCGTTTCTCCAGTGCAGGACCCATGCAGCCCGCAGCCACATCTGCACACTCACCGAGATGCTCCCCAGCAGCTCCGGGCTCATCCCCATCCCTGGCAGCCGCGCATCCCGGGCACACGGCACACACAGAGCACAGGGCACAGGGCACAGGGCACAGAGCCCCTGCACTGCCTGCCGCCTCTGAAAAATGATCCACAAGTCACCCAAGCGTGGGTGTCAAATTCATCTGCTAGGCTCTTCCACACAGGAGCAAACAGTCTGCAAGTCCAGAGGGTTTATTCAAGATGTGAGTGTTAGTCTAAGCTCTCTACAGAGTCAGAAATCCAGCACTGGGACTAGAGCACTGCAGAGTTTATGGCATCATTTCTAACCCTCCCAAATGGGAGCTTTTTGTACATCCTCAAAAGATCTGAATTGCAGATAAGATCAAGATCTAACAGAAAATATGAGCATTTGAATTAGTTAATCCGCCTATTTCCACCCAAGAAAAAAACTGAAACAAATAAAATCCACCTAATGCTGTCTTGGAAAGCAAACAGTATTTAAGCAGTATCCAGTAAATGATATTAAACCTTAATTAAAAGCATATTGAAAGTATGAATTAAAAATATTCTCTTTAGTCTTGTGGGTTTTCAGGAATTTCCCTCCCTTTTTAAAAAGAAAACTAATAATTTAATCTCAATATATTAAACTGACCTACATGAAATATTCCATGTAAAATATTATTTCTACCATAAAACACATAATCTGTCACTGGTTTAATTCCATTAGAAAGCATACATTAAGGTCTATGTATTATGATCATTAGGATAATAAAAGTAATACAATATCACTTTTATTATGCTTGAATTTAAAACATTCTTCATATGAGCACAAAGAATAATTAAGGGGATGGAAGAAAGGTGTGTTTTTTAAATTTATAATGAAATAAAATCACAGGCGAGAGCAAAGAGACTGGGTTTTAATATGGAAAAACAGAAGCTATGCTTTTTATGCCCACTGTGTAGCCTTAGAGCTTTTTGTTCTCTTTACATTTTCTTATTTTTATAACTTTGATTTTGGCCATTTAGTATGAACTGTATAGACACAGGTTCTCTACCCCTTACAACTCCTCTTTTGAGTGCCATTGAGGTTTTGGAGAGAAAACATTTCTGCTTGTACATAATAAGTTTCTAGATATTTTCATTATGAAGAAAAGTTTGGCAAAAAAATGGACTTTCAGCTCTGAATTATAGTTCCCAAAATATATTTTGCTTTAAAACTCAAGATTTTTTTGAGCTCTTCTCCAGATTTTTGAAGCTTCATTTGTAATTTATTAAAATTTGGGAGTAGAAATGTGATTGAGACCAGGAAATAAAAACAATTCTGTTGTAAACCACCCAATATATCAGATTTTTTTGACATAACCCTGGAAGCCCCAGGGCCCACACTCAGCTCAAGAGTTTTAGCAGTCTGAAAAGCAGACAGAAGATTATTTCTGTTAAAATACCAAAATGCCTTGTTTTAGAATGTAAGGATTATGCTTCAAGTTTAAAAGCAGTCATGTTTCTAGCATTCATCCTATTGGACAACAAATGAAAGCACAGACCCCAAAACCTCAAGAAAATAAAATTATTTCTCCGCAAAAAGTGGAGGAGAGGAGCTGCTACTTAAAATGCTGGACACCTCGGCAGAGTACATTTAAGACATTGAAACTCTGCTTGGGTTTCAGCCAGACAAGACTCGCTCCCAATTCCCTGCTGAGATGGGGAATGCCAGTGAAAGAGGATGATGTGTTCCCAGCAGCTGTGTTCCACCAGGTGCCACATGTACTGTCACCCTGGCCAAAAAGCAGTGACTCTGTGCTCTGCCTGCAGCTCAGAACACACAGGTTTGGAATGCAGGTTTTGCCTGCCCTTACAGCACCTCCTGCAGCTGCACATCAGTTCCATCATTTGGAGCTACTTGAAAAAGCTGTGGTGGAAATAGCCTTGCACTGAAAAAAACATTAGAGTGTACATTTTTCACAATTTCCTGTAATAACTGAGCAACACTCAAATGAAACATGACCTCTCCTTTTTTCTCGTTTTTTAAAAATGCTGATTCTGTTTTCTTCCTAAAGTATGTGGGAATGAATTGTTTTCTTCAAAGCCTCTTCACTCTGAGCATCAGGCGCCATGGCTCAGTGGCTTTATGGAGAACGGGAGACCCAGGAGTGTCCTTTTCATGAACAGGGAACTTGGTGTAGAATTCTCTGGAAAGAGTTGCTTCCAGCCCACAGAATTTGTTTGCAAGAGGAAGACTCTTCTCTGCCAACAGTAAATCACATCTGAAATCTGGAGCTACAGGCAGGATTTGGATTCATGTTTTATTGAAAGGGGTGTTGGGCTATGCCATATCCTCACTTGTTAGTGTGTTTTATTAGCTTTAGTGCATCTGTCATCTTTTCCTTGATTTATAGCAGCTTCTCTTGTATAGAGCTCTCTGCCTTGCAGTGACAAAACCATGGAATGGAAACAATGCTAAAGCAACATAAAATTTTGGAATTGTATTTTTTCTTCTGGTCAAAAAGTAGCAGTGTGGCCACATTTCTAGGATGCCCTCATTAACTTGACTGATAACATTTCCCTACAGCATAAAGCCTCAGATTCTATCTTAAAATTTGTTAGAAGATATTATTTTAAAAAAGCCAGAAATGGCATTCTCCTCGATGTCCTAACAGGCTAAAATATTTCCATTCCAGATTTCTGCAGAGCAAAGGTACATGCTTCTGGAAACCCAGATGAAATAGGTGAGTTCAAGGTGGGATTTTCACTTCCAGACAGGAAGTTAGAGGCCAAATAACAAAACTGAATCTCCTTAGAAGACCTCGTATACTTTTTATGTGGAGAAGATTAGCATTGTGAGTTTGTACTTGCTGCAGAGTCCTGCCATGTGACTGACACTAAATTATGTATATGAGGACACAGCATGGAACTCAGATCCTGAACACAGGCACCCTCCTGTGTTCAGGATCTGAACCACTGACACAGTGATGCCAAATCACAACACACAATTTACACTTTAAAATTCTCCTTCCTCCCAGCAAAGACTTACAGATGCAGAACAGCTGGGCAAGGCAGGAGGGGAGGGATTGGGAGGTGCATATGTGTGTGTGTATATCTGGAAGCAGCAATAACAGTTTGGAAGGATGCAGATTGGCAAAGGAGTGTGGATGGGGGATTTTGCTTTTGGGGTAAAAGTAAAGCCCTGGCTCTAAAGCTCGGCTCAGACCTGTACACACCAAAAGCTGAAGTAGTTCATTATCATAAAACACCCTTGAACCCCTTATGTTCACATGGCTTCATGATATGCAAGGGTTTGAAAGAACAGACTCAGACTCTTCTCAGCTACTTACTCTGGCTCAGCTTTTTTTTTTGTAGGAATGCATTTAAACTTTATTCCATCTGAAACTCAAAGAATGTATTTATTTTTTAATGGTGTATACTCACTGAGTTGTTTTCAATATTTGCAGATTACACATATGTTATTATAGGAGTTACTCTGGGAGCAGCTCTAGCAATTGGTTTTGTAGCAGTAATAATCTGCATGATGAAAGCCAAAATGATAGACAGTGACTTTGCAGGTAAGGAAAAAATACTCCTGATCCCTTTTCCATAAATATAGCTCTGAGCAGATCTGAGCTTCAATATTAGCAGTTGTGTATGTACAACAGCTCTGGTTTTCCTGTGAAGAATTACATTAAAAGCGTCTGAATTGCTGGACTGCCTAGAGCTGCAGATTCACATTTCACTATAACCAAGTCTACTCTTTAGCCTCAAAGTTGTTTCTCATGATACCTTGGGGATATGCTACAACCAAACTCAAACCAGACAAAGTATTAGCCAAGATACAGCTCTGAGAAAATTGTCCTGAGATATTCCAGCTGGAAGAATCAACAAGGGCCTCAGGAAAGTTGCATGACACAACTAATATCAAAGAGTTTTGCCTCAGGAAGGATGGCTGGATCTTTACCAGCTGTAACTATGTTCTCCTGGTTGCCTCCCCACAAATTCTGTGGAGGCCTATTACCACTCTGTTCTTTGTTTTTTAACTAACCACATTTTCCTCTTCTCACTTTAGATTCAGATGGCAAAATGGATAGAAGGTAAGAGTCATTGTGTTTTCTGTTACGCACAACTTCTAATTTCTCTCTCTGGTTATGTTTCTCCACGTTTGAATGATTTCACATAACACGCATGGTAAGGCTCTAGAGGACTGGGATATCTAGTGAATCTGCATGGAAAAAGGAATTTTCTTCTAACAGCATTTTAACACAAGAAAACCCAACTGAGATTTTCTTTAAAATGAAAATCCTTCAAACACTTGTGATGACGCTTAATTTTTTTTTGTTGTTGTTTGTTTGTACTGGGAATAATAACAGCAACTCTGGTAAAAGGCTTAATCTAAATGAATTAGGACTATGATAGGTGAGAAGAATAAACATGGAATACCTGGTAAACTTTATGGTGCTTTCAGGACAGTATAGACAGAACAATGAACAGGAAAGTAATGAGAAAGAGCTAAGTCAGAGCAGAAAAGCCAGATACCAGAGTCAAGAGAAAAAAGAATAAAGGGATGAGAGGGACAAAGACAAGAAGAAATACAAAAGGCAGTGGTAGATTTACTGCCTGGGTGAAATGCAGACAGGATGATCTATGAACTGTTCCACACTGGACTTCTCTAGCTCTCTTTGCTGTTTATTATGTGCCGTATTTTCTTTCAGAGACAGTCTGAGCATTTATTACATCATCCTCTGATCTTTCTAGGAGAAGTGACTGACTTTGTAGTGGCAGCAAAATTTAACATCTTTAAGGGTGACCTTACATTGACCTCTTTGATGTTTCATGATCCCGGTCTACAGGCATTTGCTAAAAGTTAGAGTGAAATTTCCAGTTTCATGACAATGTTCTTGTCTTAAGGCTGGAAGTGTGACACAATACACAAACATTTTGCCTTAGAGCCACTGACACTGACCAGTGAGAGAAAATAATTCCACAATGTTTTGGAGCAAAATTATTTATATTAAAGATCACAATTTTATGACCAAGTAGGAAAAAAAACCTAGAAATCCACTGTTACTTCTTAATCAGTACTTTTCAGTTCTGCTGTGGTAGTCAGTAGTTGACTAGAAAATCTTTGTTCTCATTCACTTCAGGGCATCTATGTATTACTCTCTAGTAGATCACTAAGTCACTATAATGCTGGTTATAATCTGGGGAAACAGCCTATTACTGGTTTTAAGGAAATCTCTGGCAGTGAAAATACAACCAGAGCCATAGAAACATTTCAAATGCCCCTAATAAACTAATTAGTAGGATTTATTCAGGTCACCAGAGATGCATATGATAATTATGTCTAAGTTGATTTTACCTACTTGTTTCAGTTCTCTAGAGAATTCTGATTCATGTGGCTAGTCCTAGAAAACCTCTGATAAAAGTAAAGTGTATTATCTGAAGTCACCTGATTTATTCCAACCAACTATTCAGCCATCCTGAATATCTCAAGGAAAGGCAACCTGAAACCTTCAGCGTTAAGAGACACCATCCCTTTAGGGATTCAGGAAAAAAAAAAACCAACCTTAAACCAACTGATAGAACACTCAACAAAATTCACCTTCCGCCAAATTTTATTTTAAATTTTACATCCTTATTCCTACAAATGCCACCAGCCACTCAATATTTCCCTAGCTGGGAAATATTCTGAGTGGGCATCACCCAGCACTGTAGTTTCATAGCCAGCTGAGGGTCTTGATGCAGATAATCATCTTCTGTGTCAGAACCCCTGTTAGCTGGTACTGAACCTAAGTGACCCCTTCCAAGAACAGATTTTCACTAAAATCAGGAAGTATTCAGATGCATCCTCCTTGACAATTTCCAAAACACTTAAAACACAAGTGTTTTGACACCTACATGACACTGACAGCTCATTGTGTAATAATTAACAGAATTTACCACTTTATTTAGTCAGGTACATGACATTAAGATTTAAATGATCAATTCACAATGGGTTGCCCTTAAACTCAATGGGATATTTACTAAGACTTGAGAAGAAAAAGGCTTGAGGCAAGATTCTGTCAGCCAACAAAACAGCAATTTATATGTCAACTGACAATTATTTAATGTCCTCTTTTTTAATTAATAGCTCATGTCAGTATCAAATGCCATCTTGGTGTAAGCTTAGTAAATTATAATGCCTAAAAATTTCATGCAAGTTTAATGTATTCATAAAAATGTCTGGGCACATTTAATGCTGGCAATATTTTGAGTTAACTACAGTGCATGTCAGCCAGATTTATCTTGACAGGAGGCAAAGAAGAGACATACAGAGACAGGGAGAAGGGTGGAAAGACAGAGAATGTTTACTAAAAAGGAAAAGGTACATATTTTAAACCTGCTGCAAATGAGTCTGTTGTCAAAACATCCTGGGCAACAGCACACACAAAATTCTTCATGCCACTCACTGGGTTCTACAGTACTCCATGTAAATAATTCAGTAGAAAATCAGATTTTTAATGAAATACACAAGTTCTTCTGATGTTTTATGGAAGAGAGGAGGAGCTTGGGAGGTGCTTGCCAATTGTATGATGATTTTCTTTTCCTACCTAAAGCCTCATCTAAATATTCTCTTATATTTTCCCTCTTGATTTCCCAAGGACCAACTTCTCTCTCCTTTGCTAGACTGTGCTTGTGAAACACAGTATATTTTTAAGAATTGTAGCATTATTTAGGTGAATAGATAAGGTCTTGGAAACATTAAAAATCCTCTAATGTGTTCTAAAAATCTCTAAAATCAGTGCCACACATTGCATGGAGGTAAAATCATCCCCTTTTTAAAATATAAACATCACAGATGGATGGCATGGAAAAGACTTGGTTTGGGCAATTGTGCAGGTTTCAATACTGAACTGCAGTTTCTTCCATTTCTCAGAACTGTGGCAGCCCAAACATCTGAACCAAGAGTCTTTTTCCTAGAACTTTGTCATGTTCAGGTCTGCAGCTTGACAGGCAGGGACAACGAACAAGTTCTGATCTAAAAGTATCATATCCTTCAAACAGGCTTAAAGTAAGATAGAAAGACAAACATCTTGTTTTGGAGAAGAGTTCTTTCTGATCCAAGTAATCCAGCTTGGTCTATAACACTGTGAATTGCAGAATGCATCATTTTACAAACAGGAAGCCAAAAACATAGACATGAGTCTCATCACCTGCAAATGAGAGACACTGTGCAGTCACTGGAGTCTGAGCTCACAAATAAACTTAACTAGAGATCTAGTTTTGATGCTAGAGTGGGTAGCTGAGAAGTCTACATGTGGGAGTCCTTTGGAAAATGGTCCCAAAAATTTACAAACCAAAATCCATAAGAAAATACAAATTGAAAAACAAAGAGACTTCAGCTTTGTCTGAGAGTGTCACTGGAAGAGTGGTGCACAAGGGAAAAGGGTCAATATGGAGAGCACAGGTTTCCCAGGATGCTGGGCACTGAAATGCACTGCAGCACCTCAATACTGTGCCAGCTATTCACAGTAACACTGTAAGTTTAGCCCACAGCCTGCCAGCAAGTTGCCTGCATCTATCTTTACTCTCCCAAAACAAGCCTATTTTTTCTTGTCCTCTCCCAGGAATATTCCTTTTAAACTATGCAGTCACTTTCATCCTCCTGGATCTGTAGCAGACCAGTCATGTAGATTCAGCAGAATCTTTTCCACCTGTGTGGATGGATTCTCTTAACATCCATTAGTGATGCCCTAAGCTGTTCTTTCACTTGCCACTCTTGGTTTCCCAGGCAGACCTTCCCAAGATCTTTCATTCTGACATAGAATATTCTCATACAATTCATTCATCACATCAACAACCTTTTCAGAAGTTGTTAGTGGTTTACATATAAGGAAAAACAGAGTGAGCAATGACACTTAACCCCTTCAATGACCCCGATAAGCCTTGCAAAATCAGTCACAAATGATTCCTGTGAAGTGTGTTTTTACTACAGAGCTTCTCTTCACATTGCCACCATGGCTTAAAACCAGTAGTGAAGAACTGTCCCGAGAATGGGAGTGGAAGACAAACTTGGAGGGCTCCAGTCCTCTTAGGCAAAAGAGAATTTGCAGTTCCCTGAGCAGATACCAGCTGCACAAGATGGGTCTGGCCCTGTTGATACACCAGAACAGGCCCAATTCCTCACTCAGCACTGCAGGGATTAGTGGCTGTCAATAGGCTGAAGGCTGTACTCACTGCTTTAGGTTTGCTCAGCATGCATCCTGGGAACTGAGCTTCATGGAAAATATTTAAAGCTTCACTAATGCAATAATAATGCATGCTACTGCAATAAATTTAAGTATGAATAGAGATTATCTAAACAACTCCATGTGTGTGCAAATGTTAAAAAATGGGCAGATAATCTCAGCAGAAATGTCTGTCTCAACTCCTTGTACATATACATTTGCATAAACAAAATGCCAATACCCATTCTATGTTGAGGCAATAGTCACCAGTGACTAGAGTAATAAACTGGTTTTTCTTCCTACTTCTGTCACTGCCCTGTCTAGCTGAACTTGTTCTTCTGAACAACCTTGGACAAGTCACTGGCTCAGGTTACCCTTTCCATAAAATGAAATTAATCTTTTTATCACACACTTCAAAATCAAGGACATGAAGTTTTGCACTATGCTAGGGACAGCAGGCTTTAAAAAGCAGGAGTAAGACACTCTGTAGGCTCTCAGCTCCCTTAGCAACATTCCTGGACTGAGGGAATACAGACACACGCAGCCCCTGAAAGAGTTTTATATATATATATATATATATACTACACACATACATATGGCACAAACTGCTGGGGTGAGATTAACTCATTAAACCCGTTTCCAGGATACAGCATATCTCACTGATGCCAGCTACCAGCCTGATGGGAAGAGCCACACTTCTGGCTATTTTTTGCTCCTCTCTGGCCACCCTCCACATTCCCTGGGAGGGCACCTGGCCCAGGGCACCTGTTCTCCCCTTGGGTATGGGGACTGCCTTTGTCATTGACCTTTTCACAGCAGCCAAACAGGAAAGAATCCTTACTCCTTCCTACCCCTCTGCACAACTGTTTGAGGCTAGTCTTGAATAGCTCTAAATAATTTGATTGTAAGAGTTGGTGCCAAACCTGCTGAGTCAGGAGAATGCTTTCCTGGTAATATTCAGACACCTGTCAGAGGCAATTCCTTCCACAGCCATCGTGGTTGCTGCTGGCAGACTTGCTGGTGCAAATGATTCCAGCACTAAACGAGTAATTCTACCCTTCCCTAGAGCTGCTGCAAGTCTGGATACAAAAAAAAAAAAAAGGAGAAATATTTCTGGAAGAGTACCCTCTTCACCCCTGTCAACAGGCACCCAGGGTAACCCAAATATTAGATGCCACCGAGCAAAGATCCTCCTGCTCCCTGGCAGCACCTCTCTGCCAAACAAACTGAATAGCTTTGTGTTGCCTAGGGCTTGTCAGAGGAGTGACAACATGGGATTAGCTAGGAATGAAAGCTGCTATGATAGCTAAAGGACAGCTTAAAACCAACACAAACCAAGGCCTCTTGACTCAAGAGGAGTGTCAAGGCAGGAGACCCAAGAGTGACACAGATGTTGGTCAGACAAGAGCAGAATCGAACTAGAGCCCCTGCATATTCCAACTCACAGGTTTTCATGTATCAAATTTAATTTCTGCACACAAATTCACTCTAAACTTATGAAAAAGAAATCACTGATTTAAGATCCTACGAGCTTTTGAAGTGACATCCCAGAAAATAAGATCCTTTATCTAGAGATCCTTTTTTAAGATCATGTGCACAGTCTATAGCATAATTTTATTTCAGTTCCCTGATCTCTTGCTGTCCAAGAGTTCTGCCTTGAACAACCTGTACTAAGTCTCAGCACAGCTGTTTGATTATTGCTTATAATCATCCACTCTCCATATTCCACGTGTACTTTACAGCCTGAGAGAGCCTTTACAGAGAACAAATAGTAAGCTAAAAAAAATCCATGAGTACCACAAAGTGATGCTGACTTCTGCCTCTAGGCTGTAATGCTTGGAGATCCGTGGTGTAGTTCTCAGCAGTTCACACAACTTTATGGGCTTAAAGGCTTTAAATAGGATTTTTAGACACTCTGCAGAGCTCACGAGTCAATGGAAAATTTGTATAGTCTTCTAAAGGAAACACAGAAAACCACTGCCTAAAAAGTAATTAGGTTTTTGTATGTGTTTCTGTATGTTCATTAAAACAACACCTGGCCCACTCCCAGGTCTTATTTACTACACAGACACTGAAATGCTCCAGCTGGCACAGGAGAAATGGAAGCAGGGGATAAGAAGAATACCTAACCTTGTAGATAGAAACTTACTTTTTAAAGTGCTTGTGAATGAGCTTCCATGACTCCCTGGAGGAGAGCAAAGCATGGGGGCAAAGGATGTCTCATCTCTAGAGAAAGGTCTGCTTCAGTTCCCCCCACTCTTAGCACAGCTGTACGCTCTGCTCAGGCAGTCACCCTTCTCCACTGCCCCAGGGAACTGGCCCTGCCAAAAATCAATGTGGTAGAACATAAAAATAATCTTCAGAAGTATCAGGTTGTTCAAGGACTTCTGGCACAAGAGAAGTGGTAAAATATTACAGCTGAGGTGCCAGGGAAGGCTGGACTGTCCTGTCTTGCAGGAGCTGCATTGCCAACAGGAAGATTGCCTGAGAGCATCAGCGAGATAGCCACTAACTAACTGATTGCATTGGACTACATGGAGAAGAGCACTGGCTTCCCAACTAGACTCTTCTTTTCTCTTTTTATATGCAGAGAATTGAGTTGCTTAGGATTAGACCACTTAGGCAATCACTTAGGAACTACTCTTCATAGCAGTTCCCTGCCAGCTTCTTCTCCTGTGACACAAGCAGGAGAGCATCCCTGAACCTAACCCATTCCTGATTCACCTCAGTTAGCTCATATCACTTTGCACTGGCCTGTTCTGTACTAATCTGTTGCTAGAAGTGGGAAAAATACTGTATTTCTTTAATGAGCTACAGATCCAGACAGAAATTTGTGTAGCACTTCACAGGCTAAAGTCTGTTATTTTGTGTGAAGACATTTTTGACAAGTTCATAGGCAAAACCTGTATCAGGTCCCTGTTTTTGAGATGCTTCTCCTTTCTGGAAAGAGCTTCCACAAACTGGAACAAGCTGAAAAATATTACTGCATAACTGTTACCTCTTGGTTAATGTCACAGCTGTGTCACTAAAGCAGGCAGAATGGAACCTAGCTGTGACTGTGCTGCAGGACAGGGCAGGCACTGCTACCTTATCGTGCTGACTCACCCAGCCCCAAACCAGAGAAAGAAATAAAGGAGGAAAAGGAGCAGAACAGAAGAAATCCTCTATTCCTGCCTATCTATGTCCCAGCATATGATCTCCCATTGAGTATGTCCAGGTCAGACTGAAAGGATGAGGATCAGAATCTTACAGACACCTACAGGGCAGTGAATTTCACGTGAAAATTTTGGCAGAGCATTTGAAAAGACAAAATTTCTCTCAGAGAAGGAAAAAAGACTGAGGCAAATTATGTGAAGGATTGTCCCTGCCCACCAAATCTCCTGTGACTTCTTTCTTCAGCACAGACACCAGAAAATGCTTAAGTAGTATTGTAGGAATGGGAGTATGATGAAGTTCATTTCCCTGTGGAGTCATGAAATTTAATGTAAACAAGTCGAGGGCTGCAAGACAAGATCGTGTTCCCAAGCACTGACACTAGATGGAGCAAAACTGAATAAAAGATTTAGAGCAGTGAAGAAAACAAAAAAGTCCCTGCATTTCTGCAGCTCTAACGTGTTGCTCATTTGTATTCTCACCTTTTATTACGGCTCTGAAAGTCACAATTAATAACTCTGTCTCTACATTTTGCAGGTCACACACGGGATCAAGCCAAAACAGGTATGTTCTGGGGAAGGGGGTGCTGTGGCACAGGGAGCTGGAGTGACAGTACTGGGCAGACCCAAAGTTGTAGAGGCACATGTACTCAGGGAAAGGTCACAGGGCAGTAAAGGCTGTGGGGTCACCCTGAGCTCCTCCTGACAGCCCAGATCTGCTGGGCACTCTGCAGGGGCTGAGGCAGCTGCCCAGGGCTTTACCTGGACGCACAGTGTAAGGCTCAGGCTCTTTGCAAGGCTGCCCTGTGCAGCTGCCCCACAGCAGCAGCCACTCGAATACTAAACTCCTGGGAAGGTGCATCCACAAGAGGGATCCAGGAGCTGCTCAGCTGCTCCCCACTCTGTGGCAAGGCAAACTGGGAAGCACTCCAAATGACAATAGTCCAGTGCCTGCAATGAAGGGAGTACTGGGATGCTACCCAAAAATGCATGGCTTGCTGCTGGTGGATTCCTACCTGGCAGTGACAAGGACATCTGGAAGTCACCACAACAGCCACAAGCATGCATTTGTTCTGTTAATTCACTTAGGAAAAACAGATGCCTCCAAAAGTACAAAGAAGCATCTGGTAAAAGAAAGTCAAGTGAAAGGAACTTCAATGAATGTAATTCCAGCATCTCCATTAATAATTTTCTAGAACTTCTATGATTTTTATCTTACTATCATCTCCCCACGCAGCTTTTACAATAATGTTTTACCTGAGATAATCCATGTAAAACCAAAGCGTTATTGTTAAGCTGTGATTTTTCTTTCTTTTCACAGATGACAGCAATGCAGTAAAAAACCAAAGTACAACAGATCAATAACTCTTTTGCAATCAACAGTTACCTGGTCTGAGGATCAATAGAAGTCTCTTGTGCACTGGCAGGAATCTTACCAATACCAATGCTTTTCTTTGTTCTTTAGTTGAAAGGCTGATTGATTGTTTACAGGAAGAGCTTATAGTGCAGCTAACTTCAATCACCTAGACCCAAAAGGTGCAATCCCCCATGTATATGAAGGAAATATATGAAGAGAACAAAATAATTGGGCTCTGTTCACTAATAGATCCTCTTTATTCTGTGATAAGTATATGATTTCTGAAGTCAGTTGAATACCAGGTAATCAGAAAGGTGGCAAAATAATTCAGCAGCAGAATTCATGGTCACACCACTATTTCAAGATAAGTAAGTAATGATTTCAGCAAATTGGAAAATCATTCATTTGAGGTTAAAACAAAACAAGGCTTTTGTATTTATTTCAGGAAATACATATTTTGTGTTAGTAAGAAAACATTTTGTTAATTTAAAGTTTTATCTTTTTTAGATCTAGAACTGATGACTTTTGTAGGTGGTAGTGATGATTTCAATGATTTAAAATTAATGATGGCCATTTAAAATTAAAAATTCCTTTTTGAAATAATGTTTTTCATGTTCTCTTGACACTTCATGTCAACACTGTACAAACAAGCTAATCTGTTCTTTCCAGAATTTCCCTATCCCTATTTTTTTAGTATAAAACAATGCACTAAGTTCAATTAGAATTTGTGAATAATTTCAGTTTCCCAGCACCTTCATTCTTGTTCTAGCCTGATATGTTCCGATGGATTTGATGACATCAAAATTGCTTTGCCTGGCTCCAATTACAAGCTTCTTACAGTGGGAGTGATGAGAAGAAAAATTAAAGTTTTGTTTCAGAACATTTAGAGTAGCTTAAATAATTTAAAATAATTTAAACCCAAGTTATGCTGTAAACACTTTCCAACATTTACCAAAGCTTTGAGTCGGTGACTGGGTCTCAGTTCAGAAAACAATGCTGTAGATTCCATTCTTTCAAGAATGCTGTATATAACATACTGCAAGAAAACATGAAGCTTTTTTATTTCAAGCCAGGCTTTTCTTTAACCTTGTGAAGACAGGGCAGCCAATGTCAGCTGTGGCAGCTTTGGAAACTCTTGGCCAGGATTCTCTGCTATTCCTACAGCTTCTCTCAGGAAACCCAGCAGAACCTCAAGGCTTGGGGGCCTCAGGTAGATGGCATGCCCAACCTAATTAAGTAATATCTCAATATTGCACAGGCAGAGCTTTATGCTGTACATTACAGGATGACTCCAAACAGGATGTTACACTATTTCTTTGTACCTTAACATTACCCAGATCCAAAGACCACAAACTGTAAATAAATAGGATATTCATAACCTTTTAGCTCAAGCCAATGTCCATAGACATATGGGCTTTTTAAATCTTTCACCTTACATACTTTCCTAAGGTTCACTTTTATACCTGTTTCTGCTCTCAGTGTGGCAAATCATAATAAAGTACAGTAATTTCACAACTATAAAGCACACTCTTTTGACTAAAATTTTGATTGAAAACCAGAAGTGCGCCTTATAATCCGGTGCGCCTTATGTATGGACAAAGTTTGGAAATTTGCCAACCTGGAAGTGCGAGTGGCGAGCCGAGCCATGAGCTGCAAGAGCTGTGGCAGCCGGCGCCAGGGGCAGGTGGGAGTGCCGGGGCCTGCGGCATGGGGAGGGCGCCTGGGGTTGCGTTTAAAGACTATGCAGATCCGTGAAAAATGTTTGCAAATTGAGCACCTGACTGCGATTCTGTTACTAATTCGTTACTTTGTTGCGTGCAGATCTTCGCTGCAAAACAAAAGTGTGCCTTATAGTCCGGTGAGCCTTATATATGGACAAAGTTAGGAAAATTGCCAACAACCCGGAAGTGCGCCTTATAATCTGGTGCGCCTAATAGTTGTGAAATTACTGTAAGTTCTTTCCAGCTCTCCCCTAATATAAGAAATTTAATCCAACTTAACCAAAAAGCAGTTGTAAGACTGAAGTCCAACCTAGAAATTCTGAATGTTATTAAGAAAAATCACTCAGTAAAATCATGGAGACCAGGGCCTCCTATCCACTAATCAACTTTCAGACCAGGCAGAGCTGATGTGCTGGGTCAGGGACTTAGAGGAAACATGCTGTTAGAGCATAAGAGTGGATGTATCAGAAATTTGTGTTTATAAAGAATAAGCTGCTGTTATACTTGCAACTGTAACTAAAGAGATTTCAATATGGGCATTTTTTGACTTTCACAAAGCATGTCATTTGTCAAATGTGGAAAGAAAACTGGATAGTCATTTTCCCACGCATTTTGAACAACAAAATGTAAAATTTATTTTTACAGAAGAATGGCATATTGGAATACTTTCCCTGGTTTCCTAGGTGTCTGTTACCCATGTCAGTAACACTGCAGTTCATTAGCAGCATTTGCTAACAGATAAACTAAAGCAGTAATGTGATACTTGTAAGTAATTGTGTGTACATGAGTAAGTGAATAAAGCATCTTGTAAGGTATCTGTTAATTGATTTGCTTCCTGTAGTATCATTTTAATTAAGACTTGGAACAGAAGAGAGAGCATGTGGTCAGGGAGGAAAGCTATCACCTTCCCTTATTTGTGTGAACAAATGTTTCAGTACACATCATTCCAGTACACTAAGGGAAATCAAGATGAAAATAAAGAAGAAATGCTAAGTTACAAGCAGTAGAGGAGAAAGGCCTGGAGAATTAAGGTTGGTAATCTTGATCAGGCAAATGTGCTAGGGTGGTGGATAGATTATAATTTCTGAAAACCTTTTGGTGTGTGCCTTGGCTCCCTGGGGATGGGAGAAGGATGAGCAATACTGAGACAAGACAGCTGGGCACAAGAGACCCTCAGAGCTACTGCTTCTGCTGCCATTGAAGGTTTGGGCACATGAGGCTGCAGCCTCTTGCCACCTCAAGGAGTTGCTGCTTTGCCCATTCCTACAACCAGCTTTACCAGCACTCCTGGTAGGAGCATCAGCAGCTCCTAAACTCAGGCCAAGCTGCAGAGCAGTGCTTGGAAATAATCAGTGAAGGAAAAGTAGATGAAAAAGGAACATCTGGGAGGCATTCAGTCAAAAGACTTAACAAAAGACACTGTTAGCTGTACGAATTTTTGCTCAATGATTCATCGCAGGCAGTCCACATCCAGCACAACAGGATGGAGTTGTGCACTCTCCTGTTTGCTGTCCAGCACAGGTTGTGCCTGTCCATGCCAAGCACCCTGTGCTCTCCCTGAGCTCACGGGCATTCCCCTGAATGGGGAATAGTGGGAAGCTCTTCGGAGTCAGGCTTTGGACACATGCCCCAGCATGGCATGCAGGACTTCAGCTCCTTCACAGCAGATGCCCAGCAACAAAATGATGCTGTGAATAGAGTTATTCAGAAGAGCAGACAGTTGTGGGCACAAGAAGTGAGCTAAGATGTGCAGGCACAGCATGCATTTCTAAAGAGATAATGACACAGCATTGGTTTTAATCACAGTGCAAGTGCCTCAGCAACAGTGAGATCATTCGAGTCAATTCCTTCTGTCAGCTGCATCAGTGCAGATCAAAACTAACTGCAGGAGTCACTCAGCTTGGTGTGGCCCTCGTTCACATGATAATAAATCAGGCAAAAACCCACTGGACTCAGTACAGCTGCATGGGTAAAAATAATGCCTGTGGGTGGAGTCCTGGAAATCAGACCCCAGTGATATGAATCCACTCTGATAGTATGAGAAAGAGGAGAGTGATCCAGCTCCTCCCAAACAGAAAGGATGGCAAATGTCAATAGTCAAAACATTTGCAACATGAATTTTTCTTGGCTTCTCTCATGCTAGTAAATGAAAACTCAGATCATTTTTGTCAAGAATATTTTTACTGTTTCCCACAACTGCGCTTACTCAAATAAAAAAGATTATTAAAATTCTTCAACTCACCAAGCAAATATGGGAAAACACAAGCAAAGAAAGTACCTAACTAACAGACCTGATGCAAAAAGGATGTTTGTATATACAAATAGGACCTATAGGGGATTCAAACTTCTGAAAATTGCTTTCATTACACACAGGGAACATGACAATAGCCAGCCTAGGTCTGACAGAGGTCCATCTTCTCCGATAGCCTCTGTGCCACAGCAAACATCTAGATGAAGCCTAAGAGCATTGCAAGCATGAGCCAGTGCTCTCTTAAAAGACCCTACTTCCCTACAGCAAGCCAAAAGTGAATTTATTGTTTTCTGGTATATTTTTCCTCCATTGTCAGAAGTGGGTAATTCCTAGATACTATATAGTTACACATAAAAAATCACAAAGACCTTCACCCTCCCTATTACTACATCAGAGAATTTGTACAAATTTTTATGCTAACACATCATGAAAGCAATTCACATAGTCCTAAGAAGGCATGTTTATTCTGAACTGAGAGGGGAAATGAGACATGGAGCAGCCTAAATGCTGCAGCAAAGGCCAGTGCAGGATCAGCAGAGCAAAGAACA
>VRYO01001366.1:8624675-8639318 GCA_009812075.1 Sialia sialis
TGAAAACTGTTTGCAAATTGAGCAGCTGACAGTATTCTGTTACTAATTTGTTACTTTGTTGCGCACAGATCCCCTCTTTAAAAAAAAATAAAAGTGCGCCTTATACTCCGGTGCGCCTTATAGATGGACAAAGTATGGTAAATTGCTGAAAACCCGGAAGTGTGGCTTATACTCCGGTGCCCCCTATAGGCATGAAATTACTGTATGTCTCGTGTTTCCTGTCCCATGCCCCTCTCTCCATGCCAGAATCCACAGGCTGCTTGCACCCCTCACACCACTGCCGATGGGATCTGTCCTGATGCTGACAATCCACAAGACCTTTCCTTTACAGATCAGATGCCATCCAGAACTATCAGAAATCTTCCTCAGTCAATGGGCAATTAAAATAATTACCTTTAATCATATTCTTCAATTACTCCACAGTACCAAGGGAGGACTCGGAGGTCTGGGACCAGATGCAAACATATTCTGTTGTGATTAAAACTGACTGAAATGCTCCAATGAATATAAACCACCTGTTTTGGGAACAGCCCCTGTATGTTTTAAGCTGCTTCATATTTAAACTCATTACAGTGACACCAGGGAAGCAACAGAAAGCTGTGCTGAGTGCCCAAGGGCTCCTGAAGGAACCCCTTCAAAGGAGCTGCTACCTTGACATGCATACAAAACACAAAATAGCTACTTAGAAGAAAATGCTCCTGTGTGCTCCTTCCTGCCAAAGGGATGCAGCGCCCGAAGTAAGGCTGGAATGGCTCTCAGGTACCTCAGTGGTCCTGGTGTGAGGAGATGACTGGATGTGTGTGGTATGGGACTGTGGACAGTGGTAGGTGCACAGGGACTTGGCTGGGGATGCCTGGGAAATTGCTTTTTCTGATAAGAAAACTGATCATATGAAGAAGAACTAAATATGGAAGAGAACTAACTGATGTTGGGAAGGGGTAAAAAGTGATTGCAGAGGAAAAGGCAGAATATGTGAACTTATACTTGTGTCAAAATACTGTTTTAGCAGTCAGAACAACAGAAAAAGCAGAGTGGTGCCAACAGTCATTGTATAATTTGGGAGATTTGCACTATCTGAAACTCTACTTGAGAAGCTAAAGTCTTCAGGTCATATGGCTGTGGCAACACTCGATATAGTTTCAAATATACCTTGCTTTTGAGCACATTATAATACAGATCTAATTAATAACATTTTTCAAATAATGAGACAATAACTCAAATCTAGTTCCTATTACAGCATGATCTACACATAAAAAATTATTCTCAAACCCATGTGATGTAACATTAACACAACCAATACATTTTTTATTCAGATCCAACAACTGTCAGGCTTTTCAAACAAGATGCTGATGCTGTGACTAGACCTTCTGTATGAATCATAAATGCCTTCTTACCATGACTAAAGGAAAATTAAAAATACATCTCTTGTTGTTGATTATTCAGGGAAAACCATTCATTGACCTAAAAGCACATGGTTTATCAGGCATCCTTCTTGAGGAGGTGATGTTATTGATCAGAATCAGGCTGAGGCTTTGAGCATGTTGGGGAAAGGAGTGCAGGGCAGCTGTGAGTGCAGTAAGGCTCATCTCCAGCAGCAAAGAGACCATACAAGGATCAGGAAGAATCCAGAAATGGGTACCTAGACCCAAACCAAGTAAGAGCTGTAGTTCTCTGCTCCCAAGCCTTCCTACTATTATCTATTATCTTCTCCTGCATAATTTATCATAATCTCTGACTCGTCAGGCCAATTAATCATGCTTCAGAAAAAATGAGATTTCTCATGAGGAGATTATCTGTCTCTGACAAACAAGGGATAATTCAATTAGCTTCCTTTTCTAAACATTTAGTAACTGGTTTTGGTAAATTAGTCCTTTTTGTAATTTAGCTATAATTTAGGAAGATTTAATATGTCATTAGGCACACTGAATTTTGTGTTAATATAACATTATGGCTGAGATTTTAATTGCCCCAGAGTCAGGAACTGTATACATAAATGGCTTGATTCCCACATGGAAGTAGCTGATAGGAAATACATAGAGCTCCAAAGAAATTCTCCTTAAAATCCCTTCTTTTAGTTAAGCACATGCTTAAGGACTCTGGAGAATAGAAGGCTTTTTCTGACTTAGGTAAGAACTCCAAGAATGGAGTGTAAAAGATAAATATTCACATATTTATTTGCAGAGTCTCTACACACTACAGAAATGTATGGATTTAACTTGGATTTAACCCTCTTCACAGTTCTCGAAGTTCCTGTTCCCCATCCTGCAGTTTGCTGGGAAATCTAAGAGTAGTACCCAACTGTGTCCTGTCTGATGAGAATTTCTTCTGTTCCATTCTGGAAACAGGCCTTTTAGTCCTTTTGGGAGTTGTCAATGGATAGTAATGTAATGGCATTAAAGAAGTCGATGCAACCACATGCTGAGAGCAAAAATCAGAGTCTTTTGTGTTGGGGGAAAATCAAGACAAAATCAAAGCAATTGAGTTGTATGGATGTTAAAAGGCATAATGGAGAAGCAGATTTTAAAGCAGTATTAATTGCTTTACCACACGGTCAGCCAGCCTTTGCCTGAGCTGGAAGTGAAGAGTTAAAGCAGGCTGATCCCCACACACTGCTGGCTGCATGCGCAGATCCTGACTGCTCGCTGGAACAACTGAGCTCAGGGTATTTCCCAGTGTACTCAGCAGTAACCTGCCCATGGCACATCCTTTCAGAGCTCATGTTTGACTCATGGACCACCAAAAAGCGCTGTGATTTGGAGAATCTCTTCTTTCAGAGAATTTTGGAGCTCAGGCAGCCTCCTCCTACCATTTGAACAGATTTGCCAACTTCTATAAGAACTTGATAAAAGAAAAGAAGCCTTTAAGGCATTTACATCCCAGCATGCCTCATGAAGGCAAACATCTAGAAAAAGAGAACACAAAACCCGATTTCAAGCTTTTTCCCAGACTGAGACCTTCCCCAGATCTCTCTTTGCAGGCAACCTGATGCCTACCAAGATCCATGGCCTTATTTAGCAAACATAACCAAGCACATAACCAAATCTGTTGGGAAGCTGACTTCATTAGTTCTGGTTCTTTCTCTCATAGGACAAATCTGCTTACACTGGAAACACATGTCTCAGCAGAAGTAGCAGGAAAATGGCCACAACTGACACCAAGGCAGTCCAGCCCATCAGAGTGGCACACATCAACTCTGTGGTAAACCACACTGATGAAAACACCAAGGTGGTTATCAGAGACCTTTCTATCACAGCCTTTCTGATTCTCAACTGGGATGACTGGTACCCATTGACCAGCCAAGCTGACCACAAAAAGCCTCAAAACAGCACAATCTGATTCCCTACCTGTCTTGAAAATCCTCATCACTGTCATGACAATTGAGCTTATACCTCTGTCAAAATGCCATATGTTGTAACCACTCTGCCGTCACACTTCCATTTAGAGAAAAATAAGAATTTTCCTCAATTTTATTTTCAGATTAAGATACTGCAGGACTCACCACATGTCATGATGTTCACCAGTTTAAAGCCCTAAATTAATATTTGAAATAAATTGTATAAAACTGAAGCTTTTTCATGAGTTATTTAATGAGGCAATAGGAGGAATGATTCTGCTCTGAGCTGTACACCAGTAAAAACTGAGACTAACTTGAAGGAATTACTGCAGGAAAGAGCTGTACAGACAGGAGGAGACTTCAGCCCGTGTATTTTTAAATTTAAAATATTCCTGTATTTAACTACAGTTCCAAATTCAATGCTTATTACTGTTAAGGGATTTCTTAGGTAAGGATTGAAGCCCAGCTGACCTCAGTGGGAATTTTGCCCAAGTAAACTTCCCATCGGAGTATGCAGTACTCTTTTTATGCTCACAATCATAAGCATTAGCAGAGACCAGACCCACATGTGAGAACTGTTTCATTAGCTCTCAAAGGTGACATTACCAACAGAGGTGAAGCTTTAAAAACCATTGGGACAGATTCCCTCTGTGCCTTTTTGGCCTGCACAGTGTCCATTAACACTCTACAAGCAGCTGAGATGAGTTCACAGCCCTGGCTGCACTAAGCTCTTTTAATTTTCCTCCTCCACAATGCCATTGCGGGGCATAAAAGTGAGGGGTGGGAAGGTACAGTAATTTCACAATTATAAGCCACACCTGATTATAAGCCGCATCTTGGGGTAGCCAGGTAGAGCAGGTGATTTGTCCATATATAAGCCGCACCCGAATATAAGCCGCATTTTTTTTTTCTTTTTAAAAAAGTGAGGATCCATGTGTGACAAAGTAACGAGTTAGTAACAGAATCACGCCAGCGTGGGGTTTGGTGTCAGGCGCTCAAATTGCAAATGGTTTTCATAGACCAGCGAAGCCTTTAAACGCAGCCCCAGGTGCCCTCCCCGGCTGGCTCTCACTTCCGGGTTGGCATTTTGCTGGGATTTGTCCATAAATAAGCCGCACCTGATGATTAGCCGCACTACTGGGGTAGGCTGGATTCTTCAATGAAAAAGGTGCGGCTTATAATCGTGAAATTACTGTAAATGTCCTGGGGGAAATGTGCTCTCAGCATGTGTGCAGCTGCGCCTTTAAAAGCTGCTGGTATGAGACGTGTGGAAGGAAACGCTCAGGTCGCTGGTGCTCCATGCAGAACAATGCTGACACATTCAGAGATCACATTTACAGCCTGTCAGGCTCACAGACTTGGCCTTAGCTCAGGACAAAGTACAGCATTGGGGAGAATCAAACTACTCTGCAGGAATGAATAATGGAAGGGGTAAACTCCCTACTCCCTAGTGAAAAAAAACCAAAAAACTCAGAGAAGATCTGCACAGTTTCTAGAGCTACAGTGAATGCTATCAGAAGGATAGTGGGCAGAAAGTCAAATTGTTTCTGATAAAAGTTGGTTCTCAGTCACTTGAAGTTTTTATTAGTTTTCAATTAAGACAGCCAAGAGGCTCACAATGAAAATGGATTGCAGAACCTTAAGGAGGACTGCATTCTGTGCAAAAATGGAGCAAGATTGTTTCAATGCAGGGGGAATGGAAAGTATTAAAGGAGCTTGTAACAGATCTAAGACTTGACAGATGAACGATTTTTTTCTGGAGTGGGGAGGAAGGGGGTTTGGGAAGCATGGCAGTTGACTAACCCTGATAAGAGCAGCGTTCATCACTGGTGTGAAGACACACATACACAGAGAAGCCAGAGAGAGGATCATGAAAGACCCAGAAATAAACTCTGCAAAACATCTGGAATCTGACAAGCAAAGGAAGTCACCCAGACTTAAGTGAAGCTTGCAGAGTGCAGGCTGCTCTGATACTGTGGCCGTGATAGCAGGCAAATGTGCCATAAGTAAAGAAATAAACACAGGACCTGCTCATGGCATTCAGAGTCCAAAACAACAGTACGTGACTCACACAAACCAAAACCATGCCCAGAGCTTAAAACTAGATTAGAGCCATAATTCTGGATGAGATGGCAAGGAAGGCCTGGCAAGTTCAATGATGACAACACCAGCACTGCTGCTTCTGGAGATGTCTGGACAGCATGGCTATAAAACATGATTTGGCTGCAGATGTTGGTCAATAATACTGTGTCTTTTATGATTCAATGAAGAAGGAAAATCTTACAGCTGATCTTAACATCCTAAGTCTGGCTAAGACAGTACACTCATCAAAGAAGGAGCAACCAAAACAACCTGAGAAGGCTTCAGTGACACTTTCAGGAAATTGGGATGCTCTCAAAGGGGGCTGAGCAGTGCTGAAAGGAATATTGTTCTTATACACAGGCTGCCAGGAAAGCTACACTTGTAAAGAGAGGGCAAGCTTAGACACATTTGTCTAGGAAGGCAGGGAAAAAATATCAGTGCAGTTGTTGAACATTTGTTCTGGTTGCTGAAAGGGGCAAAACTCTTCATGGAAAGCCGGGATATTCCCTGAAGACAAATACTGATATGAGCAAAATCAAAGTACAACTCAGGGCATTATAATTTTTAAATTTAAACTTCAAATCTGCTTTTGCATGTTTTATTAATCCAGAGACAGTGCAGCATCAAAAAATGGAAATATCATTGCTAGGAAGAACTACAGATGCTAATAATTAGTGACACATTACTCACATTTCATTGTAGAACAGATGTGTGTATTAATCTAAGTATAATGACTAATATAACATAGGCCTTTGACATATATAAGCATAATGTTTTCTGTGAGTCAGTGCTTTAAATATGGTTTTGATTTTGTTTACTTTCCTAAGTTCAGTGTCAGAGAAGGAAAGTATATTTGTTCCAGGCTAACAGATCAAAAGAAGCAGAGAAAGTCTCTGGGTATTATCGGAAACCCGTGTTTTGACAGTAGGCATTTTCAATGGGTCAGTGGAATGTTATGATCTCCAGCTTCACTCAAATTACATCTTTTTAATGATAATACTTCCTTACTCTGAGGCTGTGCCACAAACAATTATGGAACATTTTGGAGCCTGCATTGTGTGCTATTACCTTCAAAAGATAGTATCCTGCTTCCTTTTTTTCCCTATAATCTTTTTTTTTTTCTTCAGAGCAATGTTCAAATACACTCCTTTCAGAAAATTACTTGCCGACAGTGTGGGTCATATTATGGTCATTTAGCACTGTGATCATTCACTCACTGGCTAGCTTTTCAGTGTGTTGGCTGCCTCTGCACTGAGGAGTCTGAATAACAAAAACAAATAAATAAATCAGACTTTAAGAGCAGACATTTAACAAGATACTACAAGGTACAACATGCCTTAGGTGCCAGCTGAGAAGAATTTAGATTCTCTCACTCACCCATCCGATATAACATTAGAGGTTTCCTAGATTCAAACACAGACTTCCCTAAAGATCAGCATGATGTCTATAGCGAGTCCCAGAGAAGGAGCTGAGTTCTCCTTCCATCTGTGTCTCTCCACAGCCACTCAAGCACCACAAACCTTGCAGCCTGGTGAAGTCAGTTCTCAGGTGTGGGACCTCCTTCAGCATTAACTCCTCAGCTGGAAACCCTTGTTGTCCTTGCTGTGGACAACATGCATTTTGATAAAATTGCAGCTCCAAGAAACCATTCTGTTTTTCTAGATATTATCCCACAAACGCATGAATAGCAATTTAGCCACTGCTTATTGGCACTCCTCATCAGCAATCCCCATCAGAAACTTCCACTGCTATTTTTAATAACTTCTGACAGACCTTAATATCAGAATCAAAATAGTCTACGCATAGGCTCTCCACAAAGAGTTTTGTTTTTCCAAACTGTGCAAATATTAGTATTCTCTTTAAAACAAACAAACCAGCCAACCCAGCACCGGAGCTTTGGCAATATCTGACTTAACATCAACACAGTACACCTCGAATACCTTAGTGGGCGACAAAAATTATTTTTCATTTTTCCGGGGTACAATCCCGAGTTCAAAGCTGCCTATCCCAAGCCATAGAGAATCATTCACGCAGGTTTTCTGTCACTTAGAGAGTGCAGACCAAAAGCCCTCTTAGTGTTGTACAGAGGAATTTGACAGATGCTCACTTGTAATTCTGCCCACGTTCCAGCTGCCCTGCACAAACTATTGTTCCACGTAGCCATGGAGCCAGCAAATCAGACCAGACACAGTCCAAAGGGATCTGGCTGCTACTTCACCACATCAAAATCACTGGTTTTTAATGGGTCAGGACCTCTCATCTTCTATCAAACAATGCAAATAATTTGGCCCCTTTTGAAGGCCTGCTGTTGAAGCATTTATCTTCTTCCTGTTTTAGGAGACAAATTTCATCTATTGCCTTCTCATGTAAGGACAGGAACATAGGGAAAAAAAAATCAGATATTTTTTTTAATGGATAGTGCATATCTGAGAGCTTATCCAAAGCAACTTTTCAGAAGAAATACAAGCTGATTTGGCGATATGACATCCCTACATCTTTTCCATGTGGCCCCAACAATGCTAAGAAAAATATCTATTTTTGGTTAAGGGATGTATTCAAGCTTATGGTATGTGCAGTATGTGAGATGTGGCTTCTTTCTCTGTAAAGAATCATTTAACAAGTGGCACCTGCACTTCTGTACTTTGAAAAAGAGCAGTTAACATTTTCTTTTGCTCCTTATTTTTACCTTTAAAGGAAAGAAAATGAAGAACACAATATTCAGTACCTGACAGCTACATGAAAGAGATGCCTTTAATGTGCTACAGCATCTGTCTGTTTTTCACTTAAATGCAGTATTGAGGAACATATGTCCTCATCTACAGCATGAAAGAAAATCTACTCTAAAGTAACCAGTATTTGAAGGGCATGAAACAAATATTTTGTTTATTCAAACCAAGGTCAAAAATTCTTCAGAGAGATCATCTTAGAAAAACAAGTGGATATTTGGATAAAGACTTTTTCATTATTTCCTTGCTCAGCAGGAAACATAACCACTTGTCTCATCCATAACTCCTCCCAAGGCTCAGAGGTCCAAGTTCAACCACTACTCAAAGCCTATATAGCATACAAAATTTGTCTGAAGTTGCCTAATTAAACTGTCTCTGAGAAAGATGTTTACTGGAAGAATGCCTTAAGAAACAGTAAGCTTTTACTTCTGCTTTTAAGTTTAAAGGATCTGCTTTAAAATTAGCAGCCGCCGAAGTGTAGCGACACCATTCCTGACAACAGAGCAAAAGTGCAGCACATCTTCCAGGGACATTCCTGAGGTTAGGGAAGGATTCCCTGCTCTTCTGACAACAAACTCTGTGCTGTGAGTATGTGCGTGGGTATTTTGTTTTCAGCCTGGAGTGCTTTAAAAAACTCAAAACTCAGAGTCACAACATTTATTATCCAAATAAGAAATTTGATCAAAGATTTATTATCCTTAAGAAAAGCAGAAAAGTCTTGGTGAACATGGTAGAAAATGGAGATCAGAGGGCAAGATTCTATCTATGAGCAAGAAGGACAAAGTAGGTCAGAAACAAAATGTTGTTATTCCTTGGGATGTGAAGACCTTAAATGTTTTTTTCTGTGGTGTGTTCAAGGATTTAGTGTTTCTGCTAAAGGAGACAATATACAGAAAGCATAAAGCAATCTCAAAAAAACAAGGCTAGAAGAGCTCTTTAGATCTCATTTAGGCCAACATTCTTCCCTTTAATTCACCTTCACCCAAACCTTGCATTCCACAACCATTCAATTCTCTGCTTGGACACTACTTCAGTCTTTCTCAGTCCAGGTGACTGGGTAAAGGCAGATCAGAAATATCAGGAATGGGGAAGGGGTGCATTTCTTGTAATATTTCTGGTTTCTGAACAGAAGCAGGTAGGTCAAAAGAATTTATGTGGAAGCATTTATTCCTAAGATACAGCAAGGCTAAATGTGCTACTTTTGAAAATTTGTTGAAGAGATATTTGAAAACTTAGGACAGTAAATTCAAGCATAACCCAACGAATCTGAGAAAAGTAGACTACATCTCCTGTCTTTAGTTCACTGCTTTTGTAGTGTGAGTTTCCAAGAGCCATGCAGCAGCTGTTTGACCATCCATGTGTGGGTACAGTGACTGTTTCATGATCTGCTTCACCTTAAGATGTTTTCCCTGCCATCAAGCTTTGTTCCTTCAGAAGCCACATCTGGCACCATGGGAGCTGCCCTGTCCACAGAGGAGGGATGTACTGGGAAAATTCTGACTCCTCAGTCCAGAAGTGACAAAGGAGCACACCGAGTGGCTGGGTCTGATCAGTGAGGCTCTGAGATACATCTTGCTGAGACAGCACATGCTGCAACCATCTGAAACTGGAAAAGTCTCCTGGGAACACAGTACTGTGTGTTTGCCCTGCCCTTAAGTATTTGTTTATTCCAGCCACAGTCAGAAAAAGGGCTCTGAGCCAGAAAGATCATTGCTTTGTCTCAGTAGAGTAATGCTTATATCAGTCAGTCCCTCAGAAAGAAGGTCCAGGGAAAAATTATGGACACAAAGTCCATATAAAATATGGTGCCAGCACAGGTTGTATGGAAAGCACAGATTGAATTCCATGAAACGTGAGACTTCACAGATAAAGCATATCCTGCAGTCTTTCAGAGAGACTTGTCTTTCTCCAAACCTGTCTACAATTCTTATTTGGGGAGGAAGGCAAGCCAGAACAGGCGATGGCACAGTGCATTGTCAGGACAACTCTCACTGACTCTGTGGCTCTGGAGCCTGTGCCCTCTCTGAGCTGACCAGAGTGGGATCAGCAGGCTCACAGGAGGTGGCTTGACGTCCTGTCAGTAATGTTTTAACTGAGACAGGTCCTAATGAGAACGCATAGCAAGAACATATCAATGCACCGAAAAGCCTATGAAATCCATCTTAGCAGGACATTTGCTCATCTACAGTCAGAAAGAAGGCCAGCTAAAAGTGACATTTCAATATTTTTGGAGAACAGAACTGGAGCAGCAATGGACTTTTTAATGGTTCCCAAATGACATCGTCACCTATCTCTATGAAGCTGGCACCGCTATACAAAACTATATCAACCTGGAACTGGGTCTTTATACACAACAATCACACTAAGACTCTTCATCTCTTGCACACACCTAACTATGTAGGAAGCACACATGACAAAGTCTCTAAACACTCTTGCAAAACACCCACAGGTCTCATTTTTTTCTCAGGATTAGCAGTGCCCTGAAAATTGGAATGATCAAACTTGAAGCAAAAGCTAAGCAAAACATCCTAAATCCCCTGTGCTTTTGTGCAGTCCTAAACAATCATAAAAGTAATAACAAAAACAAGTTTCCTGTACCAAAACAAAATGTGCTCTTATTTGAAAAAAGAAAAAATGAAAAACACATTACAGCATCAATAGTAAGGATTTCACTTCTCCATGAAAGTATGGCTGAACAACAGCCACAGACCCTACCCAGACACATCAGTATCATTCATTCATAACCCTGAGAGATAAAAAAGGAAAAGGAAGAAGGGGGAAAGGAAATCTGCAGATAACAACATCACCCTATCTATCTAGATATTTTCCAATCAGTCAGAAATAAATGGCCACAAGAAAAACACAGTCAAAGCTCCAAATACTGTGTAAACATTGCATGATGTTCAGAGACCTAAAATGCATGATGCTTGCAATTTGGAAGATCTTACATAGTGTTTTTTCTGTTCACAAGGAGCTGGGTTCACAAAACAGTATTTTCCAAATGCTGGTCCACCAAATAATCGTAGAAAAATACCAGGGGCAGAATCACGTTGTTCAGAAGTTCTGGATTGCTACAATTCAGAGACAACTTGGCTCATTAAAGGTAGGAAAGTTTGGATGCAGATACAAACACCCTCCACGCTTGGCAACGTTGAATCAGTTTGGATTTTATCCACCTCTAATCACTGAACATCCATTCTTAACTAGGATTCCTTGGGCCATGGGAGCCACCAGCTGCTGGATTCTGAAAAAGACATGCCCCATAATTCATGTCTCCAATGGTAGGTCCCAGGCAGCAGAGAGCATCTTTGCACACACTGCCTGCATGAGGTGTGGAAGGGTGATAAGCTGCAGTTGCCCTGAGAGATGATGCCCAGGTGAAAGATGAGAAGTTCAGAGTGCAGTTTATTGCTGCAGGTGGGGAGCAAGCTCCCATACATCACTCAGAACAAGCATAGCTCTCCTTAAACAGCATATCAGGTATGAAAGCAGCAGCCCACCCCAGCCCATCAACACATGGTGAAAGCTGCAGCCTTGAGAAAACCTTTTTTCCATGCTAGAGCCCAGCCAAAGGAGCCCAGTGTGAGTTGCAGTAGATGCCACTGTGTCCCTCTGCCACACTGCAACAGCACTGTAAGGGCAAGCCACAACCCCACTCAGAGGAATCTTGCAGCACATTCTGGAGACAGATTCAGCAATGAAAGTGAGACCTTTCAAAGAAAGAAGGCAGGTTAAGAACAGCCAGAGAGAACAGGACAGCAGAAGGGGCTGTGGTTACCTCTCCTGACAGGTGTGACTTTGCAGAGAGGCAAAGGGGATTTGCACAGCAGGTCTCACCCCGAGCGACTAAAGCTGATGATTTCAATAGCACTGCCCCGGGGAGAGAGGAGCTCCAGGCTCTGCACACAGTCAGTCTGCGCTATGTCAGCTGCACTGGAGTGCTGAGTAGGCACTTTTTCTCTCAGAGCAGACCCATTCAGCAGGAAACGAGGCCACATGTGTGCTGCCAGAGCTGAGAAAGCCATATCCTGCGGGTCAGAGGCTCCCTGGCGTGCGTCAGCACACTTCCAGAGCAGCACAGGGGATGTGTACTGTCTCTACAGAGAGAGCTGTGTGAGCCTGGGGGAGAACAAGGGAATTGGACTGCATGCTCATTTGGCCTCTGGGATTTTTGGTGCATGGGGAAACTGTGACGGTATCAGGTAAGAGACATCAAAAATCTTGAAAAAACATTTTACAAAAGCAGAAACAACAGCAGCAACAAATGGGTAGAAAGGATGTGAGATTTGAACAGCGAAGAAAGGCAAATTATACAATTGCCACCTTTCATGCTGCTTGCACAGCTCCAATAGCAGACCCTTCCAACAGAGGGACAAAGAAGGTTGCATTTCTCCCACCTGCAGCCCAGAGGAGGGAACCAATTTGCAAAGTCAGCCTAGACCACTTAAGTACCTTTGGAACTTCAGAATAACTATCCCTTTAAGAGTAAGAGTCACTTTTTATGTTTTTATGTTGTTGAAGAACTTTCAAGACAGAGCAGTAAAAGTGATTCTACACAAAAGACAGAGCCCACAACACAGAGGGAACTGTCAAAAGTACAGAGATCACAAGCTCAAAAGAGAAAAAGTATGTTTTCAGTAAACTGTCAGAACACAAGAGGTTTCAGAAGTCCAGATATGCCTTTGACTCTTGTCTTCTATCATAGGCAAATATATTATGTAATGCCTTCTCCGAAGTTAAACGATCTAGGTGTGTCCCAAAGCTTGCTAGGGTTCTTGGTGCAATTAAAGCAACTGTGGTGCTAACAGGAATGGGGATTGTTGACAAACAACAAACACTGATACTGATTCTCACAGTGCATCTTTCAGCACTGTAGGGCCCAAGCACTCACATGAGACCTTAGGTAGCTCTTATCAATGTCTTGACACCAGTATTTTGTACACACCTTTAAAAGATTAGCAGGCTGAAGGAATTTATGAGAGACATAGAGTGAAGCATGAATGAGCCTAGAAGAAGGTTTAAGATGTCCATCAAGCCAAATATCTTCTCTCAAGCAAAGGCAAGGAGTAGATGCTTTGGAAGGGTATCCAAAATCAGTCATCCCTGGTTTCCTTTCTATTAGCAGTCCAAGGACTTCCTGAAATGGAGTTTCCATCAGGACCATCAAACTACATAATTGCTGGTAGAATGTTTTTGGTGTATTTATCTGTTTGTTTTTGAATTAACTTATCTCTTTGATAGGAATTCCCTCTGCTGTGTTGAAGGAGTAGATTTGAATCTACAAATTTTAATTACCTCCCCAGGCAGTGTAAATTTCAAAAACTGCTTCTGCTTCCTCAAGTCTGCTGATTGTGCTGTGCATAATCCAGACCTGTCACTCTGTTTTGAGAAGCGTTTGCTGTATGGACACAAAAGTCTCTCCCTAGAGGAAACAAATTACAAGATTTTCAAGGCAGTTTTCAGTCTCATAAGGATCAGGTTTAGCACCCGCTAAATTATCTGCAATGCTTAAAAGCAGTCATGTATTTTCTTGTCTAAGTGATTACTAGGAGAGGGGTGGAGTAGCTCCATCTGTACTAGTTGCCCCATCCAGGGAAGCAGGCATGCCAATGTGTTTGTGTCATCCATACTTCATGCAACCTGAATATATAACCCATCATACCTGCTGGCCGAAGTATTAAATCCATGTCTGGGGAAATTTGTAGGCTTTCAAGTGATAAACATTTCAAAAGGAGCACGGGGAAAGGTGGGAATGGACTGCAAGAAGCCAGCTTCCCTTGTCCATTCTGGCCTAGTGCTGTAGCATCATTTGTGAAGACGAGCATAGTAACCTAGGGGTGGTGCTCCTTAAGCTGCTACATCAATTAATTCAGGATGGTTTTAGAGAGGTTGATTGCCAGTGGTCAGTAGGTGCTGTCACAGCAGAGGGCAAACACCAGAGCACTCTGTGCAATGTCCTGGTCCAGTGTCCTAAACGCCTACAGCGTTCATCCCCATGCCTGCTGATGGGCTACTCCTGCCTGCCAGACCTTGTCCCCAGGCTGTCACCACCTGAACCCATGGAACGGGAGATAACGTGAACTAGAACTGCCAGGGAATGGTGATCCTGTTCACTTATGGAATGGGATGAGTGGAATGCGCATGATGGCCTGCAAATTTGCCTACTTGTTCAGTAAAGCTGAGAGGATGCCTAATGCAGCCTTCCCCATCCCAGCAACCTACCCCTCAGCCTCCAGCTGCCGGGCTGCCTCACTGAGGTTTTCTGTGCTCCGGGAGGGAGGCAGCTTCTCATTTCCCATCGACACAGATCCGTGTCCTTTGGGCGAGGTGTGTGTGTGTGTGTGTGCAGAGGATCCCGGAGGCTAGAGATGGAGCATCTCTGTCTAGCCCTAATGCCACCCTACAGGCATGGCGTGGACAGGGAAAGGGGGCGAGAAAAAGAGGAGAGTTGAAAAGCGGCAGGACGCTGCGCAAAGGAAGAAAGCGGAAAAAAAAAAAAAA
>VRYO01001366.1:8646756-8685463 GCA_009812075.1 Sialia sialis
TTATAGTTGTGAAATTACTGTAGATTATTTTTTAGTGTAATCTGTGGATAGGAGAAGAAAACCTAATACTTAACTTACATTTTGCCTGTCTCTTGGTGCTTCCCTTGCTCTTAATTCCAGTCTAGCAGCAGTAGGTAAGTAGCATTTTTGTTTATACCACTTGCAGCCAGAAAGCAGAGCTAGAAAAGCGATGGCCAGCCTGTTGGTATTGAACTTTGGATAAAATGACGAGCAACAAGTGGCAGATGTAAACTAAGCTGAAAACAAGCCATCTCTTTGGGATGGATTAGCTCAAATCTTGTGCCACCACACCCACACTTTCAGAAATGGGTGAAGTTGGATTTTGAGAACAGACTCCTTTGAAGAGGTGGTTTTGCTTAGCAGCTGTGCCATCAGTGTTAGGTGGCCAACTACCCCCCTGTGATTTCTCACAGGGACAACTGAAAAACTAATGCCAAAAAGCAGCGTAGAGTGTTTTCTCATTCACTGAGTGATGTAAGTTCCCAAATGCCTGTAGTGAAACATAGATTTGTTATTTCTTAGGGAGGGAGTGGCATGTTCCAAGTAAGTGGCAGCAGAGGAAGAAGCAATATAAAATGTTGTCACACCACCTGTCATACCCCTCTTCACAAAGAGACACTCCACATCTTTCATAGCTTCTCAGGTTATTGCTAATTATAACACTGAAACCTCTCATTGCTTTTCATAGCTGAACTATTGAGTTCAGCTCAATAAAGTGATTGAAAATGAGGCAATCTGTAATTTTTCAGTCCAGTCCTTGAATAATATTTTCCCCTGGTTTTTAGTATGAGTCAGAATATATAATCAGAATAGAGATTTGAGACCTCATGACTTCTTAATTTTCACACTGTCTGCTCAGCTGCTCTCCACTTCAAATGCCCCAAAGCAGAGCAGGCAACCTGAGATGAGGGATGAAGACTGGCCAGCCTGAAGAGAGTTGTGGACACCCTATGGGGATCTGAGGAAAACACCATGACCACCCTGTTCTCTTAAAAGCATATTTATTCTAACTCTAAGTCCAGATTAAAGATACCAGAAGATACCTGAAATACTGCATATCTTTAAATGTCAAAGCAACTGTTTTACCACTTCAGGCCTCTTGCCTGGAAACAAAGGAGCACCTCTGCTAGCACTGGCTAATGCACCCTGAGTGTATGGTACTTGCTGCACTTGAGAGGGAAGGTAACTCTTTTCCAAGTACTGATAAACTTTCCAGTTTTCCCAACAGTAACACTTGGGCTTTTCAAGGAGATTTTATTCCAAACACATTTTGTATTTTATATTATGATCAGTTACACTTTTTATTGCAAAGGGATTTACTTATATTACAGTTAGACCCAGGATGCAACAAAAGGAGCAATACAAATTGCCTGAAGCATTTGGATACTTAAGTTGTACTGCTTGCTTGTATCAAATAAGTTAGCAGTGTTCCACAACATCATAGTTGCTGTGTTGCCTAACATTTTGTTCCAGTAATGCATTTGCAGTTATGCCCGAATTTAAAATAGTATTTTTATGCTAAAGCACCAGGCAAATTTCTTAAAACTCAAGCAGAGGCAGAAATAGAGTAGTCCTCCTTTTTTTAAAATTCATTCATTCCCACAGGAAGAGGAGGTTACTATGCAAGAAACAGATTTCCAGGGAGAAACAAAAAAGGATCATTCTGCTTCTTCAAAATTTAACTTGCTCTTGAAGCAAGGATCTTTGGCTGGATCTATAGTATCTACAGATTAATCTATTAATTTATATTCAGATTTTGTTATTTGCTATCAAATTTGCTTGTGTAAATTTGTGTAGGCCATTAAGAAGTTACAAAGGAATTTTGTTGCAACAAAAATTTGTACAAATATGCATATTGGACTTATAGAAAAAGAGTTATAGGCTGCAATTCCCTACTGTGTAATGATGACAGTTAAATTTTAACTACATGCCTGGCTTCTACTTTAGGGGCAAAATACATTTCTTTGGAAAAGAAGCCTTGCTGTGGAGATGGAGTCCTTACAGTTCTCTGTTCCTGCACTCATGTCAACTACAGCAACTCTGTAGTGTTTTCAGAAAGTCCTGAATTTTGAATCGTTGCAGTTTGCCCCTTTCAGTGTTGTGAGTACAAGACATCAGATAGCATTTGTAAGAAGGCTACTGTTAAATCTTGTTAGCAAAACCAAGAGAAATCCATGTGCCAGTGTTACCAAGAAGTGTCCAGCCACACAATGTCTTCTGTCTAAGATAAGGTCAACCTTTCCTCCTTCCCCCATATTCTCATTTAAAGCATCTCCTCCTTTCCTGGTTTTGTGTTGTCAATGTCAGCCTAAAACCAAGTTAATTATAATAGAGAATACACCAAAAACTAGTTTATCAGAAATTAAAAAAAAAACCCAAAAAACAAAAACCCTAAAAAACCAAAAACCAAAACAAACTCCTCTCCCCAAAAAAACATTGAAAAAAAACCCCTAAAAAATAAAACCCCACAACAGAAAAATGGTTCTTCTACTCCCTGTCAGAAAACTCAAAATAATCAGCATTCTTCTCAGAACAGTATTCAGCACCCCAAAAACATTATTTACAATCAGGCAATCCCTCATGATTCTGCACATCTCTTAGAAAGAGCAATACATGTTCCAAATGGTTTACAATTCAAAAAAGAGACTACTTGTAGGAGGACAAATGTAGAAAATGAGGCAGTCCAACTCTAATCCTACTGGCATGGACTACAAAAACAAGTAGATGATCACAACAATCTGTCTTGTTGGGAAGCTTATTTATCAGAATTTCCCATAGAAGAAAGTCTGTGTTCTTAAATATTGATTGCATGTGGCATTTTCTAACAGTAAAAATGTTGCAAGATACAGGAATGAAAGATTTTTTTTTTTTTTCCAAAATGAACAAAAGCCCTTTTTTCAGGGAACTTATCCTGAAATACTTGCCAAAAATCTACACATGTGATTCTTTCATGTAACAAATGAGTAATTTGTTAGAATATTCAGGATGAGCTTCCCATTGCAAGTGAAGAGAGGTTTTATTAGTCCTGTAAGTTGTATACCATTGATATAGCCCCACACTTCACATCCCTGCAGGGCACTCCTTAATGAATTCCCTTGCCAGTGAGATTCTTGCTCTCTAATGATTTGCCACATGAAGCTGTCTTGGAGCTTCAGACCGCAGTGGCAATCTGGAGGACATTACCAGACTCCCATTTCATTGCACTCATTGCTAGAGGAAGAAAAATCATGGAATTGGTGTAAGTGACATTATCTAATCAGATGTCATAAAAAATACCAGCATGCATAAACAATCTGGCTGAGGAGAGCAGAGGGGGTTTTGAACAATGTTTCAGCAGTCAGAGCATTTGGATTCTGGTTCTAGGCTGTACAGCTCTTATGGTATAGACGGTCATCATGAAACAGGGAGGACGATTCTGTGCAGCTGAACTGTTTCATCAAAAGGCCATTAGACAAAGCAAGATCTTGGGGCACTGAAGTCTAAGACAGAATACATTTACTTCAAGGGGTTCAAACTTTTAATGCCAGACATTTTAAAATTTTTGTCATATCTTCTTTGATTTCTTTCAGTGATTTCATCAAAATCTTCTGATCATCCCACTTTCAAGAAAAACCATGAAGCTTGGAAGTTTTTTGAAGGTAAATATACATCTAGCTGCTACTGTTTTTATGCATGATGTTAGTTCAGTCCAATGGACAGGACAACTAAAGTACCCCAAATCAGGATGAATTTTGCTAGTTCCTGTGCAAACTCAGCCTTGCCTGAGAAATCATCCAACAGAGTACAAGGGGTAGAAGAGAATGGAAGATAAAAGGGGGAGATAAAAGATAATGGAAGAGTCCAGCTTCAATTTCTTGTATATCTGTTATGGCCAATGGGAAATAACCACTGGAAATAAGTTACAACACCTGAATAAAAGCCATGAAGGGAGACTGTACATGAAGGCTGTAGCTTGAAAAATAAAAAAATGACAATACAAAAATTTCAAGCCAGTGCTGCCAGCAGAAGAAACAATTGCAGACTTTCTTCCTTCTTCCCCAGCCACTCAGCACTTTCCCCACTGACACTTTTCTTGTTTCATTGTTTGTGCGTGTGTTTTTTTCTTTCGTTACCAAAAAAAAGAAAAAAAAAAAAGTACAGCTGTTTGAGCAGAGAAACAACCCAACTGAAGTAATTTTGGATTTTGAGTTACTGTTCCAAAAATCCCCAAAACCCAAACCAGTCCTGCTCCTGAAAATCCCAACTCCTAAGTGCAGTTATGCCTATTTGCATTTATGCAGACTTCAACCAAATTTTAAACTGAGCAGGATACAATAAGAAAGTTTCAAGAGGGTTAAACTACAGTAATTTCACAACTATAAGGCGCACCAGATTATAAGGCGCACTTCTGGGTTGTCGGCAATTTTCCAAACTTTGTCCACATATAAGGTGCACCGGCCTATAAGGCACACCTTTTTTTTTTTTTTTTAGCAAAGATCCGCACGCAACAAAGTAAAGAATTAGTAATGGAATTGTACGATCGTGGGGTTTACTGGCAGGTGCTCAATTTGCAAACATTTTTCACGGATCGGCGTAGCCTTTAAACGCAGCCCCAGGCATTCCTGCCCGCCCCCGGCACCAGCTGCTGTAGCTTGGCTCCTCGGTTCCACGGCTTGCACTTCCGGGCTGGCAAATTTCCGAACGTTGTCAATATATAAGGCGTACTGGATTATAAGGTGCACTTCTGGGTTTCAATCAAAATTTTAGTCAAAAGGTGCGTGAAATTACTGTACTTCTGAACTGTTACCCTAAATCCTTGGGGCCAGAGTCTGTTTAGATGCTATGGATGTAACTGTTTTCTGTCCTATCATCATGGAGCATTAGCTGCAACACTGACCATTATCTGTGCTTGGGTTTCAGATCTGTATGTGTACGCAGTGTTCGTGTGCTCCATAGGAATCATCAGTGTCCTCCTTTTTACACTTGTCATTCTCTGCCAGTCCCTTCTGAACAGGAGGAGATCCACAGGTGAGCAGAATGCCATTCTTGATGACTGCAAAGCCCTTGCCAAAAACGGGGGCAGGGGGAGAGGAGAAGAGAATGCGGAGAAAGCAGGAAAAAGAGGTTTCCTTATCTTGACTGTAATTTTAAAAAAAATTAGTAGGAAGAAAAAAATTCTGCCAGCCAAATTCAAACAGAGGCATTTTCTTCCTTTTAGATAGAGAGGAAATAACATTTTAAATTTGCTTTGGACTTTTCAAAAATCTTTTGCCTTTGAACAAACATAAGTTGAAGGTAGGTGGAACTTCATTCAGGAGAGACCAAGTGCTGAATCATTAAGTGGCATTCTGACTAGAAGCTAAAATTTTGCATGTCCATTTCTCCAGAGGGGTTTCAAAACAATCTTAACTCTGTTCTATTTTATTCTCCTTTCTTGAGTAGCTGTCAATATTCTTGGGAATTTGAGGGTTTCTATTAGCAATCTCTCACTTGCAGTATTTTCTGAAACTAAAGCATTAATTCAACATTCAAATCTGTCATTTCATAATCATATTTCAAGATCAAGGGTTACTATTTCATTCTTTGCCTCAGAGAGAGTTTCTCAAGGAGGCTGCATCAAAGCAGTGTTGCAAACAGAAGTGTGGTTCCAAATCTATGGAGTAACCACTGCAGGCTCTACTTCCATTTCAGTTTCAAAGTGGTTTATTTGGAGACCTCACACAAGCTGCAAGGATGAGATACCAGCACACTTAGCAGCCACCATGTCAGGGGAGAGACCACCTCTGAACAGAAGCTTTCAGGAGAAGTTTGGTTAATGACTTGCGTTGTTAATGACAGGAGGGAATCAAGGCTTTGCTGCCTCTGCACACAGATCCCACGGAGGAATGAGTGACTCAGATACACAAGTGAGAAGACATGTAAGCCAGAAATAGATGTATAGAGAAGCCCTTGCCTGACCACAAACACATTTCAGGCTGTGGCCCCATCTTCCTGGTAGTGCACTTAGCAGAGTAACTCTGATTCTGACTCAACCCAGCAACTCTGCCTGCCAAGAGGAAGGAGTGAGATGGATGTTATTCTTCCTACCCTGTTAAGTGATGACAAAGGTTTTGTGCCAAGGGAGCACCCACACTTAAGTATGTTGGTCATGGTGAGTTACCCTGAAGCCACAAGCAGTAGACTGACATATCCCAGTTTTTCTTGAGCAGACATTGGGTTAGAATTTGCTTGATTTTGTCAATTTACTGCTGTGAGCATACAAGCAGCTTCAAGGAAAGGTCTATTTACATTGAACCAACACCAGAAAAATATTGAAATAATATCCAATATAGAATAAGGATATACAAAAGAGAAAAAGTAGGTTCTTCTGAGCTGCTAAAACCTTTATTCACTACCCAAATATCTGAATATTTGCATGCTCAAAAACATGTCAACCGTGTACATGGTCATTCCCTTACTCCAGAAGGATTGCTGTTCCCCTAAACATTTAAGAATTTTATGTTACACATTTACATTATACATTTTAGAAAGGCTTGACAGGTAGATGGAAGCACTGCCTTGTCTGGCTTAGACATTGTCCCTGTGTTAATCTCAGCTCCTAGTGCTGAGGGTAATTTCCTTAGGATCAGCTGTATAGCTCCCTTAGAATGGGAGAATTTAGCAAGTTCAAATATGAAAACTTTCCCATAGAGAGGGGCATAGTAACTGAGTGCCCTGTTCGGTTTTCATGGCCCTTTAAAGAGCAGAGAGCAAGGAGGGAGGCGCATGTCTGTGTTGCATTCAGCTTCACATCATGACCCAGGGATGCACTCTCTCATCCTTCTGAGATATAAATTGGTAATAGGTTGACCGGGAGAGCCAGAGTCTGTCCTTTAAGAGAGGAATGGAAGCCACAAAGCCACAAAAGAACATCTTAATATCCCTGGCTCCTGGAAGGCTGCAGTGGGGGCAGCTGCCCTTGCAGGACTACTGACTCAGAGGAATATGGGGTAGGAGGATTGACACAGCTCACACACAGAGCTGTCAGAGACAGGATGGTGGCTGGACTGCACCTCTGATCTGCTCCCAGAAGGGATCCCTTTATGCCTGTGGCCACAATGTGACTTAGATTAGGAACAGCCGTGGCTCCTGTGGGTGAATGGTTTATTTCAGGCTTCTGGAAATAAATACGAGCACCACAAGGGAAATAAAAGTCTTCAAAGTAAAATTACTGGCCTGCTGTGCTTTTCCTTAGCAAGCTGTCTTTTGGCTGGGCTGACCACTGGAATGTGTGTTGCCCAGCATTTCCACAGCAGATTTTTGGTGTTGTTTAATACATTCCCCTTTCCCAAGACTAGCTGTGTCTTTGAGTCAGATTGCCTTTTAAAGCACAGTACAGTGTATGGTGACTATCATTAGCTCTCCCAGTGTAGCAACCTGCAACTCCAGCATTTCAGCAACACAGGTCTGTCTACAGTACTCATTTGAAACTCATAAACTATGATGGTGTGAAGCCACATTGTCTTTCTTTTTTTCTTTTCTTTAACAGTGAAGCATTACCTGGTGAAATGTCCCCAGAACAGGTAGGACATTGCACATCTCTTTACTCTAAACCAATGTACCAGTACTAGATTTGTTTTGCTATATGTATGCTGAAGAATAGGAGTAATGTTTTCAAAATGCTTATGGGGACATAAATAGTGGCAGATCCCTGACTGGTGAATGTGCCTGCTGTACATGGAAAGAGAGGTCTGCCTGGGCTGCTGTAGGTCTTGTAGGTGTTCCAGAGACAAGCCTCTCTTTGATGCTCTGAATTGCTTTCTGAAGAAATCTACTTTCATTCTATGTGGGTTTCTAGGGTTCCCAACACCTCCACACCCAGGAATGGAGTGGGGGGCTCAAAAGCAGATTTTCAAGACCTACAGTCTGTTCCCAGATGAAGACTCCAAGTGATGGGTAGAATTCTTCTGCTGCTGCAGTGTAAATCACTGTCCCTTTAAATAACACTGTCTGCCAAAAGTTTTTTGATGGTGTGGCTATAAAACTGATTTCCACTGTATGGTTTTCCTGATATGTATATTGGACTGGAGCTGCAGTAAAAATACATGACAAATATTTTACAAACAAAAAAGATGAAAGAGGATTGCCTCCTAACAGCACAGAAACACAGCTGTTACCCAGTTCTCAGTGACAGAAACCATGTGGTGCTAGCCTTGCAGTTTAAATCCAACCTCTTGGTGTCACGTACTGTTTCTCAGTCTCTTTGGGATTCAATGCCAAGTATAGCACACCCTAGATCCTCCGACAGTGTGATTTTTAGGGCATTCTCATGGGATTATCATGGTATTCAATCTAACTGGCACACAGATGAAGTGAAATAAAAACAAAGCAGCACAGTGTTCAGGAGACACCAATACAACCCAAAACTTTCATGTTATTCATGGACAGATCTTTGTTCTGTGACCTTGACTAGCCAGTGTACCACCAAAAAATATAGAGACTGCTCATTGGTTTTCATTTTCTCTGGATGTTTTTGCTTTCCCTCTTCTTTAGTAAGTGCTGGGACAAAGTTGGAATTACAAAAAACAAACAAAAAAAGGGGAGGGGGAAGGAAATCAGAGTATATTGGCAGGGAACATAAAAAGAGAAGAAAAATGAGACCCATCTGAAAAAATGGAACATGACAGTCATATAAAAACTCATACTACAAACTCTGACTCTCTGGGAACAGATGATAGCAGAGATACTGCTGCACACACTGAACTTAGGAGGCTGAATAGAGGGGAGAAAACAAGCAAATGTGATTTCTTCACCATAAAACAGATTCTCTAGAAGTGAAAGAAAAGCAGGACTCTATATGGATAAAAACAGATTTTCATGTATTTCAGTGTGACAAGTTATGCTAATGAAATCCTCGATCACACAAATTCATGCCTAAAGTGCACTGACTTCAGGGTTTTAAAATGAAATTATTATGAAAGTGTTACCAGCATCATAATTGTTATGTTTCACACTTGGTACCATTTATTTTCCACCCTCTGCTCAAAACACAAACTATCACTTCCTTTGAACTGATTGCTCTTCACCTGCAAATTCCTTGTCTTGGATCTTAATTCAACACATTTAGACCCAAAACCTACTGGCTAAATATTCATTAAGCCAAACTGATTTACTAATTTGCATGAGATTCTTGCCATTTAAAATTACTGCTGTGCAAAATTCAGCCTTCATTAGAGAAGTTCAACTCAACTCCCTTAGTGATATTTCTACCACAGAGCAGAATCCAGTTTCAAAATTACATTAATAGTCTGGTGTCTAAGAAATGTCTGTATTCCCAGTGCAGCAATACCTAAGCATCTTAAAATATTTTATGTCTTGACATCAGAATGATGTTTTTACTTTTAATTGGAATCTAAAGCACAATGGGCTAAGTGATTTGCCCCAGGTCTCACAAAATGGCCGTGATAGGAAAGGAAATTAAATCCAGATTTCCTGAGTATAACAAAGCAAATGCTTAGGTTTTGGTTTGCTACTTGACCAATAACAAATTAACGAAAAAAAAAAAAAAAGAGTTGACCAAAACCCATTTCTTTACCACATTTTAAAAATAACTACCTAAATAAAATAGTACAGTTATTTTTAGTTTTTCAAACCACCTAATTCAAATTTATGGTGTTTTCTTTTCTTTAAATAACTTTCTTCATATTATTTTCCTCGTTATTGGATCATTTTGCCAGTTTTCAGATCCAGAAACCCCCAGGAGGTGAAGCTTTGAAAACAGGAACATTTTTTTCTGCCTTTTATATTTGTGTTGGCCTGAACTCTCTAGTCCTTCAGTCCATCTCTGTGACTGTTGTTCTGGAGTTAAGTACAGTAATTTCACACCTATAAGGCATACCGGCGTATAAGGCGCACTTCTAGGTTATTGACGATTTCCCATACTTTGTCCACATATAAGGTGCACCAGTGTATAAGGCGCACTGGTTTTTTTGCAGCGAGGATCTGCACGCAACAAAGCAACGAATTAGTAACGGATTGCAGGCAGGTGCTCAATTTGCAAACATTTTTCACGGATCGGCGCTGCCTTTAAACGCAGCCGCAGGCACCCTCCCAGTGCTGCGGGCCCTGGCACTCCCGCCCGCCCCCGGCACCGGCTGCGGCGGCGCTTGCGACTCTCACTTCTGGGTTGGCAAATCTTTGTACTTTGTCCATATATAAGGCGCACAGGAGTATAAGGTGCACTTCTGGGTTTCAATCAAAATTTTAGTCAAAAGGGTGCGCCTTAAATGCATGAAATTACTGTAATTGGAGGTAAATAAAATGTTTGCCTCAGAAAGCTGTCCGTCTTGACACCACAGAGCCAGTCCAACATTGCAGGAGCAAATTCTGCCACACAGAACCACAAACAAGAATCCAGCTATCCCTGGCACCTTTTCACACAGCTCTATCTGGAAAATACCCAAGTAACTCCCACTTCACTCCGGTGAAAGTTTTGTCTCCCCCCTGCAGACCTTTGACAAGAGAAAACAGCTGACTTAGATGGCAACAGGAAAAGTTCCATGTCCAGACTCTAATAAGGACAGCAAAGCCAGAACTGGAGCAGTTTCCCAGGTCTTGCAGCAGCCATGACCTCCAGGGAAACTGCTGCACTGGTTCCATGGTTATGGCACACCTTCCACGGCTTACTTCCCCAAACTCCTGCATTTTTCTTCTCTCTAAAAACTCATTAGATCCTTCGATAAACACACAATGTGACATCATTGAAATAGAAGCCAGGGGGCTGAAGAAGGAGCTGGAGATAAAAAACTAACTTTCCTTTTAGACATGGAATAAGACAAGCTCACAAAGAGGCAGTGTTTCAGAGCCAAGGAGTCTTTTCTGAGCCTCCTTGTTTGGTTTGAGGAGCTCAGTTCTAAGACAGCAAGTATAGCTATTGTGTCTCTCAGAATTACTTAACCCTGTATGGCCCTGGCATTTAAAAGAAACCTGCAAGTCTCAAATACATTTATTTGTAGCTTAACTTCTCCTGGCAATGTAGGAATAATAACTAATGCAATGAATTGACACTAAGCCTTTTCATATATTGTGCTTAAAGAAAGTATATTGGAACAACAGGATCTTTAGGCTACACATCTGCCTTAATGACCTTGGATTATTAAACCCAAAAACATTTAAAAAAATCATTGTCATCTCTTTTTAGGTAGTCTTTCTTCTTAGTAGTGTTCTGTTTGTACCAAGAAGCCAGGCAGAACAATTTCATTTTCTGCTGATTTTAAATCAGTTCACCTTGATTTTAGTATAGAAACAAATGGTTGTTGTGGGACAGGTTCATAGTAGAGCAGGCAGACTTAGAAATTATTTCAATCCAACTCTCAGTTTACAGAAGAAGTGATTTATTTGTAAATTGCAAACATATTTTATTTTTTAAACACTTTTTAGAAAGTTTGGCAGCAAACCTATGTTTTTGACTGAGTACATGAAACAGAACTCAGGAAAACCAGCAAACCAGTGTCTTTTTTTACACAATCCACACAAATCCAGAGTGATTTTACCAATGGTGGTGACATTCATTTGGATTTACAACTGTATGAAATGGTAATGCCTGTAATTTTGTTGCTTGTGTATAGGCAATAGCTGAGACATCTTAACTTCCATTAAGCCTTTGGCCCTATCTGAATATTCTATTCTATTAATATAAAAAGAATGTTTCATTATTTAAAAGAATCTGGAGAGGAGCAGGAGCATGGGACAGATGATTTAAAATTCAGTGAAATAAGTGTTGATTGTGGAGACCCTGGTTGTGTTCCATGGCGTGGTGGAGCTCACAGCACAGAAGTGGAACCACAACCACACTGCTCCAGCCTTCCCTAGGGTGAGCCCAGGGCAGACACAGCTCAGGAGTGACTGCTTACAAAGCCACCTCCATCACTGCAGCCATCATAACTAAATGGTTTACCCTCTCCGCCCAGCCCAGAAAGATTCCTTTCATTCCCACTTGAGCCAGTACAATTTTATTCCCCTTTAGCAACAAGCAGGGAGCCCTGAAGATCAGTTCCCACAGCTGGCCCACGGTGACAATCCCTGCAACCTCACTGCATATCCGAGCCCTGAATATTCAAAGTGGGATTTTTGATGCCAGCCTTTAGGAGGTAAACAAATCCAGCCTTAAAGGACATTAATAATCCAAACACAGAAGCTCTCTTTGATAGGAATCTGTTTACAGCATAATTTGTATTCTTCCCCCATAGCTAAGAGCACCTTTCCAGCACAGATGTACTGGAGAGTGTCTGAATTAGAGAGTGGATCACAGCTTCTTGTTTTATATTCCCTGGGCACACTGGCCCCCTTGAATAAGCCACATTTTGCAGATGAGGGTTTGTGAGCTGCCTAAAGACATGCTGCATGCTCTCCTCGTCCCTCAGCCAGTCTTAGCCCAGAATCTGCATCGAAGATTTTGCTTTTCCATACATTTCCCATGGGAGCTTATGCACTATTGTAATCTGTCTGAGCCTCTGACCCTCGAGGGCAGGTGGGCAGAAGTTCACCCTGGGTGCAGCAGTGGGGTCAAACATGCTTTTAAGGAATGGATGCCATGAAATGGGTCTTTTAAACGTGACAGTTTGCATTCTCTATACCAGGATGAGTGAGACTCTGAGTTTCTCAGCCATACTGTAGAGCTGAAAAAATGCAAACTCAGAGCATTTCCACCCCAGATCACAATCCAGGTTGTTGGCCATGACTCCCACAAGTGGAAGCTGATGCGTTTGCATGAACTCACAGGGACAAACTTTCTTTCCCTCCACTGCCTTCATTTTCCCCTCACTTTTGGGCCTGTGCTTTGCAGCTCTGGGGAGACAGTTACCAGTGTGACAAGCATGTCTCCTCTACAGCCCAAGAAGGTAAAGAAGAAGAAAGAGAAGGAGAAACTGGAGCAGCCACCAGCCATCCCAGCAAAAGGTATGAAAGCAGAGGCACAGAGGGATTTCAGATCCTGAGCACAGCCATGGAGGGAGAGCAGAGAGTGGGATGTCAGCAATATCTTGCACTTTGTCTCTCCTGTGAGGTGGCCTGTTCTTGCTCCCGTCTGTGGGGGAGGAAATGCCCTGTACCTGCTGCTGGCACAGGCTGTCTCCTCCCTGCAGCTTTAGCCATTCTGAGATGCTTCTCAGTGAGTCCAAGCAGGAGGTGTCAGCTCCCACTAACTGAGGAGAGAGGGGAACCTCTGCAGCAATATTCACCCTACTCATAGACATGATTAAAGTTAGGCAAGTGGAAATTACCTATTGGGGGTATTCTGAGGGAAGCCAGCACATTGCACCCCTTGAAACTGCTGGTGCACTTGGGAAGTGAAACAAACCGAGCAGACAAGACCAGCCTCTTGGGGACTTCATTTTCCTGGAGGGTTTGCAACTCAGAGTCAGTTTCCCAAACTCTTGGGTGTACTGTGTGAGCAATGCTGCCAGTGCTGAGCAGTGGTAGAGAGGAGGGAAAGGACCTCAAGATTTACTGTGGGTTGGGTGACAAATTATCGGTTCTCAGGGGTATTCTTGCTCTAGCGTTTGCATTCAAACAGCATGTCTTGCATATCAGATTCTTTAATCTTATTAATTTTTGTAATTCAAAACATTCATTGTGCTTCTTTGTATAATATCTGAAATAGGATTAAATTCAATATATAAGTACATCCATTTGCTTCTAATTTGCTATTAATATGTAATTTATAAATTGCTTATACATATACTAAAAGTGGATGATAATAATATGAAATTATCCCTTAATATTTATTTTTGTAGCTCCAATTGCCAATAATTTCCCAAAGCCCAAGCTTCTGAAACCTCAAAGAAAATTGATCCTGGTGAGTAATTTTCTATGACATAATTTTCTGCCTGTTCTTCTTTCTCAATACAAATGCTGTAATGTTGCCAGAACTCCAGGTTCAGATATTATAAATTGCCTTAAAAATCATACAGCTCCTTTTTTTTTTTTTAAAGTAGCAATTTTTCAAGTAATGCGTTATCTTGGTTCTTTTCATTTTGAGCATCATGTTACACTGGATTATGTTTTCCAGCTTACTAACAGTTGTCATGTCCACAAACTTGGCCTGTCCTTAAATGAAACTTGGTGTTCATTCTCACGTGCTTGTGGCAGCTAGTGTTTTGGAAAAAAATACTAGTTACTGACAGAATCATAACTGCACTGTTTCCACTTCTTTTGGACTTTTCAAGAGAGAAATGGGAAGCCTTATTCTGCACTTCACTGGTTTAAGTCAGAAGTGCCTTGAATTGCAGGAATAAGATGGATATATATAGTTCATACTAGGGAAAAGCCTTTCATGTAACATTTTCTCTTGGGTATGAGTTTCTGTTTGAAAAATACCCTTGCCAGACAAATCAGATGGATGGTGAGATGTTTCTCTGCTCTCGTAACAAAGTAGTGCCTAGACAAGACATCCACTGGAAATAGAGTGACAGAGTTTTATACCAGCTCACTTCAGATGCCTGTAGGTGCAGTGGTCTGCTGTGCTCCCTGTGTGGGCAATAGAAAGAGATGAGTTAGAGTTGGACTCTAATGTTCCTGGTAATTCAGACTACTGCTCTGAGTTATCTTTTGGGAATCCTTTCCTCCTCCTCTGGCAATAGACATCCCAGAGAGACCAGCTTGCTGTATTAGGTGAAGGTGGATGCCTAAAATGATGCCACTAGAATAATTCAAATGCCATGTGACGGTTTCACTTTCAGATGAGGCTTAGAATTGGGAACCTTCCCACCAATTGTGAGTAAACAACCCCTATTTTTTACTACCCTGAATACCTGGACATAATGCCAGTTGACTCGAGAACAGTTCAGGTAATATCTTAGACAATTTTGCTGCTTTGCTATGGAGCTCATCATTCCTCTGCTGGTCCTGCTGGGATTGCTCCTTGGCCAGACTCTGCTCATACAGGCCAGGCTTTGGCAGAGTTTTACAGCTCCATGTAGAAGGCCTTATGTTGACACAGGTACCTGTGGCAGGCCAGCGCTCTGCTAAGAGGACAAAGACCCAGATGAGAGCATTTGGCACCAGGGGTGACAGCTCCCCTTTGCTGTGCACAAAGGGTGAATCCCAGGCACATCAGCACCCAGGCAGTCTTCAGCCCCCTTAGGAAAGCTCTCAGCAGTTAAAGCACTCAGACTCTTCCTGCAGGTCAATAAAGCACATCAGCACATGCTGAACTTGAAGGAAATCTGTTTTCAGACACTATTTCTTTCTGGAATAATTCCAAGGATAGCCCTCAAGTAGATGTTGGCTCTTCCCTTCCTGCTACCCAGCACCAGTCAAGGTCCAAACACTTTGGAGGTGAGCAGGAAAAAAGCCTTTTCAAGCAATAAAACCAGCTTTGGCTCCCCTAGCACAACTGAGTATCCATACACTGCATGCAGCCTGCTAACTCTGTTTAATGTCTTGCTGTAGGACTTCAGCTGTTTCCACATGTTGCTCTCTTCCATTTCATATTCCACCTCAGAGTGCACCTGGAGAGATGGAGCAGCCCACAGAAAGTACACAATCTATGGACATGAGTTAGTTTAAGTTAAAAAGTGATCCAACAAATATGGACACACCTAGCAATAAAGTGCATTAAGGGACAAAGTAAACTAAACCATTGTCAGTCTATAAGGCACATTCAGAAGCTGAGAAGGGCACTTCCCAGAGCAGTTTCCTAGTCCTGGTCCTCTTGCCTCCTTTTACAACACAGTTGTCTATGTTTTTGTATTCTCAGGAAAAAATAATCCATATTTTCTGCTTTTAAACAGCTGTTTATCAGCGAGGAAAATTAAACTAATTATAATTAAAGAAATTTAAAGAAAGGTAAAATTGCAGAAAATACAGAGAAAAAGACATATCAAACACATCTAAATAAAACTTTTGTTATTTTTAGCAAACTTGTCTCCCCATTTTAATTCTCAAAAACTTCTCAATTTTAAATTTTCCATCTGTTTTGGGGCAAAAATAATTATAAGCATCCTGCCAAATCTCTGCAGGATAAAATAACCTTTTCTTTCCAACTATAATGATTGCACAGCTGGTGTCTATACTAGGCCTTTTTTCATGATGGCACACACTTAACCACGTAATCACTACTGCAAAGACAGACACAAATTGCTGAGTTTCTGGGCTACTTCTGCAGCTTCCCTGTGCAACCTAAGGAAGGGACTATATTGGGGCACCAGGAGAATATTCTAGAAAACCTAACAAGCTAGAGTGTAAAGGAACATTACAAAATAATTCCAGTGTTTTGGGAAATTTTTTTGTAATAGCCTAAATACCAGCAAAATTATTTCCAGAGGACATATGCTTTTTGTTTCTTGAAAGATGTTTATAATAAGCTAGAGAATTTCTTTTGCTGTTAACGTGCTAGAGTGGGTTGCAGTATAATTTTACAAGAACACAATAACCTGGATAAAATATAGACATAATCGCAATGAAAATTAAAAAAAAAGAGTGAGAGAGAAAAGCCTAATACCAAGTTCAATTGCACAGCTTTGAGTAAAGCCTTTTAAATACTCTGCTTAAGTCATATTGCTTTTGCTTTAGCCAGAATAACAATTCTATGCTCCCCCTGTTGCACAAATATTCCCCATCAGTGTCATTCTCTATTAGTATCAATGAGAAATGTGTACAGATCAAAGGAAATAGAGATGCTGAAATGCAGAAGGGGATGTTTTTTATAGCATGCAAGAAGCATAGAGAGTCATTATGAAGAATAAAATTCTGGGGGCCCACAAACTCTTCTCTCTGTGGGCTGTTCTGCTCTAGCCTTAAGTACTTAGCCCTTTGAGTTGGTAGAGATAAATCTTCTGCTTCCTCAACCAAATTTTCTGGCAAGACTTTGATTGCCTCCTAGAGATTAGCTGTCATAGCCCAAGAGTGTCAGTTGCAGAACATCATCTAAATAAAAAGGCTTTACTGTCTTTTCATGAAAGTTTAAACCATCAATCTTAGGAGCTCCTATGTGATTCACTACAACCAATGGAAAGGATGTGACTTCAGGTTAGATAAAACCTTCAAATTTTTACTTATGCAAAATTTTTGTTGACTTCATCATTTTTACACTTAATTTTAAGGGGAGATAATACAGGCTTATAGGGAATCTTCTGATTCTGCCATTGACATTCACTCTGCTATATAATATAAATAACGCACTTGGAAATCAGGTAAATATCTTCTGTATTACAAATCACCCCCTTGGGCTTAGTTCTTCAAACATATCCACGTAAATGTCACAGTCCACAAGAGTTGGCTTTTGTTGTTTTGCACTGACTAACCTCTTGAATAGCCTCTCTATTGAATAGAGTATATCTGGCTTCTCTTGTTCCTGTGGGACTTGTGGAGCAGAGTCCTCTGAGTGACCATAGTGCTGAGATATTTAAGAGAAGCATCCTGCCTTCAGTTTGTACAGCATAGCAAATACAAATTAATCAATGTACAGTGCACATGGTTTATTTCAGTGTGGATTGGATCACCAGTGGCTCAGTACATGGTTACTGAGATCTGCTTTTGATGATGATGATGATGATGTAAAAGCTACTTGAGAAACAGGAAGGGATTATGGTTATCTAAGGTGGAGGGAAATTTCTAGCAGTCAGTATTTTGCAAAACTAGTAGGATTCCTCAGTAGTCTTAACTGTAGGGACCATTGGCCCTTTCCTTGAGAAAGAAGAAGGATGGGAAATACATCTGCTCAGTAATTTGTGAATTCTGAAGCTGGGAGCAATCAGGTCTTCCCTTCTACTGGATGACTTTAAATTTAAAGCTGTACCACCCTCTGTTAGAAGAGTTGCTTCCTCCACAGCATGTAACAATGAGTGCTAATTTAATCTTCCAATTTCTTAATTATTGATTGGTATAATTGATCTCCACAGACTTGCAGTAAGACCATACATATGATATACAAAAGAATGGTGACCAGTTTTTCCCTTGACTCCCTGTCATTCTTTATTATTTCCATTTAGTCCTAATAATTCCTCTCTCTGTAAAATGAATAATCCTTTTCTTTTTTTTTTAAGTTTCTCCATAGGATGTGAGAGGCCCATAGGACATGGATATCATTTGCACATTCAGGTTGACATTTGGAATTCAACCTGCTCAAAGCTACTGAGTTATGCTTGCTTCCCTATGCAGATTGCAGTTGCTATCTTTACCCTCAAGAAGGAATAATTTGTATAAATAGGTAATATTTCTTGTTGGATCTGGGCTGAGACTTGTGTATTTACAAAATCCCACAATAGAGATGATTTTTGTGAGATGACACGTTTGAAGTAACAAAAATGTCACCAGTGAAGTGAAAACTTCTAATTACTTTGTTGGCTTTTTTTGAATGATAAGAAGGAATCAGCCTGATTTCCAGCAATGTCGGTTGAATCTAGGAATAACTGCAACTATAAAAGCAATAGAGCATTAGCAAAGGTGTCCTGGTTTGGAGGACAGATGTCTGCTAAGAAGGGCAGGAACCTCTCTTTGAAATGGAGAATATAAATCCCCTCTCTCCAAATTATTATAATCTTGAAATTAAGGGGCTCTCAGGCAAAGATTTAGGAACAATGGTTCTTTACTAGGGAAATTAAAATAGAAATACAGTACTACAAAGAAACAAACCCCAAACCCTGACAAAGTCAGAATACAACCTGACACCCCATCAGTCAGGGTGTTGGTGGCAGTTCAATTAAATGGTGGCTGCAGTCCTTATGCAGAGTTAGATGTGATTCAGTTGAAGCAGTAGTCCTGAAGAAGATGCAGTTTCCCTCTGAAGATCCAATGATGATGTGGAAAAAGCCCTGTTTTCCTCTGGAGTACAGGGGAAAAAGGGCTGCCTTAGTGTCCCAAAACCCCTGTTTTTATCCTGGTAAGAAACGTTGTGCTCTTCCCTGGCTGGAGCAACTTCTAATGGGATGAAGCAATCTTATCAGTTCTACAGTGGGACTCAATGGGCCATCAGCAGAAGATACCTCCCTGGAGGAAGGATGGGTTGTGAAAAGATAAAGAACACTGCCCCACCTGGTTTCAATGGATGGCCCATTAGCAGAATATCTCCCACAGAGATAAGAATCACTGCCCCCACCCTCAACAGATGGTGATAGAATAAATATCTTTTATCACATCCTGTATTGTAACCCAAGACAAAAGGTGAGCATGATCTTCTCCCAAAACTCATTCAAAGGAACTTACAAACCATCTTCGTCCCTAATTCTGTAATCATAACTTCTGTGGGATTCAATAACAAAATTTAGATGCAGTGGTGAAAGAGTCTTCACAAATTGTTCTAGATATTGTTCTCAGAGAATATAGGAAACATTTTATGCTGCAGGGAGTAAAAAATAGGCATCTTAATGGGAAAAGACCTGCCCTTTTAAACAGATAGTGTCCTAAAAAACATAATTACTACTCTCCATATTTTCCAATGTCATATTTCTTAGCTTTGGCACGGAATGTCTCTCTTGATATTTCAGCACTCTTACTAGCCAGTAGAAGGATTTCTAGAGAATAAGTAATTTTGCAGGTCTAGTTTCAGAACTTCTGCACAAGTAATTTCTGAAGCTCCTCTGTTCCAGGACAATCTCTGGCTTTCCACTAGCAGTCAAATCACTGACATTGGTAAACACTTGAAGCTCTGAAAAAGCAAAAATTCTGAGTTATGGCACTGTCTTAATGATGGAGTCACCCCATCAAAGTTCATAGGGTTTGAACATTAAGTGTATCTGTGGCCCTCAGGAACACTACTGATTTCAGCACATATTATAAGGGGAGGGATTTTCCAATGGAGATTTAAACATTGGGCTGTCAAAGGTTAATCCTTTTCTCTCTTAAGCTACAGTGAGTTTTCTCTTGCCTGACCCCACTGCCAGCAAGTGCTTTCTCCAGTGTCCCTGGTGGCCCAGACAAGGGACTTTCAGCCCTTCCACCAAACATGCTGGATCTTTGCTTCAGCACATCCTCACTTTCACCTCCATCACTGACCCTTCAGGGATGGCCAAGCTGGCAGCCATATTCCCCCCTCCATAGCTGTAAAAAACAGGTGCTTTGAACGGGAGATATGCAGAGGAGATGATGGGCTGTCCCCTTTCCCTCAGGCTGCACTCAGCATGCAGTGTCCATCCTCCTGGGCATGCATTCAGGGACAGCCAGCAATCTCTTCCTGTGCTAACACAGCCCGACCAGCTGGCCTGGGGAGCCCTGTCTGGACACTTTCTGATGGAGTGTGCTCCGCAGTGACACTGGATGCTCCTGAGATCTGCCATCTGGACAGTATCTGCATTTTTTCTGTGGAGCTTTTCACCGACTGTGACTACAAAACAGGATGTTTCTCAAATATTAAACGAAAAAGGCCAAAGAGCCAAGTTTGGCTTTTGCAAGATAAAGAGAGAGAAAAAAATTGTAGTTCCAGAGTATGCTTGCTGAGAAGAGTTCCTTCCTGGCAGTGGGGCAAGGCTGCTTGCCATGGAGTGATCTGGTGAGAAAAGTGCAATTCCTAGAGACTGGGTCAAACAAACAATAGCAGCACCTCTTGTCTCTGTCCCTTTCCCATCTGCACTTCTGCAGCATCCCTGGGCACCACGTGTGCACCCAACATCAGTCAGGTGGCAGTGTGCCATGTGCTGGCCATCACACCGGCAAACATCTGCAGAATTGGCAGGGTTTTATCCTCACTGACCTAATCCATTCACCCATCAGTGCAGTGCAGGGCATGCCAGCCAGGGTGGAGTTTCATTTTCAAGTGTTACTGCAGGAAACCAGAGTTACTAAAAATACTATGAAGCTCTGACTGGAATTTTCTAATTTCAGAATCATAGAATGGCTTTAGAATGGATCTTAAAGATCATCCAGTTCCAACTCCACTACCATGTGCACTGTTTGGGACATATGCTTGTTAAATCCAGAAAACTGAGACGCAAAAATTCAATTTCATCTATAGGTTTTTTTTTTAATCTCTGTGTAAAAGTCTCTCTGTATCCTATCTCAAACAAAAACTTCATTATATGTGATTATCTAGACACTGAATTCAAAGGGGCAATGCAGCAATACTCTACAAAATATTTAAGACTGTAATGAACTGGGAAGTCAGACCTTTTCTGCTCATTTTTGACAGTAAACTAAAAATTCACGTCGGGTTTGTCATCTTCATGATAACATGTGTGGTCATGGAACAGGGAGATTGCAGCAGTCTCTTAAGTGCAAGTTGGCATCAGTTGTTTTTCCAGAGAAGTTAAATGTATGAGGTTATCACTTTCTTGTTTTCTTCATACCTAATTAGAAATTTGGATAAGAGTAGTTTTAGTTAAAACTTCAAAAACTTTCAAATCTGACATTGCTCACAGTAAACATCCTTGAGGCTTCCAAGAAGCAAACAAACAAACCAGCTAGGCCTGGTAGGAGCAAAATTGACATTCCTGGTAATTAGGAAATAAAATTCTGAATAATTTTGATTAAAACCTCAACCCTTCTAGTTAATTTGTAACACATTTTTATATGAGACAAACCAAATGCAAACAAAACTTGATATACACATACTTTAGTTTCTTTGACATATTCACATGATAGACCTTGCAGATTACTTAATAAGAAAAATGTTCCTATAAGTGAGCTCTTTTGAATAGTTGCCAATGGGAAGTCCTGTGACTGGAAGAAACTAAAATTAAACTGGAAGAAACCTGGAAGAGGAATAATTTTGTATTTGCCAGAAGATACACTGGAAAATCATAACTCTTTCTAATTTATATTTTGGCAAAGTAAATGATCCCAAGATGAGAAAACAGACATACAAGATAAATACTGTCTCTAGGAATGCCACATTGGAATAGAGTCATACTCGAAGAAATCATTTCAATATTATTTTAGAACAATGATGCAACTTTTTGGGAAAGGATGTTGTAGTCCTAGAGACCCCAGTGACCTCCTAGAGGAAGAGCCAGAATAGAAAGAGAGGGATGAATGGCCAGTCATTCATTGTCTCTTCCTCTTCTGCCCTGCCCTCCATCCCACCTAGAACACGTTATTAAAGTCACACAATTGTTCCAGAAAGCACATAGTGGCATAGTTCCAGGTTTGCACTGCCAAGACAATATCCAATCCTAATGAGAGATGAAATTGTAGAATTAGGGTTTTCCCCACCCCCCCCTTTCTGTTCAAAAAAGTTGGTTTTGGACAAACAAACCAGCAAAATTAAATTAAACATATGGTTGATAAATGAAGTGAGGAAGAGTGTATGGACTAAAAACCTGGCTACCACAGGTACTTAAAGTACTGTTGGCTCCCATGCACTGTTATTACACATCTTTTGCTGAAAACTGTATACCTTTCACAATTTTGAACCTCCTGTGTGTTTCCTCATATTTTCAATCAAATTATTACATACTAGAAATATGCATAAGGGAAATTATTCTACACATTTTATGGTGTGCTGTTGCTTGTAGCAGTAATTGAAGTACCTTTTCCACTTATGAAAGTACTAATTTTATTTGGTTTTATTGCTTTTCTAGATGCAATTATTTATTTAGTGTGTTTTGGCTTTATTAAATTATGTTTACTATAGGAACATCATAAAAATGTATGAAAGCAACACATCAACCACTACTGCCCAATGACTTATTTTGGGGAATCTAGTGTTATTTTTCATATCCAAACATAATAGAATAAGGTAAGAATAAAGAGATAATCTACACTGGAAAACAATGCAATTTTGAGATAATATAATAAAACACCTGGACAATATGATTTCATAAATCTTACTTCTAAAATTTACATGAGCTGGGCGTTAGGGTGGCTATTTTAGGATATGCGGCATTTTCTAAATGGAAACATAACAAGAAATATGATTAAACAATAAAGGGGAAAACGTATACAGATTTAGCTTGTCCTGAACAACTGGTTCCTACAGAACAATGGAAATATTTCTACCTCAACAGATGTACTGCATAAGACTTAGGAAATGTAGAGTTTTGCTATGGCAGTGACCAACAGCTTTGTTTCAAAAGTTTTATCAGATTTATTTTTAGGAGGCTTTTCACATGCAGTGTATCATGCATTGAAGGTCTGATGTGACACTAAAACTGGCAGCAAAATTCCCAATACCTTCCAGCAGAGACTGAATATACTGTCATACACTAGAATAAAATCTTCAGCATTTGTTGGTGTTGCTGTGGTGTCCACCCTCAATGTAACTCCTGTATTTAGCTTCTGTATTGCAAAACTGGATAGACAGGCACTTATCATTTGAAATTTCAAAAGGACTCTTTAACATAAAAGCACAAAACAACTGAAGTACCTAGAAACTGAAGTTAATACTTTCAGGATAGAAAGAAAATGGCAATATAAAAATTTTTCAGGCATCACAGAAATTGACCAAATGTTTTTTCAAAGTCATTAAGCCAAGGCCAGGATAGGAGAGATGTCTTTCTAAACACTGTGGTTCAGTTCAGTCCTAATATATAAACAAAGAAAATAGATGTTTGATTTCTCTTACAGTCTGGATCCACAGGAATTCCTTTTGTCATTACACCAGAGAATTCAGTGCAAGCAGGAGATTTTCTGTGTTGTCAACAGCAGAGCAGTTGATGGTGAATGAGGACCAGAAGTTGAGATCAAATAAGGCGGCACATGTAGGTGGGAGAGGGAGGGAAATCAGTGAGAGCAGAGAAATGCAAAGGTGCAAATCCTGCAGGCAGTGCCCTGCAAAGGGCTTGTACTCACAGTGCTCACAGCAGCTGACTTCACTTGCAGCAGCAGCTACACACATTTTTGAGGATTTGTTCTGCAGGGAAGAAGCAAGATCAAATTAATGCTGGCAAAGTGTAAACATTTTCACCCTGATGAAAACAACTTGAAATGCTGAGTGTGAGAAACTGTCAAGGCAAAAGGAGAGGATTCCAGAGCAGTGCAAAGGACAGGAAGCAGGGGAGCACAGGGACTGATTTCAGAGATGCTTATCTTTTTAGGCAGAAGACAATACAGTAATTATTCTAACACATTTCAAGGAAACAGGAATCATTTGTGTTAAATCAGAAATGAATAAGCAATAAATAAAATGTGAAACTTTTGGCCTTGGCAGATATTTATAATTTCTTCTTAACATTTAAGGACTGTGTAGAAAATCTTGGTTTATGAACTTTTGAGTCAGTTTTGAGTTTACAACTGCCAAAGCATTTCCTAGTCTGAGAGATGCAACCTTTTCATGTGCAAAAATTTGCATGGCTGAAATGTTTTGCTTTTTTAATTGTCTTCTGCACTTCAGCTTGAGGATACCAGTTATTCAGCTAGAACACAGTACTCAGAAATATAAAGAACAAATTCTCTAGTTCTTCACTTGCCTAGGGCTGTAGAACTTCACCCGTTTTCAGGAGGCAAGGACCTCAGTCTTCTACAGATGAACTGAAATCCGTTTCAAGTACTGAGAGTCTCACATACAGTTCCACAGCAACTCTTTTATTTGTTGCTGCATTTTCTGAGGTGAATTAGACACGAACAACCCACTCTCAACTGAGCAAAATGCACGGAGTACAATACAAGATTTTCCTCCTCTGAGCCACCTGAGTCTGAACGAAGCTGCCAGTATCAGTAGGCAGCTTCTGCTACACACAAGAAATTTTCAGTAAATTTTATTGACCATCTCCCTTAGCTAAATTTCATAGTTGTCAAATTCAATCACTGTAATACAGCAGACAGTTTTGGTGGTATGGCCTTTATTCTAAACTCTGAACTCATCTGTAGCTTGGCGAAAGTGGTGAAATTCCACTGGACTGGCAGTAATTCTATCCAGTTTTTTCTGCCCTTCTGTGTATTTTTAACATATTTTGGTTCTGTTAAGAAATACACTGAGAGGTTTTGTGAGTGGCTATGATTAGAGATGTAACTGGTCCAAGGTTTACAGCTGGAAAGCAAGTCTGGCATATATCTTTCAGATTGTGAAATCTGCAATAAATAAAATGGGGAAATTTAGTATTAAGGAGGCTGAACATTTTGCTAACATACATCTTTCAAATCTGTAATATTTGAATTGTCAAAATGTTCTGTGTTTGTGAAATTAGAAGCTAACCTGAAAATCCTACTTAGCCTGTTTCCTATTTTTAATATTATTTTTATTTCATCTTATATGAACTAGCTCTAATGCAGAGTAAAGTGATTAACAACATTAGAATGGGTAGGAGAAGAACTATACCCAATGTTATAAAATATCTACATTCAGCGGTAATGGCATTATAATGAATTTGTTGGTTCTGTTTTGCAGCCAAAAATCACAGAGGAGAATTTAACATATGCAGAACTTGAACTGATGAAGCCAATTCAGGAAGCCAAAGGCATTTCCAGTATGACAGTCTACGCACAGATACTCTTTGAGGAGAACAAGCTGTAATGGTTCATGCCTGTATAAATGTCCTTTATCTGTGTTCTATTTAATTCTTGCTATGCTGTTTATTTATAAAAATCATGCAAATGTCCTTATTTTTTTTATTTCCTTTCATGCACTTCTATTTTTCTATGAGACTTTTAAACATGATGTAGTTGAAAGTAATTATAGAAAAAGCAGCTGGTCAACAAGTGACATCTCAGAGATACCCTTTGTAGTGTTCTGTACCCCTGTTGGAAATGGACTCAAGTCCCACCTGGGGCATTTCTAACAGTAAACATTATTCCTTCTTTAATGTTAATGTGATGAGTCCAGCTGCAAACATCAGAATCTTAGCAAGCCTTAGGAGGACTAATGGCAGGATCCGTGCCCATCAACCTGCTACTGCAGGAAAAGACCACTGACCATGAAAATGGCCCAGCAGAAAATATTACAGTAATTTCACTAATATAACCTGCACCTTTTTCACTGAAGAATCCAGCCTACCCCAGTAGTGCTGCTAATCATCAGGTGCGCCTCATTTATGCACAAATCCCAGTGAAATGCCAACCCAGAAGTGAGAGCCGGCCGGGGAGGGTGCCTGGGGCTGCCTTTAAAGGCTTCGCTGATCTATGAAAACTGTTGCAACTTGAGCACCTGACACTAAACCCCACACTGGTGCGATTCTGTTACTAACTCGTTACTTTTTCGCACATGGATCCTCGCTTTAAAAAAGAAAAAAATGTGGCTTATATATGGACAAATCCCATGGGCTACCCAGATGTGCGGCTTATAATTGTAAAATTACTGTAGCTCAGTAAAGCTGAGACTTTTTTCTACAGCCAAGGAAAAGCTAAAATTACTTTCTCTGCTTTTTTCCCCCTTCTCCAGAAATAGTTAAAAAAGTTTGTCCTCTCTGTTGTCAAATTCCCTTTCTAAATCACATTGTCTTAAAAAATGTATATTACTTTTAGTATGGTGTTTGAAATAAAATATTTCAAAATAATCTGAAGGAAACATTTATAGTTAAATCCCCATGATTTCAGGAAGAATATTCATAGCATGAGAACATCTCCTGGGATTTGATTTTTTAAAATTCTGATTTGGAACAGGAAAAAATTGATAGTGAGTAAAAATCTGAGAGAACCAGGACACTGCTTTTGGTCTTGGTTTAGGTTGGTATTTCCAAACCTGAAGAAGTTTCCTCCGATAGGCTGCACTAATGAGCTGCTGATGTAGGGGGAAAAATTACACAGCTTCTTCTTCAGTATTGAGCAGACTCTGTAAAGCCCTGCTGACTTTGTGAGCTGTCAAAAAGATGTTTGTTTCACCTTTGCATTATCCCAGGATTTAATCACCCACCAAAAGGGCATGATATCTTTCCTTGTTCTGTGATCAGGTACTGGACTTTCAGTGACAATAGCAATCAACTCATTGACCAAAACCAAATTGGTGCTGAGTCATTCAACATTCAGGGATTTTGGAACAGCCAGTTTAACTGATTATTCAGAGAGGACATCTGTAATGCAGACAGCTGTTTAAAAGGCCTTAGAAAAATATAGAATTTATTAGTTGCTATTTTGGAATTTTAAATCCTAACACATTAATGATTTCACCACTTAGCTGTGAAAACTTTAAGGTTTAGTTACAAACATTTCTTTTGCATAGAACTGGCCATTGTGCCCATTGTTCAGAAGAATCCTCTACTGTATATTTATGCCTAGCATGTTAATGAATACCGTTCTTCATGTATTAATATTCTATATATTCTTGTTTATGTTTGATATCTAATTCCCCAAAATAACAGTTAATTGAAGTGAATAAATTACCCTTTTTTTATAAGACTTGTTATCTTAGTCTCTGTAGGATTTATTGCTTCCTAGAGAAGGATGTTGCTTCCTAGATTGAAGGACATATGTTTATCTCTTACACAGCATTTATAAAGTCACAGCATTTAGAAAGTCACAATATTTGGAATTGAATTCTTTATTCTGCAGAAAATGCCAGCTTTTCAAATGTTTTATATTTGGAGCTGACTTCAAATGGCATCAGAATCCTGAAAGGCAGCAGACCAGCTGAGTGAAACAAGGCCAGAAATATTACTCTGGAGAACTCTTATCTTTCCAAGCAGACATTTCCTATATATTTTCTTATGCAATGTCCACCTAGATTTAATAATGTCAGATCATATCACTGGGGAAAGGAAAACATCATCTTGTAATTAATTACACATTTATAAGTGTCAAAGCAATCCACTGAAAGACTACAGAGAAGAAAAATTCATTGAGTGTAATATACTTTAGTGTGAGAAATGCAGAATAAATGGATTTAGGTCCTTTTAAGAGGAATTGCAAGGCCAAATTAATCCCTGGCCTAACTCTCTCTGGCTTTAGCAGAGCAGCAGCTGAGCTGAAGGTGGTCCTTTCATGCAAGGAGTTCCCATGAAGACTCTTAGTACCTTAATAAGTTGGTACTCTTATTAAGGTACTCTTATAAGTGCCTTATTAAGTTGGAGATTGCTGAGTCACATTATTTAGATACTCCTTCTGCTGTCATTGGTAAAACGTGGCTTTGTGCTGAAATCTTAACAAATACAGCTCTATTAGCTTCACACCAATTTAATATCAGATTATTAAATGTTAATGCACTGCACCCTATAGCTTTAAATGGGATTAGATATGTTTACAGCTTTGGTTAAATGCACCTTGTTCCTCCACATTAAATTTTATTACTGGAATCCTCCATCAGCAAATAGGAGTAAATCATATTAGTGTCACAGGATGTGTGGGGGATGAATCTGCAGCCCAAGGAAAAGGTATTTTATGACTCTTTATTACAAATTTCTAATTGGTAGGTGTGGTCAGCATGTCATTATCTCTGCAATTGCAAGCAAATTATTTGTTTTAGTATAACTGTAACGTAATTGTGGGGTTCTCTTCATTAAAAAGTTCAATAAACTTCTGTCCTTAGCCAGGGTTTGGCTGGATGCTGCTGGCAAAGGACTCAGACCAGAAAAGATGGCATTTAATGCTTAATATGTAGGTTAAATTCTGCTTTTAGAGAGCTTCTCCAAAATATCTCTGGTGAGTGATATCCAGATGCAAAGACCCTTTTTGGCTTCAGTTGAACCTGCCAGGATAAAAGATAAAATTCCTAAATTTTACTGCATAATGAGTGGTCATCTGAGTTTTCTGCACTGATGGAAATGTACTCATTCCATGTGCTTTGTTCCACAGCAGGTTTGATTCCATTTTACTGTCTTGGTTGGGCAGATCAAAAGACTGCATGTCAATGGAAGATTATTGCATAGCAATAGGTATTTCAGGAATCTTCTTGAAAAATCCCTGTCTTGGCACCTTGTTGTGTCTCTCTTGTTCCTTACCAGCATTGCTGGGCTGTTTCCAAACTCCATCAAGGGCTTTTCAGTCTTCCACCACTACCATCAGAAATGTTCTGGCAGCCCTTTGTGAGCCTCCTGCTGAGACCTGCTCAGCTTTTCATTTTAGTACATGACAGGCACAACAACTGCAGCTGTATTTCCCTGCTGTGAGGATCTGAGACCTGCTCTGTGAGGACCTGCCTCTGCATCTCACACCAGGGACAGGAGCTCATGTCCACAGAGACAATCTCACTTGGGTTGTGGTCCTGGCTAGGGAAAAACTCAGGGGTTTGGTCAAACATAAGCTTTCCATCGTGGACTTGAGTTAAGCCTTGTTCAAATCCTGTCTATTTGTCTGTAGCAATATTTTGCCATAAAGAAGTGAATTAAGCTTCCTACAAGAATGCTTTAGGGCTTTGTACATATAGCTGTGACAAGACAAGATCACCTGTGGGGCTTTTGCCTCCCTTTTCCAGGCTGGCATCCTCCTGGGCACAATTAACAGCAGTACATAACTATCCACAGCCCCACATCTTTCCTTGAGAAATTAGCCATTGATACTTTTGGATTGTCCTGAGGAATGAAGAGGCCTGCAGGACCTTCTCTGGCTGCTAAGACAAACTCTCTCCTGTCATTGGGGAGGGTGGAGGAGCCCAGCACAGAACAAAGACACATAAAGTATACAGGGCAAAAAACCACATGGGGATGGGCAACAGCTGTCACTTTCAAGCAGTAACTGGATGGATGTTCTCCCCTCACCGTGAAAGCAAATAAAAGTCACTGAATACTGCTCAGTGGTGCTGCACCATTTCCTCCACCTCTGATTCTTCCTGCTGTGCGTAGGAACGAGAATGAAAACTGCGCAGCACTGTCTATGAAGGGACTTTTCAGGCAACCAGTTAAGCAGCTTTACACATCTCTTTCCCCTGAACTGTCCTGTGGGGCTGAAGCCAGAGAGTTTGGCCAGGGATTAATTTGGCCTTGCAGTTCCTCTTAAAAGGAGCTAAATCCATTTGTTCTGCATTTCTCACACTAAAGTGAAATTTTCTTCTCTGTAGTCTTTCAGTGGGTTGCTTTGATACTTACAGATGTGCAATTAATTACAAGATGATGTTTTTCTTTCTCCAATGATGTGATCTGACATTATTAAATCTAGGTGGACATTGCAAAAGAAAAGAATCAGGTCAGAGGAAGGTCAGCAATTTTGCTATTCAGATGTTACTTTCTACACGGCACCTCTTCATCTTAAATGGTCCCGCTTTGCAACTGTACTCTGCTCTCAGAGGAAAATATGCCCTTCAAATCCCCCAGGCAAACATAGCTGTGCTCACTTCTACCTCTACTTCCTCCTCGCTTGCTGTGAAAGAGCAACGAGAGGATAGAAGAGGAGCTAACACAAAAGCCAAAATTAGTAAATCACCATGCACATGATTAGAGCAAATGGCAAAGGCCACTCCTATGTATCACTATAAAAAATAACACTAATTGGGATGCTTTGCAATTTCCTGTACAACCCATAATTAGGTTAGATAAGAAACTAGCAGTGTCTAAGTGCTATAAATGTCTAAATTAAGTTATTTTGAAAGTGCTTGGCACTTTGACATTTGAGAGTTCAGAGTAATTGGGGTATTGAAATAAAATTACTTCTGTTATTTAAAAGGTCATTATCTTCTTGGGGTAGATATATAAGGACTATTTTCTACTCTACTGAGCCGGTCTATTTGGTTCAATTAGACCTGCTTCAGTAGATTTCTAGCAGGCTTCCTCCCACTTATCACAGCCCCAGCACTGGCACAGAGAAGGGTCTGTAAATATACAGCCCAGATATGGAGTATATATTCAGCTGGTAACCAGGCTCTGAAGAGCTCAGAGCTTCCCCCGTGAACACCACAGGCTGCTGTAAAGGTGGAAAATGAGTCTACACAATAAAAACCAACAGATGCTGGCTGAAGCCAGCCTGCCAGCCAGACAAAGGCTTTGGAGCAAATCAGGATTTCACCTTTCCAACCAAATCATCTCATAGTCTGGCAGCAGCTCTGGTTATTTCCGTAACTACTGGAACTCCTTGTTTACAACATCCATGGTGCCACTGTCACACAAAGATACGCCTTCCTGCTTGCTTACTAGATCTAGTACTCTCTGCAACTGCACCAGTCAGTGGTGGGAATTTAAATGACTGCACCTTAACTGCATTTGATTTTGGTCAGTCCAGCAGTGTCAGTAAAATAAGGAGTATAAAGACGTGGACACTGGCCAAGGAGACTTAACTTACCACCACTTCTCCACTGGAGATGCCACAGCCAGGAGATGAGAGGGAATGGACTGAGCACTGGAGGGGCCAGAGAGCACTCTCACTATTCCCTCCTGTGGCTCACTTCATGTGCTCCCCTCAGGAGAGCAGAGCATCCCATCAAAACTGGAGTAGACATCGGAACGTGAGGTTTTGTTGTCTCTCTTGGCCAGAGAACAGATGTGCAAAGGAGAAACAAAGTCCTGAAAGCCTCGTGTCCAAACTGAACAAGGAGACAATTTCTCACATTCCCATGCTGCTGTTGCCCCCATGACTGCTCTACACCAAAGTCTCCACATGCACAGAGTTACAACACCTGAATATGAAACACACGAAGTGATTGCTGAGCAGAGGCACCACTGTCCCCATCAAAAGGGCAACATTTGTCAGTACTCATTACAGCAATTATTAGTCATGGTCATTAATATTGCAGTGTACTGCTGAAGGCTGCCTGGTTCTGAGTAACACATTTCTGCAAGATATTTAGCTCTAGTGCAGGGAATAAGAGTGAGCCCTTTCAGATGAGCCCTTTAAAAATTTTCAGGTGGCAAATTTTCATGAGCCTTCTGATGCTTGGGAAAAGCTCTAATGACAAACTGTAGGAAAAAAGGGTTTGCATTCCTCCACAGGAATGACACCAGCCCGTACCCTCACACACCCCTCATCAGCCTGGCTGAATTCAGTGACAATTGGCATGCACACGTCTGAACATGGCACCAATGATGCAACAACTGATCCCTGAGTTGAGAAGAGTAGCACATAGTGACAAGCACAGGGAAAATTTTCCTGTAGGAATTACAGATCGCCTTGCACAGATTTCTCAAAGAAGGTTCAAGTAGGTTCTCTTTTTTGGGGATGCAAAAGCCTTGCAGTGCACAGGCAAATATTGTTTCTTGAGTGTTAACTAGCCTGCAGAAGGCTAGAGATCAGACTCTATGCTCAGTGCAATACTTTTATAAGACTTCTGCTGCTGAATAAGGAAGCAAGATGGGCTTTGTAATAACCAAGTAAGTGTAATTAAGGCATTTTAGGGTTTATGGTACTCAATTCAATTAAACTGGCTTTTAAAGTCACAAAGGTTTGGTTGTTCCACATATCTCTTCATTTCCCTATAGGACAGAATTAAAACTTATTTCTGCATTTCTTTTCTAATGGCATTGGATTTCTTTTAAGGGTAATTCTCACCCTGAGCTACTTACCCTGTGCAAAAGTTGGGTCTGAGATAATTATAAAATTATATTGAAGTTCACACTGTTCCACTTACAGAAACAAGAGAGTTGTGCTTAAAGTATTTGCTGTGGAATTGCTTTATTTCATTTTTCAAGCATATTCTAAGTCTGCTTCCCCTACACGCCAAGCATGTGTCACAGGATACTCACAATTCACACCACTACTGCCCCTGACCCAGCACCAAGTCTTACCTTTGTATCAATCAAAGCCACCTCCACACTCAGAGCTGATGGAATTTCCTGGACATTTTCATGGACATTCAGAATTTACCAGATGATGGAATTTCCTGGACATTTTCATGGACATTCAGAATTTACCAGATATGCAGGAGAGTAAAACAAATATTAAAACAGGTGACTGCAAGAGGGTTGTTTTCAGGTGATCCTTCAACCACTTATTACAAATTTTGAGCAAAAACATCCTGTCCCAGAGACTCACCTGTAGAAAAATGACCTGATAGCACTCTACCCCTGTCACACACACTGGCTGTATCAGGCCTAGAAAATTTGATGACTGCAGCATGGTTACATTTGTGCCTTAACTCTGCAGTCTGAGTCATGCTTTCCATACTCACAGTGTGTGTTTCTTCCCATGATTTATGTCATTTGGGAAAAATTCTCTGGAGCTAGAGAAAAACCCCAAATTTTCTCAACCAAGCATTGTTGTACAGCAAATCATTCCTAATGAGAACTTTTACCAGGATGAAATTGCAACCCACTTCTATTCATCTGCCTTTTATGTTCTCCCAAATTACAACTCGTTGAAGATGAGGAGAAGCTTGACTTGGGAAAACATTTAACATGCACACTCTGGACCTGTTCTCTGTGATTGAAAACAGTGCTGAAGCAACTATTGAAGATTTAAGAGGACTGATGTTAGGCACAAGGAGATGAGCCTGCATGATGATCCATGCATGGCCAGCCTACAGTTGGCCTCTTCTTGTACCAAACACAGCCAGGCTGGTGTCTAGAGCATTGGAGCCATTAGTGCAGCTGCCCAGGCTGCCCAGTGAGTGCCACTGCCAGCTCTAGAACAGGGAGCATCTGCTCTTGGCAGACAGGCTGCATGAAAAGGCTGAAGGAGGAGGCAATTTGCAAGCTCTTCAAGATGCTTACCAGGTAAATGAAAACACAGGGAGTGACCTTTCACAGCTCTTTATCACCTTTACCATGGTTGAGTAAAGCGGTATTTGCAGTGGACAGCTATCCAAGTCTTGTTGTCCATGTATCCAAATCACAGCTTATTTCTAAGGAATGTGCAGAAGGAAGAGGAAAGAAGTAGTATAGTTTTGTTGACAATTAACATTTCCCTACTCCTCAGGAAAAATAAAGATAGGCACAGTTCACCTTTGCTCCATATTTTGATTTGAATATTGGTGTGTCTCGGCCTGTTTTGCAGTGTATGTTTCCCTGAGCACAGAAAGATTAGTATTTGACTCATCAAGTCCTGCACGTGGAGGTCAGAAAGGAAGACCAGGCAGGTCATCTGTGTAGACATGTAGACTTCCTTGTATGCCTGCATCGTGAGCTTACATCTAATAACTGCATTTTCCACAGGCAATTACCTCACTCACCATGGAGATCAGGCTGAACCATGGGGAGGTTGTGTGGGGACATGTCCCTGCCTCACGCAGGAAAGGAGGCTGTTTGCTACAGGAAGATTTGCCCACTCAGCAACATAATTCAAAAGAAGAGTCATTACCTAAGCAGTGTCCTATAGGAAGAAGAAAGTTGATCATATAATTAAAAGATGACTGGTAAAAACTTGTGTTCTACTCCAGATTCTTCCTAATGATGCTAGCAAGTCTTTAGCACCAAGGTTTTGGCATACAGCAGCTCCTCATGTGCAGCACACATGGGGCTGCACTCCTGCTTTGTTATCCAGTCCCAGTGCACTGGAAATGAGGGAACTGTCTGCTCAAGGATGTGTTGGGTGGTTTGGAAAAAAGAGCCTTCATGCTCACAATGTCCTTTGTGCTCTTCCTGGCACATCTCTGACCCAGTCTGTGTATTCAGGACGCTGCTTTGCCTGCATAGCTGCTCAGCACTTCTGTAAGTGAGGTAAGATATTCAATCTTTTCACCAGGTCAAGGAGGAGCAGAAGGGAGAGGGAGTTATCAATTTAGTTCCTTTCAATTACGCTAAAGTGTTAAAGAGGCTGATTTTTCACAGTTTTTCTATCCCCACTAGGGACACAAGTGGCACTTGAATTTATTACACTATAGTCTCAGCCTTCATTTACTACAAGTACTCACTTTTACCATAAAGGGAAATTGTGGAGGTAAATCCTGACATATGTCTAATATACTGAACTTTCAGAGAGTATAAGGAAAAGGTTAGAAAGAAGAAAGAAAATAAGGAAAATTAATTAATATGTTGACCAGCCAGATCAATTTTTTCTCCTCACCTATTCCATATATTTTTCCTACCTTACTATTAAAAAAAAAGTCAGAGATAGGAAATATTGCACCACAACATGTGTTCACAGTGGGGCTTGATAAAGACACCAGCACCGGGCTGGGAATTCCAAAATTCACTTTGCAAACAAAATAGCTTTTCAAAAGGCATGCATACATTTTTATGCAGATTCAGGGAGAAGGGAAGACTAAAGAATGAAGGTATTAATATTCTTGCACGTTAGTGAAGAATAAAAATACTGGAACATACTTACCTGTTTGAAGCCTGAATATTTTTTATCTCATGATATTAGAAATACAATAGGTTATTAAGCTACACTGTTCTTTAGCATAATCAAGGCAGTTTTATTTGCTAAATAATATTGTGAAATACAATGTATTATGTCAAATTCAGTATCTAAAATAACATTTTAAATACAAAAGTTTTCCCAAGACAAATACTACAAAAATCTCATCGTTTATGTGCATATCTGTCAGTTTCTCTCACAACTTTGGGGTCCAATGTCTGATTTAAATTATGCTTGACTTCAGGGTCAATCTAACAGCTCCCTTAAGATTCAGTCCCGAACCAGAGGCTTCCAGTTTCTCTGATTCTTTCATGCTTTGAAGGATAAATTTTCTCTCCAGCCAAAAAGTTGAAAGAACAAGAACTCTTGGCCATTTCTTCCTATCCATCCACAGACCAGCAGCAGAGTCTTCCCCAGTCATCACCAACCAGGAGCTTGGAGGAATTTCTTGAGAAAGAAAGAAAAAGACATAGAAAACCATGTTTAAGATGACAAAAATAGGATCAAGGTTTTATCAGGAGTGTACATTATCTTTAAAGTTAAAATTAAAAATCCCTGCTAGAGAATATTCAGTTTGATACTTCAAAGACTGAACTTAGAATTGGGTCCAGAATTTCCTGGAGTTTGGTGGGTAATTTGGGGACAACTTAACCAGATCAGAAGCTCTTACCCTTCTCTGAGATTCTACGAATGTTAAATAATCTGCTGTCCAGATTCAGAATGCAGAGTTGCTAGCACGATGTCGTGGTTTCAGCCAAGGAAATCTCTGCTGTATGCAGTGCCACCAACACTAATGAAAATAACCCTCACCCCAAATATTTTCCCTTTCAATGCACATCAGCATCACACAAACTGCTCCAAAGCTGAGCATGCAGAATGCAGGAACATTTTATCAACTGCCAACATTTCAGCACTTTCGGAGAAAGAGACAGTAACAGTTTTACAGGACATCATAACATACTGGAGTAGGAGAGAGCAACAAAAATTACAGCCAGATGAGTGCAGGAGGAGCTTGAGTAAACTAAAATACTGCTGGCTGTGCAAACTGAGAGGAGCTGAACAGCAAAGTTGTCCTTTGGGCAAAAACTTCCTGTTCACATTTTGAGGAGGTAGTATCTCCAGCAGCTCCTGAGGTAGGAGTTATTTCCATGTTGCAGAGATGGTGTAGCAGCTATTCTGGCCAAAACTCTCCATGGCTGCTGGCTTGTCTCTTACCTGTCCAAGGACACCCCCAGCATCTTTCATTAATGCACCCAGCCAGGCCAGCTCCTTGAGGGGCTGTTTAAAGCTTCAAGAGGCCAGACTGAGCTCTCAAAACCCCAAATGAAGGCACAGCCTGAGCCCAGCCCTGTGATGGCCCCACCTGGACACGGCCAGCGCCGTCACCGCCGGGCTCATCCTGCTCGCCTTGCCGGTCAGGGCAACGCTGGGATTCAGCTCCCGACAGAGAACAAGATGTTTTCCACAATTGTTACCTGTTGGGTGTTTTAAAAATAAATATTTAGAAAGTGTCTAGGGGGCAGCATGGAAGGGTTTGTTATTATTTACGGTCAGCAAGTTGTTAAGTTGAGAACAAATATATTTAATCTTGGCCCGTGCTGTTGCAAAATAGGCCCATCCCAATTTAATTTGTGGCTATGATAGTTACATGTGCTGACGTGCGGCTGTATCAATTGTGTGCTAAATTGGATTTGTGTATTATTGCTTTCTAAATTGCATGCCTAGTTCAGCAAAATTGTTCATCAGTTTTCACTGGCTCTGTGCTTAATAAGATGCCCCACAATACTTTGCTGCCAGGATATAATACAGCCCATAATTGCCTAGTAAAAAGAAATTACATAAAGCCCTGGTATTATCAACTTATCTAAATCTGCTCATAACAGAACCAATAATTAAATGCTGTGGACATTTCACATGCACACACATACATACACACACACACACCTAACAACATAACTCAATCACAGTTACTCTGGTCTTTTTAATGACTGTGTTTTGTATTAATTTTATTTTCTTTAATGCACAGAATGAGATGTGGGAATATTTGGTCATTTAAAATAATTCTGAAGTCATCTGAATAGGTTAAGGGAATATGACCCTGCTTTGATCACACATGTCAACTCTTTATTAAAGAATGCTGCTCCCAAACACATCTGAAAACATACAGCCTTATGTTCATGTGCAAACAGGTGGTGTCTCTACATCACCAGATACCTGGGATGGGCACAAATCTTTATGGTCCTCTTGGAAAAAAAATGCAAGAGTGTTCTGCTGTGCTCCCACGGATGTCTTTTAAGTCCTCATTTAGAAAACTGCTTAAGATGCACATTTACAAATAGCTAAAATATCAGTCTGTTAAAAAACCTGCCATGGGAAGTTATAGACAAGAACTTCAGAATTTCTTAAATCAAAGCAGACTTTCTATAGGTAAAAAGACAATCCACAAAATGACTACAGAATACCACAGTGATTTTGGAAAGAATATTAAGTCTTTTGCTTTTACTTATTGACAAAGCAATCTTTGATTAGAGATAAGAACAAAAACAAATATGAAGTTACCACAGCCAGACTATCTCACTTACACTTCCCCAGAAGCATCTTGCTTAGGCTACTCTGAGGCACGACAAAAGGTCTGATAGACATCTGGTTAGGGCATTAAACATACAGAGGCACATTGGAAATATTTTCACATAGCAATCTAAGTAATGTTGATGCCAAGTTCCATGAACAGCACTTCTGAAGATTTCCGTGGTAATGCCCAATTACTGTATAATATCTTTTTTTTTTTTTGCAGATGTTACATCTATGGCTCTATATTTATGCAAATTGCATGCCTAAAATTGAAGTAATAGAGAATGTCTGTAATGAGGACCATGGCAAATAAGTGGAGTAAATTATACATAATAACACCACAATTCCTTTCTCTTAGAAGAAGCGTTGGGAAAAGAAGAAAGCTGTGCTATTTAGGATATGCCTTTAAAGCTTTCTGACAGATTTCAGCTCTTGTATTTGTTAGCACAGGGAAGTGAGGTTGAGCTGTTTTTAGTACCAGTCAACACCACAGTCCCACGATCTTATTAACCTCAGCTCTGTGAGAACTCCATGGTATCAGCACACAGCCTTGAATAAACAGTTCCAAGCACTAGGGCCTGCTGCTGGCCTCCCACCAGTTTGAAGGGTCTCTGACTTTTTTTAGGGGGCAAAGACAACAAACTTCTCTGTTCCATCTCAGAGCAGGATCTGGCACTGCCCATTCTGATGTGATGCCAGGATACTTTAGTACAGGCCATCAGCAGAGGTGCCAAGGCAGTGGACTTTGTGGAGCCAGGACTATATCCAGCCATTGGTTTCACAGGTTCATGTAGACAAGTGGTCTTCTGAGGCTGATAGAACTCCTGGGAGAGCCTGTGAAAAAGCCTTCAGCTTCTTCCAGGTGTGCCCATGAGATGGCTGGGTCAGGTGTGCTCTCTGTCTGCAAGGTGGGGCAGTTGCCACCCACCACTGCTGCTGGTCAGACCAGCTGCCCACACCATGTCCCCTTCACACCACTGTGCTCACAGCCCCTCTTGTTCCTGCCAGCCAAGCAAGGCTTGCAGCACTGGCCACACTGCAGTTGCAGCCCACCCTGTGGCCGTACCTGCACCACCCGGCTCTTCCAGCGCGCCGCTCTGCACTCTCAGTCCAGCACCTTGCTCCGGGGTGTTGCTGTATTTCATCTTCCACAGCTGTGCCAGGCAGGGGGAAAAAATGGAAAAAAATATACAGTAATTTC
>VRYO01001366.1:8686463-8733747 GCA_009812075.1 Sialia sialis
CGTGAAATTACTGTATATGGTTTGTAACAATGAGAGAAAGATTCAGCTCCTTCATCTCAGCAACGTTTGGGAATTGGACTTCTAACATCAGAACAGGATTTTGCAATCCTCTCCCTCTGTCACTGTGCTGCAGGGTGTCACGCTGGAGGGAGCTGGTGGGGTTGCAAGGCTGATACACTATTGAAAATCCCAGTAACCCAGGAAGTTAATCTACCATACTGGAGGCAGAATCAGCAGTGAATTCCTACTCATGAGAAAGTATACTGAGCTGTGAACTCTCAGAAACCATAGTCAAACATGTTTCTGAGGAGTGATAGAACTTTTGCTTTCAGAATCACCCCAGAATCCCATTTTCAAAATTCTCCCTGAATGGCAAGAAGTCCTCTTGTCAGGAGGATAAAAGTTGATATGAAGCAAATATTTTACTCTGATTTTAATTTTCTGCCCTCTGCTGCACTGTTAAGAAAGTGGCATGGGCTTTTATTAGCTCTGTCCCTCCATTCAGAATAAAAAACTCTACCTCCAGTCTACAATGAATCAGGACTCCTCTTGCTCTCTCCCACCCACTTACCCTCACCACCCCATCTGTGCCTCCTGTGATGATGATGCTGCGTGTGTCCCAGTCCATCACTTGAGCAAAGCAGCAGCACACGATGTGACAGCTGGGGCTGCAGGCAGTGCTGATGCTTGTGAGAAGCTGGCCATTGACTGTCCACAGGTACAGGGAGGAGCCCGCACAGGAGAGAATGTCACCCTGCAACACAGCAAGAGGCAATACACCCAAGTCCTACAGTCATCCTCCTCATAACTTTTGAATGCTGATTAGAAATTGCTGAATTGTTCTGATTTAAATTCTGACCATTTTTTGTCTTCTGGGCAGATGATATAAACCAGACAAAGTAAAAAATACCTTATTTTTTTTGTTCCATGACAAATTCTGACATTTTTACAACAGAGAAACCTGAGACAACTGTCTCAAATTTAGCAACATAATGCAGAAAAAAGTTTTTGAAATTATTTAATGAAATGTTCCCTTTCCATTTTCCATAAAATCCAGGCTTTTAGTAAAAAACAGACTGACAGACTGACCTAGCTACTATCAGGGACAGGGGCTGTGCACATGCAGTGCCTAGCACAGGTTCTGGGCCAGGACTAGTACTCCTGTAAATTTTACAAATTCTCTGAAACAAGGACGTGGTGTTCACCTCCTTAGTTAGGAAGCCTTTGGTGATTTCACAATCCTCCTCTGCCCCTCACAGGGAGCTCACTGTCATCGCATTTCTACAGCGTGTTCTGCATCTGACCAATGACCAGCTCTGCATCCAGTGACCTGCACTTGTGGTGCAGAAAACATTCTTTGCACAGCACCTCTCCCCTCCATTCCATGCAGGTGCAGCCTGCAGAGGCTGCTTACAAGGAGCAAATACACAGGGAAGTCCTTAGGGAAACACACAGAACCAAGAGCCAATGCTGCAATTGTAGATGATCTAATCAAAAGTGCATTTTGATCAAGTTATCAGTTGAAATTCTACATAATTTGTATACTGTTGATCCATACTAAGAATCAATTAAATAGAACCTCATCAGCAAAGTCATCTGATTCTGAGAAAGGACAGTGTGCCCTTAAATTAGCAGCATGTATCTGGTTTAAGTCAATAAACACCTTACTTCACCCCTGCCTCATTTGGGGCCAGGGCTCTTCACACTGCTGGTCAGAATTCTGGAGATAAAAAAAATGATAGCATGTTCAAAACAGAGCTGCCAATAATTCAAGAGACTAAATTTCAGCTACCTTATCTGCACGAGAGTACATGATGTCCAGGCATTTGGCAGTGATCTACAGTGCTTTCCAGGTCTGGATCAGGGATTTGAAGCTAACTGAAATAATTAGTTACAGCAAGCTTTTACAATTCTCCTTAATTTATGAACTTTTTGGGACAGGTCTTATCTTGTGTCTGGGCTACACAAATGCCATAAAGTTTGGATCTACAGATGGAACTTCTAGATGCTCAAGCTACTCCAACAATTACATAATGAAGAGCTGTATAGCCTTCTTATTTCACCAATTTTTTTTCCCCTTGAAAACTTTGCTTTGAACCATTCTGAATTTTTCAGGAAAAAACCTTTGCTGCCAATCATGTAATTCTGTGCCAATCAAAATACTGTAGCACAAGGGAAGCACTTTTTAAAAATTATTTTCATGTAGCTTTACATGAATATATGAAGAAGAATTAAACAAAAATTACATTTCAAAATTAAGTGTTCTGTTTTGCTAATATCAAAAAGAATTTTTTCATCCACAAGATACGGACCATTTATTTTTTTTTCCTTGAAGCTTCAGTCATAATTTTCTAAGGTTTTTCCCCTATTAAATGACATGGTATTATCCAAACAGCTTAACTATTTGCACTCCAATAAAGTGGAGATCAGTCATTTGGATCAGTCACCAGACTGTTTCTGGCACAGACTGTCTCATTTTTGGACAGGAGAGCAGATAGCAAGTGAAAAGGCTGCTGTACAGGCTGGTACAGAATGCAGAGAACTCTGTCCCCTTGGGAGCAGTTCTGTGCCAGCCCACCCCCTCACTTCTGAATACTTGGCACTGCTTCAGCTCACTCCATAAGGGACCACCAAAATATTCTGAACTGGCCTGCTGAGGCCACTGGCTACTTTACACTAACCAGGACTGCTGGGACTGGGGGCTGAGCTGGCACTGAACAGACAACTTAATTCCCACCCTCAAATTGTTACAGCCATCAGACTGCATGGCTAAAAAAGCTCTGATATGAGATGACTGTTTTGGCACATACTAAGTAGAGAATATCTGTCTGGTTTCTTACTGCTATGAACTCAATTTTGCTTTTGTACAATATACAGGACTGGATTCAACCTTGAATTTTCTGAGCAACTGAAACCCTGTCCTAGTATATTAGCGGAGAGAGAAAAAAAATAAAATGAAAGCAACATTTTTGGGACTTAAAAGGCTGGGAGAAAAAAAAATAACCTCTTCCAGAACGTTTATAGTAAAATCCAATTCAGAATATACTCCTATCAACATGCATGCAATTCTGGCCAGGCACAAACCTCAATAGATTTATACCCATGGCTATCAGGAGCTCTCCCCACACCTGGGAGTAGAAAGGAAAGGAAAAAGCCACCATTATCACTGCAAAGGTGGAAGGCAGTTGTCAGCTGAGCTGGCAGACTGCAGTCTAACGTGTCTCAGCTGCATGAATGTCAGGAGAAATTAATGAAATAACAGGGCAACAAGGTTATGGGTGAGCCAAATCCAGGAGGTACTAGGGTAATACTTCATGCTCCATAAACTAAAAGTTGTTTAATCCTGATATCTATCTATCCACAGATGCTTCTACTTAGCTACTCAGTCTAAGATGTTGCTTTTAGTGCTCACCTCTCATCATTAACAACACTATTAGCAATCTCTCTAGAAAGAAAAAAAAAATCAATGTTATCAGACTCTCAGGATGTTTTTATGTTGGGAAAAGCACCCATTACATTATCATGAAATGTTCATGGATGCATCAGAAGGAAGATGATAAATGAAGATCTTACTGTTGAATTGTTGATGGCAAGAGAGCGGAGGCTTTCCTGGTGGGCAGGAAGCTGGTTTATGAACGTCAGCTGGTTCAGGTCCCAGATGATGCAGCTTCTGTCTTCGGATCCACTCACAAAGATGCTGTAGGTTACAGATGCAGCAAGGCAGGTCACTGCCTGAGTGTGTCCATACAAAGCCTGGTGGGGAAAACCCAAGCAATAAACCACAGCAGATGGTGGGGGATTTACTATGGAACCACAGTCTTACCTCATTTGCTTAGCAAGAATAAGCAACCTAGTCATTCTTTGCAGATCTGAAGAGGGAATGAGGGGGAAATACCAAAGGATATTACAGAGAAGCATCCTTGTCCTCAACTCACATTTGAAGAAAGCAGAGGGTCCAAGAGATTACATGACTTGCCCAACTTACACAGTGATTCATGGCCCTTGGCCATGTCTTCAGACTCTATGACAGTGCTTTGTGCTCAGCAAGAAAAAAAAAATCACTTTGGTCCATGCAGTTTTAAGTAAAATTTATGGTTGGAAATTTCTGAATATTTAAAAAACTTCTTGAAATACAATTTATCAAGATGCATTTCAGTAACCTTCTCAGACTTATCTTTCTGTGTATCTGAACAAGTACTAATACATGTTTAACACTGGTTAAGAAGAGAAACAGCATTTATGGAAAATTCTTGCTTTACAGCCATGTAGGAATTCATTTCTCTTTCATCATTACATAACATTCTTTTTTTGTTGTTTTATAGGTTCAGGGACATAAGGAATGCCCAGTTAAACTTAGCCTTATTTTAACAGCTTCTTTTAAAAAGAAACATGTTTTAGGTAATTTAATAGCACAGATTGGAGGCATGGATTGAAGTATGCTGCTAACAATTGTTTTATGCAGCATTCTCAGGTGTATACTTCTGCTATAAAGTAAATGACAGAGAAACCTGTCAGGCAACAGAGGAAAAGTCCTGCACAGCTTTCCTAAAAAACCTTTCAGGGCTCACTTTTTAGCTGCCTTACTGTGAAAAAGCAGACCCACCAGTTTATTTTTTTGGTCTCCCAAGGAAATGCATATTGCTTGCTGACTTTCCTCCCGTGACATTACTAGCACATTTTTAGGTTCTCTCTCAGTTGGAGCAGGGGAGCCACATGTCCCAGATGGCTTTTGTGGACACACCTCATCCCCTTTTGCAGCATGTCACTGAACTTTTGCTGGCCAACATGCCCTGCCCCTTGCCAAGGTCACCAGGACAAAGCAATCAAACATGAATGCACTGGTGGAGGAGCTGAGCTGCAGCAGGCTCTAGGTTACTGAAGGTGGCCCACAGCTCTGAGGGATGACTTTCAGCTTGAGACTTATTCCATTCACAAAAACTGTCAGCTATAAATACTGGCACAAAATTCGGTCTCTAACTGTGGTTTTCAGAAGCCAGAAGCACTCTCACCTAAGCATGGAAAAGAAGGCTCAGTGATAGCTTTGGACTGGCTGTAGAACATTGTTTTTACAAAGGACTGGGCAAAATCAAGTGTCCACACTTGAGAACTGTGCAAGACTGCTGCAAAAAAGGCTGGGACAAGGCAGGGTCAAGGGCTCAAAATTTCCTCTCCTTTCTCCAGTGTGAAAGCATCCAACTGCCAAATCAAGCCAAGCTAATCTGCACAAGTTTCACTAAGACATTTTTTTCTCTTTTATTTATTTATTTTTTCTTTTTTATTTTAACCCATGAAGATCCTACTTGGCAGTGAAACACTTTATATATAAGCTGAGTGTGGAAGAGAGGGATAGGCCTGCACACAATTACAATATCAGCTGCAACCCAGCAGTCTCAGTACACATTCATGAAAAAACATCTCATGCTTTTGGCTCCCTATATCTTTTCATTATCACTCTGCAAAGACTGACAGATTTTTCCTTAATGGGAAATATCCTGTAGCGTTTTTGCATAAGGATCTTGAGGTTTTTTCCCAAGATATTTTAACAAATATCAAAAGACAAAAAAGAAGGCCAGCTTCAGTCCATGAAAACTTGCACCAAGTTTGATCATTCAATTTAACTGGCTGACAAGGACACAGACTCTTTACATATATGCTCCACACCTTCCTGAGAGGTCTGTGAGGCACAGAGCACACCTTGATCAAGTGTTTCATTTGCCCAGAAATTCTGGCGACTGGATTGCAGTCTCTGCTAGTAAATTGAATGGATCAATACACTCAATCTTTAGTGTTCCACAAAACTCTGGAAGCAGATCCCATTAGAGAGGCAAAAGCTACGTTTTCTGCAGAAATATAGTTTCTGTACTTTGCTACATTCCAAACCAGAATGTGTCGGTCCCATGAGACAGCTGGTAAGTCAATAGCATCCACTTTATAGCACGTAAGTTGTTCTTAAGCAAAGCTCACTCTCTCAGGAAATTTTTTTGTTCAGCAGAAAAAGCAGCCATGAAACAGTGAATTACATGAAAGCAGAAAGTAATTCACTGGAAGACATTTAGAACCATAGTTCAAGTTTACATCCAGTCCAGACAGTCATAAAAAAAAAAAAAAAGCCTCTGCTAGCAAAGTAAAGGAAAAATACAGAATTTGTTATTGCATGATCTCATACCACTTTGTGGATTTTGGGTAATACCAAATTAATCAGAGTGGAACACATCAGCAAAGCGGATTTTAGATTGTTAAAGACATTATAATGCAGATAAAAGACAGCTTCTTTGGTTGCCTGAAACTCAGTCTGACCCCTGACTGGTATCATTCAGATGATGATAAAATTATTGCTTATGCTTTTCTCTACTGCTAGTCCCTTCATTTCTATGTTCATGTTCTCCTTTGGAATAATAACCGGCTGGATTAAAAGGTCATCAGATCTTGTCTCATATTTCTGTCTTCCACAGCATTAAACATCATAAACCTCAAAAGAGAGGCTGCTCTAAAACAGTTTCCCCTGCTAATTTCAACACAAATTCCAACAAGGGCTTTGGATAATGAGGACACAAACTATGCATCTTATTGGATGCATCCCTCCCTCACAGAGTGACAGCTAAATCTTTTATGTTCTGAATTCAAGCTGAGAAAGAAGAATCAAGAACTTTGCCTGGCTGAGCCTTCATCTCTACCAGCTAAATTTGCAGGATGTTTTAAATATCCTGTCCATTGCTGTAGCAGCCCAGAATAAATTAAGCATCTCTAGGTGATACCTTTTTTTTGAAAATATCCCAAGGGTTGCACTTCAAGAGAGGAGAATATGTCTTATTTTCATTATTTCTTTTATCATGATGAACTTTGAAAATGCTACTAAAGGGAAAAAATCCACCAAGTGGCACTAATAGCTATGAGCTGGTGGTATAAAATATTTTATCAGCTCCTGCCCTGATGCAGACTGTGACATGATACTGCTCATTACTGCTTTGTTCCTGCCTTCTTATTCAACAAAGGTGTTGCTTCTGACAATCATCTGAGAGATAAAAACCTTATCTTCTGAGTTTCATTAAGTTTCCATAGCTGAAGAGCCACAGTACTTACCTGTCTCAGGTTCAGACATTTCACTTTGTCCTTGACCAGGGAGAACTCCCAGACACACACCACTGAGCTTGTTCCAGATGTGATTAGGGTACTTGCTGAAGGACACACTGCACAGAGGCACCTTCCCCAGTCTGCCATGCACTCAAATGTAGTCACATTCTGTACAAGAAAGCATCTCTATGTCAAATGCGCATCTGGTGATACCATGCATTTACTATTACCAAATGACAGATTCAATTTTCCAAACTGATCCTCCATATTTTAAGTCTAAGAAAGGAAAGCTTATCATAACCAGTCTCTGTGTGAGCACACCTGTGAACATATGGACATGCTGTGCCATCTTCCAGGGGCCAAACAGGAATGTTGAACGAAATTCAATATCTTATGTCTTAGGAGATCTGGGTCCTGGTTCCTCTTGTGCTACACTTCCTACACAACTTCAGGAAAACTCATTCTGCCAGCATGTTGTAACAGAAGGCAAACATTCCATGTAGATTAAAAAGAAGTCTCAAGTTGTGACGGCCACTGCTAACAGAGTTACTGCCAGACCCTTCAACCCTGCCTCATTTGGATTGAAAAGCCAAAAGACAAAGCACTAAATTCTGTTCTGTTCTCTGTTAGCAGCACCCAAATCAGCCTAGAGCAGTGTCAGATCTATTACACACTGCCACAATTACAGCACAAGCATCCTCCTGCACATTCTGAATTTGCTTTCCCCACACAACTGGGACAACACCCTGGTGCCAATGATGGAGTGGAGTTGGATGGCAGAGCTACAAAACCCTGACCACAGACAGAACAAACCTTTACCTGCATACAGCAAGGGCTAAAGTTTCTGATAATCTCATGTCCACTAGCACTGTTGATTCAGAGAAAATTCAAGTTGGACTCAACTCTTACTCACAATGACTGTGTGATCACACACACTATACTCAGTGTCACCCCCAGTTTTGAAGTGACAAACTGGATAATTGATACCTGCAGCAACACTGGGAACTGCTAAGCACTGATTTTATCAGACAGGGATCAGAAATTAAAATATATCTCATGGCTTTTTCATTTCCATTGACTTTGGGTATGTGTGTAAAAACATAATGAATGCCACTTGCACAAGTATCCAAGTCAGTATCTTGCTGAATTACATGTTATGCTCTTCTGGTGCCTAAGCTAACTCAGAATTCTTTGCATAACATTGTCACAAATACATCCAAAAATCAGTGTATTTATGGTAGAGGAAGAAAGTAGATCTATCAAGTGCACTAACAAGCAGTGTGATGATATACACCATTTATTTTTAACAGCAAAGGAGTAAGAGTATTAACTTCATTATTTTGAATGAATGCACTGAGCTATGCTGGAGCCAGAGGGGATTTGACAGATGGTTCTGTCTTAATTCCAGCAGAAATTTCTGCACAATGAAATTTCTAATCAGTAACCAGGAGACCTTGTGATGTCCTTACGACCTATGGACAACACAATCACTGGATGGAAAACTTGAGATAATTTAGAGGCAAATGCCATGTTTTTCGGCAGTGTAAAATCATTTTACACTATCTTGAATATCCAACTTGAGATTCCTTAAGAAGCTTGACTGTGAGAAAGTCCTGTACAGCATCCTCTGAAATCAGCTCTCCAACAACCTCTGAAATGGGTGCCCAAACCAGTCAAAAACCACAATATATAATTAATGTCTTGAATTCTTAGAGTTTTTCTAATTTACCTTCTCAGATCCATAGTTGCCAAAGCAGCAGGTGAAGTCCTCAAATCCCCAGCAGAATGTTTTGCTCCAAAGAGGAGGAATCAAAATTTTATTTTTTTCGACAGCCAGAATGCCTTTGTCTGTATGAACAATGTGCCCAATAGCTCCCTTGGGGTAGTCTGGCAAGACAGAGAAAATATTTAATTCTGTTGGGTGTAGAGCACTTATGTTAACTTTTCTCCTTGCACAGCTCATGTGTGAGGCTGTGAGTCTCACATCTGGGCTCAGTGCTGTGGCCAGGCTCAGAGAGAAATCCCCTCTGAGATTCCACACACACTAGTGGAAATGTTCCTCTCCAGTGGACTGCATAAATCCATGTGGAGAGGGTGATGTCTTACAAAGAAAAATCTGTTCCAAACTCTGCAATAGAAGTTTGAAGAAGTTTTCAGTGCCCACTCATAATACAAAGATATAAAAATCACAATTGGCAGAAGGGATCTTGATTGAACCAACTCGTACAAAGCTATGTGACTACTTTTGTGATCTTGAAAATCCAGATTCATCCTATCCTAGAACTGTGTACTTGTTAGCTCAGAAAATGGAACACAGCCCCTGCAGCACCTTTTATGGTAATTGGTGAGAGCTTCAGATTTTGCAGACTGCTCACAAAAGGAGGAAGAATTCCACTTGAGTGAAGGAACAGCCCAGTCTCTTTTCCTGCTGAACTTTTCCCTTGAGCGTTCCTAGATGGATGTGGTTTTGTGAAGAGCTAGAACAAAGGAATGTAATTGAAAGGTAAATCTCTATTTGCAAGACCGTGCAGGCAGGAGAAACACCTGTTTAAATCATTAATCACAGACTCCAGGACTGCCATACATGACCCTCGTAATTAAAATAAAAACTTATGCATACTAGGTTTTCATCAGACTACATCCTTCCCTCAGAGAGAGACAAAAGCTAATCCCAGCAATTCTGGACAAGAAAGAAGGGCACAGGTGAGACTTTGAGCTGAGTTTTAGTTGATTAGACCCATTCCAAGACTAGTGATCACTTGTGTGACTGCAGTGAAGGAGCAGAGCCCAGATACGATGCTCTGGGTATGGCACACAACAGGAGCAGCATGGTTAGGAATGGAGTGCATTCTCAGGTAGTACACAATCTGGAAAAGCCTATAGCTCATCTTTCAGCAGATTTAAATCAGAAGATGTTTCTGATTTAAGTTACTATTACTGATTTGCAGTCAAAATACTGTAAAATTAAGATGGATTATGTTGTCTACTCTCATGATAAAGTGGCACCTGCTTTGGTATCTGTCCAAAGTTGCTGATAAATCCCAGGATAGTGCTTTTAATCAGAGGATCTTTAATGTTGTTGAGGTCCATCTTGTCTCCATAGAAGTAAGGGTGGTAGGTGTTAACTGCCTCCACTGCAGCTGAACCATGCTGCTTGTGGCCAAAAATAAGGTCTATCCAGCGATGGAGGTGTGCACTGACATAGTCACTTTCCAGTGCCTGAAACCAAAACAAAATTACTTTATTCACCAGACTGTATCCATTACAAATGCATTACTGCTTTCCAATCCTTGCTGGAGACAAATTCTCTGCAAGACAATCATCACACTTTCAGTTCCTCCTGTACCACCATTCTCAGCACATCCTCATAAAACACTGAAAGAGGTTAAATTGGACCCCCACAGGAAAGAGAATAGAGTGCCACATGTTTGACTTAAGAGACACAAGGAGCAATAGCTCCACAAAGTAAAATGAAAGCATTCCACCGATCTTGGCACCCACAGTGATTGGCAAATGGATTAATAGGACCAGAATGAATAATTACTACTGGAGAAGACTGGAAGAGATGCTACAAGGTAATATATCCACCTAAATGTGGGCTCTGTAGAAAGCTCAATGCAATCACAGAGAAAAACTTGTGCTTGAAAGACCCAGACAGCAAGTTCATAAGTAGGAGACACAAGTTCAGGTTGAACCCGTGCCCACCACCAGGTAAGCCATGCTTCACTAAGTACTACTGCTTCTGCCTCACCAAATTTCTGTGTGTTCCCAAACAGCCTTGCCTGATGATTCAAGCAGCAGTGTCAAGCATTATTGAAAGCACTTTCCTATCTCGGAATAATTTGACTGAGTAATCCCTGATGTTCAGTGAAAGGTCTTCCAAACAGACCAGCCCACCCAAAGCACAGCAGAAATAAACAAACTAATGGGATCCAGAACAATGGCTCATTTCACAGAGCAGACAGTTGCCCAGTGCAGCTGGTGTAAATGACTCTGCCCACAGCTATAATGACCACAGGGCAGCTCACAGAACAAGCACAGTGTACAATCTGTCCCTGAACAGACTCAGAACTCATTCTTATTAATAAAAGCAGTTAGTCCATGAATTACAAACTGTAAATTTTGACTGGCATTCCTGCCAAAGCAAAACAAAGCAACTAACAGAGCTGTAACTATGCAGCCTCTCAATATTTCACTGAGCACTATGGCAAACCCAGCCAGGGAGGGAGAACTTGTGCTTTAGGGAGAAAGTAAATACATTTATTTAGTGAACTAGATCCCTAACTTATTAAGCCTCAAACAGGAAGCTGTTCAGAGTTTTATATGAAGAACATATTGTTGAAAGCAATAGTCAAATCTCAGAACGGTGTCAACCTCAATCTGTTTTATGCACCAAACTCATTGTGAATCCTCCTAAAAATGGCCACAATACCAGAAATTGGTACCTCCAGCCTTGTGGATGATTTCAGAGGAGACAGAAACCTTCATGCTTCAGAATTCAAGATCTCTGACTCTTCACTTCTGGATTAGACAAAGTCTCCCAGGCAGGTTAATTAAGATGTCTTGCACTCCCCTCTCTAGTACCTGGTATCAGCTACGGCTAAAGAGAGAATACTGCACTGACTGCAAGGAAATCTGATCATTTCTGGCAAATTATTAAGAAGAGAAGTCTATAAACATGATCTTTAATTTGCTAAGCTATTCCTATTTGTGATTTAAATTAATTTATCAGCTGTGCCAATGCTATGAAATACTGCAGCCCAGTGGAAACGGTTGTGTAGACAAATGGCAGAGAGCACCCTGTATCCACATTAAATGCACTCTGGGGGCTTTATTTCTAACTAAATCCAGACTGCTCATGCAGGCTGAATGCTACCAGCATCTGGAGCACACAACGTTTCAGAAAGAAGAGAGCAGCTTCAGGAGTGCAGCTTTTCTTTCATTTCATCCAAAAAAATCTAGTTCACACAATCTGAGGTCATTGTGTGAAGACAGCAAACCCATGCTAAGCAGGGATGACTGTAGTTTCATTTCCAAACTGCACAATTACTCCAAAGAACAAGGTATAAACAGATTTCTCATTGTATCTAAGTGCCTTTGGAGTGTTACACAAGCAGTAAAGAGCTCAGTAGTTTGCACTCCAAACAAACCACAACAGAATAGAGAGGATGTCTCCCTATGTCTTTCTTTGAAAAGCATCAGTGTAAAATTGCAGCATCTTTCAGTCATCCATGGGTTTTTGTCTGCAGTACAGCTGGTAGGGAAAGACAGTGCTGCATTTCCCATGTTTGGGGAACTGGAAAACAGAGATTGAGCACTTTGGAAAAACCACAAGACAGAGCAGTGAAAGAAACCAGACAGCCCCAAAACCTCCATGCCTTCCATGGAGCCACTGAGGAATATGAGGGAATTTGCATATTTGACCTCAACGGCCAAAACCTATTTGCAATAGGTAGGAGACAGGGCATTAATTGGACTCAGTTCTTCATTTTGGCAAGGACTATACTTCCAGCAGCTTGTCTACAGAGAACATAAAACTTAGATGAGGATCTCCTTCCTCCTAATAACTATATCATCGTGTGGTTATGGGCACTGACAAAAGCTCAGACCTCTTTTCCCTTCCATCACCTTTCAGTGTGAACAGAGCTCTGAGCCTCTAAGTCACTCTCTACACAGCTTCAGAGATGTCTGTCTCAGTAATACCTATTATTGTGTATGCACAGGAAATTAGGCATTCTGAACATAGATTTTAATCTCCATTTCAGTTCTTTGGCAAAAAAAACATCCTGGTAGATGACTGCATTTTTGAAATTATTGAAGACAAAACTTTTAGTAGGTTATCCATAACAAAAGTTATCCATTTCAAATTAGGTAAAGCAGCAAGATAGAAATTTAACTTCCTTTAAATATTTTTTAGCATTATTGTTTTGACACAGATTCAAAATGAAGTGTCCAGCCATAAATTCAAAATAGCAACTGAAGAGAGCCTCTTAATCTCTTCAGTGAAAAGATGAAATACCTCACTGTATAATCAACAGTCATTAAAAAACCAAAACCGAACAAAGGCAGGATTATTGCACAAAAAAGTAGGCAAGCACAGCTCAGATCATATCCATGTTCACTCACAGGAGTAACATGAGTGTGTGTGAATGAACCGGAGTTGAACTGGCTCTCTCTCATACTCAGGAATCCTAAGAAAGGATTGCCCACTGTTAGGGTGCTTAGAATTTAGAACAGGTTGCCCAGAGAAAATTGTGGATGCCGCATTCCTGAAATTATTCAGGGTCAGTTTGGATGGGGCTTTGAGCAGCCTGGTCTAGTGAAAGGTGTCCTTGCCCATGGCAGAAGGGCTGGAACTAGGAACTTTAAGGTCCCTTCCAACCCAAACCATTTTATGGTTCTATGAAAGTAATGGTAACTTAGAGGGAACATTGTGGTTGCTGTTAATGGTTCAGAGAATAGTGAAGAAAAGTATTTATAAAATAAGAGTATGACCCTGGTTTTGTACAAATGAAGTAGTTACGGTAGTAAGGAGGTCAGAGGATTTAAGCCAGCATTTGGAGAGTTCAACTGAGGAGAGGCTTATTTGGAAATACCAAAATAGAAAAGATGGTTGTATACACAGGCTTGGATACAACAACCTACAAAGTGATTATTGAGAGAGAAAGTTGAAATCCCAAGGGCAGGACCTGCAGGGCAGAGCTGAGAAGAACCCCCTGAAGCAAAACCTGAAGCAAACTGACAAACCAGGATAATGTAATGCCTTGGAAAAATAATGGGCTGTTAGTTTAGCCCCACCAATGGTAACACATGTATTCATCACAGCTGTACACAGCACACTCAGTGTGCACTCACACATGCAGGTCACCCAAAAAAATCTGATGGGGTCATGCAGAAGCACTACAGAGACCTGCACTGAGATACTATGCTGCAAAGTCTGAGTTCAATGCAACAATCTTCATACAGAATTGCTCTTGCATTCACTTTTATGTAGATGACATCACATGGAAGACTTTCTAACTATTAATAGATAGCACTAATTGCAGTAAGTCTCAGGACCTTAGAGCTATTTGCTTTCAGATTGCCAAGGCTGACTCCATTAAGGGCAGAGAATCACATTAGGTTTCCCCCATCCCAACCCCCAAAAAATAAAAAAAAGCCCTTTAGTTCTGGCAAGACTCAGAGATGGAAATAAATAATTTAAATAAACACAAAGATTATTAGCAACAACATGGAACTGTATGCATATCAATTCCTGTGCATTATATTATGTTCTGTTACACTTGTGGGCTGTGATATTTTCATGCCACAAACCTACATATAAACCACATCTGATGTGGAAGGTTTGCCTTGATTCAAGGTGAATTGTTAGGCAGAGAAATACACATGCAAAGTTCAGAATCAACACAAGCTTCTCAAAGGCAGGATGCATTTGGACCCAACATTTTCATTTATGACTCTGGCCTTCAGAGCTTCATTTTCAGTGGGATTCAGGTAGGATTTTGTCACAAATCTTTATATTCACTAACCTGTCTGTGCAGGAGAATGAATTTATGGGGGTCCCCATCTGCCCAAGGAGGAAGCTGCACATCTCCCAGCACTGTTCCATCCTGCATGCAGCCTGCAGGAATTACAAAGGGAGAATCCAAAACAAGAATCAGACACACTGAAGATAGGAACAACTCTACTAAAACTCTGAAGTCAAAGGAAATTGAGGTGATTTTCCCACATGCAGTTTCAGGTTCATCAAATTTAGCACCCTAGGAGACTGAAGAACCAATGTTCTGAGATTTCTAATCCAGTAATAAAGCAGTGAGAAGGTGTTCTAGTAATTGTCACTAATTCAGTAAAAACATGCATGTCCTCAGTACAAACTGCTTCAGTACAGAATGCAAATGCAGACAAGACATTTGTGTTTGCACAACTTTCTTTTTATACATAATCCTGGGGCCTAACTGCCAAATATTCTGACCAAAGCAGCCACTGAGAGGGATTTTGTTCTCAAGTCCTTTGCAACCTGATTCCTTCCAGAAGGTGAGCATATGTTTCTAATTCAGAGCACAGTGTTGTGCAACTGGCTGAATTCAAATCTAAATTGAGGTTCAGGTCTGGAACCACAAGTTGCCCTACAATTTGGCAGCAAACAGATTTGGGTGTTTGGTTTTGCCTATTTTAAAATATTCTTGTATATTTGCTCCATACTGGCAAGATTCTAGTGCCATTTGGGTCCCCCCACTCAATTCCACTCAGGTCAATCCCTGTATCTAGATTTTTGCCAGGTTTTGTTTCTCGGCCTCCTCTCAGGAGGAAACTACCCTAATTCTTTCTTATCTTTTAACAAACTTCTAACAGTTTTTTTTTCCTTATTCTTATATATAAATATAAACTTTACTATCTTTTAGTAAGAAATTAATGCCTCATTTCACTGATACTTTAAATACAGTTATAGCTAGATTTCAATGGGTTAAGTTGCCTTTGCTGTCACAAATTCAGGATGACTCTTCAGGTATTTTTCCTCTCCCTTATTTGTTAACAAACCAGTGTCTATTAAAGAAAGCAGCTTTGCATTGCAAATGGCATGAAAGTCCTGTAAAGTGAAGTGAACCACAACTGCTATGTCTATTTCTGAATAGTGTTTTTTTCTGGATTCTCTCTGAGCCTTCATCATGGATGCAGAAAAGTCTAGAGGCAGTGTAAAATCAGAAGGAATTGTGATCTGCTTGAGGACAGGGAAAATATATCAAGTTCATATGAGTTGTGCAGAACCTTTGAAGATGAGAGTCAAAATATCTGGAAACTAATCACCTTGTGATCTCATGCAGATTAAAAAGAAAACCTAAACAAAATCACCTTTCACCACCATCATTTAACAATTGACATATCTCCAAAAGAATAACACCTTTTCAATAGTTACACAGATGTGATAATACAGGCCAAACTTTCAAAAGCAGTCAACTAGATTGGTTATATAAAACTCCACTTTTATGCGACAAAACGTGTAATTATTTTGCCCAGAAATTAACAGGAACTACTTGCTTCTTCCTGGGCTGGAAACTTGGTTCTTCTGACATAACTGAGTTTTCAGAAACTTGTATTCTTGTAGTGTTATTTGAATAAAAATTGATCTCATCGTTAGAAAGACTGATCCACATAGTCCAGAGACTAACTCTCAACATATGATCTGGATCTTTCCTTTTGGAAGGATGCTAGGAACACTTCCTTGGACTTACCAAGTTCAAAGTGATTTGCATTGGTTAGGAACTCTGGCAAGTAAAAGAACTCAGGAGTGAGCTCCCTGACGTCACTCATGTTGTCCCTTGATGCTGATTCCCATGTGCTCTTGACACTGTGAAACATCCTGTCTGCAACATCAAAACTCCCACCCTGTGAAACAGAGACAGACAAAAAGACTTCAGTGTGAGTATTTTGTTAAATTAAAAGCATCTTAGCCAATTTTGCAGTGCCCTTTATCACATGATTGCTAAGGGGATGTCTCAAGATCTGTCCCAGCTCCATGTACCATGGTCTTGTTAGGAGCTATCAGTCCTGATTTGTAGATATGTATGTTGAGACGCAATAAAGCTTGGAGTCTTAGCACAGCCTTCAGTAACAAAGGCAACTGGAGTCATCATGGGCAGCTTGAGAATATTCCCATGCCCATTTTTATTGCTTCTGAAAGCAATTACAGAAATTTCACAACTATAAGGTGCACCGGCTTATAAGGCACACTCCCGGGGTGTCGGCAAATTTCCGAACTTTGTCCATATATAAGGCACACAGGCCTATAAGGTGCACTTTTCTTTTGCAGCGAGGATCTGTGTGCAACAAAGTAATGAATTAGTAACAGAATTCCACGATCACGGGCTTTACTGGCAGGTGCTCAATTTGCAAACATTTTTCACGGATTGGCGTAGCCTTTAAACACAGCCCCAGGGGCCCTCCCCATGCCGTGGGCACCGACACTTCCGCCCATCCCGGCACTGGCTGCCATGGCTCTCGCAGCACATGGCTCAGCTCGCGGCTCGCACTTCCGAGTTGGAAAATTTCCGAACTTTGTCCATATATAAGGCGCACTGGCCTATAAGGCACACTTCTGGGTTTCGATCAAAATTTTAGTCAAAAGGTTGCGCCTTATAGTCATGAAATTACTGTAATTTCTTTCTTCCCAAAGTGATTTGCAAGCAATGGATGACTTCACTTTTGACCCACTTTTGACAGTTGTGAACAATCTTATGTGCAATTCTCCTATGAAAAAAATCCTTGGAGAAGGGGAGATTACCACTGAAGTGACATTAATTAGATCTAGGAAAACAGGAAAGACCCAGTGCACTGGAGTGTACAGGGACTGGTCATTCTGTATGGGAAGGAAGGACAGCATAAAGAGGGGAGAAAAACAGAATTTCAGGGCCTGAGATGAACCACTAAGTAATGAAGGAAGTAAAAACTACCTCACATCTTGAGGCTATTTGAACAAGTTTAGATTAATAAGAGTCAAACATTAGACAAAAGTGGCCTTAGTATCCCAGGACATCATTCTGAACTAAAGCCTCAAGAGGAAATTTTTTAAAATGTCATTTACTGAATGAAGGATATATGCCTTTAAAAGGAATTATTTCCTACATAATTTCCTAATGGGATTTCAGATACCATATACATTTGTAAAAATCCAGATTTACCTTTTCATATGAAACCCTAGATGGAGTATGGAAGAATTTAATGTAACATAAAATTTCTATAATAATGGAAATAACCAAATAAAAATCAATTTTTGATATCATCTACTGAGTTTGTCAGAAACATCAAACTATTTTAGAGAAAAGCTGACTTTTAAACTATTAAAGTACAGAACTGATTTGTTTCTCAATACCTAGTTCAGGTGCTGACAGCAGTGCTCCCAGGCTAATATAGACATTTCTCATTGGGCTTAATTAATTTGGATCATATGCCATGGGACATAACTCTACAGCCCCTGCCAGGGCTCAGGAGAGATTGTCAGAGATAGAATGAATACCTTTAAATAGTTCTGCAGCACAGTGAACATGTATGAATGATTGCTCACCCTCAACAATTCAATCCTCAGAGCTGCTTCCCCAGGCAAAAAGAATAAACCAGTGGGATTGTATAATGAAGACACTAAAATACAGATGAGGTGCAAGAGTCAATCTGTTCAAGATATGAGATGCAGTCAGGTTCTGCCTATGGCTGACCTCTTAGGAAAACAAAACCTTAAGTTAGTTTAGTCTCTGCCTGTAGACTGTTGCATGGGCCAGATGAGGAGGATGTTGTACTTCTGCACAGTAATAATCAGCTGAAGTTTTGACTTGCAATCTACCATACAGGCAAACAAAATTTAAGCACTGATGCTGTGAGGATGGGATCCCACTCCCATGGATCAGATGAAGCCCAGCAACAGTTCCCACATGAGTTTCTGATGCTAACAACCACTGCCCATTGGCTCCCCTGAGTACCTGCACACTTAGGTCTCCTTTAGATCTGCTCTGCTCAGTCTGGAAACTGCAAGTCAAGAAGTAATTTTTGTGATATCTTTGGCTAGGGAGAAAATACCTTCATGGATAAGTTCTCAGAAGACAGTAATCAATAAACCACAACTGCTGATGCCTCATTCCTTGCTTGTCTTTTGAGATAGACTCATGCCAAAACTTCACATATATTCCAGATGGAAGGATCCCACCCCTCCTTCCTCTAAGGGTAGGCTTCTGCTTCAGCCTCATCTCTAAATGACAGCATAGTTCTGCTTTAGCTGCTTGTCCTTCTTCCTTATACCAGTGACAATTGAGAAGCCTTCCCACACCATTCAAGGGACAGAGTGAAAAAGTGGCTAATCACATGAGCAAGCCTATCTGGAGTTAATCTGATGCACAAGGTCATCTTGCTCTTGATCATTATTAGGCAGGGACCCTTGGAGTCAAATTCAAATTGAAATTAAAACAGAGTAGAAGGAGGACTATAAATAAATCAACAGCTAACAAGTATCTCATTGAAGCATATTAAAGGGCTTTGTATATTTAATCTGCACACAGTGTGCTATGTCTGGTGGTGATTGATGCTTTTTCATCTTTTTTTGCAGCTTTTATGAGAGCTGGTGGTAATCTCCTGAGAAACAATATGATTTGTAATAAAAAGATTACCTGTATTAAATAAAAATAATATATACATAGGAAATGCTGTTAGCGCGACAAATCTGGTTAAAGATATTACCACCACGAAAAAATGTGATTTTTTCCCTGGCTGTCTAATTCATTTTAGGGAAAAGTAATATCTTTAAAACTTAAGCCTGTATTATTTATAAAGGAAGCAATAACTGATTTTCCCATTTCCTATATTAATAAATTTATTTGCATATATTTATATCAGAATTAATGAGTTTTCTCTCTCTATGAATGCAAAAACTGCACTGAAAGGGAAAAAGAGAATCAGGAATTGCTTTATGCTTTTAGATTGCAAGAGAACGAACTCTTATGACTTTTCTACAGCTAGACACAGTAGTTCTCTGGTTTTTTTCCTTTCAGTAGAGGCCTTACTGTCATCAAAAATACTGGAAAAATATGATTTTTAAAACTACAGTCCAGCAGGGTATATGCAAAGCAAGTAGGCAAAATGATCCCTAGAGAGAAGTAAGAACTTCCAAAATTTGTAACAGTAAGCATGACCTCGGTCGTGCTCTAGACCTAGACCTCAGTGTATCTAAGAGTTGCTTATGAAGGTGCAAAGACTTACAACATGCCCAGAGATGCTGAGAAGTTCCTGCTGGTGGTGCTCAAATGACTGCTCCAGAGTCAGTAACACCATAGAGACTAAAGACCCCGCTCTCTATAACGCTTTGGACAGGGAAATGTCAGGAAAAATCAACCTGATGGCTGAAATGCAAGAGTGGGTTAAGAACAAAAGGGGATAAAAAAGCTGAGTTGATCAAAAGCAAATTTCAGTACTGAGGGCAGGAAGTCCTAAAATGTCTTTCCAATAAAGACACTAAAATGGAAACCTTTACTGCCCTTTTGTGGTGCTGAGACCAATTCTTGAAAAGAATCCCAGGAGATACTTGACCAAGGTAAAGTGGGAGGGACCAACCAATAGCTGTTTTAATAACAAGCCAGTTTTTCCTCCATTCCAGTACAATAGGCACAGGACATACAAACTTTTATTCAGAATCAGATTTCAATGCACTTAAAAAAACAGTGAAAACTCTACATTCCCATTACTGAAGGCAATGCTTCCTCACTCCTGCCTTCTGTGGTCAGGTGCAAATCAACTGTATGACTTGAGAGACAAGATATTATGCCAACATCAGTTTTTCAGAGTGCACCCAAGTTGTTTCATGTCCTTGTCACGTATTCAGACTGTCCATTTGCAGATATAAATGTAGCTTTCATTTTTTAAGACACTGAGAAGCTTTCACAGCTCCCAAAGGTAGCAGCATCCTTCCATGAGCTCAAGTGTGGGAGCTCTCTTTTTGCAACCTGGCATGGATTTGATCCTACAGTTCTCAGATCTGCTGTCTTCCTAACAGCATCTCACAGTTAGCAATTCCTAAGCTACCACAGGACTATCATCTGGGGGTAATGGTAACAATGAGCTCAGCTGAATATGAATAAAAGCAAAAGAATAAGAATAGAAGGAGTTGAACAGTTTCTTTTAGTGGATCCACACCCAGAAAAATGTTTGTGTGTTTCAGATCTCAGTAACCTTTGAAGATAAATAACCTCACAAAACTGGCTACCTGCTACTCACACAAACACAGCCACAAAGCATTCACTCAGACTGTGAACTCATTATGCATGAAAAGTTGCCAGGGAGATCCAGCAGCCTTTGTTGTTTACAACCAGAAATAACTGCTCCACAGTCATTCATGACTGCAGCTAACATATGGCTCACAGAGTGTGATGGCAACCATTGCCTCAGGTGGTTCACTAACCCATCAGCTACTGCTGGTAACAGCCGATATCACAGGGCTTATTACTTAATTAACACAGCACTTTATTTGTATTACTTCACTGAAAAAAACCCAAACCAAAACAGCAAAGCACTTGGAAAGCTGCAGGAGACATGGCCATCCCTCACTGTGCATACAGCAGTCTCCAAGTGTGAAATATTCTGGCCAAGCTATCTTGCTGTATTTCTCGACAAGGATAGGTAGATTTCAGCAAGAATAAAAATACACCTTGGAGGATCAGTCCTCCTGGCAGACCCTGTTATAACACAACACGTTACAGAAAAGAGGGTAACAGCCCTCTGCTACAGCCCAAGTTCATGTGCTTGAGCATTACCAACTGCCTGCTGAAAAGGGCAATCTGGAAATTTAGTGCCCCTGTATGCTGGGCAGATGGGAAAGGTATACTCAATGTCAAATTTCCATAAATTCAATTCCATGGTGAGAGCCAGCTTGGCCTTGTATAAACAGTAACAAGTTCAGAACAATAATACACAAAATATTCCTTCTGGGTTCATCCCACTTCTTCAGAAAGTTGATCCTATGATCTCTATCATTTCACACCTGCCAGAACCTGTATGTACTCACCTGGCCCATGAATGCTCTTTATGCCACCATGGCAAGCTCTAAGTACACTTGCCAGTAGCCACATGACTGTGCTTGGGCTTAGAAGACCTGCCATTTTATAGAATATCATACTGAGTCTCATCTGCCCCAAAGTCAGAAGCTTATGGTCAGACAGGCAATAAAACATTATCTATTTGTTTACATGCCTCAGCTCTCACAAAGCTAAATAATCATTCTTCCTCCCATCAGTCATGGTCCCCTTAAGATGTTTTCACTGAATTCAACATTCATGGCATAAATGTTGCCCCAAGTCCACATAAAGAGTAGATCAAATGTCAGAAGAACTAATCCCCCTTCATCACACACATGGTTCCTAACAAGGTGTAGGAGGAAGTTATCCTGTCCCCTTACCTGCAGAGAACAGAAGGTCTGGGTAAATGGCTCCATTCGGACCAGGTAAGATGCCACTATAATTGCTGATGAATAGTGAGTACAGTAATGGCACTGGGCTGACAGGTCTCCTGGAAATTGCACACAAATCAGATTCCAGTACAAAATCCCACCGTTTCAAGCCCACAGCATCCAATTACCACAGTACAACTAAATAGGGAACAGGTATTTTAAGCAGTTATATTCAAAGACCTGTGAGCTACAGCACACCTTGCACTGAATATGTACATTGAATGTGCACAATTACTGCTGAATTATGTTCATTTTTGCCTTCCACATTTCATTTTGTGAAGAATAAGGCTTTTAACTTTCCAGACCAATCCCTTCTCTAGTAGTGCCAAAAAAGGTCTTGATCTCCAGAGGTCAACAGGCTTAACATTCTATTTCCTTTTCTTGAGGTAGCTGTTAGTTAACCTGTGTGCATTTGTAGCTTAGCTTACAAGTAAGACCACTGTGTGCAGCTTTGCCAACAGCACAGTCTTTTCCAGAGAACACTGATTTTTGCTGTAGCTTTTTTCCTATCCAAAGGAAGAGAACAGAATGCAGCAGTACAAGGCACATGAGGCAGTACTTGCAGGAGACATTTCTCTTTGAATTGTTAGTCTATTTGTATACAGTAGAGAGAGAGGCTCTCCTTGGCATGGTGTTTCCCTTAGCCACAGCTCTACAAAGCTTTTGGGTGTTCTGAGGGGACTCAAGTCTCTGTTGTCTATTAGCCTCCTCAAACACTCACCCTCACTTTTTTCCACTTCATTGAAGCGCTGGATGAACTTGTGTTTCCTCTCCACAGTCTGTGCTCCCATGGGCTTTGACAGGTCCCGAAATGTATGAGGATCAGCGAGGTTTAGGGTCTGAAAAGAAACCCAGCAGAGGTGGAGATTTTTAAGATCTTAGACATTATAACTACCCCAGTGACACGGGGAGGTGGCAAGGCTTTGTTGGAAGTTTCACTCATACAAGAATGTCACAGGTTCACCCTCCTCTGGAACTTCACAAATGGCAGGTTGCAAATTGCTCTCAAGTCCAAAACTCCTTGTCTGTGTTCACAGAAACCTGTCCTATCTGCTGAGCTGATGCAGCATGTCTTTAACTAGGTCTGTATTAAACAGATATTCATCCACAGAACATGATCATCAGTATGCTGACTTGAAGATAAAGCTAATATATATGGAATCAGTACAGTCCAAACTAACTACTTCAAATTTTAAACCATTGATCTCTTCTTCAGTGGCATGATTCACCAATTCTTTGTGCAGTTGCTACCATAAAAAGTACAGAATTCTGCAGGCAGCACTGACCTCAGAGTGGTAGTCAGCCAGGACCCATGGAAACACAGGATACTGCATGTAATCATTGTAGCTGCGGCCAGCCAGAGTGTTCAGGTACATGAGGTAATCAAAGTTGCTGATCTCCCTCTTCTGCAAGGACAGGAAACAAGCATTAAAATCTCCAGACTCTGTCCCTAAAATCTCTTCACAGGCACCCTCACCTATGGTTCCCAGGTCCACCAGGACAACAATTATATAAATAGTGAAATCAATCATTCTTTGCCATTCAGATCAACACAATACCTCTTATACAACAATCTAACAGAACCTGTCTTCATTCAATCTCTTCTTCAAACAGGTCATTTGCATTTGTCTATAATCAAGCAGTGTATTTATGCTGTATTTGCAAAACAGGACACTTTTTCTTGATTTAAAAGAGCCAAATGCATGCAGCCTGGATATTGGAAAACCCTGGACAACTGCCTATACTCAAAAGGCTGCACAAAGTGGTACATATAAGAAAGAAGGTATTTATTTCTTAATTTGTCTTGAGTCACCAAGACCACAACTACAGAAAAGTAAACATGTCTCCCAGCTCAGCAAAACATCTGTGCATTGATTTAGATGTATACATGATCTGTGACCAGGCATTCAACTAGGTGGCTCTCTTTGGTCTCAGTTTAAAAATGTGCACAAAATCACACTTAATCTGCCAGACAGTAGCACCATATGTCTCATAGCAGGAGGAGCAAAAACTCTGCAAAAACCAGATGTAAATACCGTGCTCTTCCTGCCAACAAGCTCACCTCCAGCAGTGAGAGAACAGCTCAGGCCTTGAGGTACATATGTACACACACACACACACACATGCACGCACAAATAACTGTGTGCAGACATATCTGTGTGATGAAATTATTTTGCTTAATCATGTGCAGTCAAGATTTAGCTTACCTGCCACTTCTGAAGCATTGTCTTTTCCCCTCCTGAGTGCTTCCTGTATGGAACAAACATTTGATTGAAACAGCCTACTTCAGAACAGTAAGAAAAAGTCAACACATTATCTGTGCTCCCTGTGCCCCCTGCTACCATTGCACAGAAATGACAGAACACCAACACTAGAAGGCTGAAGTTCCATCATTGGCCAAATAATTCCAAAAATCAGTGTCATTGATTAGGTTAGTGCTGTTCTGAGTTAAGCCATGCTGCTCAGTCTGTACTCCCAGTCTCGTGCCATTGTAGAGCTATAGATTGCCAATGACAGGTACCATTAAGCCTGTCTGCTTCTATTCTGAAGCCTTATTCTCAAAATCTCATGCTTTTCTGAAGCATTTAGAAAATGCTGGCTTAAAACGAGAAGTCTCTCAATCTCCATATCAAAGACTGTTGTTGCACAAAGCACTTTAAACTTAACATAGTTCTTAAAGAGTGGATGGTAATTTTGATATTTTTTGAAGTAACAAATATGTATTTTTCACTTTTTTTGTTCTCAAAATGCAACTTGTTATTAAAACTTTAAATAAACAAACCCTGATGAGCTAAAATAGAGCAATTCACTTGAAAGTCAGAAAGAGTCAAAGGTTCTGAGAAAACTACACCTGTATTTCAACAGCATTGAACCAGAAAATATGTCAGTACTTGAACACTATGGACTTGCTCTTGTCAATATCTAGAGACCAAACTGAGACAAGGGACAACTGGATTATCATAGTTTAACCCCAGCTGGTAAATGAGTCCAACACAGTCACTTATGCAGTCTCCCTGCATATGGATAAAGGAATTGCAGGAGAAAAAGTGAGAAAACGTGTGGGTGAAGATAGTTTAACAGATAAAGCATAGGACATGCACGCAAACAAAACAAAACAAGGAATTCACTCAGTACTTCCCGTTGGCAGGCCAGTATTGAGCCATCTCCATGGCTCCATCACATGTAACCATGACTTACGAAAACAAACATCATCACTCGGAATGTCCCTGCCTCTTACTCCCCCCAGTTTATATTCCAAGTGTGGTATGGTTTGCTGTGGGACACACCTTTGGCCAGTGGGGATCAACTTTTTATGAACCTCAAGCCTCCGCATGGTCCTGGTGGGACAGCACCTGAGGGACAGAAAAGGCCTTGACCCTGTATAAGCACTGCTCAACAATAGCTAAAACATCCCTGAATTATCAACACAGCTTCCAGCATTAATCCAAACACAACTTTCTTCTACAATGAGGAAAAATTACTCTATCCCAGCCAAAACCAGTACACAGACTGAAGAAACTTTTCATCTGCCAAAGTGAACAGGTTTACTGGCGTGATACAATGCTGGTGGTAAGAGAGGCTCTTCCCTTTAAGAGTAAAACAAATCCTAAGGTGCCAGCTCAGAACATTTCACTTCATGAAGTGTATGGAAATCAGTTCAGCATAGATTATAAAACTACTGCAGGAATAACTAGCAGGAATAACTAATTTTCACTCCTGTGCTCTCTATTGGATCACACTAGAAATCCAAGGCTAGAAAGCAAGGCTTAAAGTAGCTTCAAAGATCTAAATAAAACACCAGAATGCTCTATGATCATTACCATTTTATTGAATTTGCAGTAGTAAATTCTTGTCAATCACCTCTCATGCTTATGAATAATTGTTTTACTGCCTATATTCAATCCTGGACCAGTTAATAATATACATAAAGGAAAAACACTGCGGTTTACACATTATTTTATTCCTTGCTTAAGACTCTCTTCAGAGAAAAGTGTGTGTCTGAGAGAAGGACTTTGAATGCATAAACATAAAAGCCAGGATGAATTCTAGCACACAGTCTATAATTCCTACACTTTGCTTAGGTCTCTTGCTAAGGATATGAAACTTAATAACGATAGGCTGTTTCTGGAAACCAGTAAACACAAAGGTGTAGAGTTCACATCCAGTACCGAAAAATATGATCTTCACTCTTTGTCCAAAAAATAAGAATAGATTATACAATTTAAATAGTGTAAATCAGAAGAAATTCTCTTGACTAGAGTAGTTGTGTTGCACCCCCAGTTTGAGCAACACATGGCTCATGAATGTGGGAACTCCAAAGTACAAAACAGGTATGATGAACCCTTTAAAATTAAGTCCTCTCACACTCTACGTACATTTCACAGAGCTTTGCCCCAGTGGCCTTTGTAAGGCCTCCAAGACATATTTGGAAATCAGAGAGGGTATCTTAAAGGGATGTAACAGGATCAGGATTCCTGGCATTACTTGGCTGGATTAGGCTGTTTGTTACAGAGCGATCAAGTTAGGTTCTTCCCTTTCCACAGGGGCATACTAAAACCATCCAGGTTTATTTTGGATTTCTGGCTGAGTTAGAAAGCAGGGGAGAGCATTATAAAACTCTTCACACAGGACTAAACTGGAGCAGTCTTGTGTGTATGTTGTGCAAATATACATATATTGACTTGTGGGTGCCATGACTCCCTAGTGAAATACTTGGCTCTGCTTCTCACAAGCCCTAAACAGCCAGTAAGAACATACAAGGGTCAAAATAATTCTCTCTGCTGACTTTGGGAGCCACTACATAAAGAGGTTGACAAGTTCACCACATCATGAAAATAAGCAAGGCTAAACGTAGTCTGTCCCCTGTAAAAGCCATTCTTCTGGGTCTCAGAGGATGTGCCTTCTAATTCCCCAGAGATCTGAAATTCTCCATTCTCCTCTGTTGACTCAGGGTCTCAAAACAAGAATTGCATTACAGGCAGCTCAAGCCTCTTCCTACCTTCTCCTTGATAACCAATTAGCATTTTTCCAGCCAACACCTCTCTAGACAGCACAGCAAAAGCTCAGTGTAGATGAAGGTCAGGTACCCAACTGCAGCAAGTGTGTTTATAAATAAATAAATAATCAAATGCTGGCTTGAAAAAGAAACTGAAGTGCTTTATAAATATAAATAACTAAAGTTCTAGAGAGAGTGAAATTACATGAACCCAAGAGAAGTACCTACAGATCTATCTATGTCTTAATTGATAAGGTATTTGTAGGGCACCAGCCATGGCAGAACATAAACACAATGTGTGCTAATGATGATCCACCTTCGGCTACTCTATCCATAAGTGATTTATTAATCCCTCTTCCATTAACATCAGACTATGATCTCACCCTTGTGATAGCCAGTGTGCCATTTGTTAGAGACAGGTGGACCTAAACCCATTTGGAGATTCATTGCAGATGAGATAATCTCAACAGATGAGATTTTGCCCTCACTAAAATTAATACTAAAATTTCAATAAACTTAATAGATTTTTAGTTTTCACAAAACAGCTTCAATTTTATTTTTTTTCCTTCCATCCTTCAGACTACAGTTTTTCTTTAAGAATCTTTGCAATTACCAAAGATATTGTAAGAAAAATCTTATTTTTGGTAAGCCACCACTTAGGTCCATGTCATATTATTAACAGAGGAAAAAAGACTTCAAAAGAAATACCTTGTGAAACAATAGTCTCTCTCAGCCTTAGAAAAGTGTTAGGTTAGATTACTTTATTCTAAAAGTACCGAGTCTTCCTTGTTTAACTGTGTCAGTCCACCTTCTGGTCCTGCTTAATCTGTGCTAAAGAATTGAGATGTAATTCGAAATAAAAAATAAATCTCCCTTATTTATGTAACGCTGCTTGCACCATGTGCATTCACAGTGCTTAAACCAAAGGGATAACATTTCCACTGTGGAGATGCTGCACTCAGGCATACTTCAGGTCATGAAGAAACACATCAGGTAAATCCAGTTAATTTGTTTATGTGAGCAGTATGCAATCTCCAGCCCTGGAAGCAGACATGTACATTGACATCATCAGCTTCTTCATGCCAATAATATCTTGGACCTATTATCAGAAGAGATATATGTTGCGTTTCCTGTGAATATCACCTAAACAAACCACTCAGATTCTTCTCTTCCATAGTAGGATTTCTTTCAGATATTATTTTGAAATTACTGTGATCAGTTACTAAAAGCTTGAGCTTGGTAACCTCAGTCATAGATACAAATTTCAATAAATTCACACGCTCCAGAGGGAAATAATTATACCAAGTGCACTTTTGAAGGGTCACTTATAGCTATTGCAGAGAGATGTGACAGATAGATACATAAACACAGATAGATAAATTGCAGCTCATATACCCTCTGCTGCACCACTGAATAAGCCTTCCCTCCTGTGTCCACATCTATCCCATTTGGCATGCGCTAAGGATGGTATCACAAATGTTGGGAATTTTAACACACACAGACAAGTATCTCTCACTCTGCCACAGCCAAGAAAAAAGAAATAGTCAAGTGACTAAAATGTTGGAAGCACACTAACAGCATCTAACAAGTTCCAAATACTTTTTCTTTCGTCATAATTTGAAATACTACATTTTCAGGCACTGCATGCCATTCAGTTCTTTTCCTTCCAGCTCAATCTTGCATTCTGGAACCAACCATTATGCTAATGATCTCCAAGGGTGTAGCACTCCTGTTGCTCAGTAACACCAGTTTCATAAGCTGCAGAGGGAGGATTGAAGAGCAGGACTCTGGAGTGAGGGAAGACCTTCTGCCACTCCTCACTGGCACGCTCACACAAACTTGAAGAGCTGCCATTTCCATCAAGGAAGTACAACTCAGAACTCACAGGACTGTGGAAAGGAAACTATCCTGTGTTTTGTGCTCATGGGTTTATTCACAGACTGAAAGACTAATTCATTATTCAAAGAAGAGCAGAGAGAGGACAGCTGCACAGTAACAGACTATGAATGTTCAGCCCATGCTACTGAGAAAACCTGAGCAGTTTGTGACATCTGCACCTTGCCCTCTCAGCCTCTGGAGCCACTGAGCTGGTAAGATCAGATGCAGGGGGCAGCCTGGGAGAATTGTTAAGATTAAACTGTTCTTGCTTATTCTTGGTGGGCCTTGATTTTGCAAGTGACTTTGCACTGTGTGATAGTATGGTGGCCCTGAAGTCATCTGGAAAAGTTAGAATATTAAGAAAGGAAACTTTTCTCAAACTGTGAGCTCATGGTGGAATTTAGTCTAAGCCTACCTGTTAACAAGAGACTGCATTTAAGACAGTCAATTAATTCATTTCTTCCACAACAGATCATAGCCAACAATAAGAAATGGTAATGGGCTTGTAAGCAGGCAAGTGGAACTGCTTGTCTTCATGCAGAATCATTTGCTGGTTTAAGCTCTGCATGCAAGTATTTCACTATAGATGAGAGTATCACCTATTGCATGGGTGAATTAGCACCTGGCACCTTACAGCCTTCTGCCACCACACAGGTGCAGGGAACGAGGAGCTCTGCTGGGCTTGCCTGGCCTGCTCTGCAGCATGAAGAATTCCAAGAGCAAAGACAGAGGAAATTTCTCACAGAGTAGTTCAAGATGGGCTCAAGGTGGTTCTGTGCAGCTTTGGGTGCTGCAGTGAATTAGGAAACATCAACCCTAGAAGAAAAGAAGCACGGAGAAGGAGGTCCTGAAGCACCAAGCAGTGCTACAGGCAGAAGGCCAGCTCTTCTCCTGCCTGGGCCAGGAAAGGAAAAAGAAATGTTCAGGGTCCAAATCTGCAGTCTTTTAGGATCAGGTCAGGCTTAAGATACAATGGGTCATGACTGACCCCTGTGCAAGTGTTTAAATGCAGATAAGGAATAATTCCCAAACCTTCCTTGCCTCAGCGAGACTGAAAGTCTCAGTAGTAATGCTCAGGTCTGTTCCATCCCTGCAGCTCCCAGCACCACTGACAGCATGATGCACTTGACATACATTTTCTCTTAATTTCTGTATTGGATCAAACTCTAAACTCTGGGCTGTTAAACACTCCTAAAGCTCTGGGCTTTCAAAAACCCATCCAAGCCAAAGATTCTGACAAGTGTGGATAGAAAGGGAAAGGGTTTTCTAGTCAAGATCCATTTTAGTGAGAGCTTATCACAGAAATACAGCACCCTCCATCCCAGGAACAGGCTTGGTAACAACTCAGGGGGTGAACCTAGCAGATGGGATGCAGGCTTAGAGACAACAGGTGGAAAGTCTCATCATCATTTCTTAGGTGGTAGGGTAGCACATGTCTCTCTCTCTCTGCCATTCCAGGAGATGCACTGTGAGCATAAGATTGAACAGGCATAATTAACATTTAAGCAAGGAGGATTCCCGTGATTCCTGATTTTTTAGTATCAGTGGCTACAGAACTGGGGCCAAAGACAATAAGACATGGCTAAGTGCTAAGTATGCTCCATTATCTCCAGCTACAGCCCTGTGAAACACTGATAATTAGTTTACAAGCACGAAGAGACAGGAGAGCTGTTCATCTCCTTCAAGCTGCAAGCACACTAAAATGTTCCTGCAGTCCTGTGGTACTAATCCCCATTTTTGGAATTGCAAATTATATTTTTCTAAGTTTGAAATGTGGCTCCAACTATTAACCCAAACTAAATAGCACTTAGAGTGAGTACTCACTATGGACTTGATCAGTGCATCTGAGAGGTTCACAGCTGGATTTTAAAATACCTGACTAACAAAGGCTGTGTGAAGAAACTCTTTAGAGTCTGGACATTATGCAGTGCATCACACAAAGAGATCTGCCTTGAGAAAAACCACACCGATCTGTTTGGACTTCTTAAAATCCTGAAAGGTCCAGGTTCAAACTCTGTAACAGCCTGGAAAGGGTTACTGACACAGAAATTCTCCAGGCCAGCAGGCTGCCCTGCAGCACTGGTCCTGCCAAGCCTGGAGCACTGAAGCTCGTACAGCAGGCTCCCTCTAGTGCTGCCAGGCATGCACAGCTCACAGGGACCCGGGACTGGAACCAGGTACAACACTGCCACAACCGAGGCACTCTGCCTAGATGGTGTTTTTTTTAAATAGGAAAGGAAACTGTTTTGGCCCAATGTTTGCCTCTTGGATTTTAAATGAAAAGTAACAGAAAAAAAATATATAGGAACGGAATACAATGTTTTCTAAGATTTAAACCATTTTAAAATAAATTATAATTTTGAAATTGGAAAAAAAAAAATTTACATTTTCCCTTGAGGCTCCCATTCGTTTTTTAAAAGCATACTTGTTTGAGAAGCTTCACTTATCAAAAAGCACTGAATGTCTTGGTCAACTCGTCCAACACAAAATTCGAACAAAGAAAAAGTCAGACCCAAAGGTCACCTGGTTCATGTCAATTACAGGAAGCAGAAAGTCTCTTTCCACTCCATTTCCAACACATAAGAGAGGTCCCCTATAGATCTTTTTCTGAAGCATGGTAGTGATCCCCACTCTGTGCACCAGAAAGGACTTGGGGTATCCTGTACCAGCAGCAGGCATTCCCCATACTGCTTATCTTCACAGAATTGCCAACAAGAATATTGCATAAAATCCTTAAAAAGAGTGAGCTGTGATTAGAAAACCCTGCTGTTTTGATCTCCAGAACTTTCTACTCACTCCTGGGGAAATTTTTTACACGAACATCAACAAAGCTGGGAAGAGTACTTATTTACATTGTAGAGTACTTTACTTCAGTTACCAGTCAACATATAGCTAGAATAGCATTGACATTGCCCCTTGGTAATATGGTTCTATAAGTACTCATGTGAGACAGAAACATGGGAGTGACACACAGAAGCATTTCACTGTGTTTAAATATTTTCATATAAAATAACACAAAACCTAATTTGGAACACACCCTCAGGGCAAGACTGAATCCACTGCACTGCTTCCAGTATTTTCTGAGGCATCTGCCTCATTACAGAGCTCTTGGGAGAGTGGGTAGTAGCTGGGTTAATGCTTTTGCATCATTTTGGGCTATGGCATGTAATTGAAAAGAAGCTGAAATGCCTTAGTTGTAGCTTCAGCTTCATGTATTCACACATGATTAATGAGTAGCCAAAAAGCCTGAAGGGTTTGTAGTGAAGTTTTTCTAATAGGGACATGTATTGTTGACAAATCTGTATTTTGTCCTAAACAATCATTCATCAAGGCTGCAATTTGACTCTTCAAAATTAAATGCCAGAGCACCCAGACCTGAGATTACTCAGATGCAACCTGTGCTCCTCTCTAAACTCTCACTGGGAGGGACATTGTCATCCATTTCCAGGAATCAGCCTTTTTCCTTTGCCACTAGCCATAATTAACAGCTGTATTTGATGACCTTTGATCAGAAAGAGTTCACCAAACTGAGAGTAAGTGGACTATACTCTTACAGACCTCATTTCAGGTAGCATGTAACAGCTGCTGAGCATCAGTATGAATCAAAAGTCTGACTACCACACCTACCTGCATTTTTCTGAGGGCACCTTTGCAGTGGGACACCCTCTATCCCACAGTATGAACAAAATAACAAGGTTGGAGTATCCAGAGGAGGAGACACTTAGCAAGGGCCTGGTTTAACACGGTATTAAGCAGCACTGACATCAATCCCTGTTGCAGTTTGCCCTGTAGGTGATGTATGAATTGCCAATAGTTCTGGCAAGTCTGGCAGCCCACCATGCTCCTGAGTTCTGCTCAAAACAAAATTCTTAATAATTTCCTTTAAACTTTGAACCTTTCAGTAACCCAGAGCCCATTACATAAGAAGTTTAACCAATCTGTTAACAAATGCTAGGCCTGCAAATATGGTGTCTGTTCATCTACGGTAGAATGAGACAATTTTGGATAGCTTCTTTTAATGCAGTCTCTAAGGACTGTGTTGAGACCCACAATACATTTTTCTCCAGTCCTCAACTGGCTGATGGATAATAACATATTTCATTCAGTTTCATTATATTCTAAGCTTGAATCAGTATTTAGGAATGAAAACCAGCAAATGTCTCCCACTTGTAATTTAACCCTGCAATATAGATGTTACATTGCAATGAAATAATATTGTAAATTATTAGAGTTTCACCTACTGAAAATAATTTCAGGAGGAATTTTCAGAGTTGCAGATTACAAGTTGAAAAGTTCTGACCTCAAAAAAACCCCAATTTCTGAACAGTCTTTCAGTAATATTAACATACAACTGTGATTAACAGCCGTGGCTTTCAAAGGCTTTATTAGAGTTCTCACATTTTATCCACAGTGTCTGTCTGTCAGCAGAGAGATGCCACCCAAGGGAAAGGGTCCACAAGGGAAAAGGATCACCTTGAAAATGGCCAAAAATGCAGTCCGGGTACTTTTTAATGGAAGGCGCCGTCTTGAGTTAAGCAAAATGGGCATTGCCACCTTCCCCAAGTGCCTTCTGGAGCTGGCTGATGTGGAGGAAATTGATTTGAGCAGAAACATGTTAAGAAAGATTCCAAACTTCATTGAGAAGTTCCAGAATCTGATGTGGCTGGACCTGCACACTAATCAGATTGACGAGCTGCCACCAGAAATAGGCACACTTAAGAACCTTACTTTCCTGAATTTATGCAACAACAGGTTGACCACGAAAGGTCTACCAGACCAGTTGACCCAACTCAGGAACCTGCGTACCCTCAACCTTGGCTTGAACTGTCTTGAGAGTATTCCCACCACTCTTGGGTCTCTGAAGGAACTTATTGAGCTAGGTCTCTTTGACAACTCCTTGACCCTCATCCCGAAGAGTGTCAAAAAGCTCCCCAAACTTGAGAGAATGAATGTAAAAAGAAACCCTTTACCTGAATTTGAAAAGAAAGAAGAGCCAATTGACACTGTTAAACGCGTAGAATCGCTTTACTTAGTAGAAAAGAAGGACCTGTGCAGCATCTGCCTGCAGGTGTGTCAGGGTGAGAGGGATGAGCTGCACAAGTTAGAGGACACAACACCCGGCCCCTCAGATAAGCCCAGTTTCCCTTTACTCACTACACCCAATTCCACTGCAAGGGATAACCAGGAAGAATGGAGAATGAAAGAAGAAGACAGTGACGAGGAAGAATTGAGAATAAAAGAAGACGATAACCAGGAAGAACAGACAATAAAAGAAGAAGATCACAATCCTTGAAATATACCAAGGCACTCTACAGACCACATTCCATGAAGTCCAGCCCAAGCAAATAAAAAGCTAACCTCCCTCCTCCTCCATTTTCCTGCAGTTCTGCTTCTTTAAAGATCAGCTTTGTTTTAGAAGCAGATCTCTGTGGTCTCTAAAATGAAAATCAGAACAACTAAGCTGGATAGGCATTTGGAAAAGACTGTTTACATCTTCCTGTCCCTACAACATGTTCTCCATGTTTGGGCTTTTTGGGGTCTTTTGTGTCAGCAGTGTCCAGTGAAGGGATCTTTTAAAAAATAGGTTTTTCTAATAAATCCATTCCCAACACTAAGCCCCAAATATTATTTATATTCATTTTTATAGGGTGAGATACATTCAACCAGTCTCAGTAATTGCCATTTGGAGGAAAAGGCAAAGACCTGTGAACCTACTGCTGCTGGTGGCTGCCACCAAGCTCTCAAAGTCTCAAATAGGCACTGGCAGGGTAGGAACTGCAAGCCTGTTCCAATTCAGCAGAGGCAGCAAACAAGTGTTATGCTCAGGAGTAACTAAGCAGCACAAACACAATGCTTAGAGATAGAGAACCAGTGATCCCGGGTACCATCAGAGGGCCAGATTCTGCAAGTTCTTTGGGATTTTGAGTGCTATACCTGGTTGCAACAATCTCCAAGTTGCACAACACAAACAGCACAACTGCCCATCCTCAAAGTGTTCTGTTGGCCTCTGAGTCTCCAAGGAAGGTATAGAAAGGGTAGGAAAAATAATTCTCCTTTTAAGGGTCCCAGGCTTATTACTTAAGCAGAGACTAAAGTGATTAAGAGAAGAGTCACTGTCTTCCCTGATCCAAGAGTCAGATTCTGAATTGATGAAGTCAGGATTGGTACCTCCACAGCACTTTTAGTTTTCTGTTGACATGGACATATGTGTGTGTGCACCTGAGCACGCACATTCACTTACTGAAATCACATCCTTAGGGCAGAGGGTGCTGACATCCTGCAAACAGCAATATACAGGGACAAGAATGAGCAGATTATAAAAGTACTCAAGCATGACATGAGACGGGCGGGCAGTGGCCATAATAACCTATGGTGACAGCAAACATTTAAGTATATTTGAATGAAGAATAAAGTGCCAGGAGCACTTTATTTTTTAAGTGAGTGGAGCCCGGGAGTCAGAATTCCTGTGTTTCTCCTATGGACTTGGTGAAAAAACTGATAAGGGATTTTTCAGAAATTCTATTACCTCAGTGTCATATGATGCATCAAACTTCTTTCCATGCTTCAAATGTGCAATTAATAATAGTGTGTCTGAGCAAAGAATTTAGTCTGGCCTGACTGCTTGTCTCAGATATGGCAGGAGAAGCTGGAAAGCTGTGGGAATTGCCCATTGTCCCCTTAGATGGGGAAGGAGCCCCAAGTGCTGCTTTTGAAATTTTCTAACTGAAACAGCTCCAAGAATTCAAACAAGGGAAAAGTAAATTCATCAAGTACTCAGTCTGTTCGTTCTGACTGGTGAAGGGAAGCACACCTACTGAGGTAATTTCCTCTAACTTTCCACTTAAACAAACTTTTCTGGCTTCAATACTTCAGCAGTGATTATAATAAATGTGTATTTCATTTCAGTTCAAGCTCTAACAAGGTCCAGCCAAAGTTATGCAAAATGCCCTTTATGTTCTCATAGTAGGTTGCACAGGGGCTTCTCTCAGCTGGTGGAGAAAAACTGAAGGCAGAGCCTTACTGGGATTCAGGACAGACTGCTTTAGACCTAGGCACGCAGCCTGTCTCAAATTCTGACATTAACCATGAGTCAGGTGTTTCTTGTAACTGTAACCAGCCCAGTAACCATCTATGTAGAGTTAACCAATAAAGTGATATTAAGGATGTAATAATTATTAATCATCTATGCACTCATCTTCATACTGTGATGAAGTACGCTAGAATGCTTTTTGAAGTTCTGGCAACACCTCTGAATCTTTAAAAGGAAGGATATAAACGTTTCTATATGTTTTTTTTTTAAGGTGCAACTTACGTAATTCCACTTATGACAATTATCCAATGTTTCCTATGTTTTACCTTATATTTAGGGATTCTTCTGTTATCCCCTTCGACTTCAAAGCTGATTGGAAAGAGCAAAATCTACAGGAGATATGAAAGGTCACATTATGGTTATAGCACTTGTTAAAGTAAACTATAGAAAGATAAAGTCAGAGACACAAAAATATGTTATTTCTAAAGAGTCTAGTGATACTATGTGGGTTGGAAGAAAGCAGGGAGAAACTTTCTTTCACCCAGTACTGTGAGGTCAGGTGGAGGTGGGAGGAAGGAAAAGAGCTACAGTCAAAATTTCCTGGGATGCAGGGACACAGGACACATCACTGGGTGCTAGGAAATAGCTACACATTAGATCCCTTGATAAGTCAGTGGCTAAATAATACTCCGAAGATTTTACAGGTCAGCAAAAGGAAAATTTCACAGCTAAAGTGTAAATCAACCAATTAAACCCACTAAAGCTTAAGGAAAAAAAGGAAAATAAAGCTCCAGTGGCAACACAGCACAGACACTAGGATAAATCAGGGTGGTACAGCAGGAGCATCACCAGGAGCATTTCCATGTTATTGTGAGACAGTCATTACCTTTTAAATATCTTATTTCGGTCACTGTCATGGAAGACAAGAAATCTGGAGTAACCATTTTTGAAGAATATTTCCAAGGCAATCTCCTGGAAAGGCAAATAATTCACAGTGTGAGGAGCTGCAGAGTAAAGCCTAGTGCTGTGAAGGGTCCATGATTCCCTGTCCAATTCTTCAGGGCTTTAAAAAAAACACCTCAACTTCTTTGACAAATGTGCAGAACTAAGGCAAAATATGTCTAACGTTCTAAATTTCATATTGTTGGGATGGTCCTGCTAGGTGACTAGAGTTCAAACACTTCTTTACTTCTTTGAAGCAAAACCAAACTCCAGATATTGGTTCCATCACTCACCTTTTCCTGCTGCTTCTGAAACATTTTTATTGTGAAATCTCAGTGTGATTAATAAGACAATAGTAGCATTAATTTCCAACTAGGTGATAAAGATAACACAAAGAGGGGATTCTAAATAAGAGTTTCTTTTAGAAAGCAACCATACTGATTTCTAAATTAAGACGGAGCTCAACTGAAGAGCCAAATAATTTCTCCTGACTAGAAGCATGAAAGGAAGAAGGGGAGTTTATGATATTTCACATCAAAACTTCGAGGAATTAATGTTGAAAGAAAACTTCTCTCCCTTTTCGCCCTCCCTGGAATGTCTTCTTACATTTTGCTGGGCATTTGAATATAATCCTATTATTTACTTAGTGAGAGGTCCTATTTTCCTCCAATTCATTCAGGTAAAATTATAAATAACATGTAGTGTCTGGGAACCCAGACATGAGTTTCAATCCAAATGTGGCAGGTGCAATACAAACATAGAGAAACACTCCGATGGCAGGTGGCCCATACATGATTCACAAATAAAATATAAAGCAGAAGGGTAATATGAGAGCAGCTATGACAATAAACAGCTTGCAGCATTTGCTCTGAAGCTCAGCTTTCCCAATGAGGTCTGCTCAAGTGTTGCCATTACAGAATTGGGCCAGTGCTTTACTGGGCTGGGCTATGTGCATGGACAAGATTTCCATGCAGGGAAAGCACGGGAATCAGCATTCCTCTTTTTACACTATATTTTTTCAAAGAAGTTTGTGGCATAGAGTCCCAGCACAAGCTGATACAGATACCTGAGCTTCAGTTCATTAACTGAACAAAACAATCCTGGAACAGCAGCAAAAAAACCCAAACCACAAAACCCCTCAAACCAAAAGCTCAACCTTTTCTCCAGGCCCATTCGAACACTTTCTACTCATCTCCACTTTTCACTTTGGGTGACACCAAAACTTTCTATTTTGCATGTTTGAAAAAATCCATGCATACACAAATGTGAATATAAGAGTAGTTGGAAGTCTTCTGCTGGCAATTTTGATGCTATCCCCCAAGCAGAAGAGGTGACAATTCTGCTCAGGCTGATCACCAGTGATCTTGGTAAGCTTCATACAGTTACTGAGAACATGACTTACCATTCCTGTACATGCTTGCTGAGTGACCTAACCACTGAAATATACTGTTTCCTGAAGCAAGTGTCACCTAACAGAATTTCCCAGTTTGCATCCATAATTAAATAAAAAATAAAACAGGGCTGATTCATGGATGAGTACCATACTACATGACAGAAGACAATTATCAATCCCATTTTCTCCAGCTTCTGAATTTTGTAAATGATTTTGTAATTCAAACAACAATCTCAATGTTCCAAAAATGGATTCAAAATAACAAGAACTAGTTACAGCTGCTTCAAAACTTCATAATTTGATCAAATCTGTGAATTACTCCTTAGACTGTAGCAAAACCCTCTAAATCAAGTACAGGCTCTGGTGTTGCAAGAAGCTCTAGTAAAAACTCTTCTGTGATTCTCCTCACAGGTTCACCTAAACGAGACAAAACTGAAAGGGAACCAAGGTCCCTGGGGATGAGTAGCTCCTGGGTATTACAGCTACAGGCACAGAATCCTCTTCTTTGGCTTATGGGTCTCTAATGAACCACATGCATGACTTGACAGTTATTCCAAGAGGCCCAGGATAAGTGTGTTAGTAACCCATTGTACACAGATGCCATGGCTACTGAAGTCTTTGGAAGCTGAATATTACTGGAAGTCAGCAGCTTACTGGTAGCTTCCATAAAAATAAAGAACATCAATTTCAAGTCTAATTTTCAAAAACATTGTGTGAACAACACCGCTAACTCAGCAATTAATAAGCCAACCACTCCAGTCAGGATGTTTAAACACTGTGGTGAGTATAGAAAGGAGTTTGTCTTAGCAAAGGCTAATGAAGCGATGATGGGAGCAAAAGCATCTTGATACTCAAGAAAAAAATATCAGCAGTCTTAGTGAACACTGAGCAAGCAGTTTTCAGTCACATGTCATTGCTGCTGCTGCAGCTTTCCCCCAAATGACTGAGCATGTCAATTCCCACCTGCAGGAGGAAGCGCATCAGATGAATCTCCTTGATATCCTGATACGAATAACGGGAACACATCTGGTCTCCCACAGCATGATCTTTATGACATAAGTTGAAAATAAATGGATCGCTGATTCTGGAGGAGAAAAATAAATTTTAAAAAATAAGAATTTGAAACAAAAAAGACCTGGAGAGCCCTCTTGAACATTCAAATTCTCCCCTAAAGAAAAACAACAATACCAAGAGATATCAACATCAATTGGGGCACACAGAAAATGAAAACAAAGCTAAACAAATAATGCTAAATACTAAAGGCAATTTTTATACTAGTTACCTGAATAAAGTGCCTGTGGAGGCTAAGGGTAGGTTTGGAGTTATTTTAGTGCCTGAAAATAGGCAGGCAGCAATGTTTTGCACATACTGAAGTCTGATAATCAGCAAGGGAAGAAACTTGTTGGGAGAACCTGAAAGCCCAAGTCAAGGGCAAGCATCATATGGACACACAGCTATTGTAAACAGCAATTACTCAGAATTAATAATTAAGCAATTAATTATTATTTTAGTTGTATGTATGTATTAGAATTGCCATCAACAGTCTAGCCCACAGAAAATCCCTTAGAAAAACAACCTAAGCTTTTATCAGATCCAGTCCAATCGATTCTTAAGTCACCTGATCAGATTGACTGATATCAGACTTCATAAGATTCAGATGCAGACCAGACAGTCAGGGAGTAAAAGTGCTGAGCTACTCACTGTCCCACTGGGCTTTGCACATGAGCACAAAGTATGCACAAAGAGCTTGATCTAACAGACTCATTTTCAATATTGATCACTTTCAATAAATCATGAGTCAAGAGATGATAGCAGCGTGCCAAATATTATGATTCTGTCTTGGAGAAACAAACAAAAAACTTACAAGACAATGAAGCTAAAGGCTCTTGTACTAACTATTCCATATGAATAAAAGATGTGAGTTACTCAGAAAGAAACTTTAACAACACTATAACATAACTGAAAACCAGCTATGTATGTGTGAGACTGTCCACTATCTCCATCTCTTGAAGATGGGCGTTCACATGGCACCTCCAAAGCCTGTGAAAAAACTCCTATGTTAGCTATGTTAAACAGCTTTTTAACAAGTGGAAAGGATGGCAAACTTCTTGCTTTGCCATTATTCTGTTTGGAATCCCTGCAAAATCTGTGCAAATTCAAGGTATGCAAGTGCCAATTCTGAAGCTGAGCGAGCAGATCTCTGGAAGGAAGGAAAGAATGACTCACCTGGACAAGCAGTGACGAGTACAATAGACTTCCTGCAGAGGGGATAACACAAAGCACTCACAGATGTAAAAGTGCTCTTTGCCAAAGAGCAGCACCCCTTCCAGTGCTGTGTGACCCTGCACAACTGCCACAGAGCACTTGAACGTCACCTAGAATGGAGGCAGGCATAGTAAGAGGAGCTGGTAACAGGAGGCAGAGGCAGCAGGGAGCCAGAGACAGAGATGCAGAAGGACAGATGTTTGTACCAAAAAAGCCTGCCATGTTGATTGGCAGGTTCATGGGGACAAAGTCACAAAATCACCATAGGACTGACAGAAGTCTAATCAGAATATATGAATTTATCAATTGTCTTAGATTTAGATAAACATTCTAGAACATATTTTAAAATTTCCCTAGACATCCTAAGACTCAATTTCTTGTTTTTACTCCCAGGTAAAGTAACTTGGCCCTCAAAATAGAGGAATTTCTGAAACACAATTTAAAAACATGGGGAATTTTTCAGCAAAGTTTTCTGTTTATTATATATGCCAGTTCATAGGAAGTGTTGTTGGGAATTAACAAGTTTTGATAAAGAAAAGAAAGCCTTTTTCTGGAATATTTTCTATGGCTGGGAGATGGTGCAGAAAGTAAACAAACCAATTTAGAGATCAGAAAATGGTGTGGCCTGCAGAAAATTTAAAAGTTCTGATTTTAAATCAAGCAGTAGTTCATTACAAAGAATTTCCCTTACATTTAGAAGCATGGAGTTCCTTATTATTATCTGGTCATAAAATATTCTATATATATTCAGCTCCAAAAGCTAAGTCCACTGGTTAACAACTGGGATGATCAAGGTCTACTCAGCATTGTGCCCAGTTTCAACCAGTTTTCCACCAGTACCTCCACTGGTCTCAGGAAGGGGGCAGCAGCTAATCATCTATTAGCCCAACCTCAAAAATATTGCTCCCAAAATCTTAAAAAAACTACTACTTACACTACTTTACATACTAAGAAAACTGATCACTGCTGAGCTCCTCTTGTAAACTAGCACAATCCTGAATTGCATAGAATCCAGAAATTAGTGTAAAATTTTGCAAGCTGAGTCCATCTGAAGCTGCAGTGACCAGAGGGCTACGTACAAAGGGATTAGAGGGGTATTTAGATAACAGGAGAACTTTTCTGGTTCAGAAATGTAATGCAATGCTCTTAAGAGAACAGACTGACAGGTATGAGAGGTATCACAAAATCTGTTTTTCTCTTAGGATCCCAATGATCCCATCTCTACCAAACTGTAAGAATTAGGAAGCTGTATTATTTTATGGGGCATGCAAAATTGTCCCAGAAATGGCATTGGTTTTACTAGATCATGTACGTTTATATGATAATATCTAGAGCAAGTATTGTTCTCCTTTGCTCTTTGCCTTTCTTCCTAACTTCACTATTTCTGGAGTCAAATTTACAACCTTCCTTGCCATCCTAAATACACAGGGTCTAGCTAAGGTCAGCTGGAGCAGACCCACACTGCTTCACTAAAGCTTTTAGTCTTTGATATTAGGAGAACATAAATATTAAATTCATAATAAATGAAATAGAATCTTGTTTCCACACTTAAATACTTTACTGAAAAGCAATTACTTTACCAACAAATGGGGTGCTTCATTTTGAAATCACTTAGTGGGCACAGAAGGGTGTTTTCTTCATTCTGGGTTGAAGGGGAAAAAACCATCCCTGGGAGATTTCTGTGGGTAATTTGTCATGAAAATCTCTTCAATCTCTTTCTCTTCTAAGAGGAAGGTAGCATTTTTCCAGCACTTCTCCCACAGGAATGGCTGTCTCTGCAGGGATATGCCAACCACAGAACTCTGGAGTGCCTGCCATTACATGGTTAGAGATGCGTATGCTTGCACTGAGAATACTGGGAAATTCTGCTCACATTAGCAAACCACATGGTTTCCTGAAGTAATTAAATAGGAAAAAGATTGCTTCTTCCCAAAAGGAAGGTAACTGAATATTGAAACATCAGGCAGTTGCATAAAGCAGCTCCACAGACACAAAGCTGAAATCCAGACTTCTAAGAAATCCTCCTCATCAAACCCAGAGACCGTGGGCGTGGGCATAGGAGGCATGGATCATGAAGGAGGCCTGCTTATGATCAAAAATGGTCTGGCACAAATAAACACTTTGGTATTCTGCCTAAGGCAGAACCTAGGAATGTCAGTAGACCTTGTTGAGGGGGAAGAGCACATATCTCTCTTTCACAAACCTTAAACTCTAAGCCCAAGTATTCTGTACTGTCCAGTCAGAAACAGTCAATAGTGTCAATCCCTTTCTTCAATTTTCTATTATTTCTTCAAATTGATATTATTATTAAATAATCTGCATTATTTAAATACAAGAGCCCTTGAGCAGAGTAAATTTTCTTTTCATTTGGGGAATGTGACTTATAATACTGCTGATGAGTAACAAAGATCTGACTGAGGTCTACTGCACAATCTCCACCAGGACACTGCTGTACCTGCAAGTCTTGTAGTGAAACACCAAGCAGATTGAAATTACCATAAATTTAACAAAAACTTTCATTTTCTGTCAAAACAGATCAAAACCCAGTTCACAAGCTACTAGAATCATTAATCAATGAAGCAAACATGACATAAAATAATTGAATAATTACCTTCTAAGGTATTGCCCAAAGCCCTGCATCTCTTGATTGCTCTGTTCATTCAGATGTACAAGGGAACACATTCACTCAAACTCACACACACTCCATGACTTTTCTGAGCAGTGCAGGAATTAAAATGGCTCCAGTTGCCTGATTAAAGTGCAGAGAGCTCAGGAGGCAGCCCCTGACAAGGCAGGACTGTGGTGCACTAAGTGAGCACAGGACAGCTAATGTCACCCCCCGCTGCTTTTGTTAATACTTCTGTCAGCTCGGCGAGGCACTGACTGCTGCTGGAAAAAAACATGCCCGGCATTTCTGATGGCTTCCTGCAGAGTTACATGGAGAAGAGACAGGCAGCCTGAAGGCTCAGAACGAGAGCAGCACATGGAAATCATGCCTGGCAGTTTCATACCCGTCTCCTTCTGCTGGGGAGAGGTATAGGGAGGAATGGCAAAAGCAGGAGCGGCAGAGAAATTAATTCTGTTACAGACACAGACTGCACCAAGAATTCTGAGGAAGTCATATTAGAGAGCACAAGTGTGACCCTTAGCCAGTGGCAAAGCATCAGGAAAATCTGGTGATGGTATTGAGATATTTTAATAAAACAGCTATTTCTATATCTATGTACAGCTATCACAGCATTGTGATGTCCGAGTTTAAATACTACAAGTATTTGGCTTCCGCTATGGGATGCTAACTCCTGGGCCACTGAGAGAAAGATGCCGCTGAAAAAAATAGTGCAGGGAATGAAGCCAGGTTGTCAACTTCATTGAAGTTGTCTCAATTAAATTGACAACATCAAAGTTACCATCTTCCTAAGTCACCCTTATTTACTCCACAACTCATCTCCTCCCCCAATTCTCCTGAACCTTAAGCCTCTTCCTTATATTGGGAAGAAACCTTGGTGGAGGGCATCCAGTCCAGTGCAAGAGCAGAGAAGGAACAGAAATGTTTTGAACAGCTAACACGTGATGGAAGCATCAAAGAGGAAGCATGGAAAGTTCCCATGGCCTTAGAGGGAAGAATCTGTCCAGTACTCATGGGGAGACAGAAAGAAAGACATGTGAAAGGAGGAAGGCTACATTTTCTGGTATTCTTCAGGAAGACGTGCAAACATCACTGAACTAGCAACCCATACAAAACCAGTATAGTCCTCCAGAGGTTATAAATAAATTGAATGTAGGCACTGCATTGAGCATGAGCAAAGGTTCTAGAGCAGCACATGAATTCTCAGAGCATCAGAATTTGCTACATCTTAGGCAAATTCAGACAGTAGTGTCTCATAACAGAACGTCTTGCTTGCCATGCCCAAGTTTTTTTCTCTTACTTCAAGGAATTAAAGTTAATTGCTCTTCAAGAAAAGTCTGTACAGGAGTTCATACAGAGGCTTGAAAACTATATTTGCTCTAAAGAAACACAGAGTAATGATATCTATAGTCGGAATCCACCTGAACCCCAAACTGAAAGGAACAGATAGGCCTCCATATCCAATTCACCCTCTAAAATGCCATGTCCCCAGAGAAAATTTCGTAGTTCACCCTTCCTACCTTTTCACTCTCTACAAATTCCTGCAATATAATTTGTCTCTCCACACACAGTTCCAAGAAGTCTTCTGAATGGAAACTTTCATGTAGAGCTGGGAAGAATGTGAGCTGGTTACAATCCAATCCCTCCTGATCCATCTCCCTCTCTGCTCCATTTGACATCAGATCTCCTATATCAATATAAAAGAGATTGCAGTTTTAGTGGCAGCCGGATAACACCAAAAGCATTTGCAATTTAGTCTTTCACTCAATCTATTCTACCTTGGGAAATAGCATTATTTATCTGCAAAAAACAGGCAAGAGGATTAAAATTTGTGACTGCAGAAGAAGGATGCTTATTTCAGGGAACCAAAGACAGATAAATGCTGTCAGTCATAATTCAAACAAAATCCTTATAATCACAGAAGATTAGAAAATTAGGAAAAGTTTTAAATGGTAGTCATTTGGGGATGTGGACTGAGCGGGATCTTGAGAAAACCCAAGCTGTGTCCCAAGTTTTGCAAGCTCATGCAGTGCATGCAGATAGCACAATCAGCCTTCTTACTAAGGCTGGCTGTAACTGCTGCATGCAGAAACCACATAGTACTTCCAGCTTGTCTGGAGTCTAAAACAATGAGCTCCACTCATGGGTTTGCTCATGTTTGTTTCTATCACAGAAAGTATGTGTACAATACTGCACATTTACAACAGTACTTCTTCAATTTTTAATTGATTTTTAAGTTTAATCAATTGGGAACTTTCCAAGTGTCCAAAAGTACCCGAAGCTTACACTTCAAAATAGCTTTTGTGCTTTAGACCTTTCAGATGGAAACAAGTAAGCAGCAAATTCTGCAGACAGCTGATATATCACCTATGAAATTTGCATCAGTTTTGTCACAGATGTTACAGTGACATTTTAGCCCATAGCACTAGTAGTAAGGGTATTTTTGTTTTTTTCTGGATTAAATTGTGACCTAAAAATCCATACCCTAATTCCAATTATCTTTGATTGTTTATGTCCACTGTCTTGATGCAAAGTAGCCCTAAAAGGTTACCTGGATTCACTTCAGCAGGGGAAGTGGCTCCCTTTATGTTTGCTAGGAGAACCTGAAAAGAGACTAGGTGTGACTAGACTGGAACATGCAGATAGGTAAACATAACTCAGAACCTTCTTGGCAGAGAAAAACACAGATCTAGAACTATGTTGCAAATAAATACCTTGGAAGTTCAAATAAACTAAGTGGAAAGGAACCCAAAGGAACACATGTCAATAATTAAGCAAAAGAACTATTATCTTTCCGAGGAAGATCATGCATGAAGCCAATCGTAGTGTTCAGTATACAGAAAACTGTCAGAATCCAAACAGCACAAAACCTGCCTTAGATATGAGAACCTTATATTAAAATTCTTCAGCCTTTCGTAGATAGGATTTGGCATTTCAACATTAGACAGACAGCAGTAAATACCCCACATTCACAGTTCAATCTTAGCTTAAACCATCCTATCTCCCCTTTTGGCCATTCAGCAGCACCAGTGACTAACATATGACTAACAGGACAGGGCAGCCTTCTAACTGGACTCTGCTCCATACATCACTGAGATACTACTAGCAGAAAAGTAGGGACAGCTTATATTGTCACCTGTCTGGAGAGATTTTATGCAAGAAAAGAGGAAAAATAATTACATAATAATTAAATACATTGCAGCCTTTCTTACCCCTCAAAACCAGATCCCTTTAGTGGGTTCTCTATAAATGGATCAGCATATTCAGGAACCACGTGATGAGAACCAGAGGAAAGGGATGCAGATATTTGTCAAAGGTTGGACTCTATGCTTTTGAAGGTCTCTTCCAATCTTAATGTTTGTCTAAATCTATAAAGTCCCCATCAACTGTTACAGACATTGGGCACCTCCTGCAAAAGCTTTCTAAAGCTCTGTACCTCACTCTTGGTTCTCATCGTTGCCAGCTGGGTGCTCATGTGTTGAATCCTCCTCCTCATTCGCGAGGGCCCCTCATAACAATCCAGAATCCATCGTGGCTCCAGTGGTTGTGAAGCATCTCTCCATGGGCCCCCTCTGCAGAAAAGCTGCTCCTCAAGCCTCATCCAGTCCTTGGCTGCTTTGCTGTAAACACACTGCTGCATCTGTGGGACAGAACCCCTTTGTGCCGGTTTTTGGACACCTCCCTCCTCTCAGCCACCAATGGCACCACCCCAGTGATTCAGAGGGATTTAGCCAACCCACCAGATGGGACCATTGCAGAGGGAGAGCTGCAGACCTAACAAACACAAGTCCAGCTGACCACTGGAAGTGTGCTGCAGGAGATGTTACTGTGATAAAACAGTGATCATCTGAGTAGATGATACAGTGACAAATAAAAGTGTGTTACAAACTTGGAAATGGCTGCTATTATTAAATTTCCAACTCAAAAGCAGTGAGCCAGGAGAACTGCATCCCAGAGGTTTTTATTCACTGCATTTTTTTTCTGGCACACCTGTGTGACAAATGGCAACAACTGGGTTCACTGAAAACAGGCTAAATGATTTTGTTGCAAGGGTACTATGCTCCCTCTGAGTAAGGCATAAATTTACAGTAATTTCACAACTATAA
>VRYO01001366.1:8734747-8776946 GCA_009812075.1 Sialia sialis
GTAATTATTTTTAGGTGATGTGTGCAAGGAGTTAGGCAGCACTAACATATCAATTTAAAGGAGAGAAGAGGTGAGAATTTCAAAGAGGCACAAGTTTGTTGGTCCATGATGGCCAAACCTGAGACAGAAACACACCTATGATGTTTTACTGTCTATGAGCTTGAGATCTATTTTAAAAGTTTCACTGGCTACTAAAGAAAAAAAAAAAGAGAGAAGTCAAAGTTCTCACTTTCATTTCTGCTGCTGGAAGAGTGGAATAATTAATTTAAAGAAAGGAGAAAAAAGGTCCTGAAAATAAAGTGGGGAATCTGATTGCCGAGTGATGCTGTATCACACTTCAGCAGTAATGTCAGGGAAGGAGTGCTGTCTCATCAACTCTCAGCAATTCTTTAGGCACAGTATTCATCTCACTTTTTAAATGCTCAGTTTCTCATCTCACTTTTTAAATGCTCAGTTTCTCAGAGTAGTCCAAGAGTAACCTTACAACAACAGAAAGCTGTTGCCCAATATTCCTGTCCTTTACCTGTACATGGTCCTTGTACAGAGAAGCATACAGCTCCTGCCCAACTCTTCGGTACCGTTCCATACACGACACAAATCCCTAGAAGAAACATCAAGACACATTATGCCAAGGTGCTGCAGGTGTAAATCCTGTGAGAGGCAGAATCAGGCATTAGTTACTCTTTTACAAGAACAATTAAGGAATATGGCCTGTGCCTGCAAGTTTGCTGGCTCTGCAGGCAGTGTAGAGATGAATCAATCACCTGAGAACAAGCTGCATGCTTACATCAGGAATATAAATATACACATCGTCTTAACAAGGGTCATTAGTGGAACTACTCAGAACTTTCTCAGAAGGAGAAAGGAAACACCAAATACAATTTAAGGCTCCTCTTTCTGCAGCTGGATTAGTCCTGCAAATAGCGTAAGTGACAATCATCTGTTGCAGAGACCCCAACTGATGTAAGGATCTATAGTGAGATTATACAGGAGAGGTGAGTGCCCCAGTGCCATATGAAGGCTGTCACATCCAGCTGAACCTCCCTGACAAATGTGAGATTGCTGTGAGTCACAGCATGAGGCTAAACTTGCTGTGAAAGTCTCAGCCTTGTACTGCCTAAAGCCAGGGATCAGATAGGTAACTTTTAAATGCAGGGACTCTGTGCCATGCTGGCAGGGAACCCTCACAGCAAACTGCCTGGCTGCTGCTTGCACTGGGCTCTAATTAAGTTAACATACAAGGTCTGGGTGTTGTGCATGGCTGCTGGCTGCCAGCCAGGTCTGTAACCCTGCCGCGAAGTCACATTTATTGGTGTTTCCCTGCAGGAAGCTCCTGTTTTACAGTGATGAAAGTCATTATATTTTTGTTTGTTTAAAGCATCATTAAACCTGTAATCACAGTTGTGGACTCACAAAACTATTCCATAATTCATATAAAACTCCCATAAAGGCTGACCTAGAAAGCAACAGCATCTCTGTGTTCTTAAGCCAGTCCTGGTATAGAAGAGCTGAGATCCTAGCTGTGTGGACTTGGGGCAAAACCAGAGTAGAAAATAAATTCCTCCATTTTAGATATTCACAGGCCATTCAAGCCAAGTCAGTTCTCTCCTGAAAGCTGTTTCAATGTTGCTCATTGTCTGTATTTCACTCAATGAGACCCCTAAGGTCAAAGTCCACGCTGCAAAGACCCAGCTCCTAGCCCTTTAAACATAGGAAGAGTCCTCAGAAGGAAAACTCCTGCTAGCCACATCTGATCAACTGAAGACTAAGGACCTTGGCTTCCAAATGAACTATAGCTAGCCAGCTTCAACCATGTCCCTATTGATCTCATAGGAAAACTCTCTGGATGTAAAGTGAAACGAACAGTTTACAATATTGGAGATGACTGTAATTGGAAGAAAAAAAAGAAATCCATGCAAGCCAAACCAACACACAAAAAAATCCCTGAAAAAGATAACCAATACACATGGAGAATACAGACTAGGCTATTATTCACTAAGTGTTCAGTCAAAACAATTATACTGTAATGCATAATGAATAACTCGTGCAAACAAGTTTATAACAAATAAACAGATTAATTTAAAAACTGTGGGTGCTTATCCTTTCAAAGAGCAACTCTTTATGGAGTAGATTAAATACAGCAGTGCCACAGTAAAATCTATCTTAAACAAGAACATACCAGCTTTGATAATTGTTAATGTAGTATAACATAAGGTGTGAGTTTCAGATGCAGAAAAGCAGGTGTAAATGTAAGAACTGTAATACACATTTTTGGGAAGGGCATACTAAGGGACTTTGCTGATCAATCCTTTCCTAAAAATCTGAGCAGGAAACCATATTCTTTTTTATACAGATTTCTCTACTTTGCAGCCTTAGGCAATCACATTGTATCAGATGAATCAGATTATTTTGCTGCCACATATTCCCCAGCCAATATTTAGAGCTTGAAAAGGTGATAGAATTCACAAGTTATTTTCCTATTAAAAAACCAAAACAAATCACAGACTCAAAAACTGTTTCTTCTCTTGCTGCATGGAGCCCTCAAATAGGAGAGAAAATGATTTGCACTGAGGAAACACAGGGTGTGACTTTTCTATAATGTCTTTCAAGTAAAGCAATTGAGAGAGTGTTTGTAATGAGAAACAGTTGGAAAGAAGAAAAGATTGAGGTGTGACTTGTAAGTTAACAAAATTCTACTGAGCTTTGGAATGCTTTATGTCTGATTTTTAAAAACATTTATATAGATCACTTAACACTCCTGCAGCTCATAAATATTCAGGCTTGCCACAATATACTCATACTGCATGATATAGACACCACACATACCATAGTTCTTTCCTAAAGAAACATTAGGTCATTGGGGCTCTGCACTTGGAGGCTTTCTTTGTATGTCTTGTGTTACAGAATACACATGCCCACAAAAGTGTGCCAAAACTCTTAATAAATGAAAATAAACATCAAGACATTAATTTTGGACTTGTAAGAGACACAAGGGAAGCCCAAGTGTTCAAATCCCTCACTGTGCCAAGTGAATTATCCCATGGATGATAGTGACAATAGCCACATACTAGTTTTGAAGCATGTCTTTTATCTGTTGGTAAGGTAAGGGCTAGAACTAGTGATACTAGTCTACTACTTTAGCTCTTCTGAGCAAAATAAATATTGTAAATATATAAACATACATAGTAAGAGCATTAATGTAGCATTACAGCTGTAAACCTTATGCACTACTGAGATATCTTTATGAAAGAAGGCACAGTCTTTAGTTTGCAGATGGGGAAACTAAGTGAGTTTCTGGAACATCACAGAATCATAGGTTTGGGTGGGACAGGACCTTAAAGATTACCCAGTTCCATTGGCAGGAACATCTTCCACTAGAATAGGGTACTCAGACCCCATCCAGACTAGTCTTGAGCTCCACTGATGGAGATCCACAACCTCCTGTCATTAGGGCAGAGTTGCAGGGAAAGGGGGCATATGCTGGGACAAACCCAACTTGAATTAATTTAAAACAGCCTGATAAGCCCACAAAGATGCATATGGTGAGAGCATGCCATGGTGGGAGGGGAACCCTTTTGATGAACCAGTTTGGAAGTCCCTCCTACTCTTATGTTCCCAGTGGCAGAGTACAGTAATTTCACACTGATAAGCCACACCTATTTAACTGAAGAATTGAGCCGATCCCGGAAGTGCGGCTAATCACCAGGTGTGGCTTATTTATGGACAAATTGTGGTGAAATGCCAACCCAGAAGTGCAAGCCAGCCGAGGAGGGAGCTGCCGCTGAGCCGCCGCCAGGGAGCTGCTGTGGAGCCACTGATGAGTGTGAAGCCTAGCCGCTTGCTGCGATTGCACGATGCTGAGCTGCTTGCCGGTGCTGCATTTGCGCAGCCAGCCCGCTGAGCCACTTGCTGGCACCGCGTTCGCGCGGCCAGCCTGCTGAGCTGCCACTTTTGAGTGGCACCGGGAGCCGTGGCAGCCAGTGTCGGGGGCGGGAGTGCCGGGGCCCACAGCAAAGGGAGGGCACCTGGGGCTGTGTTTAAAGACTTCGCTGGTCTGTGAAAACTGTTTGCAAATTGAGCACCTGACAGCAAACCCTGCGATCATGCGATGTTGTTACTAACTCATTGCTTTGTTGCACATGGATCCTTGCTTCAAAAAAAAAAGTGCGGCTTATCACCCAGTGTGGCTTATTTATGGATAAATTCTGTGGTCTTCCCGACTACCTGGAAGGGTGGCTTATAATCAGGTGTGGCTTATGAGTGCAAAAATTACTGTACTCTAACATAGCTGATGTACCAGCTATTAAATCTCGTATCCTAGGCAGAGCTCATGTACTTAATTTCTCTAACTTGGGCTTTCACAATTCCACAAGGAAAGTTTTTAAATCTAATGATGACTATTCAAACAGTCACTAGGTTTTTAGAAACTATTTCATGGGCATAGAAAAAAACAGAACAGCAGGGAGTGAGCTCCTAGGGATGCCAGAAAGTGCATGTGAATAGCATGTGACAGTAGCAAAGAGTTTGTGCATAGCAGAAACAAATCTGATGAGTCTGATTCAAGAAATCACTGTGTTTAGGGATGTACTTAGGCATGCATTTCACAACAGGTTGCTAGTGAAGGGGGGCAGCCTTGCCTTTAAACCAAGCATTAAAGATATCAACTCACAGATAATACATATGCAGCACTAGAAATTCAAAAGTGACAATTTAAAATAGTTAAGAACTCTATGGATCATAACTCCGAAAGAAGAAAATAGGAAATTAGCATCATTAGAATGAGAAAAATTACATTATATCAATGTGATAAACTTCACCTCTTGAATCAAACAGAAAAAGAGATTAAAACAACACTATGGAAACATCATTTTAAAGAGCAAATTGTTCCATTTTTCTTCAGTATATATTTCCCAGCAGCTCAACATTAAATGGCACCCACTTTTGGTGCAACATTGCTCTTTTTGGCAGTCCCATAGGCCACCTCTGTCTGCTGGACTGCATGCCCTAACCTGTGTGGATGAGGATGTGACCTAGTCAGGAAGGAGAGAGTTCCTTACAAAAGCAAATGATTTTTGCAGCCAATAATTTTTCCATAGCACATTCCTGAACTGCTATAACTTACACAGGCAGATAGCCAGATTGTCAGTAAAGTTTTGAGCCCAAACTATTTGGAGATATGAAAACTATCTTCTTGTATTCATGGAAGTTCTCACACTCCTTGTTCTTCCACACATTTACCCAGAATGTGCAATTAAAGCTCAATGCTTCTGGTCCTTTCTTGCTAAATCAATCAATCCCTTCCTCATCAGGCTTGCTACAGAGGACAGGATTACAGCTACCATAGCAGCTTTACAGAGAAGCACCTGAGTGCTGTAGTAAACTACTGGAGCTGGGTGAAGTCTCCAGGGTACCAGCCTTGTTCTATTCAGATAGACACAAAGCATGTAACACCTCCAAATCTGCTCCTGCTACTCAATCTGGCACAGGGACCAGGTAAACTGCTACCCTGTGCAAACAATAAGCCACCCATCTCGAGACCAGATTGGTTTTCAAGTGACTATGCACTAGGCAGCACACAGGTGCATTTCAGAAGAGTAACAATCACTAAACTAAGGCAGATAATGTTTTCCTTAGAAGATTAAGAAGAGGTTTATCCTAGTCCTTCACATACACTCTCCATGCTCAGGGTTGTTTGCAGGCTCTTTAGAATCACAAAATTGTTATTGCTGTGTGGATTTTATTGTTGCTTTGCCAAAATTCATTTAGCTTTTCAACAGACTGGGTTCCAGCAGTTAAGTGTTGCATGGAAGCGCCATGCCTCAGCCCTCTAGGAGGCTAATGCAGTGTGCCAACTGCTCCTAAGGATCATGGATGCATTCCTGGCATTGCCAGTTGGTTGGGGAATAGCAGACCTAATGAGAAAATCCTCCACATTTCAGTGTATCAGCAATGTACCCACACAAAGGGGTGGGTTTCAAAGGGTAGACCTGAAGTGTGGTGTGTACATGTGCTGAGACTTCCACCCTGTATTTATCAGCTAAGCCCAGGCAGTACAGAACCCAGTCTACTTCTATAGCAACCATATGTCTGTGTGCCTGCATACACACAGCCCTGCCACTGCTGAACAGATTATTTCCTGGGAGAACTTGCAAAAAAACCACAACAAGAGTCAAGGCATGTTTGTTGTTTAATCCTGTCTCTGAGAATGGCTCCTGTGACTTTGGGATAATTCATTCAACATCTTAAGGAATCAGTTTCCATTCTGTTACAGCAGATGCATTAGGTTTTACCTCTGAAGTGAAAAGGGAAGGTCTGACTTTGGCATTATGGGGAACAGCAGGGGAATTTCTTCTTGCCTTCACTTTTTCTTACTCACTGTTTTCTTATTTTTATTTAAAATGTGGAACTCCTACAGGTGTATCTAACGTGGGGCTTTATTACACACTATTATCTAAATACATATGTCCAACAGCCTCATGCACTGGCATTTTCTGAATACATTTGAATCATGGTTTTTATTTCAGAAAAATTTGCCCTTATAGTCTTTTAGCTGATGAAAAAATTCTGTAAACATCAGTATATGCTTAGAGTTCAGAGTACAGAAATAAGAAACATCTCTCTCCTGACCTGTAAAAATAACACTTTTCCTAAATTGACTCAAATTTAAAGGTGACAAGACTACTTCTGGAATTTTTTAGTACATGTAGTTCAAGCTGCTCTGCAGCAGAAAGCATAAATAGAGCACAGATAGACACAAGCAAACTTAATTTGGCTAGCAACAATGAGAGCAACAAGAAATGAATGCTCACAGACTTCAGCAGAGTTAGCAACCTATACCTCACTTAGAAGAAACATTTAACTCAATCTTGCAAAGATTTCTAGGACTTCCCTTGATTTTCTGTTCTTTACTCTTAATTTTAAATTGACACTTCAGTCTTTTGAATTCAAACCATTAGTTTCTGAAATTATTATAAATAAAATGTTGAATCTAAAACACTGGAAGAAAACAGACATATTTGAACCAAGAAATGTGATGCCTTGGGTTATAGCTTTTATATTTTTCAGATTCTCTGCTGCTTAGTGTGTAACTCTGAAATGATATTAGGTGTTAGTTAGGTCTCTTCACAGGGCAGTTAAATAAAAGAATTAGGTGTATCCTTTCAATAAATACCTATTTTATTCCTTTTGTTCTGCCTAGTCTCTGTTCCAGGTCAGCCTTTCAAGCCATCATATGTATTCAGCAAAGAAAAGAATAATCTTTCAGTGGCTAGCACACATTTCTAGGGGTTTTCTGCAACCAAATGAAACTCCTCTTTCCTCCATGTTGACACCTTTCAACTCATTTGGCATCAGCTCTGTTATGTACTCTGCAACCAGCAGCTCTTGAAAGAGGAGACTTTGGTGCCAACAGCTTTAAACATTAAATTCCTTGCTGAAATCCTGTATCCAAAGCTTAAGCCTGACCCAGACACAATCTATAGCTTGAAAGGAAAAAGTATATTTTAAAACAAAATGCAGAAGAAATAACAGGCAACATTAAAATGTGCAATTCAATGAAAGGACTTCACTCCCACAGGAGACCACTGAGTTTAAAAACACAGGAAAACTCCATCTGAAGAGCTACCCACAAAAAATTCGAAGTGATATCTCTTGTGTTTCAGGTTTTAAGATGAAACTGATACCAATCAAGAAAGAAACGATTTTGCTAGGATAGGTTTTCTACTGTGCACTGTGCTATCCACACACACCATCTCCTGTAGCAGCCTCTAATGAATTTTTATGGGACAGACAGAGGGGACTGTGAATGTGAGTCAGTCCAAAGACTTGTATTCATCATACAACATTTATATTCCAATTCTCAGCTAAACATTTATCTTCAGTGAATGGGGAAATGATTCCCACTTGTTTCAGAAAGTTCAGTGATTTGTATCACATAACCTGAAATAGCTCTATATTTTATGTTTTCATGCAATTCTTATCTAACACTGACCTGTTGAATTATTTCTTTATGATCTTGTAAACAATTTGAAAATGATAAATGAACAGTATGTCAGATATGTGTGTATGAGGACATGAAAATTTCTTTGTTCAAAGTTAAAGAAACTTTTTTCAGCTTGCTACAGCATGCTGTAATTTAGCTTTGAGCCAGTTATTAAACAAGACAATAATATTATAATGGAAATTGTTTAATATACATCATTAATAGTAAAGTGCCTGCTTTCATTGCAGTAAAAAAAATGTGTGCTATGAGCAGTTTTGAAATGAATATTTGATTCCAAAGTTCCCTTGTGCATTTAATGACATGCTAATTTACATTTTAATTACTTCCTAAGAAATCAAAGCATTTGTTGACAGAAGAACATAATGTCAACTTCACGGTGCACTGTTGGTGGATAGTTAATGAACTTAATTAGATAATTAGTGATGTTAATTATCCTTCTATTATGAAGATAAACATGTTACACAAACGATGCTCTTTTCAAAGAAATATCATTAAATGTTTGCTTGTTTTAACTCAGTTAACTTGAAAAGCTGATAAAAGAACAACTGAGTGATCAGTAAGAAAAAGATTTAAGTAATGTTTCTGGCTTTGCAATTGCAAGTTAGGAGGTCTCTTAACCTCTTCATTCTGAAGAATGGGATTAAAAAGGGAATTAAAAAGACCTTTTCTATTTCAAGTTATATGGGCCTTGGGCACAGAGGAATGCAATTAATCAACAAAAACAGTAGAGGACAGGCATGATCAGGCCTCCTGTACAACTGGGAAGGCTCTGCATTTCTTGTAAAGAATAACAGCTATATCTACAGTTCTGAGGCAGTGTGTCTTACAGGAGATGGAAGTATGGTGCTTGTAACCTTGCTCAGGCACTCATCCTAAAGAATCTCAGGGCATGGAGAAGCTCTGCCTGATTTACAGCTGACTGAAATAAAATTGCTACAGTGGTCCTTTGCTGCTTTTTTGAGATATCAAAACCAGTCCTGGTCATTGCTAACTTACAAATTAAATACCTATACCAGATTTTGACAGCAAAAATGGGCAAGAGGGGGAAAGGAGGAAAAAGAGCAAGAGATCCAAAGGCACACTTTGAAACAGGAAAGTCAGTGATTTGAAATCTTTGGCACTTCCTGCTGGCAAATTTACCCAAGTCTGTCATCAGTAAATACAAAAAAATCCAACTCTGTACAGTGCTGCTCATGCTCCTGCATGACTACTCAGACTTTCAAGAAAATACAATTACCAGAGCAGATCACTGCCATTCCACTACCAGAACTGTATTTATACCCTCTTTTCTAAAGGATCATCTTTCCCAGACAAAACCACAAGCAAAGCATGAGATAGCAATGTATTCAGAAATATGCAGAAAACACAGCTGCATTTGATGGCTGATTCTCATACTTGCCACGAAAAGCAGGAAATTGGCTTTGCTGATGACAGAGAACATGAGCAGAAGTACAAGAGAAACATGGGGTCTGAGCTTTTGTTGGAGTGAATAGTTTGAATTTTGCTGTTTTTTTCCAGATTGAGGATTGGCTCTTCCTATATTGTAGGAATAATCAAAGGGAAACATTTAAGAGGAGTATTTTGCTGTGGTTTTTTTGCTTGTTTTAATCTGCAGCAAATACTACTACTGATTCGATGTCTTCCATTACTTTTCAGCTGATAAAAGAATCAAGTTAATAACCCAGTAAATAACCCATTTCTTCTTTATGCTGGGCAACTGCTGACATCCTGGGTGCATTTCTGCACTTCTCTCAGTAAGGAGCAAATATTTTTATTCTACTATGGTATTTAAATTCTTTGTTCCTCACTGTGTAGTTCATACTGTTATATTTCCTTTAATCTCCATGTTTCAACCAGGTACCTATTGCTGAAGGACATAAGTCCAAAACTGGCAGAAGTGGAGATCATCAGTAATGACCACAGAAGTCAGGGGACAGAAAATGATACAAATTACATTGCAACACTTTTTAAAGTGATTACCAAAGTCATTAAAAATACGAGTTAAAAATCCAAATACTATTTACTTGTAATGTAACTTTTTAAATGTAAGTAAGTGTGAAGGAAGAGGGCTGTTGAGAGGCAACTCAATATTTTTTCCTCTTAGATTTCACCTCTCTATAAAGTGCATCAAACTCTGAAAGACATGCTGGAGGAAGAAAAGGGGAGAGGGAGAAAGGAAAAGAACATTTGGAACTGTAGCTTCATATCTCATTGAGATGAACAATTTATCAGAGCTATGGAGCTGTCAGTACTTGACATGATAAGGAATAACACCAAGTGAGTAATGTTTCTTCCAAACCCAGCTCCTTTAATTACAAGCAGCTTCCTTGCAGAAGAGAGACAGAAGATGTAGAAACACCAATTTCATGCACTTGTGCCTGAATAATGTCTCCGTGCTGCCTTTTCCAGATGGCAACCTTTTCACTGGAGGAACTAATGATGTGGGCATATTTAGGGAAAAACCAATAACAGAGTCTTTAACCTTCAACAGCAAAAAGCATGTTGTACAAAATGTTCCTTGGGATACATTTACAAATATCAATTACATTGCTCACTGAGGTGTAATCAGCTGTAATAATCAAAATTAATTTTAAAAAATAATTAAACAGACCCCAGGGCAAATAGTCAACACTCTTGTAGTATGACATCATAGTATACATATGTACCTGGGAAGAGCTTTCTCACTCTGTAAGCAGCAAAGTGATTTTAAGGAGTGAGAAGGATTCTGTGGCACACTAAAAAAACCCTTGCAGCTCAGTAAGGTGCTGCCAGACACATGAGCTGGGTGTCACAATTTTCTTGGTCAACATACCTGGGAGTGAACCAGGCATCACCAGGCAGAATGCTGCAATCTCCTCAGCTTGAGCTGGAGGGTTAAGGCTCCCTAAAGTGAGGCTAATAACAGACCCATTGTCTCCTCAGGAGGGAAAAAAAGACCTTGGTTAAAGCTCTGAATATTCTGTCAATGCACTTCTGCCCTACCCTATAGCTACTCTACCCCTGTACATATTAAAAGTAACATCTATCTAGTGCTTTTTATGTCTATTTTTGACAATGCTAAGCAAAAACATGGAAACTGCCCTCTTTCTTAGCAAAGAAGAAAGTTAGGCATGGAAAAGATAGTTCACATCTTCATTGCTGGCAATAGGAATTATGCATACCCTCCTAACCCATCCCTGGATTATGTACCAAGACTTGTTTCCCTATCTCTAGGGGCTAAATTAAAATTTGGACTTTTAATACTTCATATTGAGTAGAAAATGTAAGGACAGTACTATGATAACACCTGAGAGCCTTTCTACTAATTCAGTGCCTGAAGGACAAGGATTACAAAGGTTATGCAAGGCAACAGCAGAGCTGGCATCTCCTCACTTTGCTCCACCCCAAGCAGAGGCTGTAAGCACAAACATATATGGGCTGCTTAGGTTTTCCAAGTGCCATAATTTCTCTATGTAGAAAGCATGCATAATTAGACTGTATGAACAGGCTGCCAAGAGAAGTCCTTCAGGTCACTTATCTTTGTGATTATTTCCAGCAGTCTAGAAAAGGAATCTCAATTGCTGTCTAGTTTACAATGGAAATGTCAACCAACAGACACAGTCAGAAGACTCCCAAGTCCAGAAAAACAATCCAGAGCTGTATAAAAGGCAGACTAGAAAAGACAGACCCAGAAAAGACAAAGAGCAAAATTTACCTCTGATTTGCATGACATTTCCTTTGTGCTTCGGCCAGGTATGAACCTAATAGCTGAAGAAAGGCTTTCACTCCAGGAATTGTGCTTGCTCTGGGATGTGCTTGGTCCTGCTTTATTCTGAAGGAGCTTCTTTTCAGATACTGCAAGGGAAAACATATGAAAAATCTTTTAAGACTTGAAGTTGAACCTGTCAGAAAATAGAGGGGTTCTAGCCACATTACACAAGACAAAACAACATGGCAGTGTGTGACTCCAGGTGAATAATTCTGTATTTTCATGAGAAGTGAATTAACACATACTTCCCAAGCTTTTATTTAAAAGCCTCACAGAGGTCTGCTACAGATCAGTTTCATTACACAGACATGAACTTTGAATCACTGCAGCACTACACACATTGCAATGCCCTTCTTTCAACCATATATCCTCCCTTTTAAACCTTCCTATGGGCTACAATCATCTAAGGAGATTTCTCTTTCTTGCAGTACAACATGAGCCCTGTGACACCACCAGGTGATTACAGAAGGGCTGGTTTATGACACGGAAAGTAAAGAGAGAAAGGGACAGCAGCTTTCCGTCAAGCACCCCATTCACCACAGAGCTTTTGCTTACTACCATGAGTGTTCCATAAAAGAACAGAGACCTAGCAAGTGCTGCCAAGCTTTTGTCATAATTTCTTCCCATAAAGGAGTGATCTCTGTTATCTTCATGTTCCTCTCTTTGTCATTTCCTTTCACAGAAAGATCCATCTTGTAAGTGTCCTCCAGAGCCTGCCGCCTCTGAGAAATGAGCTGCTTCCAGATGATTTCTACTGCTCTCAGAATCTCCTGGTGGACTAGGAAACAAAAACAACACCAGAAGATAAGTCTTCATTTATGTTTTCACGTCAAGCAACAGATAAAGCAAAACCATCTTGTTTGGAAAAGCACTGCTCCAGAGTAACTGCTGGAGTCAGTGGAGCTGTTCCTTTTTGCCCACTGTCTCCATAGGCTGTAAGGTAGACTAGTTAATCTAATACAGAAAACAGCAGGACATTGCTTTTACAGTACTTCAACTCCTTGAAAGAAACAAGAAGGAGTGACTTGTGGTTTTAACTGGTTTCTGTTTTGGAAAACCATTTAATCAGAATTTTGATGATCTTGTCATCTATAGAATGCTAAAGCACATAAAGAACATACCTTTATGTTGCCAAACATCAATGGTGACAGAAGGGCAAAGGTAACCAATTTGATATAGCAGGAGGACACTGTACAAGGAAGTGTTGTTTAGCTCTATTTCCCTGCAAACCAGACTGATTTGTTTGGATCTTAACCAAGCCAATATATATTTTAAAAAAAGAAAAAAAAAACCAAAACAAAACATTGCTCTGCTGCAGGATTTTGCTGACCACACTGAATCCAACCCAAATTTTTTTATCTGTTTCTCTGAAATGCTCAAATAGTTCTTTCTGCATACAACAGACAAATCCTGTATGGGCCCTGGAAGAGAAAGAGAGCTACAAAATGTATATGTATCTGGCCCCTTATACTGGCCATAACATGGAGGAGAGATCTCCAAACTGATACCCAGTGCTCCTGAGGATGCTGGGTGTGACTTTTGAAGAAAAAGGCTTTAGGCAAACACAAGTAATTTTTTACCACGACTTTCCTTTCTCTGTGCTGTGCCTGCAGTACCTGTACAGCAAAGAGGAAATAAGTGCACAAGCTGCTCTGGTATCTGCTTAAGACATGCATTTTCCTTCTCTCTAAGCCACAGACAACATGTGCCATAAATTACCATCATCTGGAGTGGGCAGGCTGCCCTTTTCCTCTTCAAGGAAAATTTGGTGATAAGAAGCCAGCTTTGGTTTTGCATCCACCCCAAAACCTTCTGAACAGCTGTGACAAAGGAAAAAAAAAAAAAGGGGGGGCAGGTGAGGAAACCAGACTTAGAACAAACTGTGGACAGTGAAAGAGCTACAGGTGTTTCTGCACATCCAGTCCTACTTGACTCACTTATTAGATGAATATTTTCAGGTTTGAGAGCTTATACAAGTCATGTAATGCCATGGAATTTTCAGCAAGAGGGAACTTAACAACTGGCAGTATGGTCTTCAAAGCAGTCATCATTACCCTGTAGATCACTCTCTTGTATGTGCCTTATCCCTGCACTTTACTGCACCCCAATTAGACCACAGGGCTGTTCCGATGCAGCCAGTCTGCATCCAGCCTTCTTGCACCTCCCCTGGGCATCTTGTACTTTGCCTATTTACACTGAATTCCTCTGCCACTTTGTGGAAAGCAGTGTCTTACTGCACCCTACACCTGAACAGCTTAGTCTGAGGTTTTTGTATCAATGAGGATTCATTCAGCTTCTGAAGCACTCAGCACAAAAAAGTACCAGTCAGGAGGAAAAAGACACTAGGGACTTCAGTACAGCAGTAATACTTAAAAAAAAAAAAAAGAAAGAAAGAAAAGAAACAGGCTTGCTTAAGGTATCCAGACAATCTGGAACTTGCCACAGAACTGCTGTCAATAATAGCATATATAGCCACTAGTTACACACTAAGTTCTTTCAGTTCTGAACAGATGCTACTATCTGGGAGAATCAAATCCTTGGGTGTGCAAAGGATTTCTTATTTCTGATTTTCTTTAAAATGCCACAGTTCTGATACCCCAGTTCTGTTATGTTTAGCTTTTGGATAACTAACACTTCTGTACTTTAGGTTTTTTTTTTAAAGTTTTTGCTTTTACTCCATAAAAGCAATCCTTAGGCAATCTCAGTGGGTTTGGCCTGGAAATTATTATCTGACTGGAATAAGAACATCCAGAAAAGACCTCAGGAAGTGCAGCTCATTTCTGGTGTCATACTGTATTAATGGATTCAATTCAGACCATCAAAACAGTACAGAAGGTTATAATTGAAACAAGAAACATTAAAGTGAAAAATGCACTTGCCAATATATGATTTTTTTAAACAAAACTAAGCTTCCAAGCTAACTCCCCAGCTTACATTAGCAAGAGTGCATCTGTTATATCAACATCTGGAAGAATAGCAAACATGGGTATGGATGTTCTAGCTCTACCCAATGGCAAAGGGCAAAAGTCCTAATGTCAGAACAACTCAAATGTTGCAGTTCCTATCTAAGTAACAATAACACAAAGATCACAAGATCCATGCACACTTCTGTATGTGTTTTAAATGCACCCATACACAAATGACTGCTGGACCTGGAAAAACATCTCACTTAATTACCCCATGCAGATGTCTTGGACAATGACCACCTACATGACTGTGGAGTGATCCTAATCCACATCCCAGGAAGACTGCCAGATGCTCATTTTCCTGATGGGCCTGTGATCCAGCTCCACTGAAATCACTTCAAGCTTTTTAACTGCAGTTACTACTCTGAAGTGAGTAGGCTGCTGGAAATGCTGGATCCAGCTCAGTCTCAGCTTCCAGTGATTCCCCAGACTGGATATTGCCTAAGTTATGTGACATCTCCCCCTCTTCGCCCATTTCCATAGATACAGCTCAGAGATACATATTAAGAAACACAATAAGATGAACATTTGTACCTGCCCGAGTTCAGTTGGCAAAGGCAGTACATCAGGCAGATGACAAAATTACTGTTTGAGTTGTAAGTTGCAAAAATAATGTCCCACTGCTCTTGCAGAACAAGGAGAGTATTCAGAACATTAAACTGTTCGGGCAGCGACTGTTGTGGTCTGGATAGGCAGTATAGGATGGCTCTGTTTAGGCAGCTGTACAGGGCACTGATGAAAACTTCCTTTTGAGAAGCAGAGCTTTCTAAGACCTGTGAAAACACAAAACAGCAGAGTACTCGGCTTGCTCCAAGAACTTTCTCCCCAAGGATCCACTCCTCCCACTTCATTTAAGTGGTTGGAAATTTATTTCAGCAAAATGCCCCTGAACTACCTGTTACATAAAAATTCTATTTTTCTGTATTTCTGCAAAGCCCCCACAACTGTGGAAGAGATTAATTTATCCCAGTTCAGCAATGTGTACACAGCCAACAATGTCACAAAAGAGTTAACTATCCTTTCTTTTTGCTGTAGCATCTATCTCTAATTATAATTTACAGCTGTTATGTTCTCATATTTCTCATGCAAAAAACCCAAGAATAATAACAATCACCAAATGGATTACAGACATCTTCTTCAGAATTGCAGTATCACGTCCTCAGTGTAAAAAACCAGCATGTTACAGCATGTTGATAGAAGTTGGGGAGAAAAAAGTGACTCACCCACACAATCTGTTTGGCAATGAAGATCAGGATTTGTTTGGGGTCAGCAGCGAACATTCTGCTGTTCAGCTTCTCAACCAGCTTCTGAACAAAATAAGTAATATTCATCATGGATAGGGGTGCAGCTGATTCTGAAGTACCATGAGGATCACTGCTCGCTGGAGAGGATATAAAAGGGTTGATTATTCCATAACAAGAGGAAATGAAAACAAAAGAAATGTGAGATTACCAGAGCTGAGAAGGAACACTCTCATGCCATAATATCTCAGAGACGGGACATGTCTAAGAAGACTCTAGGTACAGCAGAAACACCTTCCTGAGCCTGGAAATGACAGCTCTATCTCAAGGATGGAACCAATCTCACTAAAATGCTGTAATGAAGAACTGGTTTAACTAACAGCTCAAAGGAGAGCAGCAACAACTAAGTTAATGGGTCATTCAAGGATAAACCCAGGTTTCTTCCTTAATGCACCCTTTTCAATATTCAGATTCTCTTCTGAAAAAATAAAAAAGGACGATGCTCTCCATAAAAATTATAAAATTACAATAACTTATGCAAATTGGCTTACAGCAAGATAGAATAGACAGTGGAACCTGTCCATTCCAGTCCAGCTGAGCTGGACTGTCCTTCTAGCTATTGTTTCCAAACTTTTCTAACAATTACACCTACATGCTAAGTATCAGTGAACATGACATTTAAACAATAGTCAAACAATCTGATTCTCACCACTCACCTCTTGGTCTTGTTTTCCCCTCGCCTTGGCTGGCAACCTGAAAGATATCCATAGCAGACAGCAGAACTTTTGTCTGAAAAAGTCTCTTCTGCTCACTGGTGGCACCCTCTGGAGAAGCCTATATAATGAGGGCATACATATTAGTACAGCAGGAAAACAGGAAATCTGATTCAACTTCACTTTCAGCAAGAATGCATATGTGGACAGCTACTGGATGAGATGGCAAAACTTCATTCCCAGCTGGCAAAACAGGAAATCTTACATAGCACTACACCATTGAGCTGATAGCCAGCACAGTCACCGTCTGCACACTGAACAGAAACGAGGCTTTGCAAAGGGCCTGAATTTGGCTCTTTGGGAACAGGTGGTTCCCAAGAAGGTCTTGTGGTCAGAGACACTGAGCTCCATTAGCAGGCTCAGGATTCAGACAGAAATCCAAACTGTATTTTAAGTGTGCCAAATCTTGGGATAGTGTATACCAACCTTTAGGGAGCTGTTGCTCCACAAGAGGATTTAACTCAGTACAACTGCAGTCAAGCTTATGTTGATTACTATTCACATTACTAAGTTAAATCTATATCAGAACTCACATCTGGGACACTTGGACTATTGACAATTTGGAGCTGAAGTCTGAATTTTTCATTTTCCCCTTTCTTCAGACTACTCTGATTCTCTAGCTCTCTAGAGTGTTTTGAGTGGTTGAAATCTATGATCCAGACTCAGCTGTTACAGCTTGTATTGATCTGTATTTAAAGACAGGGCTTTTGTTGCTTATTTGAGAACTGAGATTTTGTTATCTCACAAATCAGTACACAGGATGCTCCATGTGAATTTTTCTGTTCTCAACAAATTCAAGGAGTGCCCTAATGCAGGTACTACCCTTCTTCAATATTAAACATTGCCTGAAAAATGTCTTTTCTGTTTTCCAGGGCCAGCATTTTCTGAGTTCACATTAATGCAGAGGAATTAGAGAAATCCTTTCCTTTTGCCACTTTTTTACTAGGTCACTAGCAGGATATGTCCTGTCCTTCCACCCCCAGTGCAAGGCAGAACAGCAAAGCCTGCTGATAGGAGAAACCTCAAGAAGCAGCTCCAGGGGATGTCCTTGTTTGTTTGCTGAGATGTTGACAAGACTGTCCATCAGGAGGACTCGCACAAAATCCCACACTTGTTTCTTGGCAGGGTGTGGCAGGAGTGGGAGAGAGGAGGGATCAGCACAGCCTTTCCCTTCTGCAATGGCTGGACCATCAGGAGTCAAAAGGTCATCGGTGCCACCCTGTGAGAGCAGACAGCAATACATTTTCACTCAGTCTACTGTAAGTTGATTTTTTTCCTCATAGTGACCTATCTCTGGTCTGAAGGGCTTATGCTGGCTCCTGTACACATACCTTGGGTGGTTCTGAATGAAAAGCAAGCATAGCCAAAGTTCTCACGAAGTCAGGACAGTGCCACACGGGGTCCTGTGTATAACTGTGATAGATCAAGCGCAGAAACTCGATAACATTCCCTGGATAGGCAATTGCCCAGGAGGCTTCTGCATCTGCAATAGGCTGAACAGACAAATGTGCATCTGATCAAGGCAGCATTCCTCTCATTCATGAAAACCTATCTTTGTTTTCTCTTTAGGTATTCCTAAACAAACATCACACAGCCATAAAAGTCAGACAAGGCAGCAGCAGCCATCCCTCACCTTGCAGACTGAAGATACACCCAACCAGAAAAGTGACACATCATCAAGAATGAAAAAATGTCCTGTTGTGGGCAAGATCTGTCTCTGGTCTCCCTTAAACATGAGCTATCACATCCTGTGCTACATCACCAGGGCAGCAGTTGTGTCCCTTGGAAGTCCCTGCTCACTGTCATGTCCAGCACTGCCCTCTGGGGCAGAGCAGGGATACAGGCAAAGGGGGTACAGGTAAAAGGGATTGCAGGTAAGAGGGGGTACAGGTAAAAGGGATTGCAGGTAAGAGGGGGTACAGGTAAAAGAGGCTACAGGCAAAGGCTGCCACCAGCATCTCTCACACCTGGGCTCTTTATTCAGCCATTCCCACTGCACTGGCCTTGCACCAAAACACCTACCTTGTCCACAGTGAATCTAACCATTTCCAGCAGTAACACAGCTGCCTCGGCACATAACCCAAATTTGGAGACATTCTCTGTAAGGTGGTTCTGCAAGAGCCACTGCAGCATAGACTCAAGATCTTTCTACACAGGAAGAAAGATATTTCATTAAGAGATGGGAATTATTTAAGATACATCAAAAACAATGTCTGCTGTCTCTACATCAGAACCAAACCAACATATGTCTACCTCCAGCAGCATTTTCCTCTCCTATTAAATTTGTAACATTTAAAACCTGCATTAAAAAGGTTGTTCTGAGCATATTTTTTTAAATCAAAGTTAACTTACTTAATTTTTAAAATATGAATTGTTTTTATTATCACAAAACCCAAGTAGGGTTAACTTGCCTGAAAATCCTCTCATGGAAAAAGGCATAAAATATCAAAATAGTAATGGAGTGGCAGCTTCAGGTGATTGTCTGCTATTATTTTTTTCATACCTTGACTGCTTCAGGTAGTTCAGACTGCGGAGTTGCCAAAAAGAGCTCTGCCACAACAAAGTAGATCTCAGGGATGTGAACATGATCAGTCAGACATCTTTGCAATACAGAAAATCCAAAAATCAAGAAGTAGCCATTGTCAGGAACAGGAGGATGACTTTTTAAATTATCTTTAAAGGAAAATAAAAGGAAAAGGTCTAAAAATGAATGTCATATCAGCAGAAGGATTAATGACACAACTTTATCCTCATTTTTCTCTGTCCCAGAGCACTCAGTAGTCTGCTAGTATCAACAGTTTAAAAAACATCTCCAGACTAACAGATAACAATTTTTCCCACCATCACTTTTGTTAAAGGACCTTATCCCTGAATGATTCCTCTTCCTTTCTTCTCCCTTTCTCATTATCTAATTATCAAAAAGCAGGCTGAACAAATCTTCAAGAAGCAAAAGGTTTCAGAGCACAAGTTGACACTTTACAGTGTCATCAAGCAGCCTGATTTTGTGCAGATTCTGCGGATGCTAATCAGAATTGCTAATTCCCTGCAAGGGCTTCCCACTTTTCAGCACAGAAATGCTGAAGCACCAGAACAGATTTGCCCTAGAAAGCAATTTAAACTCTTGTTCTACTGAGATCAGTGGGAATTCTCCTATCATGTACACAGTGATCTTCTATCACTGAGCTGGATCAAGGCAGTGATTTGGGAGCATTAACGCATACCTATCAGAATATTCAACCCTGCAGAGCTGTTTTCCAGCCAACGCCCAGCCACTATCCCCTCCTTGAATTTGTTCAGCAGCAAACGATCGTGGAGGAAGCACAGCAGCAGTTTGATTCCCAGGACAACTGTGCTGAAGTGCAGGTAGCTCTGTGTGAACAGCAGAAACCAGTCTGGCCCCAGTGCCAAAAATGTCTTCTCTTTTTCCCTAGGACAAACAGGTAAATGAAAACACATGGAAGGAAACATGATGGAAGGCAGAAAGGAAATATTATTTAAAATTATCTTGAAGTGATTTAGAAGCTCATGTTTCTCTAGGAAAAAAAAAACTCTTTAAAGATGTACGACAACAGAGAATCACAAAGATTTAACAACAGACTCATCCATGCAGCTGAAGTCATTCAGTTCCTGCTACATCTAACCTTGTGTTACTGTCAGGCAAAACAGTTCCCCTTCTGAGAGTGTGTGCTGATAACTGAGGCAAACTACATCACAGACTAGATCTTTCAAGCTATGAAATTCAAAATTCTGATTTGAATTTTCAAGTTCAAGATGTGCTATCTAATGAAAATGCACACTTGCAGCTCCCAGCTATGAAATCTGCCTTTCAGTTATGAAAGGTAGAATTATAATAACAGCATTCTCATGGTTATGATAGAGGGGTGCAAATAATCCCACACTGGATTGACTTGTTTCCTGAAAACATGAGACTTTTTCCAAAATGGATATCAGATGTGTGATCAGACCACACAGCTGTGTGAATGCCAGATAAATCCTGACAAAAAAGTTTCTCTGAAGCCAGTCTGCTCTTACTTAGCATTTGTTGAAATTCAAATATTATCAGTGTGTTTAGTCCTCGTTAAGCACCAGGAAGAAGAAAAATCTGGAGGACAGAGACACTTAACATCCTAAAAGTTTCTACTTACTCAGAGGACAGGTGAAGTTTGTCTGAGCGTATTACATCCAACAGCATCTTCAGTAACTGGTTGCGAAGACAGATTGTCTTTCCAGATGTTTGGTTTGAGGCTACAAATATCAGAAAGTAATAAAGAGTAATGAAGAGACAAAACATGTTCCATTGCTTTGATGAACAATTGTACCAAATTAGCCTCACAGAAGTACTTATATCAGGGGTTTTTGCAGAGTAAAATGATGTAGACATCAAATTTTAGACATAAGGATTCCTGCTAACATAAGAAATAACCTGTGCTAACATTGCTAAAGTCCTCTCTTTAGAGTTATTTAAAACCTAGTTCAAGTTCAGACTGCATGATGAACAATATCTCACAGGAAGCAATCTCAGGTTAGGTAGAGAGGGAAATGTAAACAGGCAGTCTGGCTTGCATTGCCTACCTGAGATGTCTATATCCAAATACAGTTACCAGGGTCTCCTTAATGTGATCTGTTGGTTAGAGGTGCACTAACAATAAAGCCTCAACTGACAGAACACAGTGAAAGGCCCAAGTGACTGGATGCTCCTCCACTTGAACCTGACAAATACACAGATTCTTTAAGAGTTGCAGAGCTCTGCATTATTATTTGCTAAAACTATAAGGGTAGTAATGTCTTCACAGAAAATCCACGAAGCCTATTGAAATTTTATTCCGTTTAACAGCCCAGTAGGTTAGTTTGGGGGCAATTTCAATTTAATGTCTTTCCTCTCTGTGTATATCTGAAATCAGCAGTGTCTCAGCTCTGGACAATGCAGCCAGAGTTCTGCTGGTTTATTAGCAGAGAGAGAGAACAAAAGGGTCACCTCAGTGCAGCCTCTCCCTTTCCCCATAAAGAAATTTTAATTTTGCCTCTTCCTGCCACAGGAGGCAGAAGCACTAATGCTGCAATTAGGATTCATCAGGTTCTGGGGAAGGAGCCAAATACTGTAGTGACCTATCACAACACAAAGGCAGCCCCTCACCTTCAGTGGGCCTCTCAGCCACACTATCCAGGTAAATCTGATTTTCATCCACAGTAGAAGGTTTCAAGGTGTAAACAAGGAACAATCCAATCCTAGCAGAGGAGTGAAGCAGTTGTGGTCAACAGAAAGATATTAATTTAATTACTAGGAGATTATATACAAAGCTGAAAACTGGTTAACAGTGATTTAACAAACATCATTAGAAATTCTAGTCACTTCAGAAACAGGATGAAAACTTCATAAACTAGGAAGTAAATTGAAAGGTCACAGAATGTGCTGTAGTGGAAGGTACCCACAAGGATCATCAAAGTCCAACTCCTGGCCCCCAGCAGGACATCCCGAGTCACACCTGTGCTAAAGTATTGTCCAAATGCTTCTGGATCTCTGTCAGCCTTGGTGCTGTCACCACTTCCCTGGAATCCTGTTCCTGTGCCTGACCACCCTCTGGGAGAAGAACCTTCTTCTAATGTCCAGCCAAAACCTCTCCTGACAACTTCAGGCCATTTCCTCAGTCCAGTCCCTGTCACCACAGAGCAGAGATCAGTGCCTGTCCCTTCTCTTCCCCTCAGAAGGAAGCTGTAACTGCAGTGAGGTCACTCCTCAGTCTCCTCTTCTCCAGGCTGAAGAGACCCAGTGAAATCAAATATTCCTCATCAGGCTTCCCCTCAAGGCCCTTCATCTTCATGATGGATGCTGTCTAATAGCTTAATATCTTTCTAATGTTGTGATGACTAAAACTATCTACAAATCTAGGTAAAATATATTCTGCTATGGAAATGTTTTCTCTATCTACTTTAAACATCTTTTACTAAGAGGAAAGAAACACTGAGTAAAGCACTCAGTTTATATGAAAGGTTCTGAGCAGCCTGTGGCATTGCAATATCACTGTTATCACCACTTGGTTTCCAAGCATGTAGAGAACAGAGAAACCTTAGCAAGTCCACTGTGAGGAGGACTGGCACCCGTTTTTTCACCTGTAATTTGCTTTAACACACTACCTGGTCCTAAGGACAGAAAGCTTAACGCTATACATACTCATTTAGTGAAAGTGCACAGCCTCCTCTGCCCACAAGAAGGATATTAAGGGACAGAACACCAGTTGTTCTGCAGGAATGGCCCACACAGAAATTCCCTCTAGAAGTCCAAATTTGGGACCAGCAGAAACTCCAGCACCTCTCAGTGCTGATGAGAGCTTGTTCCAGTCTCTGCTGTCCTGGAGCTAAAAGGACAGGGACTGTGTCCACTCTCTCAACACTCATGGGTCTGACAACTAATCATATTACCATGGAACAAGTAATGATTGTTAACAAAAAATGCTCATTCACACTCCTTCCAACAGGACAAATTTGATACACTAAATCCATGGCTGTCACATGTCTAACCACCTATATCAAAAAGAACAGACTAATTCTTACAATCCCAGGGTAGGAAAATACAGACAGGTAATACATATCCAGGAGCACACATTCACAAAAGAGCTGGCAAACACCAAGTTCATGTATTGGCTTACTCCAACAGTTTACAATTAGAGGTGCTCATGCTCTCTGACAGAGCAAAAGGCAGCGTCCACAGATTTGACATGCAACTCTGACTCTACATTTTATTAAAAACAGAGCTTCAGAAACAGAGCTGCCATCTGTGCAGTGCATTTCCCTGGAAATTAGGTGGCTGTAGACAGCACTATGTGGACCTTCCTCAGTTCATAGGTTACAGACTGATGCAATTAGGCTGGGAATATAAAATGAAGCAGTGCTTACATTCTGTGAAGAGCAAACAAGGATTTAAATGCTATGCTTCATGAAACCCTGACTAAGAGATTGAAATTCAGGAACAAAAGGGATTGTTACTGGGATATAAACCAAACCAACAGGATTAGGGACACAGGTCTTTGGGGCCAAATTGTAATACTGTATGATACTTTAGGGACAAGGCTTTAATGAAACCGAATATTAAGGACATATTTGAGTAATCCCAGTCATACCTACAGAACTGTCTGTGCCACCATTGTAACAGCCATCACCCAATTTATCTTCACATAAATATAAGGTTGGAGTGAATGAAAAAAGTTTTTATCAGTTTTTCAGCAGGGGATGCTGCAGTTGCCAAAGATCCGGTTCTCTGCTGAAGACAAGTTGAGTGAAGCTCAACTGTCAAGCTCTCTCCAACTCAGCTACAGCGGATCTGCAATCTGAGGAGAAGCTATAGACCTTGAAGGTTACCTGAGAACATCCCTGGTATTAAAGTATCCTAGCAAGAGATGGGACAGAATAGTGCAGGCCACAGTGATCTTGGAGCTGCTGATTTCAGGATCGTTGAACAGGAAAACAAGCTTGGGCACCATCTGCACCTGGTAGGCAATTGCAATATTCTGATGTGCATCTCTGTAAAAAAAGCACAGGGACTATTAAAGGCTTCTACTGGAAATGACCAAATTTTCTGAGTTTCAGCTAAAAGAATTCTCAAGTTGCACTGATACTTTGCACTTTTGGCTTCTAACATTGTCTTTATAACATTTGAAACACTTGAAATGTTGACAAATTGAATAGACAAATTGAATATGTGTCAGTGATGGAGATCTGAAGATTACTTTTTGTGTTCTACTCTTCTCCTCTGCCCTCTCCCCCAGAAACTCCTGCATTCCAACAAGTTCAAAGAAAAAATTTTTGCATTTTCAAGCAGTGAGTTGGTAGCAAAATGTGCTATTCCTGTAAAACTTAGCAAGGGCTACCTGACACCTCTGCACAGAGCTTTCTGCTACCAAAAAGCAGGAATCTAGCTTTACTTATCCCTTCTGCCATGCTTTGTCTCTTTAGATACATTTAACTCCAGTCCAAATGATTAAGAATATTGATTAAAGGGTTATGTTTTGATTTTAATAGCAACTTCCATAATGAATTTTAAATATTAAATTTAGATATTAAATAATTTAAAAAATTTTCATAGTCAATTCAAACATTCAGATTTCCTCTCCTCTGCAGATATTTAAACTTTCATCCCATTTCATAGTGATTCCATGTGAACCAGGTCACCAGATATCTTTTCCCAATCTGGTCCCAAAGTCGTCTCAGGGGCTGATCAAACCACCAACTCCAGGCTTGAAAGAGCAATACAGGAATGATTCACTCTCAGAATCCACTGATTCCAACCCTTCATATCCACCTCAGAGCTCCAGCTTCAGGTTACAGATGAGTCTGGCCCACAGGTTTGTGATTCAAACGTATGTTTATACCTTGAGGACTGCAAGATCTCCACAAGATGGGAGAGAAGAGCAAGGTCAAGATTGTCTGGAGCTTTCATCCAAAGCTGAAAGAAAAGAAAGCAGAGTTTTACTGCTCTGCTGAGCTGTGAGAGCAGTAGCTGCATCAGAGAAACCGTTAAAACCAGTTTAGGGAGGAGAACATGACAAACTTTCAGTGTTTCTGTCCTGCAGCCTGCAGGCACTGGGAAATCCCTGCTGGGGCAGGGAAGTGTAGCTCCAGTTCTAGCCCTGGGGAGCAGGCACAACACACAGCCCCATCCCAAACACTGGATTCAGGAGATGCTGTGAACAAACCAAACCTGGTACTATAAAGCCGTCTTTAATACACAGAGTAACATTAACAGTTTTACCTCAAAGTTGCAGAGAACATGCTGGAATGCACCACAATTCTTGATGACAGAAGACTCAAAGCCCAGCTCAGCTGTGCCCACTAGGGAGAACAACAACTGTAAAATCCTGTTGTTGAGCAGCTGACTTTTCCTCTTCAATAGATAGCTCAGCAACTGAAAAAAGAAGAATGAATAAGTATCTGCCAAGTAGAAATCTGTATTTACAAACTAACATATAACACTTCTTTTTAATTCATGACCAACATACAGTTTACTCAGACATAGCAGTCATGCATGCATTTTGCATAAGCATCATGAAGAAAAAGAAGATTTCAGTCCAGACATAAAATTTCATGCAGAAAGTGTAAGGATGAATTTTTGAAGGAGCTTGGCAACTCTGTGGCATTGAACAGGAGGAAAATACATGCCATGTTATGTTGAGTGTAATTTTTAAAAAACAGCAGACAAATATAACTGTAAATAATCACAGTAGGTGTTCTATGCTATTCTTCATGGATGCATTTTTAATTGCTTACAAATGGTGTTAATTTAAAAAATATTAATTTTTACCTCCCCAAATGAAAAACATTTGTGAAACATTGCCAGTTTCTCAACTGAGCCTACCTTTCATTATCCAACAGTTTCCACATACTGTGAGAAGAATGTTCAGAAAGACATTACATTTTGAACAAGTTGGGAGGAATAAAAATTAATTTGAAAATACATATCAAGATACATTTATTACTTGGCTGTTAAAAAAAATGCCTCACTCCATTGCAATGATCAGTGACATGGAGAGAACACTATTTACCAAAAAATCAAAAGGAACAGCTCACACACAATATAAAGACAGGAACTGACCTACAGGAAAGGACCGGACAAGCAATATCTAAGTAGAATAAATATATTAATACAAATTGCAATCAATTTATGAACAATTTGCATGTTGGGTAAATGGAAAGTTTATAATAAATCATTCATGAAATCTTAATGTTAAGAGTCTTGTTTGGAACCTTCTGTATTAAAGAGTGCTCTGTGTTCCTTCAGAGTTCTCTGCTTCGCCTACACAGCACAAAGTAAAGGACACTAAACAAACTTCATACTTGAGCCTCAATCCATCCAATATTACATGTATTACTTTACATACAACCAAAATCTTCAGTCTGCATAAATTCAGGTTTAATTTGGGATGGACCTAATCAATGAAATTCAGGCAGCACTTATTTACCAGCATACACAGTGAAGACTGAGGCATAGGAATTCACTGTCAGTCCTACCCTGGGCAGTCTGGAAATAGGAATCCTAGGCTGTATGAGCCAAGCAGAGGAAGAAAACCTGCCTGAGAAGTAATCTTTTGTGTGTAGGATCAAGTGTGTTGGTAAAAGGCGAAGAGTGGGTGAGTCACAAATCTTCTGCATTGGTTTATTTTATTAAATCATGTCTGACCAAGAGGCATCTGTGTGCACATTTCTTTCAGCAGATAAACTGCTACAGAGGTTCCCAAGAGCTGTAAGCACAGGATATAGAGCACCATCCCATATCCCCCTCCTAAATTACAAAGTTCCAACCACAAGTGGCTATAGCCAGGATATGTTTGGTTCATTCCCATTGACAGATTTGGGGATGAATACCTACAGGGGAAAGGCTATAACCAGAATGAATGAACAAAAGAGTGTCTTACCTGGTATCCATGGATGTGCCTCATGAGTTTTCCACTCAAGGGGCTGCTGTTGAGGATGGAGTTGAGGACTTTGACAGCTGCATACATGGTGTGGTCATCACGGGCCATAGCAATGAGACCCAGAAGAATGGCAGGGCCTCCAACAAAGTTCAGGCTGGTAGCTGCTGGAGAGGACTGGAACACTCTCACCCCTAGGAAATTGCAGTGTTATTCTACCAGGGAGTTAGACAGACTAAATCTATTATTGGACAGCAAAAAGCTCTGCTGTCAAAAGAATGTTAAACATTAAGACAAGTGCATTTACCATATTGGCCCACAGCAACTGACCCAATAGTCCTCAAGGAACCTGAGAGGTGTCCAGCGATATTCTTAGCTAGGAATATTGGAGTTGAACTGTCCCGAGAATTAATCCCAATCTAAAACAGATAAAGGGCATTTCAAGAAAAACTTTGGTAGTACCAGGGACACTAAAAGTAACAAATGCATGCTGTAATACTTTAGATTATTTTATTATTTTAGGCTATGAAAACCATCTTTTTTCATAAAAAGTTGATTGTAAGGACAAATATTCACCCACCAACAACATCTCTCAATGCCACTACTTTCACATATCAGTAGACCTGGTGTTAGCAAGAATGACAGAATAGCAAGTGAAAAGTCCTTGTGAAGACATTAAGAAAACACAGACTGAAATAATCATAAAGCCTGAAAATTATGGCTTCTGTTCCTGTTCCAAGAAATGCTTTTAACATTTTCAAAGTTAAGGAATTGAAAGAATGGAAAAAGAAGGAGGAAAAAAAATCACTGAAGCTACAAGACAAAGTCAGAAACTTGGCTCTAGGAGTGATTAGAAGCCAGAGAAAACTTGTTTAAGACAGGGGAAATGGTGACCTCTTTGGCAATCAGGCGACCATCCACTTCATTGTAAGAGCTCTTTATGTCTTGGACTGTAGTGAGAGATGAGCACACAGCATTGATTCCAAAAGAAATCTTATCTTCTGCCACCAGAGGTGCAATAGTATGATCACTGCACTGGTCGTCACCTAAAACAAGAAAGACTGTGAGTGTCTGAAGGATCTTCTCTTGTTCAATAGACAAGCAGAGAGGCAGGTGAAAAATAACTGGAGGAAACTGATGTTTAGGAAATAATTTTACTTTGTCTTAACTATAATCAGAAAAAAGCATTCACCCTTTGCAGCTTGCATCACCAGCAGCTGTGCTTGGCTGTGTCCTCTGGTCACTGCTTTGCCTTGATTCTATATCCTCTCATAACATCTCATGAAGCTCATAAATAAACCTTTCTGTCTTTTCACACAATATAAACAAACTTTCTGGACATAGAAAACGTTTCAGAGGCCTTCTGAGTTTCTAGTAACTTTATCAGTGTATCCAAAGCAAAGATTTTTGTGGAAGGAGAGCAGAGGCAAAAGTTAAGAGTTGCCAACTCACATTTGGGAAGTTTCTAAAAAGTACCAGGTTCAGCAGTTTAATATGAAATTATTTAGAGAATTTTCTATTCCTGGTCACACTTGAAAAAACTATGTGTACATCTATTAAAAAAAAAAAATCAAGTTGTATTTTTGACAATTTTATAGACTGGGAAAATATCTGACTTACAAAACTGTTTACTAGTGCTGGTGACACAGCACTTCTAGGCAAAAAAATTTAGTTCACATACCACATGAAATGCCCCAAGAGTGTGTCACCATTTCCCTTCCAGCAGGACTTGGTCTGCAGACTAATCCTCTGCACAACTGATTAGCAAGAAGCAATGAGATAGTGGGGAGACAGGACACAACACTGCCAAGAATTCCCACTGCTGCTTGCAGCAAGGTCATAAATCCATTTTAAGGGAAAAAAACAAACTGTAGTATTTGGGGTGATTGTGGTAAAACTTTTTGAAGTCAAAATTTCCATTTGCCTAAATTCTTTTGGTTGTTTTGATGGAATCGAGAGAGTGCAGGGGAAGAGAGATCATTTCACAATTAGGAGATAACATCTTACATGTTGCTCTATGATTTCCCTGAAACAGGGTATCACTAGAGTCAGATTGCCACAATCTATTAGTACAAAATCCGGAAAAAGCTGCGCAGAAAACAGCCCCCCCAGACTTCATAAGGACTTGATGATTCAAAAAATCAAATCTTTCTGATTTCTACAGGTAATGTTTTTATTTCAGAGCTGTACTTTGACACCATTTCTCTCTTAACAACCCCTTCCCACACTTGACTTGCAGCTTTTTATGTGTAGATTGACAGCATTCTGCCTGAAGGAGTACACTCAGCCAGTTTTGTTACATTGTTTTAGGTTGGAGCATCACCAAGAAAGATTATTTTGCTCTTTGCAAATGAGAAATGACCATCCCATTTCATCCCAAGCTCTAGCAGATGCGAATGCACTACTTGTTGAACAAACAGTAATCAATAACTGAAATGTTTTGTCTCTCTGTTTTCTCTGTCTGTTTAATAATTGAAGCTAACAACATAGTTCAGTTAAAAAGCCTCTTCATTAATGGAATGTAACTTCCTCCCCTACCCCTCTCTCCCCGTGCTCTCCTATTTTGCAGGCATTTGCAGTTAAACTTCTCTTTCTGACTTCTTTTTCCCTATTAGCACTGTTAATGCTGAATGTCTCAGTTACAGCTTCTGATTTAATATTTGTCCAACAGAAATCACAATCTTGCAATTCAGAACATGTTACCCTCTTTACTCTTCATTTCTCTCTGCTGCTTCATTCCTACCCTTCTTTCCAGTTCACAGTATGTTAAAAGATGCTCATGTATCTTACTAAAATCTTGTAAAACATTCAGCAATGCAGTTTTCCAGAGTTTTAGGGTGATCTCTGGACAGAGTAGGAACACTAACAGAAGGTTATAAGAATAAAAAGAATATTGCCTTGACAAATAAATAGTGGCAGATATGAGAATTGTCACATACCTTGAAGCTGTACTGCTTGGAAATTGCTACAGTACTGAGGGCCAAGCTTAATAATAACTTCTATGGTTTCCACAGAAATGGCTTCTTCAAACAGGTGTGTAGGACCAAGGCGCCAGGTCAAGGAGGACTTGTGTTTCCAAATTCGAGGAGTTGCTATGTACCCATAGACATCAATAAAGGAAGAGGGCTCCATGGAAATACAGCTACCTGGTAAAGGCTGCAGATACTGCATCTGCAACAGAGAAGGAATTCACTGAGGGGAGCCAATACACCCAGGGTGCCCTGGGCTCTTGTCCCTGTAAGGCACTGCCTGCCACCTTTTTGCTCATGGAAGTCTCAGCTGCGCAATACAATTACAGTAATTTCATTACTATAAGGTGCACCCTTTTGACTAAAATTTTGATTGAAACTCAGAAGTACGCCTTATAATCCGGTGCGCCTTATATATGGGCAAAGTTCAGAAATTTGCCAACCTGGAAGTGCGAGCTGTGAGCCAGCCGCAGAGCCGAGCCGTGGCAGCCGGCATCGAGGGCAGGTAGGAATGCCAGGGTTCGGGGCACAGAGAGAGCGCCTGCGTTTAAAGGCTACACCAATCTGTGAAAAATGTTTGCAAATTGAGCACCTGCCAGTACACCCTACAATCGCGCGATTCTATTACTAATTCATTACTTTGTTGCACATGGATCCTTGCTGCAAAAAAAAGGTGCGCCTTATAGTCCAGTGCACCTTATATATGGAAGAAGGTCGGAAATTTGCCAACAACCCGGAAGTGTGGCTTATAATCTGGTACGCCTTATAGTTGTGAAATTACTGTATTTTGGGCCTGGCTGAGTCAGAGCTCATTTTGCTACTGTAGCTCCCAGTGCTGTGCTTTGCACTGGGAGCTACAAAGGTGTTGATAACTCACCAGAGTTTTGGCTGTTACTGAGCAGAGCTGGCAGCGCCAGCACTGCCTCTCCAACATTCCCCCAGCGAGGTGCTGGGGATGACAAGATCCTGGGAGGGCACACAACTAGGCCAGCTGACCCAAATTATGTCAATTCAGACATAAAAGATAATGAAATGAGGAGGAAGGGAGGGAATTCATTATTTACAATGCTAGGCTCCTATAGCAACTGCTCCATGTGCTGAAGCCCTGCTTCCCAGGGAGTGTCTCAAGTCACTTCTGGGAAGTAGAGACTAAATCGATTTATTTTCTCTTTGCCTTTGCACATGAAAACTCATTTCTGCTTTAATAAATTGCCTTATCTCAACTTACAAGTCATTTTCCATCTTATTTTCTCTCCACTGTCCAGCTGGGCAGTGATACAGCTGCTTGGTGGCACCGGGCATCCAGCCAAGGTCAACCCACCACAACAATTATCAACTACTGTTCAGAAACTGGAATTTGAGAAGTACTGTAAACAGAAAAATTTGGAATGTTTAAGCCTAATTTTGTTCCAAACACTCAAAAGACTTTCAAGTAAAACCCTGTCTTGACTCCAGACATGTTTTTCCTTTCCTAACTTCATAACCCTGAGTGTGACATTAAACACAGAAAAACAAGTTACAGTTCACACTCTGTACTGCCATAAATGGAGAAGAGTGTAGATTGTCCAATTGCATCAGTAAGCTTCAGTGGGAGCTAATATGGTTTAGGAAGCAGGGCCATTTACTTTTGGTACCAAAATAATGATTTGGCCTCCTAAACTGAGTCTATTACTTTATTTAACTGTAGATAGATCTAACAGGAAGTAGTTGGAATTTGGTAGAGAGAAACTATTTTGTACTTTGGGGCTTAGCCTTGTCTTAAACAATTTGCTGTTAGGACGGGAGACTCCAAGCATTTACTGGTCTCTGCTGAGATTTAGAAAGCAGGGCTGGTCCATATTAAGACACAGGAATTGACGCTTGAATGAATAAGTATTTGACTTGATACAACACAGTGATACACCCCACTCCAGCTCCACCAATTAAAAATAGCCTTTGCTATTGTTAACAACTTTTGTACATTTTTAATTTCTTAGACAATCCTTTCTTTACTTGTACATATCAAGATGAAGGCCTGCATTAAGTCATGGAGCCCAACACTAGGATGATCTTTTGTTTACTAAAGGATTATTTTATTTATATGAGCTGTTTCACTGAGTGGTAAACACACTTGCTGTGAATTCTTCCATCAATTTCAATGTTTAGACCTAGCTTTATTGATGACTTTCAGTCTCATTTGAAGGAAGTCAAATTAAATTAAATTTTCATTCTTGAAATTGATATAGGTCCCAAAAGGCATTTATAAGACAGATCATTTTTCTGTATGGGAAAGAGAATATTTGGAATTAAACAGGTTGTGTTTACAGGGGAAGAATAAAACACACAAGTGAGCTTTGCATGTGCTGAGATTGAATTGAAATATGGGGAGAAAAATGTAGAGACCAAGGTTACAAGTTTCAATTCATAAAGGATTCTACTCAAAAACCAAAAATCCACCACACCAACCAGAGATATAATAGACAGAACAGGCTGCCTTTTCTACACTGTATTCAGTATCTAAAAATCAGATCTCTGAAATAGTAGGAGATTAACTGCAAAACCAGGAGCCTGATGGTATTAATAATAGAAACCAGGGGCTATTCTCATTTATCTCGTAGATTATGAACCCTTCAGGTGCATTTGGATTACTTTTACCTGATATTTCATGCAACCTGAGAACTGACTGCTGGGTGACAAAAATCACATGAAATATCAAATTAGGGGAAATACCAGAATACCAATATTAGCAATGAACTCATGAATTGATACAATCTCACACACTGAACAACTAACCCAGAGGAACACCATCTGTTCCTGAGTGCTCAGAGTGCTAGTGAGGAAAAAGACCACTGGCTGGTTGTTCAAAGGGTGTAAGAGAAAGAGGACAGCTTGAAACATAACCAAATGAGATGCTTGAGGAAATTCCTCCCACCTCTGGATTCTGCAAAGAGCTGGCCAGTCACAGCAGCCTATTTCTCTGTGGCCTTTCCACTTTGCCAGAGCTTTCTTCAAAACAAAGAGAGGAGATTCTCTGGGTAACTCATCACCTTTGCAGCTTTTAGACTAAATCCTTGATTTTGGGCTCTCTGGTCGTACCTTGATGTGAAGTATTTTTGTAGCTGGCAACTTCTGCAGATCTTGGGATTAAACTGATAGATCCTCTGAACCACTAGTAAACTCAGAAAAATTTGACTTAAGGGTAAAACAGAATTTCAGCAACATAACCCTGAGCTATCTGCAACACAGATACCCCTAACTCTAGAGGACCATCATCACACGAATTGCAGTGATTATCTACGTGCTGAACAGGGAGGGGAGAACGAATTCAAAGCATCAGTATAAGCTGAGAATATACTTCTGAAAAGCAGCACAAGTACACTCCGTTTTGTACGGATTTCTGACCACTCACACCCAGCACAGTGGCAGGTGTTACATGTGTAAATCACTATGCTTGGACTTTCTCAGATTAATACTGAGAAATCATGGCAGGTGCATTGGGAGGTGAAAATGAAAAGCAATGCAAGGCAAAAGTGAGGCACAAGATCTGTGCAGAGAGCCTTTACCTTTGCAGAGCCAAGCATGTGACCATTTATATAAGCTGACACAATGCAGCTCTTCTTTGCTTCCTTAGCAACTGTCACTGCGAGATGATGCCACTGGCCAGCGACCACAAGTTTACCACAGCCAAACTGGACTTGCCTTGGCAATGGAGAGGGATTTAGGACCTCACCCTCAGGTTCCATAATATCTGTAACAGCAAAAGCAGGGATAAGACCACAGCAAATTTCTCATCTTCATCTGCCTCTGGACCACAAATTTCAAATGTGACAGAAAGAACATGACACCCTGTGGGTGCAGTGTGATTTGATGCAATTATGTCTGATGTCTTTAAGACACTGCCCAAGGTCTTCTATCAGGACCTACAACTTGCACAGCCCTCAAGATCCCTCCAACACCCTGTGTCACCCTCCCAAATAACACCTCCTATATGCCTTGATGCTGCAAAACTACCCTGAACTAGGAAAAACCCAACATATTCAATAAGAGGAGAACCCCTCAGTGTATTTACAGAGTTAGCTGACACAGAGAAAAAATTCCTAGCAAATCCATGAGATGATAAAATTCTCAATATTAATTTGTAGCTTTTATGAAAAAAGGCAAGCTGGAATTTTCATCATTATCCAAGGTAATCAGAGCACTCACACAAATGTCAGCTGTGCATGAAAAAGTCCCAGCTACTATTCCCACTTCATTTCCAACCTCCTCTGGAATATTCAGTCTCATTTACATTTGAAGTACCTACTCTACTCAATAAAGAAAAGGGGATAAATATCAACAGATAACAATATTTACAGACTGGCAAAATAGAAAACACTCTGAAATCAAGGAGAGGAAATGAGTTGTTTCATTAGGAAGCTAGATCACTCCCCAAATCCTCAGTCCTACTCTCAAAATCTGCTTGGTGTCACACAGAACAGACTGGTTCAAGCCCAGTCTCCACAACTGCACACTAAAATATAAGTGACACTCAAAAATTTTCCATTGAATATTGCAGTAATTCACAATACCTACAGCAAGCTTAAAAATGAAACACAGGCAACAATTACAATCACAACTGGATTCAAGAAGAAAACTGAAGAGAAATCCCATCAATATCCTGGGTACTTCAAAGAAGAGGACATTTATTAATGAAAAATTCCAGACAACAAGAGGACACAGCACTGAAGCTTGACTGCAGAGAGCCTTACCAAGTGGCTGGAATTCCACTTCTTCTGTAGAAATGACCAAAGAATGGTCCTGTGGGAAGAAGCTTACAGAAAAGCAAACGAATTCTTGCTCTGTCCTTGACATGTGCCTCACGACCGTAAGGAAGTGAAGTGGGTGGCCATTGTCCCCCAAACCAAATTTGCTAACCAGGAACCAGCAGGAGAGTGTCAGGCCACTTGAGGGAGGGAAAGTTCTGCTCCCTGTGGACAGAACAGAAAAGCATTAAGGAAGTTGCTTTCTTTGTGCAGCCATTAGCAAACTGCTTTCTGTTTCATTCCTCCATAGCATGGAAGAACCAACATTAGATTATGTGGTTTAATTTTTATTCTGTTGGATTTCATTGCCTGTATTCAATATTATAGGGATTGCACATACAAGTCTGTGCATAAATTACCTACAGTTGACTGATTAGAAATGACCAGTAGATCTCCATGCTATGGAGCAGATGAATTAGCAATCTCCGAGCCAGAAACAAGTTCTCAAATTTCACAAAAATTCAGGAACCAAAAGATACAGACATTTCCCAGTCCACTCAAAAGAAGATTCTGTTGTATAGGAGAATCCCATTAAGTGTCAGTTCCTACACCTTCCATAGGAGATTACCCTAAAACCTAGTGGCTCTTAAGTGTTAAGACTGTTTTCTTAGAAGCCTGCTTTACATTTGTATTGCCAATATTAATCTATCACACTATGATGCTGCACTCAGTTCCCCACTCTGCTGAGCAGTACAAGTTACACAGTTCAGAACTGATCTGGGACACAGGGACAGAAATGTTTTGAAATGCACAGCTTATGTGCTGCCCTTTCTTATACCGCTGAATGCTTTCCTTGGGGCTGGGAAGTCAGTGCTCTCAGCAAGCTGTGGGTGAGTCAAAGTGCTTACCCATGCCAGTCCCTCCCGAGACAGATTGGTCTGCACTGGATCCCATGACAGTGGCCAAGGTAGGGAGGTATAAACACCTGTACAAAAGCAAGCAAGGACCTGTCACCAGAAACAAAATCATCCCTGAGGATCACCAGTGACTTCTGATATTGCAGAATTATGGCAGCAAGGCAGAGAGAGGCTGTCAGCAATAAGACAGTAATGAAATATGTTGGGAACATTGCTGGGTGGCAGGCAGCCATAGGGTACATAGATTAAGATGAAGAGAGAAGTAAATAGTTACTGTGTTCAGAGTAAGGGCTTGGAGACCCCAGAGCAGCTAAAATAAAAGCAACAGCAGGAATACCCATAGCCTTCCATGGACATGTCAAACTCCACAAAGGATGGAGCTAAAGCAGTGCTGCGTAGCTGGAAGTTCCGAGGTGATGTCATGGAGATGAGGCTCATGGCAGTCTGGAGTGCCAGTGCAGATCCCTTAGACAGCCAAGGAGAGGTCCTTACAGGCACAATGCTCTGAGGATCACATTTACTGTCCACCACACTCTCTTTTGAACCTGAAACATGAACACAGTGTCGAACCAGATCGATGTCTGCAAGTCTTTTCCCAGTCACAGCTATTGCCCATATTTTGTGCATCCCTTCTCAGAAGAGCACTTCATGCTCTTGAGATAACACATCCTCAACAGCCTATAGAAATCCTACAGCAGTACAAAGAAATATTGCACTGAAGGCATTTCAAAATGGGAGGCTGTCAGGAGAGCCATAGCTGTATTTTCTTCCCACACATCTTCAGGCAGCTCCAGAACTCACTCTACTAAAAAATGACCACAACCCATTGGTTCTATTTTTCTTATACAAACACTATTCATTCAACTCTGCTGTAACAGAATAGTCATAAGCAGCATGTGAGAGAGGATTTGAAGAATGACTACAAGGAATATAAGACTCAAGTACAGACCATAGTGTATCAGATGTCTCACAATGAGATTTGTTTAAGCCCCCAAAAATACTATACTGCAGCCTCTCATCTATAAAATACATTAGCGCAGAAAAAAACATTAATGGAAAATAGCTTGCATAAGCAAGGTCAATGCTAGGATATGCTAGGGATTACAAAAAGCAGTGCTCATTATTCCCATCCTTATTCTATTTCTTCTATAAATCACAGGAAAAAAATATACTGCAAACAAAGGAGACACTCCCCTTGGTTTGTAGAATATAAGTATTTCTATAAACCACGTCCATGTCTGATCCAGCAAAATCATCGTCACAGTAAGTGTCTTGAAGCAGCCTACTCAAGACTCAGTTTCCTGTCATTTCAGAGACATCTCTAACTCAGCACTGTATCAGCAACAGGCTGTTCATTGTGTGCTTGCTTACCTGCATTAGCTGAATCACTGCCCTGACATGAAGCGACCTTGGCCTCATTTGCACTGGGCCTAGAAGGTAGCAATGGAGAACCTCCCAACCACAGAAATTGCCTAACAAGAAAAAAAAAAAGCCATTTAAAAAAAGGAATACAAAACAGACACTTGTGGAGTCATAGCAACCATGCAAATAGAGCCTAGAGCTCTAGAAAAAAAATTTATTGAGCACCAAAAAGACATTCCAAACAGAACAGAAGAAATGTTTTCCATTGTAGCAGCACAAATATTTTGCTTGCTTTAAATTTCTTTTCAAGTTTTTCCTGTTGAAAAACAAATCAAAGATTTCCCTTCTCCATCGATATTTTCGAATAGCCCTAATTTTTCAGAAAAAGAAAATCTGTGGATTGGGGTTTTTTATTGAGTTCTTTTTTAGAAATCCTATTCCGTATTTGAGTGACAGAAATACAGTCTTCCACTGAATATTTAAATTCATTTGCACTCTGGTAGCTGTTAGGTACTGTAATGTCTAGCACTCAGCATTAGTGAGGAAAGTGCAACCTCAAACTGGAAACAGCAAAGAAAACTGCACTTTTTATTTTTGCATCTGTCATTGACGTGGACCTGAAACATGAGGAACTCATTTTCACTCTGCAGAAAACAGCTTCTCCATATAAATACCTGGAGAGAATAACCCTGATTGTTTTGCAATGACTAAATTAATTCATTCATAAGTGGCTTTACAACCCCTGCAGAGATGATGCAGCAGTACTCATACCACCTTCAGGAGTCATTTAAGCATATATCCTGCAATCAATGAGAAAGGAGGATTAACTTGTACTTCAAAGAAAAGGCTGAGTCTTGCTGAATTAGCACACTACGTGGAGCATCTAATTATTTTATAAACTGCAAAGAAGTGGCACAACTGAAGCAAATTGCTTCCATTAGGTACAATCTCATACCTTAACACATGTGGCTCAACAGCCTGCGATGCGAGCTTCTCGAAGAGCCTGGTGAGGGGCAGGTGCAGGGGGTGGCTGTCACTGCAGAAAGCGTCCTGGCAGGAGGTGATGATGGTGCTCAGCAGGCCAGACTCACACATCACCTGGCGACTCTTCTCTGACTTCACCAAGGACTGGATATGATCAACCACAGCACACTGGAGTTCCTGGGAAAGCTGAAATGGACACAGAAATAAAGTCAGAGAGCTGGAACTGAACTGTATAGGGCAACTGATTTATTCTACCTTAATTTGTTGTTCAGTTGTCAAAACTCTGAGTGCAAACATCTGGTCCAGAGAAGAAGCCCCTAAGGCAAGAGGCTCAGGCAGAACTGCATGGCTGCTCTATCAAGCTCTGCACTAAAACACTGTGCATATTTTCATCCCAGCAGCTGCCTGGCCATCCACAGCTCAGTGTTCTTGCCTTGACTCTGTCGCAGTGAAGAAAGAAAACGATCAGCTGTCATTCAAAAACAAGGCACCACCACCAAGGCAGGTTATTAGGCATAAATCTCCAAGACCAACACAAGAACTCAGAATATATTTGACATTAGGCCTGTGGAGAGCCATACTGACAAGATCTACTCTTCATTCTAAAAGCACTATTCTTAAACAAAACTCTATCAAGCAATGTCTTGAAACAATTTTAAACACTTCTCTATATGTTTTGCTGAATTGAAGCTATGCTTCATTATTGCTTCTTAATGATCTTAAAGTCTCTCAATTATCATAAATTATCTTTAGAGCATTTTGTTCCCAATTATAAAAGCATTGTACCCCATTGACCAAACTAGATTTCATGTAAAAGTAACTGGATCATATATTTAAACACAAATCTTACAAAGATGAATTATTCCCTATTTCCAAGAGCTTTCAAGATTTCTCACATGCTCTGCTAGGAAATAGGTATGCAAACTTTTAAAGAAAAGGACAATAATGGTGACAGACACCCAAATGAAGGCAATGGGATTTGGTTTTATAACATGAATGAGAAGCAGCTAGATTCAGAATAAGCTTATTAAGTGTAAAGAGGAATTGAGCTCTTTTGCATTCTTCAGACAAAGCCAGTACAGGACAATTTCAAAGCCAACAAGCAATTTGCTTTCAAAGTGTCCCCAGATGCAACACTTAGAAAACAATACATCCATTGTAACAGTCATACTGTTTTTGCAAACTCAACTACCATTTGTCACATTTGAAGGATGAGTTCTTTGGACAACATTTTCTTCTCTCTGAAGGACTATTCATTGCCAGGGACATATGTTTCACCGTGCATTGCATTGCACATAGAAAGCGTCCACCAGTCTAAACTAAGCTATTACAGTGTTTCTAAGTCTCACTTACAACTTTTTAAATCTTTTAATTAAGATTTTACTCCATTTCTGACTGCAAGCAGGAAAGTATGTGTCAATACCACTAAACAGAAAGCAACACAGGTCTTGACTAAGTAAAGCAACTGGTTTATGCCAAAATAAAACCAATAAAAGCATAATGGTTTACAAAAAGATTGATTGTTTTCATTAGCCTAGCAGCTCTGTCAATACCAATATTGCCTTGTTTGGAATAAAATGAGCTGTTTTCATGGATCTTTGTTCCAGTAAAATGAGATTTTCGTGGAAATATTAAAGGTGGCCAGGAAACCATGCTGTGTATTTCTGTATGTATGGATTGATTTTCTTAACACATATTACTTGCACCGTGAATCAGGATATTGAAGGTGTAATTAGAATGTGGCTGAGCTCTGCCTCAGATTAGAGTTTTAAGAGCAAATGTCACCTAGCAATTTGCCCAATCTGCTTAAGTAGCTCCCAGATTCTTTCTCCTAAGAGCCCACAGTTTCAAAACTTGGTAGCTGAATTTAATTCACTGTTATTCATCTTCAAGATTATTATGCTATATTCAAGATAAGTAGAAATTATGAACTTTTGTCACTGTTCATTCACTTCAAAAGGATGCAATTTCCATAGATTGAATATATAATATAGCAATAATTATGTGTGCAGAAATACTTGAAAATATTCACTTTAACAGCTACAGGGATAAGGGTCTTTTTAAAAGGTGCAAAATCCTTATTGATGGACAACATTTTACTTTTGCAACAGTAACCATGACAGCAGCTCATCATACAAGAGACATGGATGAAAACAAAAAGGAAAAAATTCCAGCTGAGGAAGCAATATCATTATTTAGTAAATGTATACATAATTTACATGATGAATTGCATGAGGATTATTATTTGTCTGCATTCAGAAGAAACCTGCCAGGATGATCTAGACAGAATTGAATCATGCTTTTATTCTTTTCTCAAAAGTTCTTTCCTTTCCTCTACTCACCCTTGTCAGATCTAGACAATCTCTGTATCTGACATTACAAATAGGAAAGATTTGTAATGACACTCTGGAATCTTAAAATTTCAGTCTGGGATGAGATGTGTCTGAATGAAACTTCTTTCTTTTTAAGGTGGAAAACATGCTGTGGGTATCCTGGGCCACATATCTAAAGTGGATGCAAGTCTGTCTCAATTTGCTAAATGTTTGAAACATGTGCAATGCTGCCTTTCATCACCAAACAGACAACATATTAATAACAGGAAAATCTATCTTGTATGTGGTCAAATAACATGGAGTCTGATGGAAACTGGCTGAGTTCCAGTCCTAGGCATGAACCTGAACAATGTCCTCTAAATACAGCTTACTGCCTCAAAGGCTGTTTACTGACTCAAAACTCTTGGTCAGTTTTAAAGTTCCAAACAAGTTGCTGTACCCATGACATTCAAATGATTGTTTTATCATGCCTAGCAATGGCAGGAATATGCATCCACAAATCTATTCTCCTCAGCTTTTAACTGTCATTTCAGATAGTATAAGAAATGGTTGAAGTGCAAAATCACCTGTTTTACTGTGTGCTTGCAGGGTTTTCTACACTGACAGGCTCAACATTGCTGCAGCCCATCATTTCTAGGGTCTGACAAAGGTCAGAGAAGTTGCAAATTGTCAGGAAATTGATATTATTTCTGAGGATCAGAATCAAAAGTACATTAATTTTATTGAGTTCCATTAATGTTTCTGTAAAAGTAGTGCTTTCTCATTGCCAGTTCTATGAAAGCAAAGGAATTGCAGATGACCTGAACTGATTCGAAGATTTTTCCAGATTAATCCCGGACACTCAGACCTAAAATATCTATCACAGCACTAAAACAAGCAGAAAGAGATGAGTTATTGTCTCTTCTTCCCCACATTTGCTCCTACAAAATGTGCTTTTTTTGATTCAGTCTTAAATTCAGAGCAGAAAGCCCCTTAAGACTTTTTTATGAAAGTCTGCAGTATATCTACAAATACATTATTTCATCTCATCTAGCTATAAATACTGTGGAACTAGAAAAAAAATTTTACCCTGTTTGGGACAGAATACATCTACCTAAAGAGTGATTCCTTCAGTTATTTTCCTTCTATCGGATAGCTCCCCTTCACTAGCCACTGAAGTTAAACCTTTTGTATCAGATCTTGCCTGACTCCTGTGATCCAAGTAGAATCTCCTGGCACAAGGGCTCATGCAGTGATATACATTATGATTAAAGGTATTAAAGTCCAACCTTTTATGTCTCTGCCTGGCAGCACCAGTGAGCCTCCCAAGCTCTGAAGTATTCTATTCATTTTCTGTCTCATTCAATGATTTTTCAATAGAAATAGCCAGAAGAATTCTATTTTTCCTATATTCTTTTTTTGTGGGCTATTTTATAAGAACTCTTCAAAACATTTGTTAACTCCTAGCTGGAGTTTGACTCAGGACCTTGCATAATAGTGGTCCATTTTTACCTGAGGCAATGATATTCACAACAGCAATACTAAAGCACTAGCAGTAAAAATTTCTTATTGACTAAGAAAAAAAGGGTGAGAGAAAAAAAGAAAATTGGGTGAGAGAAAAAAAGAAAATTTGAGCATACTTAAATACATAACTGAAATTGCTGGAATTTGTGCTCTAGTCCTTCATATTTTTAAGAACACTGCCATCTACTGAGGATCTGAGAGGCTCTCCCTCTTACAGATCTCAAGTCCTAGAGCCAATTCCAATTTCTTGATGACACTCTCATCCAATTAACCATTCTAC
>VRYO01001366.1:8777907-8797717 GCA_009812075.1 Sialia sialis
CCGCAGCCGGGGAAGGTGCCTGGGGCTGCATTTAAAGGCTTTGCTGGTCTGTGAAAACTGTTTGCAAATTGTGCGCCTGATAACAAACCCCAGGATCACGTGATTCTGTTACTAACTTGTTACTTTGTCACACATGGATCCTCACTAAAAAAAAAAAAAAGGTGCGGCTTATATTTGGGTGCGGGTTATATATGGACAAATCCTTTTGTCTTCCCAGCTACCCGGAAGTGCGGCTTATAATCAGGTGTGGCTTATAATTGTGAAACTACTGTAATTACTGTAATTAACAAAATTTCACTAGCTGAGGGCTTGTTTCCAATAAACAGAGTTGGAACGTGCCAACAGTTACTTTTCCCTTTCAGAACTCTGGATGAACAACTTGGTTTTATTTCAGTCCCTCTATATGTACTTTGACTGCATTCAAGTATTTTAAATCAAAAAGCCAGTACAATATAGGAAGTATCTTCATTCACAGTGAGACCAAAATCCATGTACTGCATCAGGCAAGTACAGAAATGCTTCAGCAAACTGACAGCCAAAAGTCTTTGTTGTTCTTATATCTGTTGACTCAGTGAAACTTGTGGTGTTCCTCCTGACAGTGTTCTAGGAAAATTTTAGTACTACCACATTTGCAAAGACTAAGCAATTTCTGGAAATGAAGCTACAGAGAAGTAGAAGACATGTTTTAGATGGTATTTTGATATGTTCAGACTCACCTGAGCATGTCCTTCTTTGTACAGCTTCGGCAACAACCTCACCATGACACAGACAGCACCTGGATGTACAATGGTGCAGTCTCTCATTTCCCACCTGCAGTAAAAAGACACATCATTATTATTATTAACAACAGCAAAGAGGTTCTAACATTGTTCCAGCAGAGCACAGCATGAAATCCTCCCAGTAGGAACCAGGCTCGGCACTGGAAACTAAGCAAACAATATAAATGACCCAGAAGAGCTGGATGCCTCCTTAGAGTGACAAAGACAGGACATCATCTGCTCCTGAGCTGACATTTCAAGGACCTGCACATTCAAAGATATCCAGCATCCACTTTAAACAAATTTTGCCTTTGAAGGTGTTTGCAGAACAGAAAAACAGACAACCAGAGAAATCACTGATGCATCAGTCCACAAGCAGCGTTATCCTTTTATTTTCTAGGAGTTTATAACTTGCATTATACAGTAACTTTAGTTCTTTAAACATAATGGAAATAAGCAAAGGTAAGAAAGTCTTGATGAAATCAGTATGCCACACTCCCCTTCCAAGATCACAATTTGCCTAAATTAATAAACTAAAGTTGCATATCTGCTTTCCCACCAGTTTTCATTTTTACTGCTTATGACAATTTTATGTTCAGGCACAAGAAGGAACTGAGGAATCAGAGGCATAACAGAGAAGATCTGCTAATACAATGATGCAGGCTTGAGGTCAGATATACCCCAAAGATGAACCCACAGCATAGCAGAAACTCAAGTTTAGGCACTACAAGCTCATCCTATTCAGAGTACAATCAGCATTTCTGGGGGCACCTCTGAACTGGAGTTGTGATGTGTACACTGTCAGAAACATCTGTCCCAAGCAGATCTCGCAAGAAAAGCAAAGGCAACATCTACTGGCTGTAATTAGATTGACAAAGCCCATATGCTTTATGGACTGTATAAAACACAATCTATAAGTATGAGAGTAAGCATTAAAAAAAAAAAAATTATTATGAGGGATGTAAAGGAGGGTAAAAAGGCTGCAATTAAGCATGTTTGTTAGCCGCTCCCAAAAAGGCTCATCTAATACAGCAGAACAGGGAGTAATGTGTAGCACACTGCCACACAGTGACAAATAATTTTTACTACACCCTCAAGAAAGTTCATTTCAAATTAATTGCTCATTTGCAATATTTTCTGTGCAATAAATCAAAATCAGGTCTGGTATAAAGAGTTGTTGCAGCAGTGGTTTCAGTGTGAATGCATACAGCTGTACTTGACATGAATGTGGGCAAGTTTTAAATGCCAAAGAAAAAAGTACACTGAAAAAATTCCCTCTTCCCATCTCCTTGAGAAAACCCACACCATTTTAAAAGAGAAAAAGCCAGGCTCACTAAAATCAATAGAGAGGAAATCATGGTTGGAAAGCTGCCTGAAAACAACTGCCTGGAAACAAACTTGGCAGGTGAACACGAGCCAGAGTGTGCCCAGGTGGCCAGCAATGCCAATGGCATCCTGGCCTGCTTCAACAAGAGTGTGGCCAGCAGGAGCAGAGGGGTGACTCTTCCCCTGTCTTTGGCACTGTTAAGGCCACACCTGGAGTGCTGTGCCCAGCTCTGAACCTCTCATATAAGGACTCTGGGGTGTTGCAATGTGTGCAGAGAAGGGCAGCAAGGCTCATGAAGGGTTTTCAACAATATTGTAAGCCTTACTTCCAGCCTTTTCTCGGAGGTCCTCATTTTATGGCCTTAGTACAGAAGCTGTGTTCCTGTTCCTGCTCCTCTCCTCTGCAAACACCCCATGTCCCACACTCCTGCCCCAGGGCTATCCAATCAGCCCTGGGATTCCACCCCATCCATCTCACCAGTATCATACTGGGAATTGAAAATCTGCTCTGCACTGCCACCACTTAAATATAAGACAAATAAGAGGTTTTGGAGACAAAATGAGATGTAACGAAGAACCTGAAGAGCCATTAGCACAGCGAGCTCTCTGTGCTAACAGCAGCTGCAGCAGCCATGCTGCTTGGTTGGGCACAAAGAAAGGCTTCCCTCCCGAAGATAAGCCTCAGTTAACACAGCTTGCAGCAAGCTATGTCTAATCACCAGGAACAAAAGGAAAAACCAGAGACCCCATCTGCACAAAAGGTGTTTCAAACATTGCTGCAGGAGCAGGAACATAGAGGGCTGGGTTTGAGATGGGAAGGACAGAAGCTTGTGGCATCCTTGACCACAGGACAGTGGAAGAGACTCGAATATTATCCAGCATTAAAATGTTAACTTTCCTATGCATTAATCACAGGCAGGATCACCTCCTTTCCCTGCCTCCTTGGGAATATTAAATATATGTTGCAAGATGGGGCATCACAGGCCACTACGCTGGCTGCATTCAAGTTCCTCCTTTCAAGCTGTATAGCTGCTGCCTGAAACCTTTTCAGGGAGAAGTGTGAGCGTGGAGTACAGCTAAGAGGAAGCTGCTTTAGGGGAACAACAGGCTTGCAGAAACTACGGGATTTCTTATTTTCATACAATTTACTGGTGGAAAAGGATACAGGCTGTATGGTGAAGATTGTCAGCTTTCCAGTACATGTTCCCCTTTTGTGTTTGCATACACTTGTCATGGACAGTCTCCAACCACCCCTAGCTAATCTGGCTTCCTTTTGTGCCTTCACGTCCCAGAACCAAGACAAACAATCCCAAATCAGACACTGGGAACTGAAAGGGTCCCAGTTTACAGGATTATTATCTCCACAAGTGGTATTCAGTTACTGTACAGCACCACATCTCAGCAGGCAAAACAACACAAGGACATGGCAAGCCTTGCTGTTTTCAGACCTAGTGACTTCAGAAAGACAATCAAGACAGAGCCACACCCCTCCCAGCATTGCCCCAACCTACTCTTTCTCCCTTAATATCCCTGGGCCTCCCTTATACACACATTTCAACAACAGACAGTATATTTCTCACAACTGCTACCATCTGTATACTCTTTGCACATGGACCCATGTTCTCCCAAATCAGGCTAGGAAGATCTGCTTGGAAAAGAGCATTTATTCCTCCTGAGCTACCAAGTGCTCCCCCCAGCACTGGATTTCTAACCAGAAACTTCCAGTATAATTTAGAGAGTGGTGACAGGGAGCAAACATCTCCATGACTGCTTTAAAATCTGCTGCACGGGGAACAAAGAAATCCACGCCATGTTTTTTGCTTGCTTCAAACAAGTATAAATATAACCAGAAATGCTTATTCAGCCTGCCTCAGTACTCAGGGAGAAGAGTTCTGCTGACTTCAGTGACTGCTACTACAAGTGGCAGACATCATGTCTTGGTCTTTAACTTGGAAGATGACTTTGCAATAATCTACAGTAAGGGTTGAAGAAATCTCACACTTACCAACTTAGCCTTTTTAGGCATAACTCTGACCAGAAACATAAATTTGATAAAAGGACTGAGAATCAAGATAAAGCTAGAGAAAAATGAATGGAGAGAAAAATCTCATAAGTTACAAAATGGAGGTGATTCAGAACAGCTGACAGCTATGCTGATGTCTGGTATAGTCTTCCTATCAGCATGAATAAATGAGTGTGTGTCTGCACATGTGCTTGGACACTCATGCACGAGGGAGTATTTAAAATACATTAGTGTAGTGTAGCTTTTATTTTTGATGTGACTGGAAGCAGCTTTCCACATAATTGACAAAGTCAAAATTGATCAGGGAAGGTTCAAACAGTGGCTAAACACAAGATTTACGTCCCAGAAACCTTCTAAGACTCCTTTCCTGCTCCCACTTTGCAGGTGTCAGAATCTTCAACATAAACTCTGCAGCTCTAGGGGGTGCGTGTCCCACTGCTGCACTAAATCCTCATACCCCAATTTTTCCATCACTTACCTTTCCAAAAGCATTGACTTCTGCTGCCTGGAGGCCTGGAGTTGGGATTGAACTGATTTGTTTACCCTTGGCAGGTTATATCACACCTTACCTCATATTGCCTATACTGCCAATATAAAATGCACATACCAGCCTTAGTACTCTATTCGCTGTAGTAAATAAAAGCTTACTTCTCTTCAGGGCTTCCCCATAGCACATAGGCAGAGGCAGGTAATTTGTTGCCTGGTCTTTTGAAAGTAACAGGATACTCTTCTTGAGCTTGGGGTGCCTCCTGATCATCTCTTGATTCTTCTTTCATCTCTGGCTTCCTCTCCTTAAAGTAGCTTTCCTGATGGAGGGTTCCTTTCACCATGTGTTCAAGAAAATTCAGAATCCAAATGCAGTTTTTCAGCCACACTGGGAAAGGTTCTGAAGTACAGAATGCTGCATCCAAGAATTCTTCAAATGTCCTTTTCTTCTCAAGGCTCACAGGATTTTGCCTTTTCCCTTCCGTCCAGAAGCATCCAAGTGATCCAAGATCCTCTGCCATCTTTTCAAAGAGGCCATTCCTCTGGAAGAAGTTGGTGTTGACAGGGTCTAGGTGCAGGGCTGCAGCTATCCCCTGAAGAGTGTAGAAAACCAGCTCCAATATGCAATCCTGTCCAACTGCTGCCCACTGCCCAGGTGGAGGGTCCTGCAATGCCCCTTCCATGTCTGAGAGGAGGGACAGGAGCCCATTGAATCCACTGCAGGTTCTGAAAGCTGAATGGCTCTTGGGACTTTCCAGTATCCTCAGGAGTGACTACAAATGTTGGGAAGAAAGGAAACAAAAGAAGCACTTAAATCAAGGGACAAAAAAGCTTTAGAATATTTCAAAATTCCAAGTTTGCACAAAAATTCTTCACTGAAATTTCACTCTTTGTGAGGGTAGGGGAAGGTGGTCAAAATAAAGGTTGTCACTGCACAATTTCTCCCTTCCCTCATATACCAATGAAACATACAGCCAACACTTGGCTGCACCCTTAGGAGCCACTAAAGCAGTCAGCCTAACAGATACAGAACGGTGCTTGCAGGAGGAAGCAAAGAAGTCAAATTTCCTGCTTTATGCATCCTAGCCAGTTTGGTCAAAGGTAGTTTCATGTCTTTGGCTGTTCTTTTAAAAGTCTTCTCGGACTCACTCAAGAAACCTGCCTTTGCCCTAGATAAATGGAATAAAGATGCAATTGTAAATACCCTCATAAGGAAACTGGCAGGAAGGCACAGCTCTCTACAGCCAAGTCTTCCTGCAGCCCTGAATGCACGTGAGAACCCACACTAGACTTTTGCTCATGTGACTGAGAAAGCCCTATCCAAAAAAACAGAGTGACATAGGAGGTCACAAAGAATTTTGCAAGCAGCAGGCTCTCCTCACTAAGAAAGACAAGAATACCTTTTCTCAGCTGAGGTATTTTTAAAGTTTGCACAACACTTCAGAGGAAAAAAGCCATTAAAAGTAAGACCTCAAGACTATAATGTCATTAGATTTTATCCAACTTCAGTCAGCTTCAAGCAGATTATAAGTGAATGCCACTTGACGATATTACACGTACATAAAAACAATTTAAACTATTTGCCAATTCTGAATGCTATGGGCTTGCCATTTTGAAACAAATCTGGAAAAGTTATTAAGAGCTGTGGAAGTAAAATCGGTGAGAAAAAAGAGCTTGCCAGGAAACAGTCTACTGCACTTGAATATAGTTGATCCCAAGTTTTTGGGATGTCACACAAGTCATTTTCTATGGAGACTTTTCAAAATTGTTGCTGTACCTTTGCACATTGGAAAGGGTTAATTTTACATATAGATCTCCCCAAGAGATATCCAATGAAAGAGCTTTATTTCACAACCTCCTGAGGAGGAACAGTTTTTAACAGAAATATATCTGCCTGTAACAGGATCTAGGACTGTGAGAAAGGGTTGCCAGAACTGAAGGGGGAGGGGACACTCTATTGCTGTCATTCAATTTTGTATGATAATGTATCAAACCAGGCAGAGACTTCTGAACAGGGAGTAAATTTAATAACTTAGAGTTGAAGTTATCAGGATGGCTTTAACACATTCCAGAGTAGGTCAGCAGTAAACACATTTCCTCCAGCTTTAACTCAGTTAGAATTTAATCGCCTATGAGTTAGTATTCCTCTGTCTTGAATCTATAAAACTGATGTCTGCTGGAAACCCCCTAACTCAGTTACTGCTAACAGAATTTATTTCGCACATTCCATTATTTGTTATTCCTCATAATTGTCCATGAGCCACACTGGAATACGGCAGTGCTAATTGCATTTGGGCTCAGGCTTTAACAGCCAAATATACATTAGCAAATCAATCTGAATTTGTGTGTAACACAATCACAGTCCCAATGGATAAAGAAAATAAATTCATTTGCTTACATTATACTTTAATACAGTTATCATTTGTCAAAATTAGACACTGAAGTTGCATTTATTTTCATATTAGTTTGGACACCATACTCAACTTTTCCACAGGTATTGTTAAAGTTTACTGTTTGAAATGAAAGCTATAAACTTTGTTCTTTTAAACTTTTTTAAGAACATGGTTCTTTTATTATAGAAGTAGTTGTTACATTATACAGAAAAGTGAATTCCATTCACACTTGACAGAGAAGGTAGCAAGAAATTTTAAAATCAGGCTTACAACAGTGCTGCTTTTCAACTGGATGCCTATGACCTAAACCAAAATAAAGCACAGTGATATTTTCCTCGGTTTCATTAGGGATCAGACATTCTGGGCTCAATGGAGGCTATGACTAGTTCTAATTTCTTCCTCCAGACATTCATAAAATTCTTCCTTTCCATTGCCTCATCTCTTTTTACATGGTACTTGTGTTTGTGAGAAATGACAAAATTAAGGACAGCAAAGGTTCAGCCTTGGAAACTTTTCAGAATGAAGCTGTTAATCTCATGCCTACCCTGGCTCTTCCAATCTTACTGCTTCACATCTTACATCCTCTCTCCACATACCCACTTTCATTCACATTTGCTTCTCCTTTCTCTGTCACATTACATAGAGCTGCTTATACAATTGTGCCTTTAGCATTTCCATTTGCCCCTCTTGCATTACTATTTAAGTCTTCAAAATACTTCATAATCAGATACTGACTGAAGGCATTGATCACACATGCATTGTTAAAAATCAAAGTGCCCAAGTTAACATATTCTAGAGCTGGGCTATGGCTCTTTCTTCTGCTCTTACCACCTTGAGAAAAGGTAGTTCCCAAGAAAACAATGCCCAAGTGAGAGCCACATTAATTACCTTCAGAAGATCTAGTTTCAGGTGCAGTTCCCATTGAGTGGAAGAACAGAGGGCCCCAATAATAATGCTCATATATTCTTCACAACTGATGACTGATAACTGCTCCAAGATGCTGAGAGTAGCACTCCTGTAGCACTCATCATCCAAAAATATCTTGACATATGGCACCATACCATAGTCCTTCAGAACAACTGGGAAAAACACATTATCATTTGTTAGTTAAACTGTCCTTTGCTTGTAGTTTTCACAGGCAGATTTTCAGTGCTTGTGTGAAGCGCCACATTTCTACAATACAGCAGGATAGATAAGAAAAGCTGCTGGTTAAGCTAAAGATGAGACAAACTGAATGGCACAAGAACAACAAGGATAAAATGGCTGGATGACCATGATTTCCAATCATCAGAGATGACAGATTCCCAATACAATAGTAAATGAAAAGGAGAAGACACTTTAGTTTCAGCTTATCATCTCTTTCATTTATGAAGGGAACTTTTGGACAGTTCATTAAAATATATTTACTGTGTGCAAGAGGCTGCAAACATGTATATTCTAGAATTCCAGAATGGATTCCAGTATTCAGTAGCATTCACTCCCACAAGATTCCCTACAAACTTCTTAGGTATAACACAAATGTACTCATTTGTTACTCAGCATGCACCTGATCCAATCAAGATTTAACAGATACATGACATTATATAACAGATATTATGGAAGAAAATCTGGATGAACAGACAATACACAAGAGTCAAGTACAGACACTTTTTCCCCCACAAGCTGTTTGTGCATCCTATATAAACACTTCAGGAGCATGCACATGGATGAAGGAAACAAGCTGGCTACTGGGCCAAAGCTCATTATGCAGGATGAGAATACCTTTGTCACATTTCTTCCTAGTATAACACAGTAATCCCTACACTTCTAGAATTTTTTCCTCCATTTTTGACTGAAGCACAAAAGTCAGAAAATTTGCTGGTGCTCCTTAAGACCATGGTCACTTACCACCAAATATCATGAAGGTAATGCAGTCATATGTATTTCCTTACCTGTGTTCCTCACAGACCTTGCAGTAAGGGCAGCCACCATCTTCAGCATCACAACATTTAATTCCTTCTCAGGGCCTTCTTTCAGACCAGGCAGATCAGTTCCAGCTGTCAGTATATTTAAAGTTATGTTACAATATACAAGAAATGGAAGGAGGAATTTTTCTTGCTCCAATCTCAAACATGCATTCTAGAGAAACCCAAGTTAAGATCTGTTTAAAAGTATGGGCTGAATGGTGCCACCCAGAATAATTCAACATGCACTGGCAAAGAAAAGCCCAGAGCTGCTTTAGGCTAGTGAACAGAACAATAAACAGCAAAGATTTCAGAGAGGACACAGCTTATGTGTCAAATTTAGGCCAGTTGACTCGAAGACAACTGCATATAAAAATATATATAAAATATATATATAAATTATTGCAGAAAGATATAGTTTATTCCTAATGATCTGCCTATTTCAATGGCCATTGTGAGTGGCATTAAGTTGTACCTGATTTCCTCAGGATCTTGGCTTCCTTCCTCAGAAGTGCCAGCAGTAGGCCCAGAAGCCCAGAGTCACGGAAAATATCACTAAACAGCAGGTCCTTGTGGGTCATGCTGAGAAGACACTGGAGAGCTGTTAAGGTGCAGAATGGCACTGTGTTTTCCTTTATCAAATACTGAACCTTCTTCAGAATCTCATGGGGGACATAGGACAGGTCTAGGACTATGGACTCCACGAGTCTGAAGAACTGGACTTGCACAGGATGTGGTTTGAAATGAATTATGTCCGTGAATTGGTTGATAGGTTGCAGTGTCCATTCCAGAAGAAAGAAATTCACTCTGTCCCAAGCCCATATGGTACCAATTGCTGCCAAGATTCTTCCACACAAATGCTGATCATTACTTCTCTGGAAAATGGATTGCAACACCTGAAAAGGCTGGAGGTTTTTCACTGTCATTCCTGTGGGGAAAAAAACCAAGTAAGATCATTTTTACATGAGTGTTATTAAAGTCTGCAAGCACCCTAACTACAATATTAGATCATGTGAAAGTGGAAATAAGAGCAAGAAGCATGAAGGATGTGACTGGGAGGCATGAGCTTGGCTCAGACCCTGGAACTGACATGGTCATTTCAGTTGGATCTAGGTGGCGTTCAGGCCCCTGCAGCACTAACACATTGATCTGAAGATGCCACATCGTACTCCTTTCCTTCATATTAAGACAAAATTGTTGGAACCCTGGAAACAGGGAGTTTTGAACTTCCTGTGCTGTCAGGCACTGACCCATAGAGGAACACTACTTTTGACTTGAGGCCTTGGAGAAGGCTTCCAAAATTGAATGTTGGAACTAGAAAGACTGGTGGGTAGTTTGAATAGAAATGTCTAATATCACATGGTGAAAGATGTGGAATGTGGAGTTTTTAGAATATAGTGATAGATACAGAAAAAGATGTAGGTTTTAGGGCGTTTTTTTCTTTCTTGTCCCTCTTCTTGAGTATAGGTAGTACTTGTTAATTGGATAGAAAATTCTGCTCTGTGGGTCATGGGTGTTTGGTCATTGGGTCAAAAGTATAAATAATTTGGGTGTTACTTTTTAATTGGACTGTTTGGCTTTAAAAGACCTTGTAATGAGCAAGATTCCTTCATTTTTGGCTTGTTAGCTAGAACTGCTGTAGCACTCACTGTAACATAGATAAGATTTAATAATCAAACAACTGAGTCCAAACACAAAATTCTGCCTCTTGTGCTTTTAATCCCAACCCTGACTGAAGAGAAAAAAGAAGAGAAAAAGTAATACAAAATGAACAGGTACATTTTCCTATGACCCAGCTACCCAGCCACATGTACATATATATATGTATCTATATCTACTGTACCAGAAGACTGTGTCTGTTCAAAATCAAAGTGTGGCAGTTGTGGGTGTACAATATTGCCAGAAACTTTCAGTTCAGTTTTTCCACAGGTTGTAAGGCAAGTCAGCATGTCCAAGATCTCATCCAGATAGGGGTCTCCTTCACTTTGCTGCAAACCCTTGCATCTGGGAACAAAACTTGGGACATTCATATGTTCATGCCTTAATTATACAATTATACAAACACTTTGGATACATCATCAGGTGTGGAGCATGTAGGAGCTGCACAGAACACTCCACACCATGGTGGCACACTGAATCAGAACAAAACCTAAAGAAACTCAGCCTGGTGTGACAACATAAACTGACAAGGAAAGTAATAGATTCTGCTTTGTACTTTGGATTAGGATAACTAGTGGGGATTTTTCCTGATATGTTTAGGCTCATCTTGGTTCTGAAGAATGTAAACATTTCAGGTTTAACTTTGGGTGGGTTTTGTTTGCTTGTTTTTGCACAGCAAGGAGATAGTATTTCCCTCCCTAGCTGACTGCATTCCTGGATTAAAAGCTCACCTTAACTGAGACAAATCTCTGACATACATCTACTAATTGATTAAGAACCTTTGTCTTATGCTTAAAAAGTCCCTATAGCACCTGCAAAGTAACTTCCTCTATACTGTTGTCCTTCTGTTATGGTTTAAGTAGTAAAAGTTATGTACTGCTTCCCTTCCTAATATAGCAATGCTTTGCATCCACACAGTTACCTGTATGATTCATATTTTAAGAGACCACTATGCATTCTGAAAATTAAGCTTAACCATCCTCTAGAGGCCTACTAAAAACTCTCTTACCTGAGTAAAATTTTTAGCAGGAGTTGGTAGCCATCATTATTTTCAAACTCTGTTAATAAAGCTGATGACACAGGGTAAGAATCTTTCACAAAGGACAACACAATGCTAGCAGCTTCACACACATCACAGGCAGGTAGAGTATCAGCCAGAGTGAAGAGGTTCTGAACAGCTATTTTAATGCAGTCAACAGCTGTAGGGAAAAAAACACAGCAGGTATTTAAGAAATGACGGTCAAACAAATCTAAAGTTACTAACAAAAATTAACAGCGTATGAGCTTTCAACCCCCCAACTCACCAAAATTCATATATACTGAATCCATCTGAGTGCAAGGTAAGCAGAGATTAACAGATTTCATTGTCTCATACTAAGTCAATCACACATTCTGTGCAGAGTTCACAGATTAATTCTTTACTCAATGTATGTAATGGGGTACACACATTTTGCTCTAAGGAATGAAGCCAAAATTTTGTCTAATCTCATGGCCAGTCCTTCCAGGGCAGCTTTAAAATGTTCAAATAGTTATTTCCATCTTACTCAGGAAGCCAAATTTTAGTTTTAAAAAATAAAAACATCTATATGCATTTACTCCATGACATGGAATACTGATGTATTTTGTGTATTATAAAACTACTTTTTTACGTCTAAGAAATTTGCCTTTGCACTTCTTAATAAGAAAAAAAATTGCTTGAATTAATATAAAGAAATGAGGACTTAAGCAAACATCTGACAGTGCCCCCAGCCTTGCATTTAGTGTTCATGAGTCTCAGGCCCACAGACTGAGTCACACAACTTAAGAAAAAACATAAAACGTCTTCCTCTTGCCTACATCAATGTGATGAAGTGGGATTGGGTCTTGCTTGCAATTTGAGTTTTTTTGATGCTGAAAACCTTCAATTTCCAGATGACTCTCAGTGCTAAATAAAGTTTCTCTCTAAGTCAAGAGCCCATGCTTTGCAGTTGACTACTGGATGATGTAAAGGAGATTACAGATGATGTCATCTATCCTGGGGAGACTCTTTTTGGTAATTTATTCTCAGGGAAGCTGTGAGGAAAGGAGAAGCCCTTTTACTGAACCAAACCTTGTAGATGCACAATGCTGGTTTTGGTCTGAGCCTTTGAAATTGTTCTTAGCACACGGCCTGTAGGTTCTTTCCACGAGTGGCTGCACTGGTCCCACAGAGAAGAAGTTGCTATAATTAATGAATGAAGCTTATCAGCTGCCAGAAGTTCCTCCACACCTTGTTCCTCTTTGTACATATTGAGCATTATCTGAAAAGCAACCAAACATCAGGTACGAGAAACACCTCTAGAGATACCCAGGAGATGAAGAAAAATAGATTGAGGAAGGAGGTGATAAGTTTGATACTAATGTCAGGAGAAAGGATGCAGTGAAATGAACAAGCTAAACTACCACTAGGGTATTCTCAATTGATTTTTCCCACTTAAGGTAATGATTTTTAGTAAAAAAAAATAATTAAAAAAATAGATTATATGTTTTAAATGACTCCTGATGCTTATTCAATATTTTTCAGTACAAGCTTACTGTTTTTTTGGCAGTTTGAATCAAACAGTTAAGAGCCTAAGTGAACATCTGAGTACCCAGGGCAAATGAACCCCCAAATGAACATCTCACCTGAACAAGCATTTCCTGAGTCTGGTTATCATTCTCACTTGTCTCCCTGTCATCAGTGCTTTTCTTCAGAGGGATAGTGAAGAAAAGGTACAGGCACTGCAGCAGAGCAGCTGGAAGTCCAGATCCAATAATGTTCCACATAGTCCTCTAAGTAGGAAAAATAAGATCAGTCCCTCCAGAAGCTGACCACAGTTTCCTTGTGTTTCTGCACACTGAGAATAGTCATGGCAGATGAAAAACCTACTTGAGCATTTTACCCTTGTGCTGTAGGGCACACAAGACTAGCAGTCACACAGCAGAGCTGTAAAATGCACTGGGCAGAATTAAAAACACTGTGTTGCTGTTGCTGTTCCCAGGACTTCTTGCTCCAGCTGAACTGCAGCTTTGGCAGAAGTGCTCTGTCCTGCACATGGAGACCTGCAGTCACTGAAGCGCACAGCCTGCAAACCATTAGCAGCTGAACCAGCAGCAAGGCAGAATGAATTCTCCATTCCCTCCTTGACTCAGCATAGCAGCAGTTTACCTATAATGCTTTCCCTTTTTTAACATATTGGATAACTGCGCACACTTCTCATTACAGGCTTGAGAAATGCAAGTGACAGTTTCTTCACTGTGTTTCTCAACATTTAGTTTCTTCCCATCTTCAGTATGGCTGCACAGAACTTCCAGTGAAATCCCAGTGCGTGTGCTTGGCACACAGTAATCATAACAAAAATCAGCACCAAACCAACAGAAGAATGAGGTTTGTGACATGAAGTTTTTTGAATACGTATGCTACAAAGAATGGCAACATCTTAAATCTGTGAAAACCATAAGTCTCATCAGAAACTTTGTGGTTTGACTAGTTATATATATAATTTTATATCCATTATAATCTGAAAGTAAGATTTTATTTTTGTGTGTCTTTGGACAAGAAAGACTAAGACAAACTATTTAACTGAATGTCATGGATAAAAACACCACAGATGCCCAGCAACAGGCTGTACTCCTGATGCCAGTCTGCATTTGAGATGGCTGAACAAGTAGAGTTTGTGAAAACCTTGAGAGTCTAGCAGGATTGATAATTCAACTGCTGTATTGCCAGACAGATTATAACTATTCATCTTTTTGATATGTAAGCTAGACTGATGAAGAATACACAGAAAGATACGCAATAGGAAGAAAAAAGCAGAGAAACACTAGAAAAACAGGTGTCTGATAGTAAAAACTAAAAAGGTATCTGAAAGCACAAAATGCTTACTTCTCTCTTTTAGTAAAGCCTGGCCTACACACCTAGTGGTGTGTCCTTTAACTGTAAACCTTGGGCATGCTGCAGCTCAAAATATTAGGGATAATGCAAATACTGAGACTTGGGTGTTCCAGTGTTGGGGTGCCTACACAGTTTCTCTGAAATATAAAGGAAAACATGCTTTGTGGCACTTTCTCTTACCAAATCAGTCTGTGAGAGCAGATACACCGATCTCAGGAGCAAATGGCCATCTCCTGCTTCCCTTTTCTGTTGCAGGAATTGCTCCAAAGCCACACGAGCTTCTTCTGTTTTCACAAAAACATTAAATTTTAATTCCTTAGTGAAGGTGAAAATTCTGCATTTATGCTTTCTTAACAAATCTGACAAATTTAACAAAATTAAAGTAGCAGGAGTCTACTCAAGTAACAGAAAAATATAAAATTATTTTGATTCAGCATCAAGTTGAGTTCATGTAAACTACATGTTTTAAACTCAAAAATTTTACCAAGAATACCAGCTCAGTTCATGAAGCCTGGAAGCTGACAGCAAAAAGAATGTACAACAGTCACCAGGAAAGCCATATGTGACTTGCAATGTTTTTCTCATTTAAGAAAGCTTGTATAACCTACACTTTAACTCTTACATGCATCATACATTACACACTTCCAGCTGCAAAAGTTCCAAATTAATGATCAGCATGGCATACAAGGGCAAATTTTCAGTGCAATCATCTCAAATCAGTGCTAGCTCACACCCACTAAAATATCTAGCTTGCTACACAGCTTCCTCCTGTTCCCTCTTTATTTCCAGCACAGAGTACAACTGAAAGACACATATTTCCAGAATAACTGGATCCAATGGATATGGTATGGGATCATTACCTGCAAGTTTGCCATTGAGGTTCCTCTTAATTTCTTTAGTCAGAAGCTTGGAAACCTCACTGGCTAGCAGCTGAATGTTGGGGAATACGATTTCTCCAGCAGACTGTTCCCAGGCCTGAAATCCAAGTGTAACTGTTAAGTCTCTGGCACATCATGTCTTCAGTAGATTGACAAAAACTAATAGATATTAATAAAGGAGCATAAGGCTAACATTCATCTATAAAATACCCTCCCTAGTCAGCAGAGTCCATTAAGCAGTTTTTCCCAGACAGGCAGGAGATTGACACTACAGACACAGAAGTCAAACTGGAACTACCTTTTGAATCACGTAGTGCACCTACTAGAGAGTTTTCACCCTATTTTCTACACTGAACACAATCAAACAATGTAAGTGTTGGTCATACCCTGGGTCATTAATTTTGTATATCAAAAATTATCTTAGCCCCTTTCAAAATATGACAAACATCCTGAAGAAACACAAATTTACAGACAAGTTTATAAACTATTTCTAAATAATTTTATAATTCACTTGTTCTAGAATGGACAAGCAATTAAGTACAAAGCTTACTAGATCAACAACAGTAAGAATTGTTGATTCCGTGAATCTGACAAACAAAATCCTCTTAAATGTTTCTTAGCCTGCCTTTGGGGGAAAAACCTAAAGGTCAATAAAGAAAATATTCCAGCAGACTAATACTATTGTACTCAACCAGCCCCCAAGAATCAGGTACCAATTCTTTTAAATAAAACTTCTAATGATGCACACATTAATGTATTAGCAACAGTTCATCATTCACCTCTAAAAACCAGTCTGAGATAGCTCTGTCCTCAGCAACCTTGAAAAATCTTCTTTACAAAAGTCTCCTTCTTTTAGAAGCTCTAAAAAAACATGCTGTAAGCTCCAATGATTAAAGGAAGAAAAATGGCATATGTCTTCCTAAAAAAAATTGGATCAGACATCCCATAATACTTCCTGCCAAGAAATCAGTGCAACTCTTCTTAAATGAAGATCCTCCACAAATATTTCCTTCCCTACCATTGCTTTCAATTTCTTTTCTTTCATCACAGATGGACAAAGTGTCAGTCATCTCTCAGTAATCAGGCATGCACCTACTTTTTACTTCATTTTACTGCAGTCAATAAGCAAAATGCATCAACTCTTCTATGAGAAGAGTGCTACGAGAGTGAAATACAACTGCATAATGTGCATATTATTAATTTTTATCTGTCAACAATATTAAAAGCAAACTATTCTTTTTCAGATTTTGACTATCAGTTACTTTCAGAGACAGTTGCAGAAGCAAGGTTCACCAATTCCTCCACCTCTGATGCAGAAGGCAGGGAAGAACTGTAAAGAATAGAAGCATGCTGGGCAAATAATGACAAGAAACCTACAGCCATTTAAAAACACACCATGTTTGTCATTAAGCTATGCCCTTTTTCAGAAGAAAGCAGTGAGAGATTTCTTCTCCTCTTCCTCCAAGTGGAAGATCCTCTTAACACTTCAGAAGGGCCTTGCTATACTCACTATTCTGCTAATAGAATGAGCATGATAGGTTTTAGAATCTCAGACCATACACAGCAGAGAGCAGTAATCAAATGTTCACAGCAGTGCTGCTGGTCCATCTCCCTACAAAGCAGTCCACTGATGTTCTGAATTGATTTTGTCAGTGCTCTTCCTGAGGGTTGGACACCAATCTTTAGAATACAGTGTCCTTTAGGAACAGATCTAATTAATTTTATATTCATGTCTGAGCCTGTAGAAGATGTATATCTGGAAGCATATCAACCTGACTCCATTGTAGGATGTCTGCCTTTAGGGGAAGCTCAAATAATATGGTATCAAAGTACAGTAATTTAGTGCCTATAAGGCACACCCTTTTAACTAAATTTTGATCGAAACCCGGAAGTGCGCCTTATAATCCGGTGTGCCTTATAGTCGTGAAATTACTGTAATCTGATTTTCTTTCTTCCTCTCAGACCTGTTTTACATACTTAAGATTCTGCCACAAGTTCCCTGTGTCTGCTGTTACCATCTGCCCTTCCTATTCCATGGTTCATGGAGAGGTGCTAGCTCAAAAGCCAGCCATGTAATAGAACATTCTGATTCTTTCTGAGGCACCAAGAGGGAAGCTACAGAAGGCACATTAAAATGACTCTCAGCCCAGGCCTGAATCACAAGCAGATGGCTGACATTTCCCTCCTACACCTTTTCCTTCTACACCAAGGAGTATCAGTGAGTAATGAGCCCCCACACCCCAGGTGTCCCCTGCTTGGTGACCCCTCTCTCCAGCTCAGTAAGAGCTAGAGCACTCCGAAACAAAAAGGCAGAGATGCACTGATGCCTGTGTGATCAAAACAGGAAAGTAACAGCAAGAGAAAAGCCTTGCAAGGAGGGAGAGGATTCACACAGAGTCCATTGTTAAACAGGGGGAAATGAGGTTGTTTCTGTAAGAACTTCACAACTCGAACTGAGGTGCATTTCCCCAGGCCAGCAGAAGGCTGGTATATGAAGGGGGTAAAAGCCATGTGGGGAAGGACATGATGATTAAAAGCTAAAGGGAAAGATCCTCCACAATGAATGATGAAAGGCCAAAATGCTCTAGTCACACTTCAGGACCTAAATGCCTACATAGTGCAAAGCTCCATTAGCACATCTAAGAAGAGTGGAGAGGGAGACCCTCACACCTAGGGCACAAAATCAAGTGTTAAGCTAATGAAAAATTCACTTCTCCATTATGAATATATTTGGTAGCAAAGTTTCCTTTGAGAATTTAGAATTCACTTTTGCAAACATTACTTAAATTCAGGAAATCAGTTTCTACAGCCCTAAGGCTTGTGAAGTTCAGCTCTACAGACAGAAACCTCATGATGGATTTGCATATGTACAACACTGCCAGTCCCTCAAGAATACTCATCTTGCCTGGTGGGAACAACTGTGTTTGACCCTAAAGTACTGGTACTAAAATTTATTTACTTACTTATCATGACATGTGAGAATTTACTGCTTTGCTGTCCAATTTTTAATTCCTAAGATTTCTAGATTTTATAACTTTTATCACCCTTGTTCAGTAACAACTTTCTCAATTCTTTGAAAATTCCACTCCAAAAAATTATCACCACATTAAAGGCATTCTTGCTTTTCATATTTAGTTAAGGATTGGAAAATCTAAAGATGTTATATATAATCTCATCTCACTGTACCTTGTTTATTTCATGCTCACTACATGGTATTCAAAAACTAAAGCTCTAATTGAACTCAGAAACGTTAAGATCTTAGAATTTCAATTTAATTGTAAATTAAAAGCAGGAAAGCCTCAATAGAAGAATTTCACACAAAGCCTGCAACCATTGCTTATGAACAAAGGAGGAAGGAGTTTAGAGAGACTGTCTTCTATAACAAGGTCTCTTCATTGGGATGAATTAATAACTAGAAGCATGAAGGATGTGTGTTTTCCATGGACCTTCAAGAGAAAGTGCACTGGTTTTGGATGAAGTAGGGTTAATTTTCTTCACAGAGGCTAGTATGGGGCTATGTTTTGGATTTGTGCTGCACACAGGGCTGATAACACAGAGATGTTGTTGTCATTGCTGAGCAGGGCTCACACAGAGCCAAGGCCTTTCTGTGCTCCCGAGGAGGCTGGGGGGAGACACAGCCAGGACAGGTGACCCCAACTGACTAAAGAGATATTCCAGAGCAAAGGGCATCCTGCTCAGTACATGAAGTGGGGGAACAGGAGGAAAGAAATTTGGAGTGATGGTGTTCTCTTTTGCACTTCCAATTTTCTCCAAAATTTCACTGATGGGGAGATAAGCAAATCGCCATGTGGTACTTGGCTGCTGGATGAGGTTAAACCTTGCCAGGAAAAAAAGACAAGAGTATGAAAACAGCTCTAAGAGAAAAAGAAAACAAAAATAAACAAACAAACAAAAAACCTAAACCACAAACTGAAAAAACCTGAGTGGCTCTCGTTTCAAACTAAAAGGTTGTAACTTCTCGCAGTGCTGTCTCAGAAAAAAACAAAACCAATAGTGAAATTTTCAGCATGCCATTTTAAAAGCAGATCCATGGAAAAAGGAGGTGCGCCTCTACAGAAAACTGTCAGATTATCAGCCCAAATCTGATTTTGACATGCATTCTTTGGAGGCTGAGAAAAGAATGCTAACCCTATGCTAGGCAGGAATTTGGTGACCTGATAAGGCAGTGATGAGCTCCCAAGGCAGAAAAGACCACCACAGCACATGTAGTGCCATTTGCAGAGATCTGTTTCCAGTGAGGGCTCATACAGAGAGCTACAGTTCTGTTCAAACATGTCCTTTGGTTTGGGAGGGACACTCTTCTATGCAAAGAAATCCAGAAATTTAGAGGAAGTGGTGAAAAGTGAAAGTTTTGTTCAATAAACATAAAATCTCATTTACAGTAATTTCACACTGATAAGCCGTACCTATTTCACTGAAGAATCAAGCCAA
>VRYO01001366.1:8798717-8848321 GCA_009812075.1 Sialia sialis
TATGAGTGTGAGATTACTGTAGGTTTAATGAGAAGGTCACATCTGAAGCTCCAGGCTATACACTCACTTTCTTTTCAGACCCTTCCACTCGTTCTGTATGCACTGCCTTGGACCAGGGCAAACTTGTACTCAAACACCACAAACTCTTCACCACTTCCAGATCCTACCCATAACTCAATTGTTGGCACCATGTTCATTGACACCAGTATCCACAATGATTTCACTTTGCACCAGGACTTACAAGCATCAAAGGTTCATTCTGCATCCACCTAAGTGAAATATTTATGGCTATCTGGAAGTTATTCCTGCTTTACTCTCATGGACACCAAAGATGCAATAGTGATTTTCCTACACACTCACTTCAAAATGCAGTGTCCCCTTTAATGCCTCACAGTGCCTCCATATAAACAGCGACCATGCATGAACTTTTTTTTTCCTCACCTACCCACTGATTTTTATTTTAGAAATCCTACTCAGCTAGGTAAGGAACAGACAGATCTGAATTCCATCACTCAAGAGCACTGAGAACTCACAAGTAGAGATACCTGAAATATGCCATCATTAACATATGGTTTCACCAAAGAGATGTTTTTATTCTCTTTCTGAAAGACACAGTGAGAGTGTAAAAATGCAGATTCAATACCCATAAATACCCAAGGTAATGCAAGAGAAAAACAATTCTGTACTTGTACATAGCCACAGTACATTTTAAAAGAAGCCAGGGTTTTGCTTCACTCAGCATATGCTCTGCCATTCTGTCTCCGTATGGTCCACCCAAGAAGTTTCCTGTATATTCCACAGACTCTAGCAAAGAAAACCAACCCATAAGGCTCATTCATTACAGAGCTCTTCTAGTGTCACCTTTCAATATGTTCATCTCAGAAATGGGTGGCTGATGGCAGCTGTAGGGCAGCCTGCTAACTAAAATGTTCTAGTTCTCATCTGTGTCCCTCGCCCTTGATATGCCCTTCCTCTTCTCACTCCATGGTTTCCTCATCTCTCACCAGCTCCTCTCTCAAGCACTAAAATTAGACATAGGCATTGTCATTAACCCCAGCATTCCATCTTAAGGCTGTATTTCCCTGCATTTCCCTTAACTGGCTGCATGCCACAACCACATTTTCTTAGACTGAAACTGCTCAGCCCCCACAAAGAAATAAAATAGATGAAGCAGACATGAAGTGACCTCTTCACAGGGTACTACTCACTTTGTAAGATGCCTGTCACACTCCTTGATTTCAAGAATACAGTTTATCCACTCAGGAAAGTGAAGCAGTGCTTCCCCATGTGCTTTTTTCACACAAACTTAGCAGCAAGGTAGATGAAAGAAGGACAAGAAACTGCTTCTCCAGGCTTCCAGAAGAGTTAAAGAATTTACCACCTAAAAGTTTCTGCTTCAACTATCTACACTGGCTGTTTAGGTGACCACAGAATGGATAGGGCAAAAGAAACTTAAATTGGCATCCACACCAAAGGCAATAAAGAGAACAAACCTTTAAGAAGAGGGGAAGAAATTCCAGCAGCCTTCTCTGTTGATCCTCTGGGATGAGAAACTGAGCAATTTGTTCATATTCTACAAATTGTTTGCCCAGAGTCTCCCACAGGAGGGTGTGGGTTTGGGATGGCTCATCCTTGCTGTGTGCAGGCTGCTCCAGCACTTCTGCTGTGTCTCCATCATCAGGGCTCTGCTCTTGCTGTCCTGCATTGTCAGGTGAATCCTCCAGCTGCCACATCAGTTCAGCTGCTTTGTCCATGCTGAGATGAGACCAGATAAATGTACTGTGTTATTTACACCTCTTACCAGTCAACCGTCCCAAGAAATTAGACACTGACAGTTTTAAGTGTTGGAGTGAGAGTTTAGAAATATGGAAACACTCTCAGTCACTGACCCTTTCCACTTTTAATGGCAAAGCACCCTGCTCTTGGACAAGGACATTTACTACTATGCAATTGCATGAACAAGCTCTCTTCCATGAGACATATGCATGTGCCACACAACTCATCTCGGCTTAGGCAGAACAAACCAGTAAACCACACAGCAAATCTGGATTCCAGCCCCAGCTTTGCCACTGAGCCAGATCCTCTCCCTTATACCTCGGTCACCCCAACTGTAAAACAAGTTATAACTATTACTATCAGCACATCTGCAACAGAAAAGCACTAACCAAGAACCAGGTTACACATTCTATTGAGTATGGATGTTAAATCTAGCTGCACATCACTGATACATTCCCCACCTAGAGTGGGGCTGAAGCCCATCTGGTACAGTTTCTGTGTGGAAAAGCCAAAGACTCCTCACAGAGCTGGTCAGGCCCAAAGAGGCAGCAACATTCAGCTCTTCTTTGTGGCAGATTTGCAGCTCTGTACAATAGGCATTTTCACAACAGCACTGCTTGTTTTGCTGATCCTGTAACCTGAAGTGGATATGCTATGATGAGGGAATGCGGTGCTTCTGGCACTTTCATTTCTATCAAAATTAAAATGTATCTATCTTGCACCACACATCAAGGAATCCTTCTGGTACCCTCATCTCAACCCCAAGCCCTCTCATCTACTTTAGAGCCATGTTTTCCTCCATGGTATTCTGGGGTCACTCAGCCCTGCTCCTTTGGCACAGCCTTATGTGAGCTGAGCCTGCATTATGGCAACACTTAGATCAGCAGAGATCAGGCTTCTCCAGTTCCCATCAAAGACATCCACATGCTCATCGGAGTCTAGGGCATTGTTTGACTACTGAGACTACCACAGGACAAATCATGACAGTGTGGGTGGGCAGAGGGGAGTTGTCACCAAGATGAATGTAGCTCCCTTTACTTACCAAATATAGAGTTTTTTAAAAGCTAAAAAGAGTCTAACCAATCATTACCTCTCAAACACCAATCTACCTTCATTTCTGGGAAGTAGGTTTTTTCTCTGCAGTGTCTCTTTGATTGCTATGCCACCATTTTAATAAAAATGCCAAAAAAGCAAACGTAATTAAAAATCTGAGTCAGATCTGCACTACCAAAACATACATACATTAAAATAAAATGTAAAATATTATGAGCCTGGTTTAGACTTATGAGCCAACACTAAATTGGGATTCTCTGCAAAAACTGAATTTGGAATTCTCTTCCTTTGTCATCTATCAGTTACACAGCTAGCTCACTGCTTTCACTCTGCCCACTCCATGCCAGATGAACCAGTTTCACTTCCACACTCCTGCAGTAGCTCTGTAGAGATGAAGGGCAGGGCATTCATCTTGTCACTGTGCACCACACCACCTCCAGCAAGGTGAGGGTCCCAGCAGATACCTGTGCTTAGATGCAAATGCTGGTCCTTCACACTACAGCACAGCCTAACTTATTTTACTACAGCCCATATTCTGTCCTTTGCTAGGAGGTGGAGGCCTATGTAGTTTTGATCAGTTCCCAAAGAGCAGTCAGTCTAGAACTTCCTATCTCCATAACATTTTGTGTTTTGCTGCTGTTGTTTTCCTTAATTATCTGTATTAAGACAACAAGCCTTATGAGAAGAAAAAGTGTGGTGACTGCACAGAGTAAACAGGAAGACTCTGTTCCTCATGACTGTGTGGGAGTTACATTTGTCATATGTTATACTTAACTCTGTGGGATTTTGACCCACTTGAGTCATCCTGAAGCTGTAAGAGTGTTGGTTGAGAAAGCCTGGGTGCTGTTCTAGCAATGAGCATAGCTCAGTTATGTTTTCAGTGAGGCTCAACTTGCATCCCAAATAGCAAAGTCATTCTGTTCCTCAAGGAGATCTCTCACCCAAATCGATGCTAACAAGTAACTCACTCCAGTGCTCGTGTTCATCATGGTCTTCTGCATAGAGAACCCCACAGGGCTTTATAGAGGCATTCTAAAAGTCGTGAAATTTAGTCACAGAGAGGTGAAATGAAGATCTTCCACTGGCCTCAGAAGAAGGTCAGTGACTGATGAGTCAGCTCCCCGAGCTGCGCTGCAAATGTGTTTACCAATTTTCTCTTTCTATTTATACTTGACTGAGAAGGTCTTACTTGTTGGTTGCACAGTTAAAGCAAGCAGGGATAGCCTCTCAGTGTTCACTCTATGAATCCATGTAATGAAAGAGTTCATCTGAGCTCCACAGAAAGTGTTACAGCAGATACTCACAAACAACTTCGTTATTGAAGAACTGTAACAGGCTATGTAACACATTTAAAGTGTATGGAAACACTTTGATCTCCAAAATTACATGAAAGCTAAAGGAAGATTATAATATTCCTCAACATCTATTCCAACTTTCTAGACTACAAAAGCCATATCAGACTAAGTATCAGTCCTCCAGTATTAATCTGTTGACTCTACTTGAACTGTATGTTTTAAATATTACTTCTCCTAGAAGCCTTTTCTTGCATCTACAATTTGATTAGGACTTTGAAATCCTTTCAATTTTCTATTCATCTTGGAGGACAATTGCTTTTCTAGACAACCACAAAATCACATAGTTCAGCATTCAAATATATTTGGTATAAAGGATAACTTAGATATTTTGAAAAGGTCTTACATGTTGTCTCTTGTACACTCCACCACTTGTTCTGATCCTCAGTGTAAGTTAATAGCTTATTTCAGTTTTGATAATTTTTGTTTGATTCTTGATTAAGTTTGATAAGATACTTTTTGATAACTATCACAATGATATGAAAAGTAAATGCTAAATAATAATTATTTTAAAGATATAAAAGTGAAGATTAATCAAATAAATCTGATATCATTCAGGATGTAGTGTCAGGCTACAGAGAGAAAATGGAACTTAATCATGAATTTTCCCTTTTTTTTCTAAATAAAGCTTGTGTGAAATCACACAGAAATGTGGCTACATCTTCCCAGACTGATAAGACAGAAGGGAAGAAAGGCCTGACCAAAACTGGCAGAAGGACCAGCAGAATACTGTTACTAAGAGTTACTGGTTGAACAAACATGATTTTTAAATGACATTTTAATTATATTTATCTGTGATCACCCCCCTGAGCAGTTCATAGAAGGATGCTATTCAGATAAAAAAATCCCAATTTGCACCAAGACTAAAAGAGAATCAAGTCTCATACCAAAATTCAGCCCAAAATGGGTCCACCTTTTACAGTAAGTTTCTTTAAAAAAGGTTAGTTGAGTTTATGTGGAAATCTTTAATCTTTAAAAGTACATGAACACAAAATAAAGATTACAATTGGCCTCCTTATTTACTCCAGCTGTTCAGATAACAAGATTTATACTGGACAAAATATCAGAACCCCAGTTCTAGGACTACCTGCCTTAAATATTATTTATCTTAATATACTTTTCTTGACTATTACATCCCAAGATTCTGAGAATTACTAGAAACACACGGGTCAGATGATCCCAAAAAATCCAGTGTGATATTCCTTTATACTCCCTTCCTTTAATTGGCAGCCAAGATGACTGTTTAATGAACATAGTTATGACAGCTAATAATTGCCAATGCTAAAACCAGGAATTACACTACTTCCTAAGGAAAGCTGTCCTGCACTGCAGTTTAGGATGAACTTTGAATGAAATCCTCACTAATTGAAAGCAATCCTATCACAACATACCAGTTGCAACCAATATTGCAGGTCCCTTCAACATTTAACAGTCTGTTCTGTCTGCTTGCACAGAAAATCTCTGGACATACCTGGGCTCCTAGATCTGGCAGCTCCTGTTGCAGTCAACAACCATATCCAGAACAATGAGTGCTGCTGCTTCTGTCCTGCTAGGCCTGCTGGTGTGTGCAGCAAATCCCACTCTGCTCTTTAAACTTTCCACTGTGAATCACCTGATTTGCTGCTGCACTTGCTTCCTGAGGAAAGCAGAAGTGAAAAGCAAGTGAACCACAGCTCAGGAGCCATCGAGCTCCCAAAGCAATTTAGAGCAGCTCAGCTAACACACAGACCTGGAAGGCACGGCATTCTTCTCCCTGCATCAAGAGTAACCAGGTATTTTCCCCTCTGTACCATACTCACAAGGGGGAAGGGGAGTAGGATTTGTTTCATTTTGGTTTTAAATTTAAGGTTTACAGAACTACTACAGGAATACACAAAACTCATGCTCTCTGCGCAACAATCTATGGCCAAAGTCAGGCAACTGTAGAAGTCCTTCCTCACACCCTTAAAATAAATACATTTGAATGACGAGGGGAATTCTGTGTCCCTGACCTCTTTACTGAAATGGTCAAGGCAGCTGCTCAGATCAAAAGGGAAACAAGCACTCTAAGCTCACAAACAAAATTGAACCTTGATTAGATAGAGGCTTGGGGGAAGATTACTTCTTGGCTGTCTACTTGCTCTTTTGTTCTCCCTAGTAACACATCTGAAAGGCTTTATAATGTTGTTTTATTTTTTTAAGGGGAGATGATGTTTAAACATTTTTAACAGGAAATTCAAATGTTTGCAACAGCTTCTCCCCAGCAATTTTACAGTGGCCTTCAGAACCAACAGGATCAGACCTTGCAGTGACTGAAACCTGAGGGAACTCTGCCCTGGGTGGTTAAAGCCACATGTTTTCTGTTAACATCTGCTTTATTAAAATGCTTGAAAAGGCATTCAGAAGGAAAACTAACCAACTTTCTCTTCCAACTGGTGCCTGGAAAGGCTGACTTGTAACGGAGATTAGAGCAAAGGATGTAAAATAGGTGTTCATTGAAAGGATACCCCTTGGGCAGTGCAAGAGCCTGGTTGGGGCTACACCCAAATCAAATCAAGATGGATCCTGGTGAAAAGTTTCTACATTTTAAACATTTTGGTTCATCTACATTTTGGGATCAATTGTCCAACAGCCCCAGGCCATGAAGTCTCAGCCGCCTGGCTTGCCCCCTTTCCATTGCTGTTGTTTCTGCTTTTTGGGTACCAGTTGTCCTTGATTTTCCAGCTAGTTGTCTAACTACCCTGTGAAGAGACCTTACTAACACTCTGAAGTTTCAGAGTTACACACTAAGCAGCAGAGGATCTGAAAAACATAAAAGGTAAAACCCAAGGCATCAAAGTTAAACTGCAATTTCACTGCATAAAGAGCTGCTTATCCAGGCTGAAGACTCCCAGTACGTTATAAGCCAGGACAGCAATTGCCTACACCCCACAGGGATCTCTCTTGATGCAGTGGTGGTCCTGGCAATCCCAGAGGACTGTACTCAAGCCTTTTGAGGAATGTCTTGTACTGGAGTACAGGCAACAGCAAAATCATGGGTTTAGTTCATTTCTTCACACATTCTGCCAGGATTTAAGTAGAATTGTAGCTTTTCTGCAAACAGAAATGTAACTTCAATCCCAAGGATAAGACTCTGCAGTGGTCTATATATACTAATAACCTCTAAAATGACCAGGTTTTGGAAAGCATTAGCTAAACTAAGTCTAATTTACAGAGTGTTTTCCAAGGAGATGCAAGATCACACTGAGCTAAGCTCAACCAGGGCAGCCCCAGTGATTGTTGCATTTGGCCACTTCAGTGAGCCCCAGAGCCATCAGAGCTCTGTGCTGCACTGCTGGGGCTCTGGGGCCTCTGGCAGCTCTCAGCACAGGCTGAGCAAGCTCACACACCCTGTGAAACTCTGTGCCAGCACATCCACTGTTTTCCTGCTGTAGGCCATTCACATACCAGCTGATGCACTCCCAGCTGCAATCTAGCCAAACCCACTCTGGTGAGATGAATGGCAGAAGCAGAGACACACAGAAGAGAATATGACTACCACTCCAGAGAGAACATCACTGTCTTAGACTTCCTAACTCAGAAATAAATCTAAATGTGTTCGACTTCCACCCTTTTACTGCCTCTTTAAAAGCACAGAAGGTATTTGCAGCAGCCCTACCATGTTTGATCAGAGAGGTTTATTGCCCAGGGATCTTCCCAGCCCAGTGCTACCTCTTCACTGGGTGATGTCAGGGCTCAAGCAGACACACAATCATTTGGAGAGTGCTTCTACTTGATAGCTGAGGAAAGGAGAGTCACAGCAGAGGAAGCACCATTTCTCTTTTTCATACTTCACTAACTGTTGATGTGTCTGAAATTCCAGTTTCAACACACCTACCCACTTAATCTCTGCTTCACTGAAGCAAAACTGATGTGACAAAATTATCTGTAGTAAAAATAACTCAAAGGGTAAAGACAAACAGTTAACATAGTAAGAAACAGTGCCACAACACCCTTTGTCAGTCTGGGCTGTTTGTACTACAACCTGACTCCCCCTACAAAAACAGGAAGGAAAATCCTTCTTTGTCCTCTTCCTTAGAGTCTCGGGGGAAAAAAAAAAAAAATAATAAAAAGACATTTGCATCTATGTCAGGGCACCTTCAGGTTCAAGATGCCTTCAAGGGAGCCTTCATTTTGTTTAAGACATCTAGAAAGGGCACTAAATCTCCTGATCCCAGGAGCCAGCTCAACCAAGACCTACTGGAAAGTGCCATCTGGTGGGACAGCACTGTGGTGTAGGTCATCCATGGCCCAAAGGAGATGGTGTCCTGCCTGAGCCAGACATACAGCTGCCTTTCTCACCAGAGATAACTATAGCTACAAGGCCCCCGTCTCACAGCACGCAATACTGTCCCTCATGTTGCTTCTTGTCAAACCTCTTTTCTTTGCCACTCCAATCCCCACACACAGGTGAAAACAATAAATTCCTGCCTTTACATCTACAATACCACCCACACCAATGTATCTCAGTGGTTCAGAATGCCAAGAATCACAACACTTCTTCAGTCTGAAGCTGGAGGTCAGCAAATGCAGGTCTCCCCAAAAACACAACTTGCAGTATGCTTCATTTGCATTCACCAAATGTCTGACTGGCTACAGCAAGAGCAGACACGTCCTCTGGCTACTGCTGTGCAGTGGCCTTTGCCTGAGGAGCTCATAGTTCAGCCCAAATGCAAACCCAAATGGGATGGGGCTTTGCTGAACAGCCTGTGTTTCTCCCTTCAGCAGGTTTGTCTCTTTGTAGAGACAAAAAAAATAAAAATAAATAAAATAAAATTCAGCTGAATTTGCTGAGACAATAAATTTTTGTGCTGCATATTTGTAACCTTAAATCTAGGGAAAAAAGCAAGTTAAACATGTGTTCCTTTCAACATCTCAGTGTTCAAAAGTTGAATTATCTGCAGGCTTTTTCCCACTCTTTGCCTTTCTTGCTAAAATCCATCATCTTTTATTGATAAAAAGAAAGTTGATTAAAATATCTTCTTAGAATCATTATTCATTTCTTTAGGGAAGCGGCTGTGTTTCATTTTCCTCCCTTCTTTTCAGCAGCAGAACAGAAGCTGACAGAGAAACCACAGAGAAAGGCGACACAGAAATTTAAACCATCTGCTTAACTATCATTTTCACTCATTTTTTCTCAGCAAACCTTGAAATCTTCAATGAGGGAGGCATTCAGCTCCTTCAGCACATCCTCCCAAGGAGGCTGTGAAGGACTGTGTGCCTGAGCAGCTCAGCTCCTCTCCCGGGGGGCTGCAGGTGCACAGAGGCCACCCCACCGCTTTGGCTGGCTCTTCTCTGGAGCTCAAGCTGGGGAGATGGAAGGAAAAGAGCTCTTGTTGGTGCTGCCAGACATCCCCAGCCTTGAGCAGCCCCAACACCCCAGGGCAAGAGGGCAACACGTGCCAAAGCACAGCCACACTGCAAATTCCATGGAAATCAGGGTCTGGGCACCTGCACAGGCTTAAACCAAATGGAGCTCATGCTGAAGAAACCATGAGAGCTGGCTGGTGAAGACAGGGTGCCCACAAGGAGAGCATTCCCTGCCTGCCAGCATCCCTGAGCACTCTCAGCCTGTATGGGAGCCCCAGACACCACACTGGTGCTCAGGGATGCTGGCAGGCAGGGAACAGACTGAGGGTTTAAAAGGACAGGGCACTTCGCAGCCAAGCTCTAACTTGTCTCAGCAAAGCCATCCCTTTCCTTCCCCCATGTTTCCACCTGGGCAAGGTCAGGAGTTCTGCAGCTGGTCCTCTCTGCCTCCTGGACCCAGCACCTTTCATTAGCACTAGCAATGTAACCTAGCAAGGATAACTTGTTTATGTACTAAGGTCAATTTGTCACTTGAATTTTGCCATTTCAAAATGTTTCATTAGAGAAAAATTCCCTGCATCAACACAAAACTGTAATTCAAAATGAATTCTTTCTAATGTTTTTGTTTAAACAGGAACCAACAGAAGTGCATCCAAAGGCCTGCATTTTACACGGGCTGCAACAGTGGTTTTCAGTCTTTTGAAATCTCTGCAATCCTGAGGTGGTTTCCTACAAGCCTTTATGCAGCACATGTAAATCAGCTGCTTTATAGCTTCACCCTTTGGTCATTTTTTTTGGCCTCTATTAAAATTAGTCAGGGGAACTCACTGGATGATGTAACTACAGAAGTACACTGAATATTTTTAAGCCACACTTCTTAAAAAATCTGTGCATAAAAAAAATCTCAAAATTATTCCAAAGTCCGTAAAATAGTATCAACTTTTAAAAACACAAGAAAAAAGAAGCCTCATTTAAAAATAGGTATGCAACAAAGGTGAAAAAAGTGAAAATGTTTTTGTTGAAATTTTCAGACTCAAACAAAACCGAATAAATAGAATATTTTTCCCCAGAAGAAAAAAATGTATCAAAAAGTAAGTTTCTCTGGGAATCTGCTATTTTGATTAAATGTCACCTACTGACTAGAAAAGTGTTGTGCAGGAGAATTTTAAGGCAACTTGACTCAACACATGATCTTCACACTAGAACCCATGTTAGTCTAATGAGATTGAGGAAGTTGAAAGGCTGGTGCAAAAAGTATAACTGGCAATATAACTGGCATAGCAATAGCATGGCCCCTCTTGTACCTCAGATTAGCTCTCCACTACAGGATACACAGAAATTCATTGTTTCCATATCAGCTCAAAAGTTGTTGAATCAAATGATCATGATACAAAAGTTCTCCAGGATTTTTTTTTTAATATTTACAAAGCAAAGTTAGACTTTAACACAGAGAACACATCAGAAAATAGCACTCAGAGACAGCTGCAGACAAAAGCACAAGATGTAATTACAAAACACATACTGACCAAGAGCTGCTTTTCTTGGAAGATTTACTCTGATTCTCTCTACAGAAGGATCACCAAAATCTCTGCAGACAACATCACTTTCTTAAGTTTCAGAAATGGGTCCTAGTTCCTGTTTTACACCCCCTTTTGCTTTCTGCAAGGAAATTGTGTTGCTTGCAGAGCCTACAGCAACACCCATCATCATCTTAGAGGAAATAGGGAGCCTGAAGTTCAGGCCAAACAAATTAAACAAACACAAGTGTGACAGCAGACATTTTCCCAGCTCTGATACATCCTCTGCCAGCTACTATTTTTGGTTTTGGTTGGTTGGTTTGGCTTTTTTTGGTTTTTTCAGTTCCCAAGTCTAGTGATAAACTCCAGCTCTTGTGACCTTTTTCTTCAATAAGCTGTGTCCCCAGAAAGACTCTGCAGGTATCCAGGAAGGCTCTTTCCCACACTCATCACTGCTCAGGTACCTGCAAGTGCCTAATAAGCCAGGCTTGGGAAGCTATCATATCCTATTCATGGATAAGCCTGTGTTTTCTATAGATATTCTTCTAGCTCTGTCAACTAGACTCATGTATCTTCCCTTTCCTTCAATTCTTTATTTATAGAACCAGTACTCCAATTGCATTTGGTTTGCCATGTCATACAAAATTCAGGACAAAAAACAGTGGTTTTGCTATCTGGTATGTTCTGGTTTTAAAAAACCAATTCTTGAAGCTGAGTAGCTTCCCTGGAGACTATTGCTTTTAAGGTGTTCAAATGACCCTGTTATAAGCTGGTAAATAATTAAAAAAATCCTTAATCTCAACCTAATTTATAGCCAGATTCTACATTAATATTTGCTTTTGTGCTAGGAACTGGGCCAAAAAGGATACACAAAATTGCTACTGCTCATCAGAGAGGTAATATTAGTCCTGAAACTAAACCTTAACACTGCACAAGTAGAAAATACTTTGTTAAAGGGGCAAATTGGAGCAACAGGGAACTAGTAATTGGCTGTGATCATTTGGGGCTCAGAGCATGCAGCAGAACTCGAAAGCAGAGCTGCCACATGCAGTAAAGGAGGAACTGGTGAAAGAATGAAGCCCTTACCTTGCAGGGGGGCTCACCATGAGAGGGAAGTGCTACAGGCTCCTCAGCATCTCCTGACACATGGGAGTCCCCTTGGCTGCTGTGCCACTGCAGGGCTGCAGGGCTCAGATCTGACAAAGAAGCAAATTCCTTCTGCAAGGCTGCACCTTAGGATGCCAGCTCACACACGGCATCTCTAGGATCACTCCCTTCAAGAACTGCTGGCTGTAAGCAGGGAAACGGGAATGGAGGCTCCACATGGAAGTCTACAAAAGCTTATTCAGTAACAAGGGTTGCTAAGCTGTCTAAAAAACAGACAGCGGTCATAAAGTGAAAATTAAATTATTGTTTTGTATCTCAGCACATCAGTCACCATGCAGATGCCTCTAACTTGAAGGAAGCAGAACCTTATCTTGTCAAAGTCTGGGACCTGTATGAATTCAGAATATAACCTGCAAGGTTTGCCTCCTTCTTCCAAATACATAGGAACACACTAGGACCAAACACTGTGCTCAGAACATTCACAGAGCTGCTAAAAAAATAAAATAAATAAAAATAAATAAATAAATCAAAATCAGGCACATGGCTTGTACTTTATTCAGCACAAGTGGAAGAATAGCTCAGAGGGAGGATCCATCTTAAAAGACATCTGAGCTGCACAGATGACGAGTGTATGACTAAACCACTAATGAGATAGGCTAGGATCTGGTGGTATTTTTATTTCTATTTAATGTTTTATCCTTATCCTTTTTCATTTCCACTAAACTCTTATTATCTATTTTTCTTTCTTTTTTTTTTTTCCTCAGATTAGATGAGAATAAAGATGAAATATTCAGACAGCCAGCCTTTGCCCAATACAGCCATTCCCAGTAGAGATATTCAGAGCTCTCCCCTGTTTTGTCCATATAGAACTTCAATAGGAAATGTACCTCACAGTGTTTTAGCCTCTGTCTGAGCTCCAGAGAACATTGCTTACTTTGTGCTTCTCAGCAGTAACATGGGCAGTCCTAATTGTGAGCATCTTTTGTGCTGGCACCATCCTCCCTGAGCGTCGCGAGGTGGCAGCACAGCAGAAGGGCTTGCAAGGGCTGCTCAAATCTCACACACCTGCAAGCACACTGTTCATTTTCATTTCTTAGAGTTGCAGCTTCCATTTATTTTCCAGAGACCATCTCAAGAAGCGAGATAGTGGAGTGTCACAGCACAGAATACAACACTTCCCTGCCTGTTTTATAGGATTACATTTTCACACTCCCTCCAGCCTCTGGAATGGACGTGTTTTAGCTGGGCACCCAGCAGAGAAGCCACTCAGAAAACAGTGGTGTACTTTGACATTCTCACTTTAGGGACACAGCTTATAAAGGTGTCAGCGTGTTGTGGGGCAGAGAAAAGATTGTGGATGAAGCGTGAAACTCTGGGGGAAGCAAATTGCTTTTAAATTGTGGCAGCATTGGCAAAAGAAAAAACATAAGGGATATTTAATTTAAAAATGGGTTTTGATACTTTCAAAACCAAAGTAGCTGATGTTTTGGTTTGGAAAGGCATTTTTTCAATTAAACCTTGAACAAAAATATTAGTAAGGCTAGATGAAGGATAACAAACAAGAATATACTGAGACAAATGATATTAGTAGGGAGTTCAGGTGGGTGATTTTTAAAGGTTATTTGGTTGCTTTTAAACAAAACAGAAATCCCATTTATAAAACTGCAATGAATAGTTCAGTTCTCTCTGAAAGTCCAGTAATATAGAAGTATTCAGTACCTTTTTTTTTTCCAAGTTCAAATTCCCTGCAGGAACACAGGCTTAGGAATGTTGTTAAGGATTTAGAACCATGGGATTTTTTTGATCCATCAGATTTCTGACTTTTTAAATGAAGTATCTCTATGCAGACTCATTGTACTGCGGCTATGAGCGGACAACCTCTACAGCATGGTATAGATGAGAAAAGATTTGTATAAATAAACAGTTAATCCAAAAGAGTCTGCTCCACATATGAATATTGGGGTAGGCAAAGGGAAGAAGCATTTGTCATCTTCCAGGAAACTGATGTTCTTGTAAACAAGGTGCTGATTACCAAGCTAAGACAACCTTTAACAGTATAATATCTGCTCTAAAATGAATGATGCTTTAAAATGCTACCATTCCGAAATTTTCTTAATCCACAGAGAAGTTGAAAATATTTTTAAAATAATATCACTTTTTTTTCCATAACATTTTGATCCAAAAATATTCAACATATTTTCAGATAACAGTTCTACATAGTAAGTAATATTTCTTAAACACATATTAAACACATTTGTTTGGGAATTTTTCTTCCATACATCTTGGAAAGCCTATCAGAGAGGTCAGTTTTGCAGACTCCATTTCACAGGCTGGAAACAGGAACATTAAGAATTGAAATTACATACGCAGCCAGTGGCAGAACCACAAATAGTACCTGGCCCTCCAATACCCAAGTCAGGAAGTCATTAACAACTCCATTCTAATTTCATTATTTTCTTCTTCTCTGCTTCATTTGAAACAGAAGAAAAATGGGTCAGTGTTAAAATAACAGCACATTTGAAATTTTTAGCTCCCTCCATTTTTCACCTAGCCTCCAGTTTTCACCCTAGTTCCATTTTGAATCAGATCTGCCTAAATGACTATATTTTCCCCTGAGGCAGCAGCAGGAGATACATTCCTGAGGATGCCAGTTTCAGTCCCCAGTGTCTAAAATATGCATGCACTGCTCTTTGATTCCTGCCACTACAATAAAAAAAAGTTACATTCATTTTGCAGAGATAGCATTCAAGTTTTAAATAATACATTTCTTTATCTCCTCTCCCAGCCAAGGACCTCATTTCTTCCAGGCCCATAGGTGACAGATAGGATAAGCAATTGCCCAGGTTACTGAGTTTTATGCAGCTGATTCATGAGGTCCTGCAGCTCCTTGCCACAGGATTTATTGCTGACACTGTTCTCAATGGTGCAGGGAAGGTCTGGAAGAGTACAGAAACAGATGAACAAGTGAGAAATCATCAATATCTCCAGACTTTCACATCCCACCTGTCTCAGCAACATCAAAGAAGCTCAACCTGGCAAATTTTGTTAGGTGATTGGTGCAGACTGCATAACTGTGTGGGTAATACAATTAGAATCAGAGATGTGAGCACAGCATCACAGTAACTGGGACTTGGTCATGTTAAGAAACTTCATTTTGAAGTTTGAGATGCTTTGCTTACATAATGCAAAATCCAAACAATGTGAACTACTCCAGTAAATTCTGATCCAACAGGTCAGTTAAGCATATATATTGATGTGAAGCTTGTGAGCACTCGCTCACAATTTAAATTGAACCTTCAAATGCTTTTCTTTATTGGAATCAGGAAATTAGGTTCAGAAAGATCGAGATACATTTCACAGAGAAATTCTGTGAGAAGAATCACATTTAAAAGAGGCAGTGATGAAGGGAAGATCCTCAACTGTGATTTCCCTGATTTGACAGCAGCAGCAGCAGCAGCCCTCTTAGATCTGTGATGATCTGAAGATGGTAGTGAGGCAAGGGCTAGAGAGGAAAGTAGCATTTTGCTAGATCAAAAGATGTAGCAGCAGAAAAGAGGCTTTTAGACTGTCAAAAATGTTGGCAGAAGGGACCTCCATAGGTTACTTAGTCCAGCCTTCTGCTTGGAACAGGAGCAGCACCAAAACCAGACCAGCCTGATCATCTTAAGGACCTCTGCAGGTATCTCTCCCAGTGCTGCATCATCATCCTCCTCGTCAAAAAGATTTTCTGGGCTTCAATCTGAGTTTCTAAGCTCCAGACTTAGGGGACATTGTATTTTGTGTTTCAGCATCTGTACTACCAGCTGTTTCATTTCATACTCTGAAAATGTCCTTTAACTACTTGTGGGTTGATATTAGATTCTTTCATTAGCATTTTTTCCAGATTAAGCAAGTCTGTGTCCCTCAACTCCTTCTTGTAGGAGAGGTGCCCTAGTCCTCAATGGTCTGAGTAGTCCTTATTCAGATGTGAAACATATTTCAAACAAAATATAATTCGGGGGATATTTATTTCTGTGTACCTTAATTGTGTTAACTCTTATCTGGCTGTGAGACACGAGTTGCAGTGTCATTGCCAACTAGTATCCATTCTAGATTTATCTCCTTATTCTGTGAAAAGCAAATGTGATACAATACTTGGAGTCATCCTGTCTCAGTATCCTTATGTTCGTCTTCATTACCAAAGGGAACTTTGCTTGTAGACATGTTTAGGAATATGGAAACAGCAGGAATTTCTAGTACTAAAGGGGATATATAATTTCTGATCCTGGTATAATAAGGATAATACCACAAAGACAAAACAGAAAATATTAAAAAAAATAAATCTAGGAATATACTTTGTCTCCCTATTTATGAAATATAGAATATCTGGATTTATAAGACACTTACTGCTCTTAAGAAAGTTCTTGTATTCATAATCTGTATCTTGCTTTCCTATAGTATATGAAGGTGCATCACACAATACATTTGGAAATCTTTATCAGATCATTCAGAATTGTGTATCCTTTTTTTTCTCACCTCTTCAATTGCACTGCCTAATAGCTTCTCAAAAGTTGAAAACTTCTGCCAAAGGTTTTGCTTCTCATTAGAATAGTGCATCTTGACATGGTCAGAGATCAGTTTTTATACAAAAATCAGAAAGGGCACATCAGCATCTCTGATGTTTGTCAAGTATAAACAAAAAAAGAAAAAGGGAAAGATATCCAAGTTATGCTTTTTCAATCTACTATGAAAAAAATACGTAAAAAAATATCTATTTTTTCTTACTTACAGGGCACTCTTGAATAAATTTGGATTACATTAAGGTATTTCCAGTATTAGTAGGTGAGTTCTTGCAGGGATATAGGTACACTTGGTGTATGTTCACCACTGCAGAGGAGAAAAAAAAATAGTGCCTGGAATAACTCTGCAGGGTAGTTTCTTGTCCCACTGAAGTCCAAGGCAGATGTGTTATAAGCTTCTCTCAAGCTACAGCTGCTCTCTAGAGAGTCAGTCTTCCATCCTGAAATCAAAGATTAATTACCCCTGACCTATTTGTGGAACATGACTAGATGGGAAGGAACATTGGCTGTAAAAGAATAATAAAGACACACAGAAATTCCCTAGTTTCACTCTGAAAAACATTAAAAATTATTCTTGTTTAGTCTCCCCCTTAGCCCTCATTCCTGAATGTAATTGTGTAAGATTATAGTTCTGTTCTTTCCTAGCAGTCATGATGTGTTTGGCACATTCACTGCCTCCTGCTGTAAGCCTTGCCCCTGGGAAGCCCAAGATGTCATTAGGCTTATGCATTTTCTTACTTTTCAGCCAAACCTAAAGAAATTGTTCCATTCTTTGTCCCTTGGCATTAGCTAACCTGTGAACTAAAGTGTTTCCTGAATTACCTTTTTTGCCTCAAAGATACCTTTGAATTTTCAGCTGTTTCCAGAGCTGCTCTAGAACATCTACACAGCTTTCTCTCTTCTGCACCACCAGTTTATGTGGTACTAGAGAGGCCATCTCTGAAGGACAGGAAAATTCCCTCTTCATGGTTTGAGTTTCTTACTATAAGCCCCAAGACTGCCAGTAAAATCACTGGTTGCTGGGTGCTGAAAGACCAGTAGCCTTTTTCACCTGGAAAACCAGCTAGCATCATCAGCATCAAGAGGTTTCAAGAGGCGACCACTTAGCCTATAAGCAAGGGCTATAAAACTGAAATTCCTTCTGGTCATTAGATACTTGAAAAGTTGTTAATTTATGAACAAACATCTTCAGCAGAATGTCACAGTTCCTGAATACAAACAATTCAAATTTGCCTTGCAGAAGAAATGCTGCTGCAGTTCTTGATCTCATGTACACCATGGTCTTTCTTTATTTCTCTGGATTCTTTTCCATCAACTCCATTTTATAACATATTAGAGCAGATTGCAATTTTGGTTACAGTCTAAATAAACTGGAATTTGGTGGGGCCAAAGTCCAGGGTGATTTGATCTTGGGCTGTGATCCAGGTGCATCATGCTGATGAGCGAAGAAAACGTTATCAGTCAGCTCGTTACAACAAGTCCTTGGCCTGCAGATGGGAGCAGAAGATGAGGAGGAGGAAAAAAGGATATACCGTGTGATAATTGGTAGGTGACAGCATGCTGCATGTGCAGCCTGGGGAAACAGAGATCCATTCAATGCTCCTCACAACAGCCCCAGCAGCTTCCCTGGCCCACGCACGCTTCCGTCCCAAGCACCCACCGCGTTTCATAGCCTCCAGTCATCAGCCTTGGCGCCAACACATGAATCATATCTCCTGTGAGTGTCCCTGCTGCAGGAACTTATCATCCTCTGCAGCTAGACAGCACTTGCCAATCCCCAGTCTCAAAGCACTGCATTAATATGGACATGGCCTGGGATTTAATATCTTGCTTGCAGCCATGGGAAATCAGCTGTCATTATGACAAGAGACTCCATCTCCTCACTCTCCTTAAGTTTTCTAATCCCTAGGTCACATCACCTGCCTTCATTTTGTGTGCTTAACCATCAATGGGGAACACTTATGATAGGCAGAAGAGTTTTCCACGTTCCAAAAAGGCAGCAGATAATTAATATCCACATTTATTTTTAGATCCACGTAGTAGCACTTCGCCAGTATGTGGTTAGTCAACTGATTTCTATTTTCTAGCCTACTAGATGCTTAGCACTCTACAACAGGCTTTCATTCTGGATTTGACCAAGCAGAGGGATATAATCATGAGAACAGTGATTTGCAACAACTGGTATACATTATCACTTGGGTATCCCAAGCCATCAGGATGCCCCTCTCAACTGCGATCATATAAAGCCCTATTTCCTACAGCTTAGTAAATTCCGAAGTCACTCTGAGAAGCCTGCTAAATGGGACAACCCTTAGAGCCCAGCTCTGGAATAGAAGGACCAGCAAACACCCTTTTCTCCCTGAGGAAAAGAGAAGAAGAACGCAGCAGGGCAGGCCACAGTCCCCATAGCATGCCAACGAAATGAGGAAAGATTTAGAAGTGCCCAGGTTCAATCAGAACTCAAGCACATCAAACACATTTACAATGATGAAGAAGCAGGTCTAGAATTAGAGCTAAGAGTGAGAATTATATGGAACAAAGAATACCAATACCAGACACAATCTTCCAGTTACTGGGTAGAGCCACAGAATTGATGGGAGATGTAAGCCTAGCTGAAAAAACAGTCTATAGAGCACAATCCAACACATCACTGCAGGTATACTGACAACTAATGCTCCTACTAGATAGTTTAAGCTGGATATGAAGCCCAAGCCTGGGCTTAAATAGAGGTCGTGGAGCTGTGGGCAGAGGGTGTGGATGGTGACCACATTAAGGCTATTAATGCACTTCAGGATCACAACACAGTTTTCTGCCACCTTTGCAGAGTGTGCTTACATGGGAGAGCATCTCTGCTGCTGGGAGGGAAAGGAGCTGTTAAACTCACACAGGAGAATTAAGGTAAAATACAAACCATCAAGATAACTTGTTCCAATTATCTTCCTTAGTTAAGGCAGTTCATACAGAAGTTTTAGGAATTAAACATTCCTATAGTGTCTGGTTCCTTCCAGAAACTTGTGCTACCTTTCTACTGGATCTACATTTAGTGTTCCTTTGAGGAACTAGATTTTCAGACCAAAGTATTGCAGCTAGTGTGGAACCATTTGCTGGAGGTGATTGTTTTGTTGTGTTTTGGGATTTTTTTTTTTTTTTTCTCTCAGCTGGCTTGTTTGTTTGAAATTGGATTGCTTTTCTTTCCTTGGCAACCAGTTTACTTCCCCCAAATAGTGTCAAAGAATTTTAGACCTGAACTTCAGAACAGTACTTAAATGAGGGGAAAAAACCCCAGCTCCTCCCCCCACCAACTTTCCTAGTCTGTAAAAAATCACTTAAGTTATGCTTATACTTTGAAAATTGCTTTAAGAAGGGCTGAAAAATGTTTAAGTCAAAGCAAAACAGAGTAAAATTGAATGTTTCTGTTTGCACTGAGTATTTTTTATTTAACGAGAAAAACTTGGAAGTTAGCATTTGGTGTTGAACTTGGCTTGAATGTTTCAATTTCAGACATAAACATGATAATTATTTATATAGATCAAGTTCTATAATTTTTTTCCTAGAAGGGAAATCAAGTTTTCATGGTAAGTGACTTAGCAGGATGAAGTGTTCTGTGCTTCCCATGAGGTTAAAAGTTCAGTCAGCTTTATCCCTTGTCATGTTTACTGTACACACCTTTTGACTTCCTGTTCAAACTGCAAAATGATGTATAAACAACACCAAAACAGATAGGAATTGCTAAAAATATGGAGAGAAAGAGTTCTATTAAATGGTTGGTCAGAATGACTTTTTGATCCAGAGTCTCAGGTTGGTCAGAAAGGCAGGAATGTATCACCTTTCTCCTGATGCTGCTTCTGCTTATCCACTGTCAGGATGCTTGCTAAGTTTTGCTGGCCAAGGGACCAGCAGTTAGCCATTCTTCATTGTGCTGAAACCCAGCTAAAACAGGTGATTAGAACTGCAGGAGGCTGTGTGTTCAGAACTGAGACAGTAGTTCAGATCCCATTTCTATCCTTGCTTACAGGTGTGTAAGTTGGAGTTCATGCCACCATGACCTCAAAGATTTACAATCTGGTTTTACCAGCAGCTAAAGGTCCAAAACATCTTAGCCACTGCTCCAGTCTGCACATTGAGAAGTACAACCTCTGCAAAGAGCCAGACAACCTCTTCCAGTGTTGGGGATATAACTTGACATCTAGCATTCAATATGCAAGATATGATAGATCTTGGAAGAAGAGAGACCTGCCAATTTCAGATCCCTTTTGTCAGTACAACTCAGCAGTACAAACTTTTGGGGTAATCCTGCAGGGCATGTACACTGCTAGGGAAGTATTTACCCCTTCTTGGCACTCACAGAAGTAACTGCTAGGTGGATGGAGCTACAAGCAGCCCTGGGTCAGGATATGTCCATTACTCAGAAGCAATTATACTCCAATTATCTATTTATGTTTTATAGATACTATTTAATAGTTTCTATCTATTTCAACAAACATTTTGTCCTCTTCATTATTGATTGCACAACTGCAGACTTGCCTCCCTCCCGGGGAGGGGTGAGGGTGAGCTTTAGCAAACAGTACAATTAAAAATGATGGGTGTTAAAATGTAATGTAATGAAGACATTCCCTTGTGCCTATCCTGGGAGTCTGTCAGTGCAGGCGAGAGGTGTTTTTCTCTCTGGCAGAGAGCAGTGGGTGGTTTGTGCCTCGGCCCCCCGTCCCTCCCCGGGATGCGTCCCCGGAGGGATGCAGGCACAGCAGGTGCCCGGCACGCCGCTGCCCTGGGGACCAGCGCACTCGCTATTTCTTCCAGCGCAGAGGAAACCCGGCTGAATCAGGCTCAGCTCCTGCTCGGATGCTGGTGGAGCCGAAGCATGTGTTGAGCGGCCGGCGGCGGGCGCAGCTCGGAGCGGGGCGAGAGGCACAGCGATCACACCCACGGCACTGCCCGCGCTGCGATCCTGCGGCCGCGATCAGCGGCACCCACCGCCCGCTCTGCGTGGGAATGAACGGGCGGCCGGATCGATCAGGCAGCCGGGCTGCAGCGGCGATGCGCGGGGCGGCGGCCGGGGCCGGGCGCTGAGGCTGCGGGCAGCGCCCAGCCGCCAGCATGCTGAGCCCCAAGATCAGGCAGGCCAGGAGAGGTGAGTGACCCGTGCCCCTGGCGGGGGGACGGACACGGGGAACGGCGGTGCTGGCCAGCTGCAGCGCTGTCCCCACCCCGCTGAGCTGGCCACTGCCCCGCTGGCCGGAGCCAGCCCTGGGAGGGCAGCGGAGCCACTGCTCGGGGAGGATGAAACCTGGGGGGAAGAAACCTGTGCTGCTGTCTGCAATGTCTGTGCAGAGCAGCAGATATAAATTAAATAAAACTATGCTCTGTCCTGAGACTCGACATAGCCTTTTCACCCCTGCACTGGTTGCTAATGCTGTGTTTCTAATGCTGAATTCATTATGAAGGCTGGAGACAGGTGTGTCTAGTTTACCTGCAGCATCTAGGAGAAGCAGTTTGCTGTAGCACATTATCCTTACAGGGCTGGATGCAGAAGGTGGAGATACTCGTTCTGTGAGCTGTGGACAAGACAAAAGGAAGGAAGGAAGGAAGGAAAGAAAACCTGCTCTGGATTTGCAACAGATGCTTTGAGCAGTCATTCAGAGCTGCGAGGTGTAGTGTGCCATGTTGTAAAGCAGAGAGCTAGGGCTGGGCGAAGCTGTTGTCTCCATGTCAGGTCAACTGGAAGGGATGCTCTGGCAGGAGATGCATTCTGTGATCTTCAGGGGCAGCACCAGTTACTCGTTTGACATGGCTTTTGGAAATCATCACTGCCACTCACAAACTAATGACAGTGTCAGAGGGGTATCTTCTTGCCCCTTGGAAACAGATTAGATTAATGTCATTTAGGAGCTAAAGCAAACACAGTCAGAAGAGTATGTAAAGATAAGGGTTTTCTTCAGCCATGCCACTATTGTCAAATAGGAAAAGTATCATTGGTTCTAGGTACTGTGATTACAGGACAGGTACTTTCAGCCAAATATATTGAAAGCTGTATTACGTGATGAACAGTCCTTAAAATACCAACAGCCCATTAAATAGCTGTTAGCATCTTGGAAAGGAAAAGCTTCCTGCCATCTGGAGGTGTCAGGATCAGATATGTACTGCTGCACACAGTAAAATCATAAGAAATTATTTTTCAGTTACACAATGTTGTAGAAGTTCAGCAAGTCTTTTGTAGATGCTGCCTCTTTGCCCTTCCAAGGGAGTCTTTTAATACGTGTGTTATCCAGCATTCCTGGTAGCTACTAGAGCTCTGATGAGACAAGCTAGATGATGCTACTAAGATCATGCAAGAGGGCTTTGTCATGCCTGCCATTCTTCCACTTCTTTCAAATCATCTGGGAGAGACTAATTTGTGTATTAATTTATTTTGAAGTCTAGTTATGGGACAGGCATTCTAGATACCTAGGGGCTACTGATACTTAGGGGACAAACTACAGTGTACCTCAGTTTCAATTTATAGCAGTATGTGTCATTCTCTCTGGGTTTGTTCTGTTTGGTTCATTAACTGTGCATAGGTAAGTTTATTTCTGAATGAATTTAGGACTCATGAAAAGAGCTGGGATGCTGGGTTTGGAAACTTCAGGAATTTTCTTACTTTTGAATGCTGTGGCAAAGCAGTGGTAACCTGTTGCAAAGCTTACCAAGTAGGACTGAATCCTGCAAGCTTCTTCTATAGGTCTTGCTCACAGGAGCTGTAAACAGGCCATGGTGGAGATGCTGAATGCTTTTTTGAAGGTAAGTGTCCCACCTTGCAAGACTGAGCTGAACAGGAAATGGCTCTTCATGCTACCCTGGAGTCTCAGTTGGGATTGCTGATGAGGATTCAGGTGATAAGCAGTGGCCAAGCAATGTTTCCAGCAAGATGCAAGAATGTCCTGTGTACAGTGAGCATCAACAAGGACAGTTGATCTGCTGCATCAGTTTGGCTGAATTTTCAGGGTAGTCGCTGTTAGCTCTGCCATTGAGGACTCAGTTGTGGAAGGGATGCAATGTGACTTCTCTGAACAGACAGATTGAAGAGAAGGGAGAAGGAAGGATCCTCAGGGTACAGCCTGTGGTTTTACTTGAGTGTGACAGAAGGCAGCAGTGTGGCTGACCCTAGGGATGTTCATGTATTTGCAGAGTTCTTGAGGTTCAAACCCCTATGTGTGTGTGGTTAGCTAGCTCTTTGCTTCAGGCTTCCTCCATTTGTGCAAACAGGAATGCTTCATCAGCTTCTCTGTTACTTCCAATTCTCTGCTGAGAATGTACCTTTAAACATTGAATTGTGAAGTCTGCTGCTGTCATTTTTGTTTGACTTGTAGATGGTCCTTAAGAAAGCTCCTGGGGTTAAAGACATTCAAGCTTTTGAAAATGCATGGTCTGGACTTGAGCCTGACATCCAGGGTGCAGTTCCTAATGTCTGTGAAAGGGACAGTAGAGAACAAAGACAACTTGCCTTACTAAAAGTAACTCTCAAATATAAGGCACTCCTTGCTGTTCCACCAGCAACCTCACATCTGTAACTCCAAAATATGTGTTCAGAGGTACATGTTCTTTTTGTGAGATCTAGGAAGGTGTAAAATCTCACAGATGGAAAATCTTAATGTGCATAAATGGGCCTTCTGGGAATTCATTCATTCGGGCTGGATTTTGCATTACTTTTTCATCTATAGGGGTTTATGTGCAGCAATTGGCGGAATCCAGGATCCCAAAATAAGTGACTGCAATGGAAAACATCTATTTTCACATTCTTCTTATGTGATAGGGCATAAAAATACAGCCTTGCACAGTGGAGGCAAGATAACTTTCTGTAGAGATTGGAGAGAAGACAGTTTTCAGACTACATCCTTCAGTCTCAAGGAATACATTTTTATTTCATTGTTTTTAAGAGATTAAAAAATAAAGCAAAGCATTTGATCCTTGGCTTGAAAAGCCCCAGAAAGGTTGCCAGCCCAGTTGCATTTAAATGTGCTACAAAATGGAAACTGGACTGATTACAGGCTCATGCATTTTTATTTTAATGAGTGATGTGATTGCCCTCCATAGAAAGAGACTTAGCCTGCTGCCATGATATATAATTTACAGTATTCCTGTCTTCAGCACAGTCTGTCTCAGTTGTAGAGGCACTAAGGATAACCCCTCTCCCCTTATTAGGACTTTGTATTTCTGGGTGACACTGACCTGTTATTTTTGTTTGTGACATGCTCATAAATATGTTACAGTATGTTGAAAAATTTGCCTTACAGTCATAATAATAAAACTTTTTTTTGGGTCTGTTTTAATTAAAACTTAGAGTCTGGAAAATGTGATGGGAGGCATCTTAGGGTGATGCAAATGTGCTGATATCCTTCACATGCCTGTAGTAGAACAGTCTGATGCTGTGTGAGGAGCCACCCTTCCACCAGCCAGTGAAGGATGGAAAAGAGGAGTTCTCGTGCGTCTAGTGCCCCTCACCAAATGCCAGTTTAGCCCCTGCAGCCTGAGCTCTGGTTGAGGGGCTGATGCTGTACACAGCTCTCCCAGAGCACGTGGCAGCCCAGCACCTTGGCACCTCCTGCCTACCAGGCAATGGTAACACCCAGTTTTCACTCCTGGAACCAAGGTAAACAGCCCTGAAGCTGTGAACTCCTGCAAACACTTCCTCCAGCCCTCAGAGGCCACCAACATTGCTGGGAGCACACCAAGCCCCAAGGTGGGAGCAATCCCAGCGACTCTGCAGCTGGCAGAGAGCAGCCACCGTTAATGAGGAGCCCACCTGTGAGTGGGCAGGTCACTGCCCCACATCCTTACAGGATGATTCTCATCCTTACAGTGATTCTTCAAGGCAGGAGAGGCAAGTTTGGGAGCTCTTCTCTGGAAAGGTATGTGGGTAAAAGGCAAGGATGAGGTGTTAGTAAGTATAATTTGGTTTCTAGGTCAGTTTGGTGGAGGAAGACATCTCTGAGACAGTAGGGAGGAGGAGGTGGTGGTAGGGCTGCCTGCAGCATGAGCCTGGCTTTTGTCAGGTTCCTTTGGAGGAGCTTGAGATGAAACTGCGGAGTTAAACTTAAAATCCTAAGGCAGGAGTACAGGGGCTATGGAGGGAGGCATTGGGCTGGACTTGCAGTCTTGGATTAACTGACCTGAAGGCAGTGTGAAGAAGTAGGACCAGATTAAGGGGTAAGGTAAGGGACAAGTAAGCTGCAAGGGTCCCTTCTCACTGTGTGCAGCCTCAGGGAGGTGAAGGAAGCATGGAGTTACTTTTGTTCCTTGGTACAGGGACAGGCTCCTGCACTGTGCTGCTCTGCTGCAGGGGTGTGTGGCAATGAGCTGTGTTACCAACTCTGGGATTTAATTTTCCTTTTTGTTTCTGTTGTCCTGATTCAGTGGCAGTGTGCATACAGAGACAGGGTCAAGAAAGTGATGTTTGTGGGATTCCTCCTGGGACAGGTTCACTTTCTCACTCTTGTTTGTGGCATGTCCCATGAAGAAGGATATGAGCTGCTCAAAGGTGTAAGCCTCTCATCTCTTTGGAGATCCCCCTCTCCAACTGGATTCATGGTGTGTGCTGGAGTAATTGCTGTTTGTGGCAATAGCAGCTTTCTGTCCCTGCCTGAAGGCTCAGGCAGGCAGTCATTCATTCTCCTTAGAAAAAGCCCTGAAAAGTTTGCAGGCAGGCACCAGCTTATTAAGTACTGGCAGTCTGAATTTGAAATAAGGAACCATAGCCTCACCTCCTGGGGAAGGAAAGGGCATTGAGAAGGAGCAGCAATTCAGCTCTGAGGGTAGCTGGACTGCTGGGGAGAGAACTTGTGGGGAGGGAATTAAATATTAAAAAATCACAAAGCCATAGGCTCTCTAATTACTAATAGAACATCACTGAGGGAGTACAGGGTGAAACTGGCAGTCTTTAAATAGCACAGTGGAAGGGCTAAAAATGCTAGCACCTCTCTCCTGAGAGCAGTCACCTGCACTTTCACTACCTCCATAAATGTATTACTCTTCATTGTAAGATTGCTACCAGAATTACTTTCTTTCCTTGCTGGTTTTCCCCTTACATTTATGATAAATGATGGCAAGCACAGCAGCATAAACAACTTAATTTGTTTTCTTCAGGTCCTTGCACTATGGGCAGGGGTAGTTTGATGCAAGGATAAGGGTTCACTCATGGGAAAGGGAAACTCCTTCATGAGACTGCAGTGTGAGCCATGTGCTGAGCTGAAGAGGAAAGGATCTGTGCCTAGACTCTGCCCAGGCCTGCACATATTTAAGTATTTAAACTAACATGGGGGAGGAATGTTCCTGCTGACAGTCTTTCTAACATGTATTCCTTCCACAGAGATTTTCTGTGCATCCTTTGTGCCCAACGAGCTGTAAATTAGTCTTTATGAAGATCTCCTCTAAAGAGAGGAGATACTAGGTTTTTGCTGTGGTTGAAAAAAGTTACTTGTAATATTCTTCCTCTTAAAAGCAGGTGTTAAGAATTGCTATGCTTCACTAAGATTGTCATTCTGTGAACTGGTACTCAAGTTTAAAAAACACAACCTGTGGTATAAGAAATGAATGACAAGCTGCATGTGTTGTTTCTAAAGTGAGAACTGGTTCTGTGGCATGGTTAGGGGTTGGGCTGCTCATGATCTCTTTAGAAGAACTGTAAGCACAGGGTTAATACTTACTCTTTTGCAGACCTCCAGTTTAGGAGGCGCCACCTTTGTTTTATTAGCCAGGGATGTCACAAATACTTATGGCTCAATAATCTGATGACTTAGATTCAGAGTATGAATTAATGTAGGAATAAGAATTCCTATATTTTTTCTGCCTTTGCCCCCCATATCAGCCCTGGAAGTGCAGCAAGTCACTTAGCTGTTTCAGACTGTAGGAAACAGAATTTGTTTGCACATTAAAAACAGGTCCAACAGTGTTGAAATAGCCACACTGAGCTCTTAGTTCAATGTTATGCCCTGAAAAGTAGGGTAGGAATGAATACCCTCCAGATCTTTGGGTGACTGAAAGAAGAGAAATAAATACAATGTTGTGGCTCAATTCAGGGAAGTGTGTTGCTGAAAGTGGCTGAGTTCTGGTATCACTTCTTCTTATGGCCAGTTGCTGGCAAAAATGCCTTGAGAATGTTTTCTGTCCTCTAGATTCTAATTTTTTCAGTCCAGAACAAATCTTGGAAAGTGATATCCTGTGGAACAGGGTGGACAAATGTTTTTGGTGCTCATAACATCAATTTTAGAAACCATTGATGCTGGCAGCCACTGTCTGAAGAATACGGTCCTTGTTGTTGGCATGGCACAGTATTTAACAAAAGCACACGGGTAACTGGAGCACCTCTGAGGAGCCTGTTTTTACTCTGGAGTGGACCTATGCTGCACCTGTAGTGCTGTAGAGATACAATTTTGATCAGAACTCCACAGTATTTGGTTCTGTAAAAGCTCAGGCCACAGTCCCAGCTCCAAACTGAATGTTACTGTGGTCAGCATTTTTTTTGTTTGTTCCTTAATCTACTATGACTTGAGAGATAATTAAAAATTAATAGCCATAGCCGTTGGGAGGATTACAAGGGGCTGTTGCTGATTGCAGAGGGAATTTAAGGTATTCATTCAGCCTTCCTTCCCTGACCTGATTTGACTCACTAAAATAGCAGGAAGAAAAAAAATATTAGAACTTTCTACCATTCCAGTGAGCAACTTTTCTTATATAAAGGTCTCACCTTGTCAGTGTAGGAATGTAAGGCTGGGTGTATTGGCAGATGGAAGGAGCAGAGTGGAAGCAGGAAGAAAAGAATAAGACTTTTTCTTCTGGCAGTGGTGAGCTGTCGCTCAGTATGGTTGTCCATGGGATTACAAGAGTTTTGCCAGCAACAGAAATGCCTTCAGCAGTGTGGGGTATGCAGTTCTGACCAACCAGATAGAGAAGATGTACAGCTTTCCAGAGATTGTGCCAGGGCTCAGTGGGAGTGGAGAGCTGGTGCTTTCATTGCTAGATAACTTTGTGGTGCATAGTGTCCAACAGGTGCATGTGCTCTAAAGCAACACATCAAATAGCTGTGACCTAAGTGCTGATCTGTCCTCTGAACAGCCTGCAGTGGATCCAGATGGGAGATCTCAGATAAAGGGACTTTAAAATGTGGTCTTTTGCTGGGAGCAGTTTCTGTGTATGTTCTTGTATCATCAATATGGTCTGTAACTCTGGTTTTGCAATAACAAAGGTTGTGAGCGGTTTCAGTCTTCTAGATTGTAAATTTGTAGGTCAATCTGTTATAGCAAAATAATTAAGTCATTATCTCTCCATCTCAACACTTATCCACGATCTAATGCTGGTGGTTTGAAAAGACTGGCATGGCTTTATGGATTTGCTGGGCAGTTTTGAGAACAGCTGGGGGCTGTTACCTGCAGATTTGTTCATTGGCAGGTGTCAAAATCACCACATATTCCTATGACTTGAAGCAATAATTCAAATTCTTTTGCAAATGCAAGGTTAAACTCATTTAAATAATTATTTTTTAGATTTGAGACCTGCTGGCCTTCTTGCTGATAGTGACAGCAAATTAAGTTCAGGACTACTTTGTACAATAGCTGAAAGATCTCCAGTGTGAAATGTCAACTAAAACAGCAATGCCCCTTTACCTCTATGATAGTAATGGATTGCCAAAATCCTTCACTTTTCCTGAAGTCCAAAATGCCATCAATTTGTAACAATAGTTTGAAGATGAATGTCAATTGCTCTTCAGGAAAAAAATTATGAAATTATCCCACTGACTGTATGTTTTGGGTTGGGTTTTTTTGATGTTATGTGGGGTGGATTGCATTGATTATCAAATATATTTGGGTTTTCCCTGACTTGTGGAAAGGTCCTGTATTAATGTGTATCTCTTTGTGCTACTGTGTGTGTGTGTTCTCTGATGTGATAAAGACAAGACATTACCATTGGTTAGCATATCCTATGGAAGCCTTGAATTTTGTCATTGGGAAAAAAAACTATGATTGAAGCTGATTCTTTTCTTTCTTTGGTCTCATGCCATGTGTAGATAAACTACCTGCATACTTTTGAAAGTAACTCTGGCCAGTAAAGTGGCTTTTATGGTCACATCACCAGGTCACTGAAGTATAAAATTATTTTCCTGATTTAGAATGTGCCTTATACAGAGGTGACTGTGCTATTTGTAAGGTGGTAAAAGGTCATGGTTCTTGAACACCACGAAGAATTCCGAGATTTTCTTCATGCCAGCCAGAAGGAACTTCCCTCGAACTAACATATCTTTGCCTTGTTTCTGGCTGTGTTCTCTAAATGCTGTACTGGTGGAAGAGTCATAGTTTTTCTATGTATTCTACAGAGGAAATGCTGTGAGCTCGTTGAAGATGGATGGAAAACCTGGGCCAGCTCTGACCCTAAAAGGGGCAACAGGCAACTTTCAGTGCATGTTGCTGTGCCTGAGCGTGTGGCACATTTGGGCGGCACAGATTTCAGTGCCAGATGCAGCCATGTGTACTCCAGCAGTGCTGTTTGGGTGTGCCTGGCCTGTGCACTGGCAGGAAATCTTGCCTCCCTTTCTGCCAGATACTGTCAGCATGTTCACCCTTAAAGCATGCTTATATGAAGAATTTATACAGCCTAGTGTTATTCTTCAGAGCTCCTTGGTGCATGTGCATTTTGCCAGTGAAAAAGCCCTGACTGGTCTGGCAGTGCAAAAGGGATACAGGAGAAATCGTGAAAGCAGAACCTTCACCTTTTGGACTTTGAGAGGAGATGGAACTCTGTTCTGGAGTCAGGGTGCTCCTTCCTGTACAGGTGAAGTTTCCCAAGCCATTTGGGCTCCTTTTTGGGCATCTGCCTTTCCTTGTCAGAGTCCTTCAGACTGGCTCAGTTTCTTCAGCCATGGCTGAAATCTGCTTTTTGGTAATTGCCTTGCTCTTCAGATCTTCCTTCATCCCTCCCTTTGCTATTTTTATGCTCAAAAGGCAGTCTATGGCTGCGTTTGATGTCTGGCGTTTTTTAATTTTTTTTTTTTTTTTGTGAGGTTTTTTTTTTTTTTGTTTATTTGTGTTTGGATTTTTTTAAAACAGAATGCGCTTACCTACAGGTAAATAATCTATAACCAAAGTTTCTGCTCTTCAGTTAAGGGCTGAAAGGTATTTCAGACTGTATATATACCCAAATTCTAAGAGGAGTCATTCCTAGAGTAAAATTCTGAGAGTAAAATTACACTGGTTTATACTATAGTAAATTGTACCAGTTCATGTTTGATTTTATATTTATGAACTGGTCTTGGGGAATGCAGTTTTTCTTTCAGGAGCTTAATAAAAAGTAAATAGTTATACAAACAGATCCTTCCCTTCAGACTTTGAGTTTTGTTTTATTTGTTTTTTGGTTTTTTTTGTTGTACTGGTTTGTTACTTTCAGTCTGGTTTCCCAACCACTGCAGAAAATACAAGTTAATAGACAAACGTGTAAAGCTGTCTGCCTGCTTTTCCTTTGGTTGGACTGCAAGGCTACAGAACCGCTTCCAGTGTAATGCATTTAAGGTGTTTCTTGGGGAAAAAAATGAGTTTCCAGACCCATATATTTTTCCTTACTTAGTTTTTATTTTGGCCGAAAGAAAAACAAATCAAGAGAAGGAAGTAGACCATAGCAGAGCACTTTGCTCTATAAAATGTTCTGAGTAGACAGGTGCAGGTTTGTTGAGTAGAAGTGATGGAGCACAAGCTGCCTCTTATGGTAATGCTTCTGAATGTGGCAATTCTCATCCAGATCACAAAATGTGAGCAGCTACGGGGCTGCGCGTCATCTGTTTCTGTAGAGATTGCTGCTGTCTTGAGGGAACTAAAAGCCTTTGCCAGGTCCTTATAAATGAGATTCTTCTAGTTGCCTAAAAATATCTTGTCACCAACCACTTCAAATATTCTGCCTTTAATTAATTTTTTACTGTGTTTCAAGATCCTTAATTCTCAGCTTGTGCTGCGGAAGTACCTTGGTTTTGTTTCTGCTTACTGACTCTGGTATCTTAGCAATCAAAGACAAATACATTTCTGTGATAGGCACAGAAAAATCTAAACCAAGTATTACTTGCTTACAAGGCAGCGGAAGGAAATTCAGTATCTCTTAATAGCCATATTACCTGCATTTCCAGTGAGTCCTTTTTATAAGGCCAAATTTGAATTAAATAAACCAAATGAGAATACTGTTTAGAGTATGGGAAGTCACTTCCCTTTGTGGCTAGTAGTTTAAACAAAGATTATATTAGAAATAACATGTAGTTGTCACTGTGTCATCAGACTGAAGGAACACCCAGGCAAAGTGCCTTTATTGTAGGACGGTTTGTTGGCCAAAATCAATTATAATTATTATATTGATTTTTAGCTAACTGCCTATGAAATTTCAAAAGATTACAACTTTAATTGATATTGAATTGCATTGACTTGATTGATTTCCACGTCTGGTTTAAGTAAGTACTTACTGAGTGCTCAAATCTCTAGTGCTGTGCAAAGCTGGGAGTGGGAGAAGAAGAGCAGAAGAGACAGTATAATATTGTCAAGCAGGATTGAATTCAGGAAGGGGGGATGGTGTGAGTAGGGAAGGGAAGATGTTGTCTCTATTATGTGCATGTTCAGGGTAGAAAATAGATGTGGTGAGAAAACGGGGGTGTGGATGTTGCTTGGAAGCAGGTCTGAGTGTCAGAGGAACTCTTGTAGTAGTATGGCCCTCTGGATAGAGATTGCTGCCTCTGTAACAAGAGGCTCCATCCAATTTCACCCATCCATCCTTAGGATAATCTTTGATTTTACTCTTAGAGGCATGACAACCAAGTATGGGTTTTTAGAGGGCAGTTTTTCGTGTAGTCTCAGGCATTTGCACAGTGTGTGTTGAGCAGAACTTCCCTGCCTTGGCTCATATTCCTGCTCCTGTCTTAATCTGAGAACTTCGATGTGCGTGTCACTGCCAGTCATAGCAGTAATTTTGAGGTCTGTAATTGATTCTCGCTTTCGGTAACGATTTACCATCCCGGAATGGCTCACTCGTTGGTGCCACCGGTGGGTGTGCCAGGTCAGCTGTCCCCTTGCTGTGCTGGGAGTACCTGTCTCTGAGTGGGTATGGGGTGGGTGTGCGCTTGGCATTTCACTGCCGCCGTGTAAACCTTTTCTCTAGGAGAGCTGGAATCCTTTCCACACAGATTTCTCATTAGAACTTAGGTTATACTAAATCATTAATCAGCTAATGACAGTGGGAAGAATGAAACCAACCTGTGTGGTGTTGTTGAAAATGCACTGCTGGATCAGAGCTCCAGAGCAAGTAAAGTATTTGCTGAATTGTGAGTCTGATTTATTGATGTGTTTTCTTCCTTATGTTCTGCTGATTCCATAATTCCATTTAATAGATAAGCACAAATAATGTATTTCTACCATTAAGAAGAAGGGGCTTGATGTACTGCATCAGATTATCAAAGCATATTTTGGTCCCAGTAATCTGAAATAGCTGCTGCTTTAAAGGCAGGCTGTGCTCATCCATAAAAGTTTTCTTCTGACCTCTATGCAATTATTGTATTCTGTGAAGCATGCAATATAAGCATCAATGCTGTTAATAGCCATAAATAATTCCTCTTTCTAAAAATTTCTATCTGATCCATGTTGTTGACTTGCAGATGAAGTTGCTAAGTATCTCCCTAATGAAATTAACTATTACAGTCACGACCAGAAACTGAGGAAATGGAAAGCTAAGACAGCTTGAAGAATTAACAGTCATAGCAATTGACTGAGACATGGTGCTGCATAAAATAAAATAAGAAAAATATGTGCACTTTCCAGAGACTGATAAGGAAAGCTTTAACTCTTGATTAAAATAAATAATTACTAGGTGAGCTGTACAAATAGTATCAAAGGGGGACTGAGGGAACACACAAGGTAATATATTTTGTAACATGTCAATGCAAGATGTTTGCTATCTTTTGTGAGGTCTGTATCAATGTAGATAGTAGATTTCCAGTTAGATAAAAATAATTTCTTTTTAGAAGGGGAGTTGAAGTAGCAGAGTGTGTATAATTACATGCAAGTCAGGAAAACTGGGGGCTGATGGGATTTTCATGCTTAAATTGGAGAGTGCTAAGGTACTTCGGTGTGGAGATGACTTAGATGTTTACATTTTTGATAAAAGCAAATTTTTGGGATATTTATTTTTGTAATGACAATGTTTGTAACATAAATGTGAGTTGGAATTTGGACCGTATAAACCAGATTACAGTTCAGTTGTAGTTGTAAAATGTGGCCTGGGATGAGGCAGAGAAGTTTTATTCAGCTCAATTCCTATGGGCCTCTGCAATAGAGATTTAAATGTGTGGTTCCCATATCCTGGTGGCGATGGGGAGGGGGGCAGGTGTTCTAGTGCCTCTGTAAGCATCTGCCAGAGGATGCTGTGCTGCCAGAAGGGCTGATACTAAACCTGAGGGTGTTGGCTGCATGGGGTAAAGTGGTTCTTGATATTTACAGGAATGAAAATACTTGAGAGAGCTTAGATGCAGTGAATGAGTTTACAGAACATGCTGGATACACCAAAGCCTGATTTTAAGTCTTAAGATTAAGAAGAATTAATTTTTTTTTTTTAACTACTGTCTTGGCATGTAAAAATAATCAGAACGAAGGAGTACTGGGTGACTTAGGAGAATCCAAAAGTTGCTGGTAAATTTTACTAATGTAGGACTAATGCTGTATATTAGCTCACATTAAATTCAGCAATGTATTTTGGGTGTAAATTAAGAGAAGAGTAATTCTGAAAAAGCTAGGGTGCTGCAGCAGCACTTCTTACAATATTTCAACTTTTAATTTTATTTTGAAGTGAAACTAAAAACAAAATAAAAATTTAATTTCTTACAGCATGATATAGTTACAATTTGAGAGTTAATTTCTCTTGAATGAGCCACAAAACAAAGCCTGTTATTCACAGTTTTGTTGAAAGCAGTAGGATTTACCTTAGCAGTTTAGAGAAATGGAAAAAAAATCCATACTGCCTGTCAGGGCTTTCGTGGAGTCTGAAATTTAACAAAGTGATCCCATCTTCTGGCAATAAAACTGAAAGGTTGTTGGTGTCAGAATGAGTGCCTACTGGATGGTTACAGGAGAGGTGAGTGGAACCTTAAGACAGAATGGAAGGAGAAGTATACAAATCTATAAAAGAGATTGTGTCACTGAGGCTTTTTGATAATGGGAGGATGTGATTCCATTCAGATCTGCCCTCTGCTGATGGAAGTGTTTAGTGTGTAGATGTGCTCTTTAGAGCTCTTTATTAAGCACAACATGATGACCTGGCTGCCAGGTCATGCAGAAGGTCAAAGCAGATTTTATCACAGACACCAATGTGATTTCCTCACTGGATTACACTGAGCAGGCTTGTTAAAGATCTGACCTAAGTCCCTTATCAGCCTCTCCTTATGTTGCAATTTGCTTCATGGGAGTGAAGAAATAGGATCATTCTTAATGTTGCAGATATGATTATTTTAAATTTTTTTTGTTTTTTATTCCCCAAACACCATGACATCTACATTATTTTTCTTTCTTTGGCAGATCCTGGCAGTTTCATCACTGTGTGGTGAGGCACCAGGAGCAGAAACCAATCTGTTTTCCCAAACATGGCAAATCAAGGCCATGTTTCGTTCTCTGAACCCAAAAGAGACAAAATCAGACAGCACTCTGACAGGAAGAGGGTTGCCTTACCCTTTTTTGTGCTGGTTTGAATTAACTGTAGTGTATCAGGAATACCTGGAGAAGCTTGTCTGGTTTTTAGCTGCCACAGTTCAGTGTTAATGCGCGACATCAGTGATGCAGATTTACTGGTACTGGCCTGTAAACTCATGCCTTGTTCCAAGCGGGCAGTTATAAATTGTGCTTTAGGTTAGCTGAATGCAGAAAATGGGAAGCAGCAGGATCACATTAGCACTAATGAAGGGAAAATGGCATGCAATATTAAATAACTATTATTAAAAGAGTTCATAAATCCAAAGGAAGTAGAGGTGGAAAAGGCCTGCGAGGTCACCCAACCCATCTATTCTGGAGGACTGCCCTGCTGCCTGCAGTATGTAATAATTGTCTGCTACTCCAGACTAGTTCTGAATGCCCCAGGTTTTACTACTCCTAATGCTAGAGAGGAGGAAAGAAAGGGTTTTTTCTATTTCTTAAACTTTTCCTCATTTTTCTGTTTCTGAAGCCCTTCTTTGGATTTATATGTTGTTTTTTTCTTCTATTCTGTCTTTTTAAAATTTTTTTTTAATTTTGTTTTTCTGCTTCAGTGTCAAAATGTCCTGAAGAATGAGATTACTTTAATAATTCTGGATAGCTGTGTTATCTCTCTTTTGTGTGGATCACAGTCACTACTTTGATTGACAATTCTCTTTTTTCATCTTCCTCAGTTTTCATTTTTTTTTCTCTCCAATGGCAGCTGGATTACCTGGTTAATAACCTCAAACCAGTAACATGTGGAGTGAGAATATTTATTTATACTCTGTCCTCCTTCTCTTTGTGCCCCCTCACCACACATTTGAACATCCTCATTGGACAAATATCCTGTTAGGAGGGAGCAGTATCATTATTTCCATGTAGAGATGGAAGGCAGTGGTGGTTTGCCACAAAGATTGGTAATATGAGCAGTGAAGCCTCAGGGGAGGTATTGTGTCTCTTTAGACACTCTGGAGTGAGCAGTACCAAAAAGTGATGTTTGTCCTGTGTTTGACTGTCATGAACTTGAATGAAAAACAAATACCTGTTCAAAATAAAATGTCTTTCTATATCTGAGAAGAAAATGTGGAATTAATTAGCTAATCAGGCTCTCTAAGTATTCTTGCTAGTATTTCTTTGTTTCATTAACTCTGTAATTGCCTTTTCAGCCCGGTCAAGGAGTTTGGTGATGGGTGAACAGATTGGGCCTCCCTCCAGACCATCTTCTCCAAACCCTCAAGAGCGTGTGCTGAAGTGTGGCTGGCTGAAGAAACAAAGGAGCATTATGAAGAACTGGCAGCAGCGGTGGTTTGTGCTGCGTGGGGATCAGCTCTTCTATTATAAGGATGAAGAAGAAACTAAACCCCAGGTATGACTAGAGAGCTGTAGGAGTTAATGCTTGTGACTTGTGTGATCGCAGCACCGCTTTGATTGACAGCTCATTTCGTTGTTTTCTGTCCTCCGCAAACCATCCACACTTAAGGAGGTTCAAAGGCACAAGGTGTTGCAGGGAGGTTTTTCTACTACCAGACAAGCTGTAGAGCTTGGGAAAAGGTCAGAAGGTGTTTACTTACCCACTAGGGTATGCTGACCTCCAAATCTTGGTATGGTCAGCTATGAGACTGAAGTTTGACAAGAAGAGCTGTGGAGTTGCAGATTACTGAAGCAGGAGTGATTAACCTTGCTTGTTCAGCTGGGACTCGTTATCTCCCAACTAATCCATTGTTAGCCAGGAGGTGAACCGGCTACTTAGAGCTGCCTTGTGTGTGTGGAGTGTGCAGGTTTGGCTACATGCTGAGAATGGGCTGGAATATGAGTTTGTGTGATGGGGAGGGAATGGGTGTTGTGCTGTGGGCTAAAGCTTACAGAGGAGAAGAAGAATTTCTTATTCGTGTTCTTGTAATGCTGTAAAATTCTTTTACAGCATTTGAGCTGAGGTCTTTCCTAGTTGCTGTAGTAGATTATGCATCATAATTCACATAGTCATTGTTTTGACTGTCAGGCCTTTAACCAGAGTCATTGAACAGAGGCAACATAATTGAATGAGCCAGACAATGTCCCTGTGCTGCTGGCTCCTGATGAGTCAGTACAGACATCACAGAGTGACAGTCAGCCTGTGCAGTATCATCACCATCCACACACTCATTATAGACAATTATTAAACTGCTTGGTGCAGCTGCAGCTTGACTGTCACACATAAATTTCATGTAGAGTGAGAATGGAAATTAATATTCCCCTGTGGGCTTGACATAAATATGGTAGATGAATGAGGATGTTGACTGCATCTTATATCTTGCACTCTCCTGATCAGGGATTTGGTCCATAATTATGGAAAGTCTGCTATGTAAAAGCTAGAGAGATTTGAACTTGATGATGTAACTTGATTACCCAGGATGCTGCAGCAACAACTGGATTTTCCACTTTCAAGCCAGGCATCTTATTTTCATATGCAGTGCATGTGGGAGAGCTGGGCACTTCTGAACTGTGTCAATGAACATGATGAGGAAGAAATGACCTCAGGTAGTCACATTGTAAAGGGTTTCTTCAACCCTGACCATTTTTGGGCACAGGGTTTCCATATATTTCTCACTTTGGGAAGCCATTTGGTATAGGATGGTACAGGACTATGTCTTGACTATTCTTATAGGAGTTGCAAATTAGGATTTGCCTCTGACTTCAGCTAGGGCTGCATGCATCCCATGGGTGAGATTTACTTTTGGGACTTATAGATAGCTGTTGCTTGGGATTCTCTGGAATGAAGGGACAATGGCACAGGTGTGCCCATGCATCTTAAGAAGACAACTGAGACCCTTTTTTGTAGGGAGATCTTTTTTATAGGCAATGGAGATATTTTCACCAGTTGTTATTGATATTAACCCCTAATATCCTTCAGCCCTAAAGATACTCATGCTTAATTCAAATATTTTTGGTTTTTTTATTAAGTATGGCCTTTAAGCTTGTATGTAAAAACTAAATCAATAGTTTCACTGATCTTCCACCTACTTGATTATTTATACATACTCTGGAAGAGAGATATATTGTTGTTTACATGATAAAGTCAAATTAGATTTCTGACATAATGTTTCAAAAGAGAAACATGAAACATCTTTTTCTTTATGGATGTTGCATTGCCTCTTTGTATGAAAGCCTGTTCTTTCAGATTCTTAGAGGAAACTGTAGATCCTCTTCCTTTAATAATACTGCTGAAAAGGAGGAGCTGTAATCTAATGGCAGGAGGAGTTATTGTGTTGTCTTAATGGATGGAGTACTGTTGAAGGCGTGTATTTTTGTGGGCCACATGCCAGTTGCAGCTGCACAGCCCACTCCATCGGAGAGCAAGGTTTAGAGGGTAGACTTGCAGCCACTGCTTTTCTGCAGAGTGGTTTTTTTTTTGCCCCCAGGAGGACAGGACTGACCTGCAAAGAGGTTTTAATGCTCCTACTGACTTTGTCAATATGTATGGGTTTTCAAAGTAGCTTTGGGCTCATTTCTATTCCCAGGAAAGGAGAGAGCATGCATTCCTCCCCAATTTCCAGGGGAACAGAAGCCACTGTGCAACTCCAATTTATTAACCCTTCCTTCAGTATTGACTTGACATGATAGAAGACTTAAATGCATCTGCAGTGGGCTTGAGTTTTCTTGAATGTGTTCTGGCCTCTAAAGATGATGATTTATACAACACTTTTTGATACCATTTTGAATAATTTTAGATGCATCTGAGTTGTTGTCAAGTTGCCTTTCCTATGTTTTCCTCTTATCTCTGGAATATCTTCAGTTTATCTTCTAATTTTTGTAAACTTCAGAGTCAAATTGCAGGACAAGAGGATTGGGAGATAAGGGTGCTGAAGGCTTGCATTGACTCACTTTACCTCAATTTTAAATCTTAAAACCATTCTTGAGAAACCACTCAGCATGGTCTTTGCTAAGTGCCCCGCTACATGGTGTTCTTCCACAACCTTACCCTCACACTAGGTAGGGGACAGGACCTGAGCCTTGACAGTGTTGAACAAAGTATTTGTAGGAGGATGTATTCCTGAGGAGCAAAGCTGTGGAAGTTATACTGAATAGTGGCAATGAAAAGTAACACATCTGGCTTCACTGTTTTGTAGAGAAGATTGCAAAGGTCTTATGATGAGTTGTCTTCTGTTAGTTGAAATTCTGGATTGTCTGTCTCATAAGACACTAATTGTATTGCTCCATTAGATGTGGATCTGGAAGATGACAAATAGCATAACTAGAATTTGTTTTGATTAGCAATGATGATCCAGTGTGTCTTGGATTTGGTTGTTGTCAGATGAGTAAACATGCATAGCTGCATTCCCATCAACCATCAATATATGAGAAAAACCTGACTGAAACAATGTTCTTCATTTTCTGTTGACCAAGAAAAGATGCTTTGGATCCTGTCTGTGTTCCAGTTCAGTGCAGGAGAGGGAGCTGCTGATTACCCTCTTCATGACTTAACTCTTGAGAGTCTCAGTTCTTACTGTATTTTGTCTGTCTGATTGTGCACATATCCTGAAGAATGTTGGCTGGAAACCCTTTAAAATATCAGAGATTAAGTGCTTGTTTCACTCATGTTACTGGACAAGAGCTTCCTGTGATGTCTTTTTCAGCTTTTCCATAGATTAAGGGGATTTTGTTCACTTTGAAGATACCATGTCACCAGCTATGCAGAATTCCCAAACTGGAATACATTATGTTAATTATGCTTGGGCCCAAAGTGGAAATGAAGCTGAATACTGGCAGCATTTGAACTTGAGGCTTTATTTACTTGGAAGAAAAGGAGCTCAGATTTTTTTTCTAGGGAAGCTATAATCTTTTGGATTGAAAGATAGTCCATTGTGTTGCAAAACTGAATTAGCTGTTCTCTTCCAGTATCTCTCTGGGAAATTCTGTGTACTGAGGATCTCTGGAGAGTTGGCCATTTTTTTTCAAATGCATGCTGCAACCAGAAATTCAAGGGTGTAGGCAGAGTAGATGTAATATGAGATGAAACTTTTGCAGGGATAATTAGTTATGGAAACCAAGGCGAATCACTCCTGCGTGCTCAGAGTAGTGTTATTCCAGAGGAAATAGCCTTTAGCCAGCAGTGTCCAGAGTGAGAGGAAGGACAGTAAAGCAGGTGTGTGCCAGCTAATATTTTCTTGCTCAGAACTGTGGAAAGGTGTTGGAATCAGTAGATGGGCAGGACTTGAATTTACTATACTTTTTATCATCTTTTCCTTAACCTTCTAGTGGCCTTTCCCTTTTCACTAATGTTTGTGTCCATTACAGGGTTTGATACTACTGCAAGGCAGTCAGGTGAACGAGCTGCCTCCTAATCCTGATGAACCAGGGAAACACCTCTTTGAAATTACCCCAGGTATGCCAGTACTTTTTTCATGCTTTCACTATAACATCACCTTATTCCCTTCAGCTGTCACTAATGATAATTGAGCTGTACCGATCACTCCTGAATGTTCTGATACACTGGCAAGATTATCTGGTGAGACTTGACTACATGGTGTTTTTTGTTCTGGATATAAGTGCTGCTGTGGTACCTCATTTTCGTTTTATAGTAGTTGAGATGCACCAAGGTCCTTGACTTTCCATTTGGAGAGGTTCTTTGTTAGGAGCATTGTGTGGTCTCTCAAATGGTTGCATTCTTCTGGTTTTTACAGGAGAAACAAGTGCAGAACACAGCACAGAATTTATAGAAAAGGGACATGGAGTATCTGGATGCAATTTCTTTCATGTACACTAGCTATTTTGGGAAGCAGGTGGGAGGGCAGACAAAAAGCTTCAAAACATTTCCCTTTTGGAAAATAGATGACCTAGCATGGAAGAGAGGTTGGAATGTTTTTTTTACAGATAGAAAATCTAATGATCTCATACTGTGGTATTAATGTAAAACTTCTGCAGTAATTTTGGCTCTCATAATGCTTGCTGTGAACAGAGTTGGTATCTCCAGGACAGATTTAGAATTAAGTTCCCTGTTGCAGTGTTGGAGCAATTGAATTCAGTTGATTTAGTTCTGTTTGTGTTTGGAAGAGGACCCTCTCTGTCCATGGGTTTGAAGGCAGTGCATTTTGGAGGAAGTTTCATGTGGCAGGATATACAGAGCAAAAAAACCTGTTGCACTGCTACAGTGTTAGAGCTGTGAAGGGGCTGAGCCAGTCCATCCATCTCCCAGTACCTGAAGACTGGGTTCCTAGCAATGAAGAGGCACACAAATGTGACTGTGCTAAAAATTCTGTGAGTGCAGTGACTCGGTCATGCTTCCTTTCACTGCCAGCCTGTCCTGCATGGAGTACCTGTCCAAGCTGCTTAGCACTGTCTCACCCCACAGCATTGGTGCTGTCAAGAGGGTAGATGAAAGTACAGTAATTTCACGACCATAAGGCACACTGGGTTATACGGCGCATTTCTGGGTTGTCAGCAGTTTTCCCAACTTTGTCCGTATATAAGGTGCACTGGACTATAAGACACACTTTTTTTTTCAGCAAGGATCCATGCGCAACAAAGTAACGAATTAGTAATGGAATAGTGTGGTCGCAGGGTTTACTGGCAGGTGCTCAATTTGCAAACATTTTTCACGGATCGGCCTTGCCTTTAAATGCAGCCCCAGGCATCCTCCCTGTGCTGTGGGCTCTGGCATTCCTGCCCGCCCCCGGCACCACCTGGCACGGCTTGCAGCTTGGCTGGCAGCTCGCACTTCTGGGTTGGCAAATTTCTGAACTTTGTCCATATATAAGGCACACCAGATTATAAGGCTTACTCCCAGGTTTCGATCAAAATTTTAGGCTTTAAGGTGCACCTTATAGTCATGAAATTACTGTAATTGCTTTAGGCTGCTTCTTGTTTTCTACTGGAATTTTTTAAAAAATGAACACTTTGCCCCTGTATTTGATTTGATGATTCCACATTTGCTGTGGAGTCAGGTGTTCTTACTCTTTGGAGTCTTTTTCTAACTACCCTGTTAGGCTGGCTTAAAATGCCATTTTTGCATACCCCTCTTGAGACCGTGTCAGGCAGCGCAAGAATAGTGCTGTAAGGTTTTCAGCTACACCATCAGGGAGTGTTTTGTAATACCTTAGCCACAGAATTCTGTTTGACATGCAGGAAGCTACTTGGGGAGAAGAGATTTATTTTTTCCTCTTACTTACCACTGTGCACTATCTTTTAATGCCTTTTTTGATGCTGCACCATGGCCTCATAGGCAGGGCCCCACAAACAGCAGGGCATTGGCCCATGGTGTTGCCTGTATGGAGGATGTCCAGGGAAGTGGCATTCATTTTTGGTCTGAATGTGACATATCTGCGCCATTTTGCAAAGATTTGTGGACCTGCAATGTGCATGCACTTGGGTTGTTGTGATTGTGAATGATCCCATGTGCTCTGGCAGTAATCTGAAATAATTAACTGAGCCACAAACTGGCTTGATTGAGTTTCCTGCTCGAGTTTCTTCTGATTCCAGATGGCAAAATTGCAATTCTGTGCTACTGGTCCAACCTATCAGGTTATATTGATGTACCTGCAAAAGAATTGTCCTAAACTGCAGGTAGCTCTCGCTTCAGGTGTATCGGTAAAACAGGGCCATGTGGCTAGTTGAAAGTGGCTATTTAGAAGAGTGGAAAAAAGTGTCACTTTTTAACCTGGATATCTATGTTCAGTCTGAGGTTTTGACATAGCACTTTTCTGTTTTCCCAGTCTTAGTGTACCACTTGTCTGCAAAATGAAGATGTTTTCCCTAACTTATGCAGATAAATCCCATTGGTAGCAAACTTAGTTGCTACATGGATAGTAAGTATTGAAAAACGCTATAAATAGCTAGTCAATACAGAATGTGATTGACACAGATGTCACTGGAGAATGTGGCCTGAAGAGTTCCCCATTTTGTTCACAGTACATTTATTCTGTGCTGGTTTTGGCATAAATGCCTCTTCTTTTTTTGCATGTGTTCTGAAAGGACCGTGTTCTGTGTGGTTGCCAGCCTGCAGAACACCCACACAGTGAACAGCTCTGAAATAGATGCCAGATAGGAAAGGGAGCACAAATGATCTTGCAGAACCCAGATCTTTATTCCCCATCACTGCCCATCTTTCCCTGTGTTGGATGTATGGCTATGATCACATTTCTGCCTAATTGTGTTTTATTCATCCCACTATAAAGAGTTTCTGTAGATTTTTTTTTTAAGTTGTCTTGGCTAAGTTGAGGATTTTGTGAATACAGGTACATTCAATAGCTGTAAGTATAGATTGGGGTTTTACTATCCTAGTAATCATCAGAGCTTTAACTAACAAAAGTAAGAATGGAATGTAACATTCCTCAAGTGTACCTATAGCTGATACCAGCTTATCTGTCAAAGAGGCTGAGATCTGAGAAATGTCCAAAGAGTTCCAGTCTCTGGTACCAGTTGTCTCCAAACCCCTATTTTGTGGTTAATAGCTAAGGTGTTCAGTGTCCTTGTTGTGGAACTGCTGCTGAGATCTTGCCACCTTTCCTCTGCTGCAGGCTGTGTCAAGTTTGGCAGTGGAAGCTGTTCCCTCAGAGTGCAGGGACTAGAGTAACAGCATGTCCTGTGCTGTAACAGAGCATGTATTGATTTTCTGCTGAGTAACAAGAACTAATGACGGGCATTGTGTATTATTCATGTTTCATCAAGTTCATTTCTAAGCTGTACAGGGCAGCTGGGAGAAGGGTAACTAGGGACATGAGAGACTTCAGAACAGTTCTACAGTCAAAGCAGTGTTAGATCTGGTGACAGGACTTCCTGAAATATATTCTCCATATTCCTTTTGGGGAAACTGTGTAAATTTCTGGACCCTTTTGAATGCATTCATCATAGCTAGAAGTTCAGAGTGGAATGGTGGGGTAAGCCGTGGGTGCAAATTGCTGTCATACTCCAGTGCCCATTAGCAGGTGGTGAGGGGTGCTCTTGTAAAGTTATGAGGGTAGTATGAGGTCAGGTGCAAATGTACCGTTTGGAGAAATAATTCCACAGCAGCTGCTATTTATGGAAGGAAATGATCTATGTTGCTTGGGACAGGAGTCCAAATCTGGCAACAAAAGCAGCATCTGCTGTTGCTAGGGGCAACAGAACAGCTTAGTGTTGACCTGGGGTTACAGCTCAGTTTGGAGTGGTGTAATGCAGCTTGTGAGAAGCCACAGGGATTAAGCTCTGAGAAAGTCTTAAGGGATGTTGATTACTTAAGTGCTCCTGAAGTCTCACCTTTTAGGAAACTGATGTTTTAATGACTTGTGGCAAGTGGACTACCTAGTTTCATTCCCCAGTTTTTGCAGCACTATGAGATGCTCAATTTCTTCTGCAGACAGAGAATTTCCTGATACAGTAAGACTTCTAGAATCAAGGAGGGGAGTGGTAAAAAAGTTCAGAAGTTAGGAGGTACTCATGGTACACATCTTGATGTCTCCTCATCACTGATGATAGTTCCTGTTAGTTCCTGTTTCTTGCCCCAGTGAACAGTGTCTTTCTACCAAGGTGAACAGTGTCAGCTCTTAGCTGAAACTTTCTGTGAGAATGAGTGCAGTTTTGTAAGGAGTTTAATTTTTTCATTGGAAAGAGCTGCTGAATGGATTGATCTTGTTTCCATCTATTTAATATCTTTAATTGCACTCTTATGACTGAAAAAAAATTCTCAAACCAGTTGGACTTCAGGTTAGCTCTACTGAGGTGATGAAAACTGCACCTTCAGGTTGTTTTTTGTGCTCCAGTTGAGTTAGCACCAGCCCTCTCTTTAGTGAAGCAGTTCAGTCCTCTTCATAATTGTTACCTTGGTCTTTTTAGCAGGCTTAGCCAGAGCAAGGATCACTGCCCATACTTGATTTACATGTCAAAGGTTATTGTCAAAACTTTAGAAGTCAGTTCTCTATGGTGTGCTTTTTGAGTTAATTATAAAGACTTAATTCAATATAGACAACTTGCCCTTACAAAAGAGATTTGCATTGAATACTGAAAGATGGATTCAAAGATGGACTAGTGTCTGCATTATGTCAAAAGTTAGGCTGGGGCAAAATAAAATCCCCTCATGCAGAAACTTTGTGCAGGGCTTAAATAGAAGCTACTTCACTCCCTTAGTTGCGCTATACAACAAGAAGGAAAATCAAGACAGGCAGAATAATAAGGTAAGAGTCCTAATTCTCACAGGAACAGTAATTGCTGTCTACTTGCTCTGTAGGAGTCCATTTGTGTTGTTGACAGTGTCTGACAGAGAAGTTGGAGTGGCAGCTTGTTTGTCTTGTACCAGCAGGTGGAATGATGCCCACAGAGCAGTCTGATCTGTGGTACACTCCTGCACCCCAGGTGATTGACACCAATTAAGCTATTTTTGTGGCCTTTTTATCTCAGTTCCTGTTGAGATGGTGTGTTATTAAAGTACCTGGAGGAGGTATTATAAATTCATACATTGAAAATCATTCCATGTTCTCTATTATTCAATGCAAATTGCAATTCTAATTAACAGCAGGATCCTGAGTTTGCCATTGGTAATTAAGTTTTCTCCTGAAGTCTACAGCTGAAAACTGACTGTGCATATCTGAATATGTGATGATGTTGATATTTGAGAGGTATATTTAGATTTGGATTTGCATCCACCATACTGACTAGGGAAATGGCAGCAAAAGAAAGTAATTTTGGGTCCTACTAGAAAGTTTAAGAAGTGTAGTTTCAGCAGTGCATTCTGGAAATGCTTAGCAAGAGAGAGCTGTGGATGTTACCACGTCCATGGCTTCACATTGACATGGAAAAGAAGATTGGTGGTCTTGGTTTTGCAGTGGAGGGCCCTGTCAGATCTGTGTTTATTACTTCTAGATGTCTGGAGCGTAGCTGAGAGCATGCAGTTGTATGTCACTAAAAACATAATTGTGTCTTGGAACATGAGATAGACCTTTCCATTTATTGAGGGGTGAGAAACATAAAATGTCTCTTCTAAATTGTCTTTCCAAAGGAGTGCCCAGAATGATAAAATTGCATGCTTTCTTTGCAGCCAGAGTCTGGGAACTGTTTTGTATTATTATCTTTTATCTTGGGTTGAGATGTTTACGGTAATAATGTTTTAACACTCAGATGATGACCGGTAAGCCTGCTTGTCTTTTCCCACCTGCAGTATCGTTTTATGCCCAAGTGCAGTTTGAGTTTCCCTGACTGTGAATCCTGAAGTCCTGTGCTGGGAAGTGTAGGTGCACTGCTCTCAGCTCTGCTTGCTTCATCTCTGCTGAGCACTAGATGGTGCTGGCTCTTTCCAGCTGCTGCTTGACTCCTGCTCTCATGGCACGCGTCTTGGACCCTTGGAGAGTGAGTTCATCCTCTCAGAGGAAACTAGCTACTCTGTTTTGTTCATTCATGTCTCCTCAAAGCAAACCAGCAAGCAAGAGTTCCCTAACAAGGTCTTTGTCCAGCCTGTGAAGCCAACACTGTGCTCTGTAGGCAGGATACAGTGTAAATACATTTCTGCACATTTCCTCAGTTGGTTAGAGTGTGGTGCTAATGATGCCGAGGTTGTAGGCTTGGTGCCCCTATGGGTCATTCACTTAAAATCTGAGCTTGATGATCCTTGTAGGACCCTTCCAGCTGTGATTCTGTAATATTCTATATTGAACACACTCCATGTATTCACAATATACAGCTGCTGTCTCAGATGCCAAAATCAACAGTCTTTGAAAACTTTCAAATTAAAATTGTTTACCTATTTGATTCTTCTTTTAATCTTAAAACTCTTATATGAAAGTAGAGCGTGCTCTGTATAGACACAAGCAGTAATGACTGTGTGAGGAAGTCACTTGGATGTAGGTCTCCACTGTTCCAGTCTAACATACTGACTCAGTGCTTCTGGGCTATTTACTGCATCTGTCTGACTTTTCCTCTCCTCCCTTTCTGAGCCTGCTAAACTCATTTTTCAAAATATGTATCTTCAAAATTTTACAATTGTAATGAATTGGCATTTTCCAAAAGGAAAACTGCCATCCTAGGGATTACTTCTTTCATAATACTACTGAGATTCCTTTATTGAAAAAAAAAAAAAATAGTTTTTGTGGCCTGTCTAGACCTTGATAACTTCCTTTATGTGTTCTTCCTTCTGTGTCAACAGAAGTGTCAATCAGCTGCCAGTATTTCTAGGCTTGTTTTGCAAATGGGCCCAAGTTGATGAACTGTTAGTTGGTAAGTTAAGAGAGGCTCTCATTTCCCTCGTGCAGGTAAATGCTGGCAGCTCCCATCTTCTGCAAGCAAGGCTTCTCTGCTTACTGATTTTCTGAATGCTTGACTGTATCATGTCACTGAATTCTCATGAAGAGAGAATGTGGGAAAAAAGGCCTGACCTCTGCTCCCAATGAATGTAGTCTCACTGATTTCAGCAGTGCTCAGTCCAGGCTGCATCCCTACAGCTTGACCAATCCCTTCTGCCTACTTAAGGTGATGACTCACTGCAGCTGAAGGACTTCCACTGCATCCCGAGTTTTGTGCAGAAAGGTTATTAGGCTCCTCTGTTCCCCTGAGGGCTATGAGGCTCTCTGATAGTTAAGAATGTTTTGGCTCACCTTACCTTATCAGTTTAAAACATCTTGAAGGGCATCAGGAGGCATCTGCAGCCTGTAAATTGCTTTTTGCTTTGTTTTCTTTTTTCCCCAAGCATATGCAATGCCCAAGGCTTATGTTTGCATTTGGCAGGTAATCATCCTGTTTCATGCAATAAACAAGATCCTGCCTTTGTTTATTAGAAGTGTTTGATCTACTTCAAGTTGTAGTCTCTCCATCCCTCGTGCTCTGGGGCCATGGGCAGTTGAAAATGGGACTGGAAATGGCTGCAATAGCATACATGTGTTCTGCTCTCCTGGGATTTGCGTTCCAGGAGAAGTTCTGCATTTGATCCCTGATCGGTAGCACCTAGCTGTCTTTAATGCATGTGCTGGCTTTCGACAAGAATGATGGTTTTTAAAACTTCAATTGCAATCACATAAGGCCTGCTGTGAAAGGAGCATAAGACTTTAGAAGTTTCATGAATAGGGCTTTCTGCTAGTGCAGATCATTAAAATGTAACCTCTGACTGGTTCTAAGCAGTCTTCCTTAACCCACTGTATTCCTGAAAGACAAATATAGCATTTTCTGTAGGTTGCCCTTTGGGTGTAGAAATATGGCTTTGTAGTGTGATGGCAAGTTGTAGTGGAAATGCACAAGGCATCCTTTGGCCCCCTCAGGTTGATTATTTCTTTCGGTGCAAATTAGATAAGATTTTGAATACTTCCTACTGAGACCTTCCAAAGTGAGTTCTGCTATTGAATAGTCTGCCTTGAGGACAATATATTAAGTTCTAAGGCATGTGTGGTTAGTAGAGGACTTTTTTTTTTTAAGTATTTTGATTCAAATCCAGCTTTGTTCCATAGAGATATGCTTATAAAACTATCAGCATGATCAGTTCTGCAGTACCATCTCTGTATTTATTGCTAGTTTGTCAGAAATCAAGACTTCAGTGATGTTTTACAGGTTCTATGCTCTGTTGCTGCTGTTACGGTTTTTGTTCAGCCCCAGAAGCAGCTTGCTCCCATTTACAATAACAAGGGATGAATTCTCCACAAGATTCATGCAATGCCTGGGATCCCTGAGGCTAATAAAGTACTCTATTAGGTTAGCATGATGAAGTAAAATAAGATACATGATGTATGGCAATGTCAGAGCACACACTAAATTCTAGCAAAGTGAAATAATGACAGGAGGAAAAGGCCTCAAGCTGTGCCAGGGGAGGTTCAGAGCAGAAACTGGGAAGAATTTATTCACTGAAAATGTTGACAAGCCTTGGAACAGGCTGCTCAGGGAGGTGGTGAGGCCACTGTCCCTGGAAGTGTTCAAGACTGGATCTGGTACCCAATGCTATGGTTTAGTTGACATTGTGATGTCCAAAGTTTGGACTTGATATTGGAGACCTTTTCCAACCCTAATAATTGTGTGGTTCTGTGCTATGACACTGACAATCCTGTAAGGCAGCACCACCCGTGATTTTGAGGTACCTGCTGGCACTGTACCCTACCTGCTCACTAGAGTACACTGGTTTGGAAATACCACGTGGAAGTCATTCTGGGAAGCAAAAGTATGGAAACTAAAATACAGGTCCTTTTTAAGACCCACAAAAAGTGTGTGGGGGAAAGGGAAGTGCAGCAGATAATGTGCTGGTCCAGGATCCAGTAGGGAATATACAGTAATTTCACGAATATAAGC
>VRYO01001366.1:8849321-8905720 GCA_009812075.1 Sialia sialis
GAGTACACTAGGACCAGTTTGAAGTGGCAGCTGGCTCACTGTCAAACACCTGTGAGAGAGAGGGTTCACAGGCACAGTGCCTTTGTATTTGGCTGAAATGCTTTCAGGATAATTAGTGTGCTATCAGTGAGAGCCCATTTGCTCTGGGCTTTTTGAACTTCATAGGGAGGAGGAGATACGACAAGGATGTTGTTACACCTGTGGTGTAAGCCTTATACCCAGCCTAAGAACATGCAGAGGGCTTTTTTTGTTATTTGGTTTGATTTGGGTTGGGTTTTGGTTTTGTTTTGTTTTTTGTGGTTTGGTTTTTTTGGAGAAGAGCGTTTGTTTTTTACTGGGAATGGATTTAACTCCCTGTGCTAGTTATCCAGGTACAGTTTCACTGTGGGGAATGTATGAATGCTGAGTACACTTATGGCACCGTGGCTAATCTGTGTTGAATCTACTAGCATTACAACAGCTTTATTCCCTAAAGGCCATGATAAGCTTCACAGTGTCTCTACAGCACTCCTCACAGGGGCTCTGCTCTCTAAGGGCACTGAGGCAGCTGGGATCAGGACTGTGGTCTGTACAGTGTAGTACCTTCTGATGAGCTCAATGTTCCTAACTTTTTTCAAGCGCTTTAATTGAAATTAATGTGACTTCTTTCATTAGGAAGCCAAAGTTCAGGTTGTTGGTCATTATAGAGCTTTATCTTTTGACAGACTTTTAAAATGTTTACTTTACTGAAGTTTGTGTCTTCTGTGTCTATTCTACCAGGTGCGCTGGCCTGTAAAGACATTCTTTCCAAGTCTGCCTTTGAATCTTAGCCAGAGTCCATTGCTCATATAAGTGAAGTCCACTTAAGATGTTGATACCAACGTTTCCATGAGTTATCAAAGATGTTATGGATCATCCTGGACTCCTAAAGCACTCCTAAAGATAACAAAGAAAAGAGCTGTGAAATCAAAAGTGTACAGCGTTAAAAGGCAGTGTATGTAAGACAATAGGGAAAGACTGTTGCAACCTACCATGTATTATTTGCATTGAAGGATAATTGTGCAAACTGTGGTGCTTCCCTGAATTTTGGGTTGTGTATTTTACTGTGAAGATCTATAAGCACTCTGGCAACTGCTGACTTGAGAGATGAAGAGCCTTGTCTACATTAGTAATTCTGTTCCAATATTACTGTGTCAAAAGAAAGTCTGTACTGGCATAATAGTGTGATGAGGAGAAAGCTTACTTTTATTAACACAAAGAGAAATGTCTGCAAAGATCACTATTGTGTGAGGATCCTTCTGCTCCACAGAGACTATAAAGGCTGTGCTTTTATAGCATGTGGTTTGTGTATGAATCAGACTCAGAATGGCGCCTTCTGGAAGATTTAAGCGGAAAGTATTTTCCAGATTAAATAAAGTCTTGTCCACTTTGAGTGACCAGGCTTCTGTTGAAGACCAGCTGTCTGTTTCTGTCCTTTATAGGTCTTGGGCACAGATCTTAAGTGTCATGTGTTGCTAATACTCTACAACAGGAAAGTAGACATCCTACCTTTGGTTAGCTCTGTGACCCAAACACATCTCAGTGGAAGTTAGTACAAATAGAAATATTGTGCTTATGATCATGCTTGGTAAGAGAAATATCATCACTTCAGTCCTGGTTCTGAAACTGGTGAAAGTCTGTGGAAGGTGTCATAATTATGGCTGTAGGCCTGCAGGGTGACTGTCTTACTGAAGGGGATACATAAGGATTGAGGAGGACCAATGAGAAGAAATGCAGTGTTCTCCCTTAGTAGTGTTTTGAGGTTACAGCTGTTTCCTCCTGGAAAGCAGAGTTTTGCCTTCAGTTTTAATGCCAACATCAGCACAGGGTTCTGCTATGGTCTCGGTAACTTCAATAAAAATGCTGAGTTACACATGGAGAGTTATTTCTAAATCACCTTCAGCAAGACATCCTTGGCTATAGGACCCCAAATATTTTTTATCAAGCTCAGACATTTATGCCATTAGCTTTAAGTTCTGCAGTCAGTGAAGAGTTGTCTCTGAGCCAAAGCAGATCCTCTCCTCTCTTCTAGGAGCAAGGATTCTTTGAAGTTAGTAAGTGCAAAAGCTTGCGTACATTAATAGTAGGCTGCCTGCTCTCTGTGTACACTGGGGTCTGTTAGGAAAAGGTTCCTTTTGCAGCAGTTTCAAGTGCTAAGGGCTGCAAGATGCCTTCAGGTACTTGCAGTAAAACTGCTTCTTATAATCTGTGTGCTTAGCTGATCTTCCCCTTTGTGCTGGAAGCTGGTGTGAGCTGTTCAAGAGCAGCTGTGGATCCATGGCAGTGCCAGGCAGGAATTGCTGATGTCATTCAGTGTGCTGTGTCAGCTCTGGTGCTGAGAGCTGTGCTGGCACTCCAGCCAACACTGCCCTTCTACCGACAAAAATGGAGCACTCACAGCCTCAGCTTTGCCACAGCCAGTTGCAAAAGGGGGCTTTGTCCATGTGTAAGGCTTTTCCTTATATCCCCTACTCAGGGATTTTTTGTGTTCCCTCAGTACTTCAATGCCAGAGGTCCAAGAGCTTGCTAACACCCTCAAAGCAAAAACCTGGGGATGTGCTCTCTAGCACAGTGTGGCTAAAGCTCTGTTGGAATTTCCAACCAAGCTTTCATTTATTGATGCTTGCACCCAAAATTCTTTTTTTTTTTTTTTTTAATTCAAAGAAATTCCTTTTTGCACTTCACAAGTGCTTTAGGCTGCTCTCATTATTTGAAGGAAAAAACAAAGAAGGTGGACACCTGTGAATCTCCTAAAATATGGCCATTAATATGAAAAAATGTCCAAATGCCCATGAAAATTATCATCATAGGAGTATCAGATGGTATGATTGAGTTTCTATTGGAATTTGTGATTGGAGAGAGAAGAGAAAGCAATGGATGTAATCAAATCAGAACTTTTTATGAACTCAGTATCTTTTGACTCTTTCTGGACTAGTAATTCTTTAATAGGACAAGGCCGGATGTTTCAAAATATTATTTCTGACAGAACAGATGACCTGTGATGCTTTCTTTTTTTCTTAAGCCTGTGAGCCTTAATTCTTAACAGAGCTGTGCTCCATTGTAAACTCAGCCTAACCTGGTTAACAAGAATGCATTTTAGATCACTTGGGGCAAGGCAACCAGTGAATACAAAATGTGCGTACTTTCATGCTGTCTCTCATACAGTCTGGTGATATATCTACACTGAACTCCTCTTTTCTGTGCTTATGTCTTCTGTGAAGTATAGATGAACTATAAACGAGTCCTTTAAAAGATGAAGGTCTAATTCTTCTCTCAGCAGGTTATTTGTCAGAGTCTTAGGAGCCCAGAGAGCTGGAGTTTTCAAAAACATTTCCTTTGCAGTTTATATTAGACATACAAGTGTGTATTTGGAGGGCAGGGGATGATGAACACTGGGGTTTGAAAGGGTGAGGATGGTTTAAATTGTTCTGCTCTCCCAGGAAAAAAGCCTCAGGGGAGATAGCATGTCACTTTATTAATAAATAGTAGGCTAGAAAATTCACTTTGTAGTTTCAGGCTCTTATAAGAAATGTAGTAGGTCTTTAAGGCTGTTAGAGTACTTAGATATATATGAACTAAGACTGGTTGTAATGTGCTCTTGTATCTCTGTTATTACATTGCCAGAATGGTCTTTTCTTTCTTCTGAGGCCAATGGCTGTTGGGAAATCTGAGGAGAGTCAGTGTTCCCACTGTGGCCTGGCAAGCCACTGCTACTGGCTTCACCATGTATTTTGGAAATTCTGGGAATAATGTATGCTGAATCTGACTTAGAAAGCGAACTTTTCATTTTACAAAGGCTTTAACTTTTGAAGAGGATGTCTATAATTTGCCCTGACTTACAGATTGATGTGGAGAAAATCACAGTATAAATAATTTTACAGATCACACAAAACAAGCTTTTATTGGCCGAGCTTGAAAATACTATCATATTCTTCAGAATTTTGAGCATGGATTTTAGTGTAAATGATAAGCTCTTCACGAGTGCAGGTTTCCTACTGGCTGGCTTAGAGTCATTCTCTATGAAGCCCGGTTAACCTGTTTAATAGTAATGATGCAAGTTGGTTAAAATTTGTGTTCTTCAAGACAAGTTTGTGCCTTTTGGGAGGAGGGAATGGTGAGGAAAATCCCCAAAGCTATGTAATCCTAGCATTATGTCTAGAAGAGCTTCCAAAATGAATGCCTGCCCAGTTCTAGAGATCTTACTCTGACAAAAAACATTTGTATCCTAGTAAAGGAATGATTTAATAAATACCACTAGCACTCTGACATATCCAGAATGAATCAATGAACTAGAATAACATATTCCTCTGCCATCCTGCAATTTTTTAAAATTTACTTGGTTAGAGTGTTGTTTTCCCCCAGAATATAAGTGGTTGGCTTAACTAAAACTGAAGTCTTTACCTCTGGCTTCCAGATAGCATTGTCCAGAAATATAAAAGTTCATTATTCACACAAGTGTTCAGCAGCGGACTTTCCTTTTCAGGCATTTCACTACTGCATTTCTTAAGAAAAGAGAGGAAATGCAAACTCTAAATCAAGAATTTCAGATGCTTTGGATGGCTTTCTGAAAGCTGTCAGCATTGGCTTATTTTATTTCTAACCTTCACTGTAATTTTGCCGTCTAGAGCAAAAGTGAGGGAAGGACTAAGTGTTCTTTAGCTCCATTTTGTACAGCAATGCTTTTGGGTAATATCTCACTATGTCCACATGGTAAGGATATCAGAGGCTCTGCCTTCATCTTGCATGAATGCACCTGAAGATTGTTATTTAAATACATGGTGATGGTTATTGCAGCAAATTACTCTCAGCGATTTTCATCTGGGACCATTTAATTCCTTTAGGTGATGCCACATAATCAAAAGGTAAGTTGAACTTTTTGTCAGTTTTCCAATTATTTTTTTCAAAATAAGGAGAGTTTAAATTGGTAATGTTTCAGTAATAGAAAAGAGGAAAAAAAAATCTTGAAATCTTGTTGAAGGGGTTAGACATACATGGTTTGTCTGCACCAACCACGTATGTCTAACCCCTCATCAGCCTCCATCTGTCCATGTGAAGTGATGTAAGTAATAGTTCTAAAACTTGTTAAATACTCAAATTTCAGTAACTTCTAGGTGGTCTGGGGGGTTCTCTGATACACAGCGTCTAGTACCTTTCCCCATGGAGCTGACTTGGCTGCCAGGCTGTAACAGCTGGAGAGGAGGGTGCTTTCTCCATCCCTTTTATCTATCACTGCTCTGACCGTGCCATTAGTAAACACTCTGGATTTCCCAGACCTTGGAAAACCTCCCCCTGCTGGGGGCTGCCTGGGTTTGCTTTTAAATGAGATGGAGGAGCGTTGCCAGGAGATTGTCCAGCCCCTGAAGCAGGTGGTTTACGAGCCTCTTCCCTGAGATCAGATCACCCTCTAGCAAGAAGAAAGGAAGTATCTGCTGCTTTACAAGGGCAAGGGAGCACTTGGCACAAGAGATGGGTTTCCAAGCAGCTGTCAGCTATTGGCACTGTCTGATGAGTTTAGAGGCTCAACAAAACAACTGAAATGAATTCTCACACATCGATCCAAGAGGAACAAGTTGGTACCAGCAAAGCCAGAATACTGGATTGCCTTCTGTGTTCTTGCAGGAATATCTTCAGTTTCCTCTAGGATATTTGGTGATGATGGGAAAGCTTTCCTGCCCTGTTCATCTTCTATCCTGTGTGGGATTTGGTTTTGTTTTGGTTTTTTTGTGCTAACTAATGAATGCTCATACTCTGGGATTGCTCAAGTGTGCAGTTAACAGCTGAATACTCTGCAGAAGGACCTCTCTGCAGAACATTATTGTGGTCTTCTTTTTTCTTTTTTTTTTTTCTTTTTTTTTTTTTCTTTAATGATGGGAGAGCTGGTAGACATCTATCCTTTAGGTTATTCATTTTCTCTCCTTGAAGAATTTTAGTTCAAGCTGAAGAGGCTGAGATGGAGCTGCAGATTGTCATCAGGTCTTGGATTCAGGCTGTTTCTGTTTTTTTAACTGTATGGAAGGATGCAGGTCCTTGTTATTGCCTTCCACGCCCCTAAACCTCTGTTTGTCTGGCTTTCTCCCCTCCCACCCAAACTGTAATTTTTGTGCATTGCACACTGCTATCAAAGACTATTCTTCTCCATTGTCCAGCTTGGAAAAGATTTTTGTCATTCAGTTGCTTTCTTGTGACAACCAACTCTGGATCTAAGCTTTGCAAAGGCGGCCAGTTTGGCTGCGAGTTGGTGTATAAAACAAACTGCAACTCTGCTGCAGTGCTTAGGGCATTTCTGCGCCTGGGCACTGGGGCTTCATAAGCAGTGTCCCTGCTGCCTTAAGTGAGGTGCTACAGGGTCTAGAGAACAAGCACAGAGTGATCAGAGATCCAGCAAACATCTGTTCTAGGGTTGTTGTTTTTTCCTTACCCCAAAACAAAACGCTTATCTTGTCACTGTGGCCAGTGACTCAGTTAGGTTAATGCAATTAAAAGTGTGTAAACAAACCTTCTGGATATTGCTAGAGCCGTGCTGACCTTTGCAAGAATGCAAGGTCCCTGTAGCACTCAGTATCTCTGTGGAGACTCAGATATATGGTGAAGTGTTTACTCTTGTGGGGGTACCATATGACCCTGTCCTGTCCTGAGAGAGTTTTTCTGGTATCTTTTCTATGCACACTGAAGATTTACGTCGGGTGCCTGTTGCCCTCTGAGAGCACCTCGCATAGAGCAGGCTCCGGTGGCTCTCAGCGCTTCAAAGGGGCGACTATAATTAATAAGCCGGTGCTGCTGAAGGGGCAGGGAGCCGTGGAGCGCTGAGCCGTGCCCGGGGGCCGGCTGGGAGCAGGGGCGGTGACGGCGGGGCTGCGGGGCACGGAGGAGCCGAGCCCGCCGAGCAGCTCCGGGGATGCCGCGGGCGGCCGGGAGGAACGCGGCCACCTGCCATGGGGCTGTGCTCCTGCAAGGGCTGCCCTGAGCAGCGCACAGGTAACCCCTTCAGAACGCTGCATGTGCCGGGAGCGCCGCGCTTCCCCGGCCGTGCCGTGCCGGGCCGTGCCGGGCCGGGGCAGCCGCGCTCTCCCGGCACCGCGGTTCGGGAGCGCCGCTGCCTTCCCGGGACACGGGAGGTGGAACGAGCCCCTTTCAATGTCTAGTCCCTCCGGAGGTGCCACCACTTCTCGGCAAACTAAACCAGACCCTTAAAAACTGTCTCGATGTGATCTTATGCTTTAAACACAATCCGCTTTTTCTCCACTAACAAGTAAAATTTGATGGGAGGGAAACTGGTTGTTTCTTTTCAGAAGGGCTCTCAGCGTGGCAATAGCATTGGCTGACAATCTTTCCTCATCTGTTCCGTCTTAGATATTTTCTGAAGGGTCAAGCTCCCAGTGGTCTAGAAAAAACTGCTTTAGGAGGCAGAGACCGTGTCTCCAAGCCACTTAAAGCTACTGTAATTCTCCTAAGGATTTTCGGTTCCTTTTAGGGTGGCTCCTGCATGGGTTTGTGTTGGGACAGCCTCTGACATTCTGTCTGTTTTGGGAAAAGTTTGTAGCTGATATTCAAGAGCTGTAAGAATAGAAGTGTAGTTTCCTCAGCAGAAAGCAGTCTCATATAATAACAGTGTTCAAAAACGTTAGCCTGCTTGGAGTTTGTAAAGTAAATGCTTGACTGTTTTGACTTTTTGACAGCTGAAAATAATTATCTTTTAGTAATCAAAATCCTCTGAAGTTGGATTCGTGAGAAAATGGGAAAATTGCTTCCTGTGCAACATTTTGGAAGAAACACCTTCAATAGTCTCTATGCTGGAAGTATGATTCAGAAAATGGTAGAAATTTAGCACATGTGCTCTACTTTTGAGACATGGGAAAAATAAAAACATTAGTGGAAATTTGGTGAGAATGAGGCTGCTGTTTTCATCACAGCTGTATCAGAGTAAAGTTTACAAATGAAGGTAAGCTTCATAAAGCTAAATGTGGCAGTATTAAAGCTACAGGAAAAGTGTGCTGATCTGGAGTAATATCAGTAACTATCAGTTGTACTAGAAGTATAAACACTGAAATAAGTATTCTCTGTCAGGTGTAGAGAACACCAGGTAAAGGAATATCTAGTCTTTCAATTCTTATTGAGTTGACTATGCCCAGATTGTCAGTGTGGCACCTGGTGAATGGATCTGAATTTCATTCTAAAGACAGGACGGGGGTGGGGGGGAATGAGCAAAATACCCCTGAATTTTGGATTGGGAATACTGTGGGATTTTTCATATGCTTCTGGTTTTAATCTGTTGAGGATGGGGAGGCTTAGATTGGGTGTTATCAAAAAACATTTGTCCTAGTTCTGGCATGAATCCAGTCACCTCATTCACTTGAGTGAAATTGTATTTATCTTCTTCGGGAAGAGCTTCTACAAACAATGGGCGTTTCAGCTAGCATATTCCATTCAGGCTTGAAAGAATAAAGTATGTTTGTGTCAGAATTGCACATTTGTGTAAACTTGCAGACATCAGTGAAGCCACACCATCCTCTGAGGACTGGTACAGTTGAGATACATATTTGTGTTAAGTTATACTTTGCCTGTGGAACCATATCGAGTATGAAATACTGAAAAATGATTTGAGGACTTCTTTCAAAGCCAATCCATTAAAGGTCCTGCAGGATTCTTTTGTCTTATTTGGGAAATGTATTTTAAGTATTCTGTGCAATAGAATAAATCTATCTCTTAGTTGACTCTCTTAACCTGTGTAGGAGGTTGAAGATTGCATAAGGATCGTGTGCACGAAACTTAACAAGTGTCAAGTTTAGTACAACTTTGATACTAATATGATCAGTGAGGTAAAAAGTCCATGCCCAGTCTTGCTGATCAGTCACTGTGAGGGAGAACCAGAAGCGCCAGGCTGTCATTTGTATTCTTAATTGGGGACCAAATTTGGCTTTGTATGATACTGCTGAAAATCGCTTGTTCCTTGGTGCTTGGCACGGGCCCCTTTAAAGCAGTAAGTGTATTTTCCAGTGCTTTTCAGATGGCTCTAAATTTACAAGATATGTGGAGAAGCCACTGATTTCGATTGTCCCTGATGCTTTGTTTTTTTGGCTTGAAGGAATGGTTTAGGCTACGGCTGCACTGGCCTTTTGATCATGAGCTTCAAGGAGTCCTGCTTTGCTGTGAAAATACTTTTAGCAGATGTGAGAGGGGTGTGGCTGGGGACCTGGGTACTGATAACAGTGTTTTGTGTTGCTGCATTTGCCTATCAGCTTTTTCTGATAGCCTTTTAGCACATCAGGCTAGGGAGAGCTGATGAGTAGATTCCTAGTTCTTGGAAGTTGTAGACTGAAGTGTCTCCCTGATCTGCAGATAGCAAAGACAAGCTTAATAAGGGGAGTGAGTGTTGAAGGATATTTGCATTTGTTTAAGGCCAGAGTGGAAAGCTTGAGTTGTCATCCTTCCCCATCCATCTCCCCTTCTGTCCCTGTAGTAGAGTTACCCTACTGGAAAGCAACAGATTCCTGGGCAGGAGTACTCAATTTCCCATTACCCTGTCCATTAGATTGGGTCGATTGCTGTGTGCTGAAATCAGAATGTGGGAGAAGGACGTGACTGCTGCTAGGAATTGGAAGGGAACTAGAAATGAATCCTCCTCCCATCTCACCCTGTAGTACTGCTTGCTCCCACTAACCTGGAACCTGGAGTTGTTGGAAGTGTGCTGTGATTGATGGTTTTCACTTCACTGTTTCCTGAGCTTGCTTGTTCATTGTGATTTGCATTTATTTTCTTGGTATTTGTTTTATTCCCATCAAAAAAAAATCTTCCACTCCAGTGTTACAAAGATTTCTGTTGGCTTTCCAGTGGTGCAATGTAACCAAGAATGTGACTTGCTTTATTTGGGTCATCAATTGGTCCTGCTCAGTTTAGGTCTCCTGAGGGAACACACCTTGTGTTCACTTTGAAAAGAAGTTTCAAATTGGTGCAATCATAAAGGATGAAGGAAAACTCTAGTTCTCAGCCAAATGGTATTTGCCCTTTCAGTCTTGTCTGGTGTCAGCTGCCAAGGTGTGCTTTCTCTTACAGTTTTGTGTTTAAGAAGGTGCAGTGTTTATACAGGGCTGCAAGACAGGAAAAATGGGGGCTTACCCAAGATATCAACACTCACCAGGTTTTTTGATAATGGTTGTGTAAAAGGAATAGAAGAGGGAGTCTGGACAAAGTCAATTGTATCTGTTGGATGGCCTTAATACTTTTCTGTGTAGAAGCAAAAAGGGTGAGGGTTTAGGAGAAGACCATACTTTCGAAGTCTGCAATTCTAAATGCAAATAAAATCTGTTCAGTATCTTCCAGTCTGAAATATTTTAGAAATGTGGCCTTGGGATTCATAATACTACCTCAGAGCTAAGGAACTAATTCTCCTGTTAAAAAAAAAAAAAAAAAAAAAAAAGCTAAATTGTTTCCTCTCTCTTCTTTTTGTCGATTCTTTTTGAGCCTCCACAGTTAATAAATACACCTTCTAACAGAAGTCCACAATGAGTTCTGACTAGAAGTACTGACTAGATTTTGACCATAATCTTACACATTTGGCTCTCCCAGGGACAGTGTGCTTGGCTGTGTAGTCATGGGAAGCACACAGTAGTACAGTTGCAGTATTTTAGTTATGAAGTCCCCAGCATGTGTATGAATAAACTCGTGTGCTCATTATGTTGCACACTTTCCTTCCTGTGAGAAACAGTTCTCTGTGATGTGACCTAAGCACTGTAAAAACAGCCTGTGTTGGGTGAGAATGTATATTAAGTTAGGATGTGAACTTATTCTTCATTTCAACAGGGTGGTCAGTTTACATTATAACTATAGTAGCAAAAAGGACTTCAGAGTCTTCTGCATTCTGCATTTTTTTGAAAACTGAAGATATTACAAAGGAGATAAAGGAGGAATTCTCAGTCTCTTCCAAAATGTAAGATAAAATGAATTAATTTTCTCAGTGATTACAGCAGAGTGTTACCTGTGTGCACCCTAATGTGCTTTCTCTCCCTTTTCCATGAGCCTATAGCTTCTAAGGGTGACATTTTGGAAGGTACATTTGGGGTGTGTGGGAAACTAATTATTTTTGCTGAAATTCAAAAACTAACTAGAAATTTGAAAAGTTGGCAGATGTGTTTTAGGAAGAAATATTATCCTGAAGTTATCTGGTCAATGATTACTTCTCTAGAAAACTTCTCTGTGACTGTCAGTGAAAGCAAGGAGTAACCTTTGACCCAACCTGGCAGAGCTGTTGCTGTGTTAGTTGCTGGAAGAATAGTATTTACCTTTATGGTCTCTACTACTTATGCTCTGAACAGGAAAGAAATGAACTGATAGAATTTCAAAGGCTTGATCATGTGTTTGGTCTCTCTCAATTCACCATCTGTTTTTTGATGTTGGCTAGTTGTTAAGCAGAACTAATTGCAATTCTTTTGTTGAGACAGTTCATTAAAAAGACCTTTTTATTTAAAAGTTGTATTTCTACAATTCCTGATTGCTGCAACTTGGAAATAAAAAGGTTTATTTCTTCTCACATTATTAATAATTTAACAGAAGAGCAAAGTATTTTCTGTTGTAATTTTTATCCTGGAAAATGTTACTTTTTGCAGTGTTGGACTTTGTCCCTCAAAAATGAGCAGATATGGCATATTAAATGGAGTGATATACAACTTTGCAGGACAGGAAATATGGGTCCAAAACCAGAAAAGCAAAGCAGTGGATTACAGCCTGTATGTAAAAGGGGAGCTGTGTGGTACTGCTGTGATGAGGGCAGGTGCACAGAAGTTTTTATGTGTAACAACCACACAAGCTGAGAAGCTGAAGCAATTATTTCTTTGGCCTGTGCCCCTTCAATGAACTGCCATTCATAGTTTAAACTGCCTGCTGTGTTTTATCTGTACACAAATGAACTAACACCTGAAGGTTTGGTAACATCTGCTAGATACATAACCTCTGGCTTGTATTTACTGTCAACAGTCTTGTTACTTGTTGATCTGAATTCAGGCTTTCACAGTGAGAGAGCTCATAAATGCATCATGAACCCCTGTAGTGACATTGCTTCTCTCTCTGTTACCATATCACTCACTTGTAACAGGAGAGCTTTCTGAACTGCACAAAATGGGATGAACTCTCTCTTCTCCAGCTTGTTTTATAGCCTCTCTTCTTTTTTCCCTAAATACAGTGTTCATCTCTACATAAGGGATTTCAGTCTGGAATTCAGTCTCCTTTCTACCACAGCTAGAACTTGCATTCATTGTTCTTGGGGACATCTTCTAGGGATGGTGACTCCACCACTTCCTTGGGCAGTCTCTTCCAAAGCTTAACTACTGTTTGAGTAATATCCACCCTGAACCTCGCCTGACATAACTTTTCCTCTTGTCCTGTCATTGGTTGCCCTTAGAGAAGGGCTGACCCTTGCCACAGCCTCCTTTCAGGTAGAGAGCTATAAGGTCTCCCCTGAGCTTCTTTTTCCCCAGGATGAACAACCCCAGCTTCCTCTGCTACTCTTCACAGGACTCAAGTTGCAGACTCTTCTCTGGCTCTGTTGCCCTTCCCTGGACATGCCCCAGCACCTTAATGTCCTTTTTGGAAGTGAGGGGCCCAGCAGCAAACCCAGGACTTGAGCTGCAGCCTCACCAGTGCTGAGTACAGGGGTACAATCACTTCTCTGCTCCTGCTGGCCACACTATTCTTGGTAGAAGCCAGGATGCCATTGGCCAAATCACCTAGGCATAGCTGGCTCGTGTTTAGCTGCTGTCAACCAACACCACCAGGTCCTTTTACCCAGGCCACTTTCCAGCCACTCTGCCCCCAGCCTGTAGTGGTGACAGTACTTTGGAGATTTAAAGAGTCATTGGAAACAAAAGGTGAAGGTGTGATGTGCGCTGCAGGTCTGCCATCTTTGCTATCCTATTTTAAATGACTGTCTAATTAGAAGTTAAAGCAAGCTGGATATCTGATTTCCATTTTCTTTTCTAACCCATACATTCAGTTTGGTCTGGAGCATTTATGTTGTTTTCTGGATAAGTAACTGTGTTCTGGAAAGCAAATACAGGCAAATAATTAGCTGCTGTTGATTTGCATGATACAGAACTTGTTCAGTTCATATAAATGAATCAAATTAGGTGTCTGGGTGTTTTAACCAGTGGGTGATGTGGAGAGGAGCCCTCAGTGAGAACTGGGTAAAGAGGTGATGGTCAGACAATTTGGTGGTTAGAAGCTGGTGTGACAGGGTTTCTTTTTTTCTTTATTTTTCCTGAATAACAATTGAATAATAATGCCACAAAGCATGATCTTTATGCTAGGAACAACACTCAGACAGAAATGGCAGTAATGGAGCCTGTGTCTGGGTACCTCAACCTCCTTGTGGAGCAGCTGCCTGAGCACAGTTCACCTCTGCTGGATCCCCTGCTGCCTTCTGGAGGAGCCTGAAAAATCCAGTCTCTTCTTCCCCAAACAAGAGAGTCCTGAATGTTTCTGGAAACCGTGGGGATAATACCTGTGCAACTCAAAAATATTGCTGAAGATATGTTGGTTGTGTCTGACCAACTGCTTGTCTTAAGACATCCTGGGATGTACCCTCCAGGCTTGCTGCAGTCCGGATTGCTGCAGGTATCAGTCATCAGAGGGGATTGTATGATGCAGCTGCAACTGACAGCCTTGTCAAAACGTCTGGGGCATGTTTGCTGGCTTGAAGGAGTTAATGCTTCCATGTCACATGATGAAAATAGCTCATCGTGTTATCGAGTGGTTTTACTGTAATTAATATTTGATGCTTTGTTCAGATGTCAGTACTGGGTGCCTTGTGTCCGTTTTAAGTGAGCACAGTGCTGTTAGCAGCTGCTATAAACAAAGATTTTTTCAGATGAGTTGCTGATGGTGCTTAGGGATGTGACTAATTTAACAAAAAATAAGCCAAAGCCCTCTGTTTGTTGAATGTTTACTGGAATAATAAACAACACTATTTTGTTGATTCTTACTTAAACTCAGGAAGTATAACATTAGTATTATTAGTAAGTATAAATCTAGCAACAATTCTTTTTTAAAGAATTATGTTATTGGAAGCTTTGAGCATCTTGTTTTGACTTTCGGAAAGTTGCCTCTTGTTATAATCTTGCAATTTATTCCATTAAAGAAAGAATGTTGCTTGACAGTGGGGACACTCCCCTCACTGCTCCCCAAACCATTTCCATAAAGTAGGCTTTTCTAGCATTTGAACTGAATTGGACTTGAGTCAATTATTCTTTTCTGCTCTTAATACATAAGTTATTGAAGAAGCTGTGACTAAATGCAAATACAAATCCTCTGTGAATTAACTTTTTGACCCTGTGATATGAGCATTGGTACTTTGAAACAAGACAGAAATCTGTTCCAACAAATCTCTATTTTTAAGTGTAACTAAACTATTAAAGAGTGTATGACAAGAGAACAGAAGAACAATGGGTGGTATTACAAGTCTAAAAACTATTTTGCCTTTTTTAAAGTGACATAGGAAAGAAGCTCAGGAACTGTTCTGGTGTTTGTTTGGGATACTTTGTAGTAGCAGATAGACTCTTCATTTGACAATTTTAGCGGATAAATATTTTGCTGTTTTACTAGTGACTTTTAATTTCAGCAGTTGCATCAGTCTAGGCAGTGAAACAGCAGCCTGAAAGCTAAGTTCTGCAGCTCTGGTGTAATCACTGGTTTGTGAAAGGAATAAGTAATGAAGCTTGGTTTTTGACCAAGAAGAGACATGACACATAAACCATTACAGCAGGTAGGTACCGTGTAGGTGATCCCCTGGTTGTGTTCTCTGTACCACAGCTGGTAGATGCTATATGAAGAAATGGGATGGAATTTGCTGTAGCTTGACCTCACAGACAGGATGATCCTTTTGCACTTACAGGAATTCTTGTTTTAAAAAGTTGATAGTAAGGAGGCAGAGTTCAGTGTGCTCTCTCTGGCAGAATCTGTCAATAACTGGAAGTCATCTGGGGGCTGGTTCCTGGAAGAGCAAAACCAATGAATTTCAGTGCTGTTTTTGGAGCAGCTGAGATTGTGGTAGGGTCTCTCTGTCCTACAGCCTATGCAGTAAAAAATGTTATCTCTAGACTTTCAAGGTGTAGTAACATCTGCGAGTGGAAATGGATATTTGGTTATACCATGATGCTATGTTTAGTGAACTGAGCAAGTGAATCTGGTGGGGAGTTGAGAAATGAATGAAATGAACTATTTGAAATTCTCCTTTTAAATCAACTCATTTCTAACATCTATAAAAAGGCCATTATCTTTCAGCTTGGAAGTGTAAGTATGTGCTAGTTCATTAATATCCTGTGATGCTGAGCTGTGATTGAGGCCCTGACTGTACCAGGAGCATGAGGTACAACCTCTGCTTCCCAAAAACTTCAGATGTGGCTTCTCTTGGCCATGTCTTGGCAGGACCAGCTGTAACTCAGCCAGTCACTGGGTTGGCTATTACCAACCAAATGGATTGGGCTGTGCTACTGGCATAAGTATGAGATGGGGAAAAAAAATCCTGTATTATTTTTTTCCCCTAAAATAATGTTTAAAGTTTTGTTGTCAGAGGGGCATATACACCTCTCCAGTTTTAGTGGCTACAGCAGTATCTTACCACTGCCTATGATGGCATAGCCTTATCTCCCTAGTAGCTTTTGTTTATCAAACCAGAAGCGCAGTTGGCAGAGGAAGTCATTATCTCTGAAGATTGTAAAGTCTTTTCTACTGGGCATCCTGTTTTTATGGGGTTGCTGGGATATGCATGAACTGCTGCCATCAGAGTGAGAAATGAGAAAGGCTGTGTCACCATGATGTTTTCACTTGTGTTCTTGCTATTGGGATGGAGCAGATAAAATCTTGTACGTGGAGGGTAAGAGAATCTAACAGTTTCCAGTGATAAGAGCACGGGAGACTTAAGTTTGGTAGACTTAAGTTTAGTACATAGCTCTTAGTGTTTATTGTGGCCCCAAGCCAGTTTCTTAGTCCTTTAAGTTCTCCCTTCTAATTTGTGAAAGAATATCCAATGATACCTGGAATTGAGATTGAACACCAAAGACTGTGATTTGCTCAGATTTGTTGTAATGGGAACTATATTATTGTCACAACTTTGAGAAATTGTATGTTATTTGTATGGGTAAATGTGCTAAGGGAAAATCAGAAAAGTTAAACCTTGTGGGTTGAGAGAGAACAATTTAGTAATTGTAACCAAATATTATTACAGTTATACTAAATACACCAGTAATATTGGCAACAATTTTAATAAAAAAGAATAGGAGAGAGAGAACAATGGTTCTCCACCCACAGAACAATATTTAGCCCACCCCTGAGCAGAAATTGGCCCCTTTGAAGTATTTTCCCCTGTTTGTATGCTAAGCATGATGTTCTGTGATGTGGAATATCCCTTTTGGCCAGTTTGGGTCACCTATCCTGGCAGTGCTCCCTCGCAGGTTTCTGTGCAGCTTCTCACCTGCAGAGCACAAGGTGCTGAAAGTTCTTTAAGACAAACACTGCTTAGATGAGCCAAAACATCAGTGTGTTATCAATGTTATTCTCACACTACACCCAGAAAAACACAGCACTGTACCAGCTACTAAGAAGAAAATTAACTCCATCCCAGATGAAACCAGCATGACAGACAAGTAACACATGAAGAAATACATTAACAAATCAGAGCTGATCATTCCATCAGTGGTAGGTAATCCAGGATGTACATTTTTTTACCCTCTTTGCTGCAAAATGTTATGTTATAAATGTAATCGCATTTTTACTCCCCATCTTCAACCATTTGTGGTTCTCTGTAAAGCTCACTGTGGAGAAGGAAGCTCTCTAGCAACTTTTCCAAGGGAAATTTTGACAAAGTATCGGAAGGTTTTGGAAAAAAAGAAATCAGACTAAACACCGAGAGCAGAATAAGAATGGAAGCTTTATTTTCCTTGTTACCAATAGTTCTGTGAACTTTTTGAATATCTGATAATGGCAGGAAATTAAAATCCTTAATTTAGAACATTTTCTAACCCAAAAGCCAAGACTTGGAAAGGTAGTTTTGGTTATGAAAGTTGGGTATGTTGCAAGCAATCATTTGCATTCTTTGAGGAAAAAACAAACTTCAGAAGTAACTTCCCTAAATATAGTGAAAATGGACAAACGAAGGGCTGTTTTCTGGCCTGAAGTGTTCTACATCTCTCACTCTAGGATGTTTCACGCTCGAGAAAGTCTCTGTGCTCATAATCCCCAATCCTTTAGCATCCAGTGCATGCTGCCAACATCCAGTACCACACCTGTATAATTGGTGAAAATGCTTTGTCTTACGGCTAGGCTCAGGTCTGCCTATTTAGCTTTATAGTCCTTGCACGTTTTAGGGTGATGTTATTTGTAGGTAACCATTGCACTCTGATGTTTGTCCCCTGACTTTCAGGGAAGTGATCTTTATTTCCTTTATTCTTATCAAGAATACTGACAGCACTAACTGCTCTTGCTTTTGGGATGAAGGCTTCCTTGTCCTGCAGCAGCAGCTGTCCCACAGAGCCCAGACTGCCCCAGTGACACTCAGCAAGGTGCTCCAGGGCACCATTAGGAACTAAGTAGGGACTGGGGTATGTCCAGTTTGTTTCCCACCACAGTCTGCTGTCCAAGATGATTTTGCCTAGAGCTGCTCTGGATACAAAGGCAGGTGCCTAGGGTAAGAGAGAGCAGTCAGTCCCTTAAAGGGAAACTCTTCTACTTTCCTGCTCTCTCGTTACACCCTGTGAGGGCTGGTTTCTTTTCCATATAGAGGGCAGCATCTTCCTGAAGTTTAAACCACTTTAAGCACCTCTAAAAAGGTGGAATCTGAGACTTTACTCCCACTGCCCAAAGCATGTAGGCCTTTTGTGTCTAGCTCTTGAAGTAACGCTGTGAAAAACCAGTGTTTTGGCTTTCTGTGTGGGAAAATCTGTGTGTGCCAATGTGTGTGCCTTGCTGATTAGCCCAGTGGGTCAGACACCCCTCCAGAGCACAGAGCTGGGCTGGAGGGTGGTGGGAGGGAGGGCTTTGACTCCATCAATCCCTTTCTGTCTGTAGCTCTCAGGAATGCTGAGAAACCATATGCAGTATTGTTCCCCCCAGCATATTCTCATGTGCTTTGAGTAGCTTGGCTGTGAGCAATTCAAGTGACAGGCATCCAGCTCTCCCTTGGGAGGTAAAATATAGTTCAGTCATCACTATAGGAAGGAGAATGAAATTCCAAGGAAATGAGGGGAATCTGCTTGAAAACAGCAGCAATGTAAAGGGGCTCTTAGACTTTTCTGTCAGGGATTTACCCAGTCTCAGCCAGAGACAGACTTGGGCAGTTTTGTACCTGCTGCTGGCAGTGACTTTAGACCTTACTGTATGTTTCTGGATTATGTTGTAATTTTCTTCTGCTTCTGAAGATTTGATATTGCCATATATATGATAGAGAGACTTCAGTATAGGAGAAACACACAAGGGGGTGTGTGATTTGAGTTATTCTTTTGAAGCAAAGGAGACAAGACTAGTTGAGAGGCTTCACAGGCTGTTTAGGGGGCTGGAAAGGGTCCCTGAGCACACTGATGGTGGGATGATTTGTGAATCATTTCCTTTAAACATCCTGCTTCCTTGCTTATTAATACACAGTATGTATTGCTGGATCATCTGATAGTATAAATTATAAAATAAATTATACCTGACAGAATAAATTGTTTTATCCATATGAGCAGTTTATCAGTGTTTGTATTGGATAAGGTAGAGCATATAGTAAGGTTTCATGGTTGTACTTTATGTCTGTGGAAGCAGGCTATTCCCTACCTGACAGAGAAATTTACCCTTTCATAGCATTTTACTACAGCTGAATAAGACAGAATTTGCACCCTTGTATTGCACAGCTGGAATGTTTTTAGTCTTATGGAAGATGCCTTAAAATTTGTTTTACTGTCTCACAGAACAGTGGCTTTTCTAGTCTGTTGGCATTGCCCACTCCTGTTTCAAATCTGTATCTTCCTAGCTCTACACTAATGAGCCTCCCACATGCATTCATGGTAGCATTAATTAATCAGATCATTCCTCTCACTCACAACATCCCAATGGTTTATCCATCCTGAATAACTTGACCTGTTAGAGACATAAGCTGTTGTTACTGACAGATTTGGCTAGTTCAGGGAGGGTTGGAGAAACATTCTCTCGTTTCCCTGATGCTGCAGGTTAGTGGTTGTTAGTGTATAACTCAGCCAAGAACATTTTGAGTCAAGGAGTACAAATAAAGCTTTGGAAGTTTGTGGTTTCTTCTCAACAAAAGTAAAGTGTACTCTGATTTCATAGGTTTTGAAGCTGTTCTACCTCTGATCTGCTCTCAACACTCCTTTCTGAATTACCTAAAGGAGGAGTAATATCATACTTGAGGAAATCGCTGCAGCCTTTTTTTAATAACAGCTAAACCAAGACATGCTCAAGGTCTGTTTTCACTACCAGTTCAGTTTCCCTGGACAGAATTCTTGCTGTGCTGTTAATATGAAATTATCAAGTCTGTTGTTTTCTGAGAAAGCAGCAGTTGCTAGACTGGGTCTAACCCAGGGTCTGGTATTCTGTCTCTGGCAGTGGCTAGCACCAGATGTCTCTGAAGTGACTGGGTTCTGGAGCAGCAGGTGGGAGTTAATCCACCCCTACACTAGGTTTTATCGTGTCTTCAACAGCTAGCAATAACTGAAGCTCTGGAAAAGACATGTCAATGTTTCAGCTAAATGTCTGTTGTTGTAGTGAAGTGATCCTTCTGGATAGTCTTGCCTAGCACAGGGAGTATACAGTATTTTTGAATCATAATTTTTGTTTTGTTTTGTTTTCCTTAGTGTTTTTCTTTTTTTTTTTCTTTTTGGGTTGGTGCCTCAGAATATCTGTTGCCTTTATGCAGGGGCACTGCTCCTGTTTACTGAACTGACTTTAGATTTGACACTTTTTCTTCCTAGCTTCTCAGTGAAATCGTTAACTTTTTTTTTTCTTATGAAAGAGATGTTTTTCTTTTTTGTTGAAGCCAGCTCAGCTGTAGTGATGGTAAAAGTGCATTTTGCTATCTACTACTGTAGGAGACTGCTGAGCAGTGTTAGCCTGTTGTTGCCTAGGGGCCATCTGGCCACTTATGCAAGCATAATCAAAATTACCTGCCCTGGTCTTTTGTTAGCTGGAGTTCAGTTCAGTAAAAGTAGCTCCACTTCCGTAGATGTATTTTCTGTGTGTTATAGAAAGGAAAATGGAGGCAGAGACCAAGAATGCTCTTTTACCAGCTGGAATTCGAGCCAGGGAATATGGTATCTCAGGTCCACTAATGGGCACTATTTCTTAAAGGAAAGGTCTGTATTTGAGACACTGATCTGTTAGTTCAGCTAAATAAGAAGTGTGTGATCTGAGAATCATGAATTCTGAGAATGGAATAGCCTCAGTAGCACTGAGCACCACCCAGATATCATCACCTAGTATAGTTCAGGTTCAGGTCTCAGCAGGACCTATTTTCTTGCAAATTTTAACAGTGGTTATTACCCTAGAGCTGCTTGTGAATATTCTGGATCCGACAGCTAAAAAATTCAATGACTTGAATTTTGAAAGCTGTATTGCATGAAGAGACCTCCTGCAGCAGCTGTGAATCTGCAGTTGTTGAGCGCTCCATTGATTCAGAGCAAAATAAAGGCAGAAAATAAATGGTACCACACACTACTGCAGTTCTTGGGAGTAATTCGGCTGCAGTACAGGTCTAATCTATTCCTATTTTACTGATGAGATTGCTGAGACACTGAGGAGTTGAGGGATTGACCTTCAGAAATGCAGCTGAGAACACCCACTGAAAGCAGTGGGAGATAGGAGGGCATGTCAGCTCTGAAAAGCAAGTTCTGGCAGACTGCAGGAGAAAAACTTGGGATTCCTCTCTCTCAGCATAGATTAGCATTCAGTAGTCTGTCCAAAAAAATACATGCTTAAATGCAATGTTGGTAGATCTCAACCTTATGCTTTGCTGTGTGACAATGCAGGTTTGTTTCTGTCTGTTCAGTTGTGGAAGGAATGCAGAGCCCCAGAGGAGAGAGGATGAAGACTTATGTAGGCTATTTTGAATGAGTTTCTTTGCTGTCTTCAAGAATCAAAAGGTGCACAGACTGTTCTTTCATGGGGTCAACATGTGGGATATTTTTTGATTAAATTAAACATACTGAGACAATTCTCCTTAAATAGCTGCAATGCTCCACGGGTCTTGGTGTTCTTCTGTCTTGGAACACTGGGAAAATTTTGTACTCAGGACATCCTGAAATAGTTTGCTTTTGTCTGGTTTTCATTTTCTTCATACTGTGCACAAAAATGCTTTCTGGGCTAAGGTGTAACGTGGCTCTGAGAGATGATTGTTTAATAACATCAGGGTGGGTGGCAGTCCCTGAAACTAATGCCACTGAGTGAGCTCCACGGGACATTTAAGCATAGCCAAAGAATAGATCTAGAGGCTTAGATCAGAGTGGTTTTTACTCCCAACCCTTTCCCTTTAGCTTCTTTCAATTTAAATTCAATTTAAGTTCAGGTTTGAAATGGAGAAGAACTTCCTGTATGTGAGACATGAAATGTCTGTGCATGTGACTTCTTGGCAAAACCTCTGCTGCTGTTATCAGTCCAGATAAACCACATAGTTCTGGGATGTCATCCCAGGAGATACACATCCAAACCTGTGTTATTTAATAGCACGGTAGATGAGATCTATCTTTTGTCAATCTTAAGTGGAAGCTGTCTTCAAGGCAGCAGAGGCCAGCTATTACTGCCTTCATCAAGTGTGGCTTAATGAGGAGTCGGGAAGGCATGCCAGTCTCAGGAGGCATTGATATTTTATTGGCAATTTCCTAAAAGACACACCCTTTAGTGTCCAATACTGATTCTGTAGTGAGTGCTCTTCGTGTGAATAAATGTCATCAAAGTCAGGGATAAAGGATCTGATAATCTGGGTCAAAAATCTTCACAGAAAGGAGTATCTCCATTTGTGATTGTGTGTAGGGATGAGGAGGGTGATTTTCCTGGGTAGGTTTCTCCTGGGGGCAAATCAGTCACTTCTGACATCCTGAGCCTGTGTTAGGATGTTATGTCCAGTCAAATCTGAGTAATATTCCCAGTAGTTTTCAGTTCTGGCAGATCTGTTCTGTTCTAAAATGTAAATGCTATAGGGAATCAATATGAACGAGATAATAGCTTTCAACTGAAGCCTCGATCAAAGTCTGCTCCTCTGGGAGTTTGTATTTATCGTCACATGAGTGGACTTGATGTTTTGTGAGTTGTGTGCAGAGCTAGTCCAGGTTGCCGTACAGAATTCAGCAGCCATGAGAACTTTCAGAAGTAGCTAAATAATGGATTCAGGCACGTTTGTGCATTGTATGCGTCTCTGATTCCTGCATCACCAAAAGACAGTGAGCCTCAGGAAACGCAGGGGAGATTGGCCTCAGAAAAAGGAGGGAAGGCAACTTCTGCTTGTGGGCCTAGAAACGGCTGTGTAGGGTTGGACAGCAATTTGAATCCATGCAAATGAACTGGAAAGCCGGGGACACACAATATTGGGGGTTCAGCTTATAATGTAATGGAGAGGAGTAAAAATTTTATGTGATAATTTTACCCTTTGCAACCCTTAATTATATTCACACCTATTAAATACCCCTGAGACGCTTGCAGCTATTCTGTCTACACTGAGTGTTAGACATTAACACCATATCACCATCAGGTTTGTATTGAATCTTCTGGTTCATTTTGTGCAACATACCAAGAATAGCATAGAACCAATTTATATCCTGAATAAGACATGCTCATATCTTTTCCCCCCCTGCTACAGGCATTTCTTTGTGTTCTGCAATACAGGGGTGGCATCTTCAAAGCAGTCATTCTGTTTCTACAAGTGGATATGTCTGCTTAACATTCCTCTATCTATTGGTTTGTCCAAAACAAAGGAAAAATCTTCCTTCTGCAATTTCTGAGCACTCACAAGATGTATAGGAGCATGTGTGAAGCATCTAAAGCTCTCCTTATTTGGAGGAGGGTCTTTTCTGCAGGACATTGTAGTGAGAAAGAGGGTGTGTTCATTGAGAACGTGGAATGCAAATCTTACAATTCCTTGCTCTTGGACCTGTGGAGACTTATCTTCTGCTGCTTGGTTACTTCCATTCTCCTCCTGGCATTCTCCAGTGAATCAGATGCAACTTTCTACTTCTTTACTCCTTGAGCATAGTTCAAGCTATTCTGTCAAAGCTTGCAGCACCTCTGTTTCCTTCTCTTGATATAATGAGCTCTCTTAAAAATAAGAGGAAACTGAGATCATTAATCCCTCCTGAGTTTTGTTGTTGTAATCATCAGAAAAAATTTTATTCTCTTTTCAGCTAAGCTTACTGTTCTGCTCTTAGTATTAGGATGGGAGCTTTGTGACCACCAGATAGCAAGTTAATGCATATAAAACTTTCATCCTTCTCAGAGGCATGATAACGTATGGGTATACCTCTCATGTTGGAAATGCAAAGTAAAATACAATAGCTGAAGAATATGCAGAGTTTGTACGTGTCCCTTAAAAATGGACAGTGCAACATGTAAAGGCTGGTAAATTCTGAAGATGTGCTGAGTAGATGGTCTGACCATAATTTTAGTGTTTTTACTTACTCACTGTGTGTGCACTGCAAGAGCTGCCTCTGTTCTTGTCTGTTTCTTTGAGGCAAAGACCTTTCCTTTGGTTTTATAGCAACTTTATAGTAATTGCTCTGTGATATGAAGGAGCAGTTATTGTCCCAGTGGAGATTAAAGTAATTTATATATTTTTCCAGACTAAACTAAATATGCAGGAGGTATTCCAAAAAAGTAGACACTGCTTTTGAGTACCTTCACTATCCATAATGCTAATCTGCATTAAAAGGGTTTTTTGACAGGAATTTTCAAGTAGAGAGCCTGTTTGGATTGCTTTGACTAGGGTTAGTCTGGGGGTGTTTTATGCTTTTAGTGCCTTGTTTCCAGGGAAGCCAAGGTCATTACCCAGATGCTCCTTTAGAACCACTGCTTGTTGAAAGGAGGCTCTGTTTAGGGAGGGTACATAAATGCAGAGGGTACATAAATGGAGGGTACATAAATGCTGTCATCCAAAGTGCCCCCCCAGGATGGGGATTACTGAAAGGGACAGGACAAGTTGTTTTGTGCAAAAGTATGTTTGGTCCTTGGCAGTGATGTAAGGGACTTTCAGAGCAGTCAGACTGGTACTGTAAGGTGGTCCTTGGTGCTGTGTATCAGCCTGCTCACAGTGTGCTGAAGGAGGTAGCTTTATGCTGTCCTGCTAGGGTAGAGGTATGTCCCTTCCTGCTGCACACCACTAACCCACTTTGCCTTCTCAGCTGGTTTTGGAAGGGCAGAACAAAAAACCAACAAATTCTCAGTTCTTAGTATCTGGCCCTCTAAAATGTATGGAAAGCTTTCACTTTGTAGTTTCTCTTAAGCAGTTATTGCATGTGGATGATTTAAGATGCCAGCTGAATGCTCACTAATAATCATGTTAGTGATGTTATCTCAATGGACTGTCTAAATTTTGTACATGCAAGTAGCCATTGACACACTAATTGTTCAACTTCATAATCAGAGGGATGGGGCTACTGATTTTAACAGTGATTTTTCTGTTTCCTTTATTTTAGCATCCATAGTGAGGAGGTGAAACTTTGCTGCTGAAATCCTAGTTCTTGTTATTGCCTAGAAAATGTTCAAGCAGTTGAAGTCTATCATGGTGTTATCAAGTTGGGTTGAAAGGAATTTATTGAAAGCATTAACTGTTGAAGCTCCATTTGGAGCTGTTCTAGCACACAGACTTTCTTAGCAATACTTGTCAAAGGCTATGCATTCTCCTGCTGTGGGTTGTGGGTGATCAGACCAGCACAGTGGGCACCATTCGTAGCAAATAACTCCAAGTTTGCTTCAAATCCAGTGAACTTTCATCAAAAGGACTTTTGGAGAAGGTAGATGTAGCATTACCTGAGGAACCTAGATATTATTCACAGCCCCAGTGCAGATGCCAAGGAAACATGCATTTATAAAGTAAGTGCAAAATGCCTGTGTGGATTAATAAAATCTTAATGCTGGAGAAAAATGGAGGAATGCCTCTTCAGACTCTAAAATACTTCATAAACTCTGCTCAGGAGCTAAGGCTTCTAGCCCAAGTTAGACCAAAAAGAAGTGCTGAAGAAAAGACACAAGGGAAAGGAGAGGAATGTTGGAATATAGAAATGAACTTTTCATCTCTATCCAAACTGACAAGAAGCTCTAGATCAACCTGGTTAAGCTAATCAAAGAATAAAAAAATTATGCTGAAGGGTAGATTTAGTAAATTCAGAGTAGCAAATTAGCAGGTGTTTATGTAACAGAAGAAGAGCTGATTATGGTTCCTGTGGTGTTAAATTCCTGTTTCCACTGAGGTTCCCTCCTGCACTGGTTTAAAATCTTTCTAGGCTTCAATTATTATTTCTGATAGACTGTTGGCCTCTTACATTATATGTATGTTAGACAAGACACATGCAAACATTTCTATGTTGCTTGCTCACTGCTGGGAAGTCAGCAGCTGCAGCCGTACAGCTCTTCTTGGAATTATGGTCAGCTTGTTTTCCACATCCTTATAGACAGTTCTCACCCCTTAGTAGTACCTGGGCATTTCTGACCTTAGAGTGCCATCAAAGTATTCAATTTGCATAAGGTTCTCATGCTGTTTGTTTGTATTGAAGCTTTCTTACATGCTGTGTCAGATTATAGGGTCTACTACTGTAATGATATCCCAGTCTTATGGGGAGACTTCTAGAATAACAATTTTAATATTTAGTGCCTAAAAATTTAATAAAGGAAGGAGAGGACAAAGTACAGTAATTCCACAACTATAAGCTGCACCTTTTTCATTGAAGAATCCAGCCTACCCCGATAGTGTGGCTTATATTCAGGTGCGGCTTATCTATGGAAATCCCTGTGAAATGCCAACCCCGAAGTGAGAGCCGGCCAGGAGTGTGCCTGGGGCTGCCTTTAAAGGCTTTGCTGGTCTATGAAAACTGTTTGCAACTTGAGCACCTGACACCAAACCCCGGACTGGCGCGATTCTGTTTCTAATTTGTTACTTTGTTACACATGGATCCTGGCTTTAAAAAAAAAAAAAAAAAGTGGCTTATGTTCAGGTGTGGCTTATATATGGACAAATCCCGTGGTCTACCTGGCTACCTGGACGTGTGGCTTATAATTGTGAAATTACTGTAGTTATGCCTGTGGTATTTTGTCTGCTTTATTCTTACAGCAAACCTTTATGGCAAAATTTTGTACTCAGCTAATGGTCCTCACTGGGTTATTTATGTCGGCTTGCTTGTTGGCTATTACTTTGTTACTCATTTGAAAAATATTTTGAGGGAATTGGCTCTTATATTATAACATATATGTAAGAAGAAAAAGTTCACACATAGCATGGAGCCTGTAAAGTGTGGACATTAGAATAAAATCAGTGTATTTTGAAGTAATATGTTATTTGCTTGTTCTTAAGTCTAAAAATGTGATACACTAATGCTACTTGGTATCTGGGATCTGGGCGGTGAATTCTATTTTCAGCCCTTTGGCCTGCCTCCACCATGTGTAGACTGTTTAAAGCTGCAGTTGTTTGAAGATATGTCTGTCCCTGCAGTGATACCCTTGTTTCCTCATCCCAGCTCTCAAGGGCATGTTGGATTAGCTTGAATAATGAATGTGTCTAATTGAGAGGAGTTGACATTGGATGTAGCTGATACAAAATGGGGTTGGAAGCAGAGTGGGTATAAGGTAACCTTTGAGAGGACATACTAATTTTTCTTTGGAAATGTGTGTCATGAAAGGCCATTACTACAGGTGTTGACAAGCCATGGTTCTTAATATCCTGTTTTGTAAGACTTCATGGATACTAAAGCTGGATTTACTTGGTTGATCCTAATTTTGAATTGCTTGGCAACAGTGACATCAGGACTGCTGTTTGTACTCTGTGTCTGCATGCAGAGAATGGCCTTTGGTCCCTCTGTTTCCCCCCTTCCTAACATCTTTACTGCTCTGATGCTGCTTTTCCATAAAAGCAAATCTCACTCCTCCTAAAGAGATAAAAGCTTATAAGAGAATGAGTTTTACATGAGAGTATGGTTTACAACACAGTCACAATGGGCCAAATATGAGAATCATAGGAGGTGGTTTAAAACCACAGCTGTAAAGGAAGGAGGTGGTATGATGGGATCTCACATTTCTGGTATCGGCACTTTGTCTGATGCAAGTGCCACTATTAGAAGTGAAAAGACAAGGAAGTAGAGAGCCTCTGTTTTATCTGTTTTATTTCCTGACAGCCTTTGGGGTTTTTTTTTTCTGTGTTGACTCAGCAATGTGTGCTGGCTCATGCATAAAGTTGTTCATTGAATGAATTGAAGGTTTGGTTTTTTGAAAGGGAAAAGTAAGTCTCTTTGCCACAAGAGGGAGAGCATGAGAAATGCCAGGGAGAGGAAACAGCACTGTGACCGCTCTGCTCATGTCTTCGTTTTAGAAAGGGATAGGGAGGTTTTTGGAGCTGAATTCCTCCATCATTATGCCCAGACTCACTAGGAAATGAAGGTGCTAGAGACAATCCAAGTCTAGCAAAGCCTTGCCTAATCAGTATTGTCTTGTGGTTCTTGTATTAATTGTGATTGTATCGTACCTTGAGATGTGTATCACTAAGGTTTTATGAACTAAACTGGCAGACAAATTTATACAGTATGTCAGTCATAGTACTGAAGCTGGGACTTGTAATCTAGACAAGAAATAACAGCAGTTGTTAGAATTCACCATTGCTTGTGTCTGGTTGGCACTCTATTACTGAACACACTTAACTAAAAGGATATTGATTTTTAGTTAATGCACTATACAACCAAGTCATGCTGATACACTTTTAATGTACTCTGACTTTAGTTATGCTGAAGGGCTACATCTATTTCAACTGTGTTGGGGTTTGTGTCAATTTAGTTAAATCTGTATAAAAGTGAGTATTGACAAGCTCGAAGTGTTTCCTAATGGAATTTTGCATTGTAAGCTCATCTTCCATTAGGGCCAGGTTTAACCTCATCTTCTGTTTTTCATTTGGTCTTTGGTGATAGCATTTTCTAGATTTATCTTTTATAAAATCCAGCACAAGAGTGATTGAATACTCCAAGAATCAGTACTTTCAAGTCAAGAAATAACCTAAATCTACCTTTAGTTTTGTTTCCTTCTCCTTGCTGAAGATGTGCTGTAATAATAGACATCTCATTCAGTTATTTCTCATATAATTTTTTTGTTCTTTCTCCTTTGATAATAGCTTTTAGATACTTTCCAATCCCATAGTATTGTGATAAACTTGCAGAGTCCATGAAAGATGTCTGTAAAAGTTCATTGCACACACACTGCTCAGCTCAGGTGAGTGGAATAGAAAGCAGAAAGCAGATGTGCTGGGAATGTGTGTATCTGTGTATGACAGGTTCCTTTTGTGCTAGTGGGTTAGGCATGACACCGAATGGAGCAGTAAGAGTTCCCTCTCCTGCTCTGTTGATGCCTGTTGAGCACACACTGCTCCCTTTGTCTGCCTGCAGTTCCCTGCCTGTCTGTTCTCCAGTCTGCTATAATGATAAACTCTGCAGGGCATGGACCAGCTCTTGTTGTGGTCTGAAGAAGCCAGGCACATCCTCATTAGCTACTGCTCCCTCCTTACATTATTTTTAGTCATTGTTTGTCTCAACCAGTTGTTACTTCTGTCTTGTAGACAGCAGAGACTGCCAGCTGCATGCTTAGACAGCACCCAGCACTTGGCAGCCCAGACTTGGTGAGCATCTTTAGTCCCTGCTGTCACTCCTTTCCACCACAGCTCTATATTTTTGCTGTATGACACAAGGATTTCTGCTACCACCTGAATTTTAGCTGTGGCGCTTGTCAAAGCTTCTTCAGTGCTGGTGTTATCAGCCATATTTCAGTGCATCTTGGGCATCAGGTTCATAAACTAAGTTGGGAGAGGCAAAGTTTGAGGCATAAACTGAGGGGTCAAATTGCATAGTAGCAGTGTATGTATGTAAATGAGCACATTGACTTCTATTTCCTGAAAACTGACAGGATGAAAAAAAGCGACTCTCTTTAGCCAAAGTAAAATCTTCACAGTTTAGGCAGGTATATTAATTTTGGAAATTTCATCCTGCATTTACAGCTTTTCAAAACTGTCGAGGCAGCCTGAGGTTTCAAAAATATTAATCCAAGGATGCCAAGCATACCCCAACACAGGCCAAAACATTCTCATTCCCATCCTGTTTGTTGGTGGTTCTTCAGCTGTGGGCAGGAAGTGGTTTGAGGACTGGAGGGTTTATTCTTCTGGTCTTGTCCCTGCTATGCTCCTACCCAGAGGCTCCATAGATTTTTTCCTAGCATGTGAAAAAAGTAAATTTTCTGAGTGAATGACTTTCTGACAGCTCCTATGCATGCAATAAGAACCCATCTGATGATGTGTTAGAAAATGCCAGGAACATCTGCATTTGACTTTGTCTGTGCACATCCTATTACAAGATGTCCCATCCCTCTGCTGTGTGACACTTAGCTGTCATGTGATTTCTCTAGTGACAGGATGGGGTGCCTCTTCATGCTTAAGAGCCTCTAGAAGAGTTGTTTGGTCTGGAGTTATTGAACCTTGTGGGACACCATGAATGGCAGACTTCCAAGTAGAGCCTGAGTACAATGCTCTGGGATCTGCTGTTCAGCTTGCTCCCAGTCCACTCTCTGACCACTCTTCCAGTCCACACTTCCTGATTTTGCCAATGAGGATGTTGGGAGAGGCAGGGTTGAAAGCCACACTGAAATCTGGGTAAGCAATAGCTGCTGCTCTTCCCTCATCCTGCCAGGTAGTTGTTTCAGCATAGAAGGCAATCAGGCTTATCAAACCTTGGCATCTGCCAGCTCTCTGAGCACTCATGGCTGCACTGCATCAGGGCCATGGACTTGTAGATGTCAAATCTGCTCAGGTGTTCTCTGACCCAGGCCTCCTTGACAAGGGACAGTCTTCCTTCCAGCATTCCTTTACCCTCTCTTGGGTCAGAGATGCCTGAGGGCTGGTCTTGTCAGTGAAGACTGATGCAAGAAGGTGTTCAGTAACTCTGCTTTCTCTACACCCCCTGCCCAGGTACCCTTTCTTTTACCAATGTTATCTTTTATTTTCCTTTTGTTGTTGATGCACTTGAAAAAGTCCTTCTTGTTGTCTGTAGCATCCTTGGGCAGATTGAATTCCAGATGGGTCTTGGCCTTCTCAGTTTAATTTCTACTTATTTTGAAAGCCTCTCCACATCCATCCCAAGTGGCCTGACCCTGCTTCCATATCCTGTATTTTCCTGTCTATGCTTAAATAATGGCAGGCAGTAATGGCAGGAAGCTGTGAGGCTGAGGTAGCTCCCATGCTGAAGAAGTGGGCAGACAGGAGGCTGACTCCTGGCTCCAGGAGCTCACTCATGCCTAGCAACTCTGGTGCTGCAAATTGAACTTCATGGTGGAGTTAGTTCTGCAGGGTAAGGGGTATGTGAATAAGAGAAATGGTGTCATGTCCTTGAGATGCTTAAAACGCAGCCTGTGCTTCATATCTGGAATCTGTAATATGAATCTGTTTTAATTATTAACATCTACTCCAGCTAGGCTTGCAACTTTCTTCCTTTTTTTTTTTCTCATATGGAAACAGCTGCCTATTTTTTTGTGAGCTTATGGGAAAACCCAGTATTTCTCCAATTAAAAATAATTCTGAAGCTGTTCAGATAGCTGCACTCATACAAAGGGCAGCCTAGCAGCCAAGGCAGTAGCAAGGGTTTGTGCCAAGGACCATGAAGAATTCCAGCTGTGAGCAAATGTGAGAGAGCAGCCTCTGGGTACCCAAGCACTGTTCCCTCCCAGCTATCACTTCTTTCATAGCTGTGGGAATGCTTAAAAATTATGGATGGCTAGGGAGGAGGGGAAAAAAGATTACAGTGACTTTCAAATATTTGGATGAAAGCCAGAAACATTGTGAGCAGAGATTCAGCATTACAACTGCAGCAATGAGAGAGACTCAGAAATGATTGGGATTTATTTTTAAAGTGTGCTTAATTCCAAGCTTCTTTCTCAGAACATTTTGGCATGCTGAGGTCCAGCCTGTCTTTCCCCACTCTTCTGGTAGTATCCCTCTGCCAGTCTGTCTCACTGATTCCCCTCAGCTGTTATTAATAGAGATCACCCAGTTAATTTTTCATTCTCCTTCTTTCAGCTATTTCCACTCCACTTTCAATTCCTCAGGAAGTTCAGACGGCTGAGATGGAAGTGAGGAAGCTGGGTTGAATAGAGAAGTCAGGATGCAGTCTCTGAAAGGTGTTTACCTGCCAGGTTATAATACTAACCCTCCTGCCACACCTTTGGGGAGCTTTTAGGCACTTGCTTGCAACAATTGTGGTTAAGGATGTCTCAAGCTGGTCTTCACTGGGTATCAGTTTAAAATTCTCAGCTCATGTAACCAGGGCAGCTTTTCAGTGCAGCTATTCCTTTGGGTGTGGGAGTTGGGATACAGAGGTATCCAAGGTATGTGAAATCTCATTGCTAGGATTTCCCCTGTGCATCCAAATACTTTCTAGGTTTAGCTTGTCATCAACAAAAACTTCATAATCAGAGTAAGATTAAGAGATAATATTGTAGATTGCTGCATAGTCAGAGATTTGGTTTTGTTAGAAAAAAATGAGGGAGGCAAAACCTTCTTTTAAAATGTTGAGGTTTTTTTTAAATTTCTTTGAATAGGTGTGAATTGTATGGATGATTTTTCACAGAATCACAGAGTGAGCAAGGTGGTTTGTCAGCTCATCTGAAAAGTTTCTGAGCACTAAAGAGACATTAGGATAAAAGAATGTGTTTACTTATCAACAAATTTTATCATTCATCCACCTATACTTTAAATAGTTTCTAAGAAGATCCAGAGACTCCCTGCTATTTGTAACTCCACAACAAATTCAGTTTCAGTGCAATTTGGGCAGAAATGTTATTCCATTATCTTCTGCCCCATTAGTTTTGTGAAAATGTTGGCTTGTGGGCCATCATCCACCAGAGAGTAGGTAGCTTGTAGTTACCACTTACCCAAAAACATATTAGTTATCATGCTTAGAAGGACCACTCCTTCATGGCTCAGTGTAGTACAGCATCCAACACACCTCTTAAAACCAAAATACATTTCTATATAGAGTTAAAAATGCACATCTTTATTTTTATATAAACATGCAAGTAAGAAGGATGAAAGGAATTTACTTGTAAGGGTATTTGACTGAAATTAGTCATGATAGAAGCCACATAAGGGAAGGAGTAAACACTATTAAAGAAAGTTTTGATGGATGGAGAAGTTAAACTCTCATTCAATGAAGCTATAGACATCAGTATTCAATTATTTTATTTACTTTATGTTTACCATACAACAATATTGGGAGAGCAGAATTCATTCCAAAGCAGTGAGGTGTATAGATGGTGTAAGACCGCTAAAATATGAGATCAGAGTAGATTTAATCTTAAATCAGCAATGAGATGGTGAGTCAGTCTCTTTAACTGTGACTCAAAAGACAGTCTTGCTCTTACTAGAAAAAACAGCTTTGTTTGTTGCACTGTGTTGATTTGTTAATACTGTAGCAGTTGAGCCTTTGGGATTAATTTTTGCCATAAACAGGCAAATGGTATGTATATGTTGTTATGAAGAGTTTTAAATAACTTGATTAGGAAGTGTGTGTCTCACTGCTACTGACACCAGTCCAGCTGGAGGGCAGAGACAGACATGGAACTGTCGCTGTGGCTTCTAGCAAGAGTTCCCTGCAGGCAGGAGGAAAGCAGGGAGTTAGGAAAGATGGCTGCATATTGTATCATTATTGTTCTGCCCTGTTGTTTTCCCCTTTAAGCCCAAAATGGCATCCCTGCTGCTTTTGGTGGGAAAGATCTTGCAGGACCTGAAGGTCCTGGAAGGCTCATGAAGGGCCAGCTAGCCTCTCTCCCTACCACTGTGGCCTTTGGTGCTGCAGGCTGATGGCTTTCAGACCACTCCAGAATTTTTTTCTGACTTAATGGCATGGCCCTGTGATGTTTTCACATCCCTTTAAATAAGTTCTGCATCACCTTTTTTTTTACTCACTTTCTTGTCTTGAAATCATGGAGTGGTTATGGGGAGATGATTCCATCAGAAATGATTTCCTGCTCAGGATGAGGGTCTACTTGAATTGTTCCTTGTGTATGTTCTCCATGGTTTGAGGTTTGCATCATGCTCTCTGGCTTATTTCTGGGTAGTATTGTAGACACTAATGCTGAAGCTCAGCTTTCTGATCCCATTTCAGAAGATGTGGTCTTAAAGTATAAATGGATAGCTTTACAGAAAGTCCCAGGGAAACATGAGACAGCACTAAGGAATGTGTGTCACTGCAGGACAGTAAGGTTTATATCCACTGGTGACAACTACAGAACTGCCTGCCTGGTTGGATAGCAACTCAGCACACTCAAAATCAGTTTGTAAGAAAACCTTGCATGGTCTGTGTGCAGGGAGATGTGTGGAACTAGTTCTGAATCACATAAGTAGTCGTCATAGCCTTGAAAAACTGTTTACACTAGCTTGTATGTAGGCTGTATAGTAACAGAACAGCCAGTCACATTTTACCTAACCTTACTTTTTCATGGCTAGGTCATCTAGTAATTTTGTTGAAAACAAAAACTTTCGCAGAAGTTTGATTTTCACAGAAATTAGGCTTGTTCCAGTTTTGGTAAAATCACTTAATTCAGACAAGAGTAGCAGGAAAGGAGTCCTGTCTGTGAGGCTGAGAAGGGATTCAGCTGGGCATACAACAGGTAACTGTACAACAACATCTCAAGTTCACAGAGCCATGTAATATGTTTGAAGAAGATTGGTGTAAGATCTCTTATTTTGCAGACCAAGCAATGCCTTCTTTACTGCTTTTATCACATACAAATTCCCTCAGCATTAACCATTCCCTGTCAACTGTGGTGTTGCCAGGATCAATTTTCCATTACACATGTATTATTTTCATATAATACATCATTTTTCATCTCATGTGGTTATTTTTGTCTTTTTAACCTATCTAGGATTCTTTGTTCTACTTCTGTCACTGCAGTTTGCAACACTTGTACTCACTTCACACACTCTCACATATTTCTATTTACAGATCTTTATGAAGATACTATCTGAACACTAAACAAAACATTAAAAGATGTGATCCCTAGGGAGAGAGAAAGGTTGGAAGCCTCTAAACAGAGATGCAAACAAAAATCTAGATACAAAACTTGAAGAACAGCTGGGACTAGAGCCTCAAACTGTGTGCATTTGATGAGAGATGTAACATGTACTGAAGAGTTGACAGTTTGTGGCTATTTAAAAATTGAACATAGTTTTGGAGTTCTTAGTATCAAAGATGTAGGCATGTGATCTAAAGTATCATTTTGATATAAATTTTTATTGATGTTTCTTTTTTTCTTTTTTTTTTTTTTAAAGAATAGGCGTGCCCCCCCAGGCTGCAAACTAGCAAGCACTATTTTTACTCAGATATGGTCTGCTTATATAGCTATGGTCTGCTTCTATGATTCCAGTTTTGTTGGATTAGTTATCTTTTCTCCTGCAGCTGGCATAAAGCAGATGTAAACTATTGTGTGCTTCCCCTAACTTGACAGAAATGTGATTGTGTCTGTGCCTGATCTAGCTCAGTCATGCCTTAAGTGATTTTGACACTTAGAGCCAGCATTAATTGTTGTGGCCTCTGCCATGTTACACGAGACAGAAAGTTGTCCTCTTCCCCATTTTGCATATGGGAAGCTGTGGCAAAGGAATCAAAGCCATGTTCCTGTTCAGAGTAGAGCTGGCTTCCTCTCTGTCACCTTCCTGCTCTGCTGCTGCCTACTGCACTTTTCTTTTCAATTTGAATACACCGTGTGCTATGATAATGCCTTTTTGAGAAGCCTGAGTTTTGAGTACCTCTGACAGTGCTCATATTCCAGACAACTTGAGTTTCAGTACTAAAGAGTTCTGGAGCTATGGATACTGAAACAAAATGCAAGCACATTGCCCCTGCTGCACTTTGCTTGTTTTACAGCCTCCTTGCAGCATTTTGTCTGGAATACTTTGCCCTTTATAAACCAACACTCTATCTGAAATCCATAATTTCCCATCTTCCTACTGATTAGTGATTAGTTGTCTTCGTAGTACTTATGTTCCTTCTTGGACAAATGGTCTGGCTCAGGACAGTAATTACATAGATTATTTTTTTTCTTTTTATGTCTACATGTAAGATATAAGTCATGATAACACTAAGCTTTATAGGTAGCTGGAAATTTTGTACTTCATAATAATATAAGCTTGGTCCTTATGCTCAAAGGGACTGTCAATCCTTAGTTCCTTTAAGACAGATTTGGTGGCAGGTATAGAGCACAGTTTGCTATCCCTCTAAACACTTCCATGTGTGCAAGGTCTTTAGAGCAAAATGATTAAACTTAATTGCCAGAAGTATTGAGTGGGGCCCTGAAGGTCCAACCACCAGTCTTAGCTCTGTTCTGTCAGCTACTAGATGGAGTGGGCTAAATGCCAGGTCATTCTCTAGGATTTCCAGACTGGGAGTTACCCGCTGGCCTTGGGAAATCAGTCTGGGAAAAGATCTGGAGAGGAAAGTGCTGAGGAAAAAGGTTTTAGAGCACAGCAGGAAAGACATGAAAGTTGATTCAGAAGTAGAGGCAGGTGAGAAGGCTCTGTCTCAGAAGAATCACTTGCAGAGATGCTCTGCCTTCCTCAGGTCCTCTTTCTAGGTGACCCAGTCACACTCTTAGCAGAATTTGACTCTTTCCACCAGGACAGAAAGGCTTGGACAGCTGTCAGTACCAGTCTGGAGGGGCAGATCCATCCTTTCTGTCCAGGATGAGCTGCCCAGCCTGCAAGACACAGGTAATCCTGTGTAAAACAGCTGTCTTACAGGTGACTGAAGGAGCCTTACAATGCCTAGTGCTGGGTAATAACACAGAATGCTTGATTAAATCAAGAGTTGAAAAAGAGTTGGGCAATTCCAGTTTTTAACCCCACTTACCTTGCTCAGTGGATTATTGTGATGAGATTGCTTAGGCTAGCTGGTCTGATCCAGCCTATTCTTTTGGTGGCAGTGCTGTGGATGCAGTGTTAGGACAGGTGGCTGCAGAAAGGCTCCCTGTCCATGGATAGCAGATTGACAATGCTGAGCTCTGTGTCTGTCATGCACTCTCAATTGCTGCACAGTGAGTTTCAGAGCACACTCTGCAGTGTGCTTCAAAACAGGAAAGGTCTGACACATTCTCAGCTGAGGTACTGCTCACTCTTATTAGCATATCAGAAAAGATCTGAGGAGACAAGATGACTCCAGAGAGAGTTCTCACACTGGTTACATCAGTCTGTTCAGAGATCCTAAATGTAGCTACCTATGGATCAAAGGCGTGAGTGCTAGGAGTTAAAATGCAGACATCCTACTGCCATAATCTGGAACCATACAGTACATAAACACTGCAAGAATGGGGAACAAACAGTATAGCAAAAAAAATCAGATGAGGAAATGTGTTGTTCCCTTCTCCACCACAACACCAACAAGAAGCTGGTATCCTGGGGAAGATTATCAGTTTCTTTGTTTTGATTAAAGTCTCAGGTTTGGGTGACATTCTGAAACTTGCTTCAGCTAGCAGCATTGAGGAGTACATGGTACACTCCAAACAAAACAATTTATTTGCTGTTGATACTGTGGGCTAGAATTTGTGAATCAAGATGTTCCAAGCTGCTTCTTTTTCCAGATTGTTAGATAAACCCATGGGATCCAACCCTTTTGAGCCTTAAATATGAGGTTTTTTAATACCCCTGCTTTGATCCTTCTTCCATTCTAAGACCTCATCCCCTCTGTCCCCATTCTGGGCTGCATTATGTGCATGACATAAGTCATTTATCCCTTGTTATCAAATCTAATCAATAATGATTTCTTTGTCTAAATATTTAATTCTCAGTCTTTTGAAGTAGTATCATGATGGAAAAACATAATTTTTCTCAGCTGTGGGGAGCAGTTGTGTCCAGGTCTAAAGAGATTGTCATTGTGCAGGTGGTGATGGGGGAGGCTGTGTTACCTGGGGTTTGTGTGCAAGTGATTAGCAGTAAATCATCTTAACCTGTTATATGAGGGTATTTGCAAATCTCCACTAGTGGCTTTTAGAGTTAACATCTAAACTACTGGCACCTCAGATATTTGAGTGTGTGTCACTGCATTGGCTTCCAGTGTGTTGGGATATTTTTCTGCTGTGCACTGGGGGCAAAAAAACTTGAAGGGAAGGAGCCAGAGTGCAGTTCAAAGCAGAATGGTGATGAATTTGCATAGTACATCAAGCCTCAAGTCTGTATTTTCAGTATGAAAGGTAGAGAGGCTGTTTCACTCCATCAGGACAAACGAGTAAAGCAAAGCAGTGCAGACTCTGGGAGGTGAACCTGTGGGCCTGTGTGCAGTAGAAGAGTGATGAAGATGCTGACAGTCCTTATCAGTAAGGCTGGTGGTGTGGAGTGTTTAGCTGCTGGTGTTGATGGATCAGAGCAGTTTGAGCAGAGTGTGCAAATGTCTCCTGCTGTCTGTGCTGCTCCACAGGAAAGGAGCTGTCTGAGCCCCTGTAGCACACTCACCTGCAGGGCCTTTTGTGAACAAAGAAGCTTTTAGGATTTAGTCTGGGTACCACTGGAGACAAGTAAAAGTGTTGTTTTGTTTGTTTAGGGGAGAGGGTTGTGGTTTTCGGTTGTTTTTTGGGCTTTGTTGTGGTGTTCTATTTTTCTTTAAATTTTTTTTATGACTTGCCTACATTTTTTTTTTCTTGTGATAATCTCAGGGTAAGAAATCTGGGGAAAGATGTCCTGGGGAAAATCGGATGACATAGATGTTGAAATTACTTTTCAACAAAGCAAAATACTCATTTTGTGTTATCCCAAGACAGTAAACTATCTTTTAAATGTTTTGAGTTTATTTTTGCGTTGATTGCATTTGCCTGTGCTTTTCTTCTGTTGTAGTTCAGCTTTTAGATAAGAACCATATTTATCAGTGAAGATATTGAAATATTTTCAGCAAAATGTAATATCTTGAGAGGTTTTAATTTAGGCCAAACCCATTTGCACTGAATTAAAAAACTGTTCTGATCTCCTTGAAATACATTTTCATTTTTTCTGTCCGTTCCGTTGTGAAGATGCTTCTGTGAATAAAGGTACAGTAATTTCATGACTATAAGGCACACCAGATTATGAGGTGCACTTTTTTTTGCAGTGAGGATCTGCGCGCAACAAAGTAACAAATTAGTAACGGAATCATGCGATTGATTGCGGGGATTTACTGGCAGGTGCTCAATTTGCAAACATTTTTCATGGATTGGGGTAGCCTTTAAACACAGCCCCCGGCGCCCTCCCTGTGCCGCGGACCCGGCACTCCCGCCCGCCGTTCTCCCTCACCCTGCAGCTGCCCCTGGTGCCTGGCTGCTCATGCGGCTTGCGTGGCTCCTGTGGCTTGCGGCTCTCACGGCTCGCTGCTTGGCACAGCTCGTACCTCCGGGTTGGCAAATTTCCGAACTTTGTCCATATATAAGGCGCGCTTCCGGGTTCGGATCAAAATTTTAAGCTTTAAGGTACGCCTTATAGTTATGAAGTTGCTGTACTTAAATTACTCCAGGTGTACCAGTCAGAACCTGAATGTACATTATACTCTTTACTGGTCAAGGATGAAAATAGATGCTCTCTCTGATGAGCACATCTGCCTTAGCAGACACTGCCAGTGCAGTCAAATATCCATTATTTGTCTTTATCTGTGAGGGTGTTGTCAGTGTGGACCACAGGCTGTGTTATGGTAGCAGATGTGCAGCTCCATTTCTCTAAGCTGAAGCTGTACTGCAATGATGCTTCAGCCTTCTACCCCTTTAGCACCACTGGAAAAATAAATCTAGCCCTGGAGCTCAGTGAACAGACCTAAGTCTCTCAGCTGTGGAAAGAAGTGGGGTAAGATCCTCAGTGAAGGATAAATCAGGCTGTGCTGACACCATTACTGCTGATTGTTAATTTGCCTAGTGTCATGGTTGTATTTATTTCTCCTGCTGTACCTTGAAGTTCAGGCAGCTTTTGCTGCATTGAGTAAGCCTGTTTTCTAGCTAGGATAATTACTATTGTAATTGTCAGTTCTGAAGAGAAAGTGTTTGCCTGCTGTCATCTCTGGTAGAGGCAAAGGGAAAATATAAAGGTCACTGTCAAATTGCTGCCCTGAGGAGGTGTCATCCAAAAAGAAGGATTCCTGGCTGGTGCAGGACTAAAGGGTGCAATGGAAAGCAGTTGTATAACCCTTAAAGAAGATCCATTCTTGTTTAGGAGTCTTACAGGAACCTGTGCTGTCTGTTTCCTCACATTTGTGGATGAAAGAGAAGTTCTGTCTCAGTCTCTGCCCAATGAGGGATGTGAAAATAGAAATACTGAAGTATAGTACCTTGATTCTTCTGCCTGGATGTAGCATAGAATTCAGATTCTGTTCAAAGCCACTGACTTGCCAAGGCAGATGTTACATGCTTGAATGAGTTTAATAAGATGATCAGGACTCTGTTTATCAGTTTGGCTTGCTTAGAGCAGTGCTCCAAACATCCAGGGAAACAGGAAGAAATTGTAATTAAAGGCAGCTTTGAAATTCAGTACATAACTCATTTGCATTTTACTATTTTATTCCTCTTTTCCCTTCCCTTGTAAAAGCCCGGGGAGGCTTTCATGGTGAGACTGGCATTGCTGTGGTGCATTATCTATGCTTGAGGGACTGTGGAGTGGCAATTGTGTAATGAGGATGAAAATGGGAGCTTACTCTGAAGAGAAAAGAAACACTTTTCCCTTAACTACAGCCCAGGGCCTTTCCTCGTCTCAGCTGTGCATGTGGGGCTGAGCTGTGCTGGAGAATCCAACCAGAGGCTTGGGGGCTTGTCTGGGGCTCCTGACCAGTGGCTCTGCTTTGTTTCAGTTTCCATTATTCTGTTCAGGGTGGAGAGTGTGTGTCTGTGCTGAACTTCTTGCTAGGAACAGAATTGCATCCATTTCTTGTGCTGAGGCTATTAGCTAAAGCTCCTTCCCCACTTGCACAACACTTGCAGGTTTAGTGATTTGTTCTGTTGTGGTTTACTTTCTTGTCACCAAAAGCTGTGCTTTGCTTTTTTTACTGCCCAGTTGAACCAGTAAAAATGTGTTACCAATCAGTTTATTGTATCATATCACATAACAAGCCTCTACAGATTTACTATTTTGTCTTGTTCTACTTTGTAAGTGCTGTAGATGTTTGTCCTCATCTTGTTCTAAGTACTTGAATAATTTAATTTGTATATTCCAAAAAGAATTTAGAAAAATGTGACAAGGCTCTGGGATTTCCTGTTTAAAGTACACAGGCCTAAGGTCATATGCTGTTTCATTGTGTATCTGCTTTCCCTTGAAAACCCTAATTCTAAATACTATGATTATGTAAAACTTGCAGCTTTCATCAATAAAGAACAAGTCTCTTAATGCTTATGGATTTAAAATAAAGGTACCAAATAGGATCTGCAAAGGCTCAGAAACAAGGGGATAGACAATAATGAAAAATTCCCATTGGTTGGAAGCCCATCTCCTGATTTTGGTGACCTGATATTTTTGAATGCCTGGAGTGGCAATGATTCAGAAGCGAGATTGTGTTCAGGCTGGTTGACCAACAAAAGTCACTGTTACTTTAAAAACATGTCATTCAAAAATAATTTGAGATAAAAATGCCTTCTGGAATCTATCTGTGGCCTTCCCACTCCACTGTAATCTTCTCAACCCAGGTGAGGTTTTATCACATCACATCCACCCAGCACATCTATCTACCCTCCATGTAGAAGGGAAACAGCATCTCTTTCCCTACCATTGCCTGTTCCTGTTAGGAAGGGGAAAAAAAAAAAAAAAAAGGAGAAAAGTAGGGCAAACTCTGCAGCTTTTATGCAGGGAAAGTCCCATCAACTTCAGTGGGAGACTTGGCTCAGGGAGAAGTACAGGAGCCAGGCCAAAGTTTTCATTCTGGTTTTTCAGAAGCTAGTATTCCATGGTTGTAGATTAATGCCACATAGCTTTACAAAAGTGGTCTATGAAATGCCTTCAGCTCAGTGGACTTCTGCCATTTAATTCCTGCAACTTCCAGTTGTTACGTTTTAAATAAATCTGTTCTTCACTGGAGCGTGTTTGCCTGAACGTGACATTAGGAATACAGCCAGCAGTGCTCGAATATACTTATACATTGGCATAAATTAAACCCCATCCTTGCTAAGGGACAGATAAGCATGAGGGGTCTCAGTGTTCTCAGATGAATCATACTTATCTCATCAGTGGGTGCCTTGATTTAATGAAGCCATAGTATGTAAATGTTAACACTGCAGAAAAAGCTGAAAAGTTACAGGCAGCCATGCTAACTAGCTACAAGCATTTAAAAGCCTGGGCATGAGCTCCTGCTTGGCTATTCTGGCCATAATTAATGATGACAAGTATGTTGGAAAAATAATTATTTTGCTTGCTTTTAAAGACAATTACTTTGCTTGAGGCAAATGAGGGGGTGGGATTTATGTGGCTGTAATAAGCATATGTAGATGGCATCTTCCCAGGAGAATATTATAGCCACAGGATCTTTTTAATTGACCTGAGATTCCTTTGTTCTGCAGATACAATTTATGTATGTGGTCACAGACTAAAATGACCCTACTTGTTCTAGGGCAGGCTTAGTTCTAAACTGCTGAAAGGAAAAGCAAGACTGCTTTTATCAGCCCAATCAGCAACAGACAGAAATCTTTCCTGGTCACTTTGTAGGGCGGAGAAATCTTTTTAAATTGGTACCCTGAGTACATGCTTTTTTCATCTGATAAAATATGAGTTGGGGGTATGGGAGCAGGCTGAGGTGAGTATTATTGCAGTCATCTGGTATCACTCCTGTGTCTGGGCTTGCATAGCACAGCAGCTTTTGCCTGGCACACCATGATGCCATCATCTGACAGCCACCTGCCCGCTCATTTACCATGCTGGGCTGCAGAGCCTTGGTCCCTGTCCAGCCTGGACCCAGAGCTGCAGTCAGGGAGGGAGCACCTGCGTCTGTCAGCTGCCATTCTAGAGCAGGGTGTGATGGGGGCACCTCCAGCCCTCCTGCCCGCCCCTGGCTGCTATTCAAGGGCTGTGAGAGCCACACACTCTTATCACACAGTCTGTGATCATATCCTGTAACAATAAGGCAGTGTCTCACTGCCTTTTTCTCTGAGTTTCATGCTAACCAGGCCCAGGTGGGAAATAACAGCAGAAAATCCCCCAAGGCAGTAATCCAGTGGAAAATTTCAACGTGTGCAAACAACTAATGACCTTTATTAGAAATCAGGAGTTTTCATGTTTGTTGCCAGTCATTTCATTGTCCGTCTAGGATGGTAAAATCCTCTTGGCCACAGGACAGAGAAGAGGAACCAAAAAGCTTTGTGCTGGTCACTTACATATCAGAAAAATCTCCCTGTTCTTCCCTTTTTGAATTGTGTGGTGTTATACAGAAGTCACCATCCCTTTCTCCTGTTCCCATCTGTAAGATGGAGAAGATGATGCTGTCTTTCAGTAAAGTGTTTGGAAACCTGGTACTGAAATTCATTACAGAAAATGCAGTAATGAAGAGTCATGGGTACTTTTCTGCACACTACTTAACCTGCTGCTAATAGTAAAGTTTGTGATCTGTGCACTCCCAAGTCACAGGATCAGAAGTCGGAGGAAGGAGCATGAATAAAAGAGGAGAAACCCACTAATTGTATGTTAATATGATTTTGGTATGATGATACATAACTGAAAAATTTAGAGTTCTTGCAGTCCCAATTGTGTCTAGCCCTTTCTAAAAGCATTACTAAAGGAAGTTGCTTTAACAGTGGGTGAATGATGACCCTTGATGCTTTGGGTCCAATTCATTCTGTTCTGAGTGTCTGCAGATTTTTGTCAGGATGGAAATTTTTACTGATTTCAGTCTGTTTGGAGAGCTGATTAAGGAAAACTATGCCTGAGCAACAAAAGAGTTGCTAGTACTAGAGGGATAAAGAATAAACAGTTCTCTCATCATGAAGATACAAGGTCTTAGGGTTTCTGAAAGTAGGCTGTGGTGGTAGGAGGGGGGAGGGATAGAGAGAGATCCTGTGTTTCATTGCCTTGGATGAAAGATACAAATGTTTGTTTACCTAAGTTCAAAGTTCTCCCTGGAAATTGCAAGTCTAACAGGAGGGCAACCTCTGTTTTTAGCTCCAAAGGCAGAGTGAGCTGGAAATGAGGCAGAATATAAGGTACTGGAGTTAAAAGCACTAGGTTTTTGTGTAAGGTCATGAAAGGGCCAGAATCTTAGGCAGCTGGGAGGATTACTGCATTAGTCTCTATTTGACCCTGTGTTAAACTGGCAGAGAAGGGAGTTCCCTTGTGGTTGTGCTGTGGTTTTTTGGTTTTTACTGGGTATTTCTTTTTTTTAAATTTACCGAGTGCAAAAGCACAGACTTAGTTCATCAGGAACTCCAGCCTGTTGTGTTGCTGAGTGTGGGACACAATTGCTGGCAAAGAGGAAGCTGGATGTTCTGAGGGCTGTTTGGGCATGACATCTTTTCCCATGTACCACACAATGCTAGCATGAGGAAGTGTCATGAGGTTCAGGGGTGGACTCAGAGTTTATCCTGACTGATGAACTTCTCCTTCAAAATAACCAGATTCTAGAGCAAATCTGGTTTTGGGGTCTGCTGGAAGGAAAGAGGACTGAGGGAAAGGGCCCATACCCCCAAATGTTTCCAGATATCCATGGAAAGATTTATGAGGCCATAAATTGTGTTTAATCTGGGAGAATGTGCGAGGTTTTTTTTTGTCGACACAAGATCAGGCAGTGTTTCCAGATTAAATACGGTGTAGATTGGGCCATCTCCAAAGCAGTAGCAAGCTTGGGCTCCCATTCCAGGGTTTTGTGTTGCTGTAGCAGCTGAGTAATGCAGAAGTTCTACCTGAAAAAAATGCTTCCTCCTAATATGATACTGCGCATTCCCCAAGTCCAACCCACAGCCTGCAGTGGTTCACAGATGGCAGGTGCCAATATCACTGACTCATAGGGACTCCTTTCTCTTCTCTCCTTTTTACTGTTCCTCTCTGCTCCATACATGCATAAGAACCAAACAGGGTTTTTTAAGGTTCAGGTTAACCTGACCTTAGCTTGAGGTGTGCTATGGAAGAATTATTTATGCCTGAAAGCTTGTCAGCTGATTTCAAAACTATCTAATAAAAGAGCAGACAGTTGTTGGATTGTTTGGTTCAGGGTGGTTTTTTTTGTATGGTGGTACAGATGCAAGAACAATGACATCCTATTGAATATCATAGGATTGATGAATTCCAAACTGTGGTGAAGTTTTTCAGATGGCAAGCTGAATAGATCTTTTCTGAGCATAAAACTTGTCTTTCCCAAGAAGACATATTTATTTCTGTGTTGTCAACAAATGGTTCAAGAAAAGGCATAGCTATGAGCTTCCTATCTTGTGAAGTGCAGCCTTGGTTTTTTACAGTCTTCATTGTAGCATTGTATATTCTTTACCTTGTAAGAGTAGTACTGGTTTTCTTTGTATCAGTTCCTTTGCCAGTCTAGAAAGCTAAACTCAAATCCAGTCACTGGGTTAATGGTTATAGATCACAAATGTTTTCCCCTGCTAACAAGTACATGCTTTTTTGTACCTTAGTGCACTGATGACTTGGCTGGAATCAGTAAAAGCCAAGAGCTAAAGCACCGCTGGAAGTATGGATTATTTGTGTGTATGCATTTTCCACAAATCCATGAACCTTTAAAAGGCTAAGTTCCATCTTTGGGTCATGGCATCCAGAAGGACTTGAAGCATAGAAACATTAGTATGCCCCAGACTGAGTAGTCAAATTTCTGGCATTGTCCTTTATACGGCAATGAATGAGGTATTGCCTGCCCAACCAATGTGCTGTGGTTGAGTGAATTAGGGGTAGGTGACAAAGAGGGGGCAAACACTGATAAAAGTAATTGCTGTTAAATGTACTGTCCCAGCTATATGGAATCCACAAAGATATGAAGTCAGGGCCAAACTGCCTTAAACTGTCCAGAGAGGAGCAGAAGTAACAAGAATAAGACTGAATTTCAAAATCAGGTCATCCTGGTTGAATAAAAGCAAAGATTTTTAGGAGATCTAAAGGCAGTAAGATGGACTAAGGGGAAATAAATAGCTGTAATCATGTAGGACAAAGCAATGGGGTTAAGCCCTGGTTCTTCTCTTATTACTTACTGCCCAAGAGTCTCAAAACTTTTTTTTATTTATATTTTTTTTAAATTAAAGCACTGTTACACCGTTGCCTCATTTGAAAACAAGGAAACTGAGGCAAGGGAATCAAAACATCCTGCAGAAAATTTTCTTGTGCCTAAGTGGAAATGAGGAGATAGCCAGAAATGCCTAAGTGGGAAATGAAGAGATAACCCAGTGACATGACGGGACATATATAGTGCTACATTTTCTACTTGAGACAAGAACTGGTTAATAGAATCAGCTTTTTTTACGTTATCCAAACCTGTTGTGGTTTTTTTTTTTCTTCTCGACATATGTTGCTGTAGCAGCTGAGTAATGCAGAAGTTCTGCCTGAAAAAAATGCTTCCTCCTTATATGATACTGTACATATTGTCATGGAAATTGTCCTCATTTCCCCCGAGCACACTTTAAATAACTCGAACAGCAGTGCTAATGAGCAGAAAGATATCTGCAATCCCCACCGTGCAACTTGACATACTTTATCCCACTCTGAATTCCCTTTGCTCATCTCTGAGCATTTTAAAGATCTGGTATAATAATTTGCTTTCTCTCTTTGGTCTGTTCATTTTGCTCTTAGCACTTGATAATAAAAGGTCAGCTTTGGCTGAAACCTCAGTGTTGCAGCCATGCCGTTTTTTACTGCCAAATATCTTAAGAAAAGCAAGTGTCTCCGAAAGGGTAAGTTACGATATTTTTGGTGTGTTTAGTGTTGTCTGCTTTGCTTTAAATCACAGTAAAGGATTTATTTTGAATTAACAAGCAGTGGAAATAGATCTATTCATGCTGCCTGTCATCTAGCACTGGGGGTTTTGTTATGTTGTGTGCAGTTTTGATTCAAGATGCAGTGTATGTTATTATCTTGCATTCTACATTCAGAAAAGCCGACTAAGCGAGAGGATGTTTAATTCTTTAAACATGAAGCATGTGTTTTGCACAGGGATGGGATCCCTGATGTAGAACAAAACAGCAACAGAGAATATGTGTGTTTGTTTTCAGAGATAAGTTTAGGTAGACAGCAGAGCAATGGTCCATTATTTTTTGTTTCTTTTGTACAAAAGGAACATTTTCTTTTCAGTCAACACTGAAATGATACCTAGTGAAGGAAGAGCATATTTTCTCTTAGCATCTTTCCTGTGTTGGGGTACCTGAGTGCATGACTCCACAGAGGTTTCAGCTTGCTGTTGTGAGGTTCACTTTGTGAATTACTCTGTGGGCTTTTTCAGGAAATAATGATTTTTCTCTAGGTACATACAAAATTCTTCATGAGAGCAATCTGCCTCTAGCATTGTAGAAATTGACAGTGTAGTAAACTGCCAGCACACACTGTAAATTATTTTCTTCCTTTGCATGTGTCTTCATTGTGACATTTGTTGTTTAGAGAGCACTCCAGCTGTGGGGTTTGCATAGAGGTGAATGGCAGGGATTTCATGTGTCTGGGACATGCATTTGTTCTAGAGGATCTGAGGAATCTGACTTGCTTACCTGGCTAATTTTATGTATATTACTTGGCATTTATGTATATATGTGTTTATTTAATATGCGCATTTCGCGAATTTGTTGTTTGAATATGAATTTTTTCTAAGGGATACATGCAAAGGGGAATTTTATAGGTTTTCATCACTGGTGCAAAATTGAGGAAAATGTTTTGGAGAAAAAGTGAAAGAAAACCAATTGTGTTTTCTTCTGGCTTCCTATCTTAAAATGGGATTGCGCAAGAACTAGCAGTTGAGAAGTGATAACGTAGTTAAACTGACCTGTAGATGCTGGTTCCAGCTATTTGGTATTTTGTTGAGTGAAATGTGCACACAGGCACACAAATTTACACAATGATTCAGAAATTCCTAAGGATAGAATCACCTCAGTAAAGCTTTTATCAGAAATAAGGAAAAATATTATAACTGGATTATTAATTGATTGTGCTAAATTAGTTTTTAGAGGTTTTTTGTACATATAAATGCCACTTTACAAGGGTGCATGGGATGATTTTTATTCATCTTCTGGGGGCACCCAGCTGTCCAGTGCTTTGCTCCCTTACAGTATTTACCACAACAGCAATTGTTTCTAGAAATCTGTGTCTGCATTGCAGGGAGGGGCTGATGGTACAGCCAGGAGTGGGAAGGCTGGACCTTTAAGAGACATCTGAGGGATGTTCAGGGAACAGCAGCCAGCTGTACTTTCAGTCACTACCAAAAGGAAAATTGTCAACCAGCTGAGATGAAGGTGTTTCCTCTTGGAGCCTGTTTCTGCCCAAATCTACCTGATCTGTGCAATCCATCAAACTGTCCAGAATGCCTCCTGAATCAGGCACTGTGGCAGGGTAGGATCCTGATTCCCTGTGGTGCCCTCTCTGCTGGGTGCTATCCCTTCTCTTCTTGCTGCCAGGACAGTCCAGGAAGGGCAGTGCTAAAGCAGTGTGTGTCTGAGTGGGAAATGCTGAGCTAGCTGAGCTTCTCCAAGAGCTGTTCAGCATCAGTCTCTTGCTAATCTTGCTTTGAAGAGGCTGGGCTCCTGACAGCTTTTGAGCCACTTCCCATCCAGTTACTTAAGGCAATCCCCTTTAACTCCCTTTCAGAAAGCACTTAATTTGCAGAGGGTTTTACTGCCATCTGAATAAGGACATCATTCCCAGTAAGTAAATGTGTTTGTTCAAAGGCATTACATGATTAGAGTGCCCTAGGCATAGCATCAAAAACGTGGTTGCATAAAAACTGTTGCAGCCACAGGCTCTACAGTGGATCTGACCTTGCTGTTCTCTGTGTATCTGAACAGGGAAGGAGCAAACCATCAGGAGCTGTGAGATTAGTGTATGATCTGTGGTCTCCTCCCACAGCTTCAGATGGTCTAGCGACAGCAGCTGGGCTATGGACAAGCTCATGGCCAGAAATATTGGTTGAATGGGAAACAGAATTTCCAGGTAAATGCTCCTGGTTCAGCCTTGAAAGGGAACTTGACCAGATTAATGCAGGAAGTGGTCAGCAGAGATGGGAACTAGAAACTGATTTTCCAAAGTCTTACAGCCTGAAATCTCAAGAAGTGCAGGATTTTGTGTCTTAGCTCTTTTGTGCCAGGTTGTACCTGGGGTCTGTTTCTTTTCAAGTGAGATTTATTCTCACAATGTGCCATTTTATCTCCTCATTAGTATTCCAGGCCAGGCCACACTGTGTTTTGAATTAATTCTCTATTTGTTTTCGTGGAGGCTGCAGCAGTTTTCAGACATGCCTGAAATGAAACAGCCAAGCCAAAGTGCAGTGTTCTCTCTTGCTGAATATCCTTTGCTATGGAGACTCCCTGTAGGCTTCATTTGGTGATACAAACTTACCCTATTCATACCCTCTGTTAAACATGCAGCAATGACAGATTTAGGATTCTAAAATTCCTTTATTTTGCCTGTTATCAGTTTTAGCCTCCATCAAACTCCTATCTGTTACATCCACACACACAACTTAAATAAGGCATCAAAACAATGAAACTATCTATTAACCTCTGCAGCCTGTTGTTAAAACCTTCTGTTTTCTCATGTCTTCTTCCAATAAATTTTTGTTTTCTTTGAGCCAGTGCTCAGAGAACTGCCAATATTATTCAAAACTGGGCTATAAAATCTGGTATAGTCATAATTGTCTCTGATCTGGAAAGTCATTGTCAATTTCTTACTTATGTCTTCACTTCTAGTGAGCAAAAAAGAAAGTTTCAGCTTCAGGAAAACCTTTTTCTCTTTAATTCAAAATAATTTAATAATGAATGTTTTATTGCCAAGTGGTTCTTACTTTTCTGCAGCTGTAGATTTGCAGGACTTCAAAGCTGGATGATTAAGGTGTAGCTTTAGTTTGTAGCCAGACAAGTCAAACAATCTAAACTTCAAAGGAGGGGAGTGTTCTTAATGTTGTGGGCTCACCCTTTGTGTTCAGCACATGGAACTGCTGGGGAAAATGCCATGTGCAGCAGACAAGTGATGTGGCTGCCACTCCTGGGAGGGGGTCTGCTGGTCTGCTGGCTGCTGCCTGAGAAGCGCAGCCCACACCCAGCAACCTCAGGGTAGGTGATGGCTGACAATTAAGTCATTTTTGCATGATGTAAACCTACAAGACTTTCTGCTTGGCATTTAGTATTCTTAAGCCTTCTTTCCCTGGTGACCTCCAAGGCTGGTGATGCTAGAGGCAGGATTTGAGCCTGAGCTCTGTTACCTCCCCTGCTTCATTTTGTCTGTGACTGATTGTTTTCTTCCTCTGATGTGCTCCCAGGGTGGATGGTTTTATACACATTATGAAAGTTGAGAAAGGCTATCCTGGCAAAAGGAAGCATTCAATCCATACAACACTGTGACTTGACAGGAATATGGTACAGGATTGGAAATGAGGATGCTCTGCATCTATGGCAGTCATGTTGAAAAGGGGCCACTGTTATTTTGTTCTTCTGTTAATACTTTGTGCAGTCAATTCACTATTCATCTCCAGTTCGATATAGTAGGATTAGAGGAGAGAAAAAAAGGAGCTAGATAAATTAATCATTAGATGGATCTGGAAATTGTGGTGGTGTGTGGCTTTTCTTTTAGCTCTAGAGCCCAAGCAATGTAACCTAACCTTCTGTGTTTTATTAAACTCCTTAATGCACTTACCTGGTGGATGCTCCAGTTCAGAAAGCAGAACAAAAGCCACATGATGAGGCAGAAAAGGACCTGGATAATTCTTACTTCTTGAACTAGTGTGTTGCTTATTAGGACTGCTTCCTTGACTAGAAATCAGTCTTAAGGACCCCTGCAAATAAATTCATTCCATAGGTTTGGGATGCAGCAAGGTGCAAGCATGCAGTGGTGATACCCCATGGTATCTGAGATGAAAGCAAGGTGCTTGGGTGTAGAGGATGAGTTCACAGATAGTCTGGATCCTGTACACTTGACTGTTTAGAGTTGTTGGAGTCCCCAGGAAAAGTGTGCTGGATTGCAAGGGCTGGGAGATATGAAAGGAGCTGGCAGGACACCACAGAGACATGACTGTTGTTCAATAAATGACTTGCAAAGCCACGTGGCTCTGGTGCAAATCTCCCCCATCGGTATTGAAATTGAGTAGAGCTGGGGCTTTATCCAATCAGTATCCAGGCTTTTGTGGGATCTGGGCCACTGTCCCCACAGGGATTCAGCAGCCAGAGGCCAGTGCTGCCAAGTGCTCTAGAGGCAGTGTTGGCCAACACTGGGCTCCTCTCAGTGACCCATGTGCACACTGCTGACAGAATGGTGACTTCAGCTCACCAGTCAAGGCTCTCCAAAGAGAGGAGGTGCCAGGCAACCTCTGGAGCTGCTGAGTGAAGGAAAAGCTTTGTGAGACACAATACACTCCTAACTTCTCATGTGGCTTTCCCTTTTTGAGAGCACTGCTTTGATGGGAAAATGGCCTCCTTTCCTCTCCCATCCTGTGCTGGGAGAACAATCTTCATGCTCTTCAGCTTTTTTTCTTTCATTCTTTGCTTTCTGCTTCCTAGGGCTGGCACTGCCTTTTCAGTTCCACACACCCAACCCTCTAAACTGTATGCCTTGCTTTATGAGAGTGGATGTTTGACTAATCCAGGTTTCCCAGATGTGGTAGTTGTGTTTTTCATTCTGACTCTGCTAGCTGATGGCCAGTATCATACTGGAAATCACTGAGTGTCTCTGTATCTCATTTCTGCACTGCTGTGTAGGAATTTCTCATTGTGGTATTCGAAGGATTTTTTGGGGTTTTTTTTTGTTAAATACAGAGAAGGCATTTCTCCACTGATGCACAATATAACCTTGAAAGTAGTTTCAGTCTCTGTGCCTGTTTCCCCCAAACACTATCATTTAATTTTATATGAAAAGCATATTCCAACAATGGAAAATTTTAATTTATTTGTAAATAGCTAAAATATACAATAGCTAAATAGCTAAAAACTTCTGTTTTCGTATACTTGTTACAAAATTTGTTTGCAGTTACTGTCGTGTGACTATTCTATATTTGAAAAGGCCATCCAAGCTGTGTTGGATGTTTTTAATTGGACAGAGCAGTAACAGAACTAGATGACTAGACTAGATGAAGCTGATCTTAGGATAAGGAGTATGGTATAAAGAGTTCCTCTTACTGTTGGCTTCCTGAGAATCAGCCTTCCTCATATTTAGACTCATAGACAGGACTAGAATATCTGCAAACAGGAGCATGTGAAGCTTACAAGTGCTTGGCTGTGCACTTAGAAATATGCTCCTTCATATGATCATTACAAGCATGTAATGCTTTCGTGATTAGGTATCCAGATCACCTAACTGATGATCTTAAATTAAACGAGGCAAGAGAATTAAAGCCTCTCTGGAAGGCTGGAGGAGCTGCATCTGTTTGACAAGCGCTTGCAGATTTGCTTCAGAAACCATGGGTTGAGTTTTCACTTTGAGGGAACTGGCAGAGACCAGACATTGAATACAACAGTTTAGTGCTGCCTTAGTTTTCTGCTTTCACAGTATGTACCATTTAATAAAGAATATGATACAGTGGAACCTTCTGTGTCTTTGATGCTAGAGCATCAAACTGGCTGCAGTCACAAGCCATAAAAGCTTATAGCCCTGTTATTTTTCCCTATGTTTTAGATTTGTATCCCCTTCTAGGGACTTTAAAATTGGTCTGATGGCTTCTAGTTGAAAAAATGTAAACGGGAAAAGTAGGGGGCACTTGCTATGCTCTCCTCATTCTCTGTTACCTGTCTGGGGTCTGACAACTCATGAAGCCATCAGTAATTTTTTTCTATCCTTGCAGACCATTAGCCCAAACAGTTCTTTGATTTCCTAACCATGTCCTCCCAGCCCCCTGTGTGCCACAGCTTCACTATAGATACATAATTCATTATCTAGAAAGCTGCTGTTTTAATGTAATATTAAACAGGCAGCAGCTCAGCAGGTGTCCCCAAGGTAAGGAAGGCAGCTTCCTGCTGGCAGCAGCTGCTGCTTTTAGGCTTATCAAGATTTCTTTGTTTTGAAACAGAAGCTGGAAGGCTTTTTAATACATGTCCTGTCATTGGCTGAGCAGATCCTGGTTTCTGGCTGTTACTCTGCCTTTGACTACAAAGACAAATTCTTATAACACATTCTACCTGCAATGGCTGCATACAGTTCTGTGCTCTCAAGAAAGGAGCAGGGTGTGGAGAGAGAGGAGCCTCACAAGGCAGATTTGTGTGCCCTGTTTCCTCCTTTCATTTTTCTTAGTGACCAGCTGGGCTCAGGGAATCTGTGCAGCAGCCCAACTTATGTCAGCATGTTCAGAATGGGCTTTCTGCTTCTATGAGCATAAAAATACACAAATATATTGCCTACAGAGAGCATTCCAAATATTGAGGGTGATATTCTGCTGGTCTTATGCAAGTTCTAGTCCTCTGTGGCCTAAATATGTATAATTAGATTTAATTTATGTTGTTTATACGACTGGCAGAATCAGCTCAAATGGTAATGCCCTCATTTCTGTTCAACAGTCATTGAGAAAGGATTTTTAGTTCTTTGGGATAAGAACTTCATCTTCTGTATTTGAACATCATAAACTACATAGATGGCTGGGCTCCCCCCGAATATGTGTGTCTTTAAATGGCCATGTGTAAACTGCATGTGCAATGTTTCTTGCTCTAGAGATAACTGGGGTGTAGGTACAGGGTTTGGCTGCCCAGTGTGGTCATCCGTGAGCAAATAATGCTCTTGCACCGAGAAAGTTGGTCTATTACACTTGTTTGCTGTACATGCCTGTGTTACCCTCCAGGACTTTTGGGGCAGGTTCCTGTGAGTTGTAACATCACCTGAGCATTTGTCTCCTTTCTGTGCTCCTTCACGGAAGTGCTTGTTGTTTCCCTTGTTAGTAAAGAGAGTCAGTCTTTCTAGGAACTGTGAACTAGCTTTGATCAGTCACCTTTGCTTGAAACATGTCAGACCTGTAAACTTTCAAATAACACAGGATTGTTTAGAGGAGATTTTGGAAACATAGTGTAGCCCTCAGTAGGTGTCAGTGTGCTTTGCTAAGAGACTGTGAGTGCTGACAGAGTGGAGAGGAGGCTGCTGAGGTTTTCACATACAAGGATTTCCCTTCTGCCAGCTAACTGTTCTGGATGAAGACTATCAGGACAGAACATGTAGACTACAATGCCTAGCAGATCTAAGAAGACCAGTGAAAGTTCAAGGATTTCACTTCACTGGGGTTTGCCCTAGTCACAAGTACAGAGATGTGGTACCAGCTCAGAGCTGCTGTTTGGAGGAGCTGGGCAGCAACAGCTCATTGCTGATTGATGCTGGAGAACCTTCTGCACTGTGGGAGTGGAAGCTTGCACAGCAATGCTTGAGGCAGTTCTCCTGTGCTGGATGAAAATGTGAAGAGTCCCAAACCCTGAACTGCGCTTCTACGAGCAGTCTGCCTGAACTCTAAGGACATGCACCTGAGCTTTATTCCCTGCCTCCACAACCCAACCGTGTCAGCTTGTCAGGTGAGACATTGCCTATAATGGAGACACAAAGCTGTCATGATGGGATGCGCTGGAAGGGTGTGTCTGTATGGAATATCAGCAGTGAGTGTGGCAAGACAGAACTTCCACTGGGAAATCCGGATCAGAAGCATTCTGTGCAACATTCCCTTGAACTTCAGTGGGAACCAGGCCACCAGCTGAAGACGTTTCTCAGGATGAGTTGTTGTTTACCTAACAGGTTTTTTCATTTCTTGTTTGAATCTGATCTAAACCCTCATGTTTCTGAAAAGTGAGATTATATCAGCTAATAATTAACCACTTCAAAGCAGCTTCTGTAGGTGTTCTGATAACACTGCTAACTGGGAGGAGTTTGTTCATTGCCAGTGGGTGGACAGAATTAGAATTGATGTTTCTAAGCATTATTCTATGTAGCAGTTGTCCTAAAGTACAAAGAATTGAAACCCTCTTTTGGCATTGCCAGCCTGGAGTCCTTTAGCCACCCACAGTTGTGTTCTGCAGTGCTGGGCCCTAGTGACAAGCATGTACTTCCCATTTTTTCCCAAAGAGCATTGTTGAGCCAGTGAAGAATGCTGTCTGCTACACAGTCATGTTGAGAAGAGTTATTGATCACTCATTGCATGGCCACATACAGGAGCAGACTGCTGTGAAACTGTTGGTCTGTGCAAACTGTAACAAGGCTGCAGACTTGGATCAGAATACCCCTGAGCCCTTAAGTTTGGATGTGGATCAGCAGCACTTCCATCTGCATTGTCTCATCATTAGTATTGGCAAGGGTTTCCTCAAACTTGTCAACGTTTTGCCAAAGGCCTACAGTATATATGCTTTCACATTTCAGTCCTTTTTCTCTGCTAATGTGACAAATAGCTTCGTTTTTTGTAAAAACAAAGTCTGCAACTGTTGAGTCCTTAATGATAGTCCATTAATTTGCTGCTGCCAAAACTGTGCTTGTAAAGCTTCAGTTACTTTACTAAAGAAGATAATAATGTTTGTAATTGGTTGGCTTGAATTTCTGCAGTACTCTGTATTCAGTCTACAGAGAATCAGAGTCTTTATAGGCTCAGCTAAAAGCTCTGGCATCTGCAGCCTGAGCTTCACCAGTGGATGGCTTCTTTTCCTTTCTCCTTAGTTCAAGGTTCAGAGCACTGACTAAGATGGGAGACATGTAGTCTTTTAAAAATACAGTGAGGATGTCTTTGGTTTCACAGTGGATTAAGTGCAAGAGAAAAAAATAAATAGGCTTACGAGGGGCAAGGTGGAGGGAGAAGGTGATTGTAGAGAGATGTATTCAGAAGGCGTGAACCGCTTCATTCCTGTCAAGGAGCAGACCTGGCAAATGTTCACAACAGTTCAGAAAGAGTGCAGAAGTTATTGCTCCAATATGAAATTATTTAAGACAAATACATAAGAATTCACTATTTTGATGTTATGGTAAGTTATTTCTTGTCAGAATATAAAGTTTTCCTCAAGTTTTGTTTTTGGTGTGAGAGATTTGGAGAAATTTATGAAAATTAGAAAATTACTTGTGGTTGCATGGTAATGCATAAAAATTATCCAGTCATTTTCATTCAGATTTTTCAAAGCATAAAGTACCATCATCTTTGGTCAGGAAGGAATTTCCTCCCTTATAATAGCATGTAAACATAACCACAGTTGGAATATATAATTTGATACATTCTTCAGAAGTGTTGAGCACTTGCTGCTTTGGAGAACCCTGTGGAACCATATGGCCTGTTTTGCATGGCTGTGCTACTATTTTCTGAGTCTTTCATACATATATTTATAACTTTTTTGTACCCTCAAGTTTAGTTGCCTAAATTTAGATGCCTCCTGCAATGTGCCTTGTAGGGACAGACACACAGCTCCTACCAGCTGGCTTAAATTGCCTCCTTGTGAGTGTGTGGCTTCTGCTGGCCTGAGAAAATATTAATTTCCTCTCCTTTCGGATCAGAGTTTAGCACAGTGACTGTAGGCACATAGTCCAGGCAACTCCACACCCTCACCATAAAGGACTGGGCTCATTGTAACTCTCTGGACCTGAAATACACTGAGGAAAGACAGTAAGGGTTAATTTTCTGGAGTGGAAGAGAGGAGGGTAAGGGAAAGCAGCCTGCTGTTGGTACAAGGCTGTCTGCAGAATATGCTGTGGAAAAGAATTTCTCACTCCCCCTCATCATCCCCACTTGCCATTGCCAGGTCTTCTTCCATGAGGGGATGAAATTACAGTAATTTCACGACTATAAGGCACACCCTTTTGACTAAAATTTTGATTTAAGCCCGGAAGTGCGCCTTATAGGCCGGTACGCCTTACATATGGACAAAGTTCGGAAATTTGCCAACCCGGAAAGTGCGAGCTGCGAGAGCTGGCAGGCACGGCAGCCACGGGGGGAAAGCCGGCAGCAGATCCTCGCTGCAAAAAAAAAAGTGCGTCTTATAGTCCAGTGCGCCTTATATATGGACAAAGTACAGAAAATTGCCGACAACTCAGAAGTGCGTCTTATACTCCAGTGCACCTTATAGGCATGAAATTACAGTACAGTAATGTCACAATTATGAGCCGCACCTGACTATAA
>VRYO01001366.1:8906720-9013248 GCA_009812075.1 Sialia sialis
CGCACCTGAATATAAGCCGTACTATTGGGGTAGGCTGGATTCTTCAATGAAAAAAGTGTGGCTTAGAATCGTGAAATTACTGTACTTCTTTACCCACCAGCATACCTGTAGAGAGGGGTAGATACTGTCCTTTTGTTATTCTGAGACACATCATGAGGTGAAGAGCTCCCTGAGAGCTGGTGATATGTCAGATTCTAAAGGAAAGGTTTATGAGTTCTGGAGCACAAGTGTGTGGAAATGGAAGAAGCTGAATTGCAACTATGCCTAGGCTCCCAACACTTTCAGATTCTTTTTCATTTCAGATTTCATTTCTATTAGGAGCTCTGACAAGGAAAACAGCATTAGCATTGACAGAGGCAACGCTAAACCCTAAATTTGTCTGCTTTGTCAGTAGGCACTGCTGTAAGAGGCAGTGCATGTGCCACAGCACCGTGAGAGCTCCACATAAGAAGCCTCTGTTTGTTTTCATGCAGGCTTTGAATTGAACATGCTCAATCTCCACAGTAGCCTCCTAACAGGAAACATTCTTTGAGTCAAGAGCCAGAAAGGTTTGGAGTAGTCTAACTCCTGAGGCGTCTTTAGACATGATTAGAGTATTGATACTCTGGAATTCACACTTGGGATGAAACATGCAAGTTACAACAAAGGTGAAGTGGTGTTATGCAGCTTCTAGAAACTGCTGGTGTAGTAGTTGTTCCTCGTGTTAATTATTGTTGATTGACTCCTCTTTGTGGCCCTCCTTGCTGGCTTCCTGAAGGAACTAGCCGTGACCATGTTGGAAAGTTTTCATCCCTTGCTGCCAGCTAGTAGAAGCTAACAAAGCACTTAAAATAGGGATACTGTATGGCATTCGGGGCACATTTCACAAGCTCCTGAAACTTCTGTATTTAGGGAGGCAGTGTGACTATTGTTAAGGTCTGTTCCTTCTCTAGAGCAAAGTAATTGTGGGCAGAAAGTGGAGGGAATGGTGCCTGAGCTGTGCTGGTACAAGGGAGATGCTGCATCCCTGAAAAAAATGTACCTAGTCTCATGTTATGCCTGGGCTCATCTGAACTCTAAATATTGGGCTGCTGCAGTAGAAGTGGCCTTTCCTCCACTGTGAAGTCACTTCAGCCAGCCTAAGCTACGTTTTGTGGCCACAGGGAGCAACACATCCCAGGCAGCACAGAAGTCTCTTCTCTAAAGTTGTCTCTTCTCAAATAACTGAAAACAGGGAGACATGAGAGCATGGGTGTACTAGTATCATAAATATGTTCTTAATGGTTGAAGTATAACTCAAAAATGACTGGTCCTTTTTTACTGAAACTTTGAGAACTTCAGACAAGGGCAGAAAAAGCACATTAAGGAAAAATCACCTCAATTAGACTCAAACATTACACAGCACTGAACTCACGTAAGCAGGTTTTACGAGTAGAAGTTCAAGGTGAATCTTGTGTGCAATTCTGCTTACTTTTTCTTGAAGAGTACTTGGAGTTATTTTTCTCCCTTCCTCTTATCTTGCTTTTTTTCCCCCCGACTTGCCATGGTTCCTTGAGTGTGACATCACTTACTAGCATTTGGCCTACCTGGAATATGGGTTTTGTTTATTTCCAGAGTATTGCTTCATTTGAAGTGGTTGGTAGTCTTAAACAGTTCTTCACTTTAATTAATAGATAAAAGTCTAGAGTAATAAGGTCACATGCATTATCAAGAAAGACATCTCCAGGCAGGAGAGTCAAGTTAGCAGACGCAGGTTTTATGTATAACAGGCCAAATATTTAGTTTACTCTTCATTTCTTTCATATAGTTTTAGTAATCCTACACTTGATCCTGACAACTGACACAGATCACTAGCCTTAGGTTTATATAAGAGTTTTCTGTAGTCCAGGTACTAGTACAGAGAAGCTTTATTAGTGACTCTGTTCATGTTAAATCTTGTCAGATGTTTTTGCATAAGAAACCACAGTTCTGAGGTCTCATCTCTTTGTTGGTGCATTTTTAAAGCAGTTTAATGGCTTCTGAAACCACAGAAAGCATGGGAGGGGAGAAGAGATCACAGGGCTTTTGGATTGCTTAATAGATGGCAGTGGCTTTGGAGTGTTTGCCTGCTTTTGCTTTTTTCTCTGTGATGAGGTTTAGGGTACAGCATCAAAAAACCATTCACAGACTCACTAAAATCCTCTGCAGCGATTTTGACGTGGAAAATTTTATCAACTTCTATTTGTAATTACCATGGAACTTGGTGAAATAAAAAGTGCTTGAGGAAATTAGGCATTTAATATTTGACTAAGAAGTCAATGAGATTTTAGTGCATGCTTTTAAATCCTGCCCTAAGAAAATATGAACTTGTGTCAGTTTGAACTCAACTTCCTCATTACAGTAGAAGGTATTTAAGATTTCCTTTTTCTCACTGCCACAACCAAATGAACATTGAATGTAAAAATCCCCCTAAGCTCCTTCCAAACTGTGGAAATGAAACACCTTTCACCTACAAAGGTGCCCATTTCTTTAGGAAAATATGCCAATTTATTGTCCGTTGGAGCTGTGACACAGTGTATGTATTTTGATTCAACGCTTGTTTCTTTTATTTGCATTCCACATGATAATGAATTCTTGTGCCTTGTTTTTTCCTTAGTTTTGTATGCCTTTTAAAGTATGACCATGTATATACTCAACTCCAAATCAACTCCTAACTCATATATTCCATATATAGATAGATGGGTGGGTGGGGATAGATGGACAGATACAAACAAAAAAAAACAAAAACATGGCAAGAACACATCACTGTTTACTGTAGTGTTTAATTCCTGTCAAATCATAACCATGCTGGAAAACCCCCAGTTTTCCTTGTTTTTAGCTCACTCCTTGACTACTTCAGATTTTGCTTGCTGGGTTTTTCTGCTCTCAGGCAGCCTAAATGGACTATTTAAAAATGAGTTTCATATTCACAGCAAATTTCCCTTCCTAAAATAATTCAGGAAAAAAAATGGAAAAAGAAAGCAGAGAAGTTTAAACTGATACCGATGGCAGGTTAACCCAGGATTCAGCTGTAACAGACAGGGTCTATCTCTAGCATTCAGGCTCTTGAAAACCTTTGGTTGGGGTTGAAGGTGCTCAGGGTACAGGTTCAACATTAGCTGGAATCAAAGGTAAGAAGACTGAAGGAAAGGAATTAGGCTTCAAGCATCTATTCAAAGCATTCTTAATGAACTTTTTGCTTATTCATTGATCCAAAGATCAAGACTGGTTTTCTTTGGTGTTTTTTTCCCTGAGGTGCAAAGAAAGATTCCCTCTAACAGAGCTGCCCTTATTCTTGACAGAATTCATCTCCTCATTTTTCACCTTCTTTGATTATCAGAGATCTTTGAACCCCAAATTCTGATACTCACCTTAAAGTCAACCATAAAGACCCAGTCAGGGAAGATGAATCATTGCGATTGTTCTTTTCAGCAGTGAGAGCGAGTTTTTGACCATTTGTCAAGATCTTTGCTGCTGCTTGTCTGCAGTCAGAGGCTTCCTGTCACTACTTGCTGTAGCACTGAGGGCAGACACGTCAGCTGGACCTTGTGTTTGCCACCAGCCACCCTTCCCCAGTGCATGGCCAGCTGGATTTCACTCACTGAAACACCCCAGCTGCTGTCCACACCAAAGCAGGGCAAACAAACATGCCAGTGAGGACACATACACAGTCGCTGTCGTGGTGTAACTACTCAGGAGGCTTATGTAAAGACAAGGCAGGAGCACATCAGTAAGAAGAATGATGTAAGAAATGGGTGAAAGGGAGGTGGAAGTAAAAGAAGCTACAATAATTTCACGACTGTAAGGCGCAACTTAAAGCCTATAATTTTGATCGAAACCCAGAAGTCCGCCTTATAGTCCGGTGCACCTTATATATGGGAAAAGTTTGAGTATTTCTGTTTCACATTGCGCAGCAACAAACGTGAAGCTTGCAACCAAATGACTGCGAGAGCCGGCAGCCGCGAGCAGCCTGTGCTGGCGTCAGGCGGGAGTGCCAGGGCCTGTGGCACAGGGAGGGCACCTGGGGCTGCATTTAAAGGCTACGCCGATCCATGAAAAATGTTTGCAAATTGAGCACCTGCCAGTAAACCCCGCAATCGCGCGATTCTGTTACTAATTCGTTAGTTTACAAAAGTTGCGCACAGATACTCCCTGCAAAAAAAAAAAGTGTGCCTTATAGTCCGGTGTGCTTTGGAAATTTGCCGACGCCTGGAAGTGTATCTTATAATTCTGTGTGCCTTATAGTTGTAAAATTACTGTATTTAAGCAAAGAAAGAAGCTGCAGTCTTCAGAACCCAACAGTTTTGCTTGAGAATATAAAAGTTGCTCCTTTTACATGCAATGAGGCAGTCTCATTTCCCGTGCAGAAGTCCAGTCCTGTTCCCTGAACTTCTGCTCCATGTAAAGGGGATCTAAGGCTTGGCTTCACAAGTGATCTTAAGAAGGTGAAGCAGGAGTAAATGAGGCTCAAGGCAAACTAAAAATTCTAGCTTTTCCTCAGTGAAAAGAGCTGTATAAAGGCAGAGATGCAGCCTGTCTGTTGCAGGTTCTTTGAACAGGAACACAGGGCAGGGCAAGCAAATGTAACAGAAGGATACCTTATGTTCTGCACATTCCACTGAATGCCTACCTGTGTAAGAATGGTCAAAAAAAAGAATTTTCAGTAAACAGAGCCTTGAAGAATAGAATGTGACTCCTGCTGCTGTTGCAGTACCCCATCTCACCTTTAGCAAGATTTAGCCCCAGTGGTTTTGCATTTAACCTTCCTTTTTGGGGGCATGGGGGAAATCTGAAAGGAGGATCATTTCTACAGTCTGAGAGGTGGACATTGCTCTGAGGTTACTGCTGCCATTAGCAGGTCATGGCTCCCAGGCCATGTGAAATGAAGAAACTGTGAGTGGAGGCAGAGGAGAGCAGTTCTGCCAGCCTGAATTAGTCTGGTCCTGGAGAGAGAGCATTTGTGCACTGCAGCTGGGGGCTGGCGCTAAACCCTTCCCCCCAGGCAAAGACACCTACCAGGGTAGGTAAAGCACTTTGACAAAGGTCAAAGGGACAGGGGCAGCAGAGCAGTCAGCTGGGACTGCAGCCCTCTGGATGGCAAGCAAAACCAAACAAGTCTCTTAATCCTTCTGGGCCCCTACATTTACTGTATATATGACATGGTTGCCGTTACCTTTCACACTCTCCCAGTTGTTTGGTTTCTGCATGCCTGGATGAGAGGCAAATAGAGCTGCCACCTTGCTTCACAGATGAGGATGAAATCCAGTGCATCTTGTGCAGCAGGAAGTCTGCAGCAGGCAGCTGAATACAGGATCCCCTGGTCACAAGCTAAGGCTAAAGCAGATGGACTATTCATCCCCAAAATTAAGACCCCTGCTCCAGCTACATCTTTTGAGATACTTGCACTCTGCTTGTGTTTGCAGACTGTTTTATTTGGTCTCTGGTCTGGAGATGAAAGTAGCTTTGAGCAAAAGGACTGGAATGTCTGCCCATGGCAAACCTTAGCTATGTAGGGTTTGTGTCTGAGGCTCAGTCTTGTTTATATGGAAACTTGATTAAAGATGAGTGAGAAATTCTGTTCAAGGGTATGAAAAGCCCTTGTCTGTGTTTAAAATCATTAACAGAGTGTTCTTCATTGTCACAGTGCTGAGTAGCCAGATGCCTTGTTTGATTCACACAATAAAAGCAGAGCTTGTGTGCTTCAGGATTAGACTTTAACATTAACCATAGTAAGGGCTGGAGCTCCCTTACTGGCAGAGAAGATATTCAGTGAATTCAGTAGCTGAATATGAACTTCATCCTGCTGTGAGAGGCAAAACTAAAATTTTGTTTTCAAGTTTTTCTGGGCAGGAAGCATTGAAATGGTCTTCCTAAAACAATTCCTAAAGTCTAGGGTGTTTGAATTGATAGTGTTGTGTTTCCAATTCAAACCTGAAATCCATGATAGGATCCTGCTTTGTGTCTGAGCCCATAGAAGAAATCATCTGTGAATTTCAGGTAAAATTCTAGACTTCTAAGAAGTTTCCTTGGGCTGTTTGTTTGTGGAGGTTGTTGATCTTTTTTGCTTGATGCTTTTTAAGAAGATCTAGGTGTTTGAATTTGGCTGTTTCTCAGTCTTGTGACTACTAAGACTGAAAAGCTGTTGAATGTCACAACAATGTAGAGAGGTGTGCCTGAACTCTGTCTTTTAGTAATCCCTAATTTTTCTGCTTGATGCCTCAAAGATGTAGTGGAAGGAACCAGCCAAGTGTACAAAGAAATATGAGTAAAATGTTATTAAAAAAGAAAAAATGTTTGCACTTGGGTTTCTATGCTCTACCACTGCACAGTCACATCATGCTAATATAATAACCAATTCTAAAGTGCTTATTATTACTTTTATAATTATTTCTAAGCTGGCCTTCATGTGTGGAGTTGCCTTCATTTGCTTGTACTTAAATGTCTAGTCACTACTGGCTCTCCCACAGGCAGATTGGTCATGACCTTGCTCCTATTTTAAGTTTCAGTGGGGAAAGCCAAATAGGGAGGAACTATATGTATTCTTTGGCAGAATCTCAGGTCTGGTGTGTACAGAAATATTTTTTCCCATCGAGATTTTGCTTTTTGCAGATTCAAATACAAGTATAAAGGTTTTGGGTTTTTTTTCCTCTCCCTAAAAGTTGCATGAAAACGTCTATGAAGGTTTAGAAAGCAGTTGGCTGGTCCAAAGTAACATCTTAGACGGATGGGACTTGCAGTCAGTTCCCTCTGGTACAGTGATTCCTTGGGAAGATGCTGATGCCAGCATTGCAGAGATCCAGTAAGTCTTCTTCATCCTCTCCTTATTGTGCTTCTTACGACAATCTTTGTGTGGGTTAGTGCAGCTAATTCCACTAAATTTACAGTTTGTGATTAATTCTAAGACAAACTTCTGCTCTCTTCTTGCCCTTCATGGCTTGGATGGGCAAGATCTCAGCTGATCTCAAACTTAAGAACAAGGTGTATTTTTACCTTGACCATACTCAGTTGTTTGCTGGTGGTGAGATCCATACAGTAAATGTCTTCTTGAGGCTGTTTCATTCCTTTGAAGAATGCTGGCCTAGCTTGAGCTCAGGCCATCCATCCGCCAAATGCCACATCCTGAAATGCATTTCTGATGTGTATGGAGGGCTGTGGAAAGCCTCTTTCAATCACATCTCCTATGAAACATTTGATCGTGAAAAAGGGTGTGTCAATAGCTCTGCTGGGTAAGGTGCAAGAATTTCACAACCTCTGCTTTCACCAGGGCTGAGGATGTTGGTAGAAGAGATTTAGGCAGTGACAGGAACTTCAGAGTGCAGTTTCCTGCACAGACAGTTCTGCATGCAAAGTATGTCATCCTTGTAGTGGAGTATGGTGGGACATTGATCTGTTCAGATGCCTGCATCCTAGCCTTGAGCTAGAGAGCTGTTCTCTTTACATACCTTAAGGAATATGAATAATTCAGTAAATTAAAAAATGGGACACTATCCAAGAGGATTTGGGCACATGTGGAGGAAAAAGCATCATGGTTTTTGCTTCTTTAGCTGCACAACTAGTCCCTGGTGGCTGTTGTTTCTCCTCTTTACTGAAAGGCTGCCTCAGTTCCGTGAATTATTTCTCAGAGAACCACAAAATACTTCCCAACACACCTCATTTTACCACTTCTGCTTTGCAAATCGGTAAATGTTCTGTGAGTGCGTCAAGGCAAGAAAACAATTAATAGCAAGAAAAAAGTACTTCCTTGGCTTGCAGGCAGCTCCCAGCTTGCTTCTTTCCCCAGATTAGCAAGGATTTAAGAAGCACATGTTGTGTGTATGCTAAATCAGCTCTGCAGAAACCACAGCATACCATCATCCTGCCCTTATCTCTGAATTCCACGGGCAGGCAGCACAGGCTGGCAGCTTTAGCTTGCCTGCTGAAAGCCATGTGAGTGTGGAAATGGCAGTGACACACAGCTCAGATGTTATCTCTGCAGCAAAGCCAAAGGCAGTTTCCATAGTGATGGAGAAGCTCCAGCCACAGGGGATGCAGCTGCTGAATTGGACAGGATCAGCCTTTTCATCAGAGCCTGTTCTAATAAAGCGTTTATGTCGCACTCACTCGGTATCCAGCTCTGGAACACAAAATAAAGGACGAGGGGAAGATGTAAACTGTTGGAGTAAATGCTGACCTACAAATGAAACAGGAAAAGCAGGGTCAAAATTTTTCAAGTATTGGAGTATCCACAAGGGACCGTTTTTTGTGACAGCTTGAGTGAATTTAATACTCTGGTCAGTGCTTTTCTGAGATGTTGCACAGCAGCATTAATAGCTCCTAAAGTTTTTACATCAAGTAGAAGAGTCAGAATTATATCTCTAGCTCTTAACTTTCTTCTGAATTGGATCCAAAATCAGAATGGGTCTCTTTCTCTGTAGAGATTATAAATATCCCAGAGAAAATGGGGAAAATGGACTTCAACATCTGAAGCATTTTAAAATGTCTTACACTTTGCTTGGTCCTTCTTTTGGATAAAAAAAATCTCTCAGTACCAAAGCACAGGTATGTGGAATTAATGTCTAGCTTTTCCTATACAGTCTTAGAGCCTGTGCTTTCCCTTTTCTTATTGCTGAGACAGCAGATACAGCATCTCCATGTTTCCCACACTGGAAATGCATGTTTTGCGCTTGTGCTTTGATCTTCTATCAGCCTGGGCTCTGTGGGTGGTGCAGCACATCAGCAGGAATTGTTGGTAAAACTGCTCATTTAAAATACGAATTCGATTATTTTGAGATTTTTAGTGGTGTTAAACTTTGCTCTCTTCTGAGCTGGATACTAAAGAGATTTGTATTCTGTCTTTCAGGTGGTGCAGGAGACCGGGAAAAGATGCCTGTCAACCATGAGGCTTTCCTGCTCATGGCTAATTCCCAGAATGAAATGGAAGATTGGGTGAAAGCCATCCGACGGGTTATATGGGCTCCATTTGGTGGAGGTATTGCAAATAGCTCACATGCACATAAATTAAAACATTTGCCTCAAGGTAAAACATATTCTTGTGATACTAGGATATGTGTAACACTGTAAAATCACTGAGATGTCTAGATAAGCTCTTGATTGTCTGAAGTGTTTTGAAGCAAGGGATGGCGTTGATTTTTTAATTTACTTTTTGGGTTTTTTACTAGGGGATGGACAGGAATGAAAGAGGAGTGCACACCCACAGTGTATAACTGTCTCAAAAATGGGTGGTATTAACAAACATACCACTACTGGTCAGTATTCAGTTTTTTAAAGCAAAATATTCTGTGGAATATTATGGGAATGAAAGATTCTGTCCAGTTATCTCAATTTTCTTCCATAAGGGCAGATGCCCATCTTGAACATCCATACAGCCAGAGACAGCAGAACTTTAATTAAGTTAATGTAGGGCCCAGCTGAGAAGGCAAAGCTTCCACTGGCTGCAGTGGAGATGTACCTGAGTAAGAACAGGGTCAGGCTGAGTGAACACCTGTAGGGTCATACAGCTGTTGACAATCCCTGTAGTTAGAATGAACACAACATCCAGACGTTCACTGTTGATAATATACCACAACCTTTGAATGCTCAAGTCAATAGATTAGATAGGAGTTGTTTTTCTGGCTTAGCATAGAGCAAGGACTCACAGATGTTGTCTTCTGGGCTTGGTGTTGGTGACAGCAGCTCCTGCCCTGGTACAGGTACTATGCTTTGAAGTGACTTGGGTGCAACTGATGGAGTTCATGCAAACAGTGATATCATATGCAGATAGTGCTGTCAACCTCCTTTGAGAGGTACAGATAAAGAAGTGCCAGATAAGAGTTAGGTAATGCAATTACTCTTCATTCTGAAATGAAGTTAGTAGTTTCCCTGGATCTGGGGGGGAAAAAAGTGACCTTGATGTACAAGACCCAGTGTGTGTTAGTCACTTTGTCCTGGGTTTGGTTTTTTGGGGTTTTTTTGTTTGTTTTGTTGTTGTTGTTTGTTTTGTTTTGTTTGTTGGGTTGGGGTTTTTGTTTGTTTGTTTCAAGTGACTCTTAAAATTTGGAGTCTCTGGGTAGCAGCACTTGGTTTGTCTGGAAGAGATACAATCTCTACTGATGCAATTCTTTCCAAGGTCCTTCTTTCACTTAGAGAGGGTGTAGGTACAAAATGGGTGTAGCTTGCGTCTGATCTGAGGTTGCATGCGACGCTGTTGTGCTGTGGGCAGAAAAAGCACACTTCGGCAGTAGAAAACTGTTCTACCAGAATTTCTCCTCAGACTTGAGTGTGTGCTTCTTCTGCTCCCCTTCTGAATTCCAGCTCACAGTAAAGAGTCTTTTAGACTGAGGTCAGTGCAGATCCTCCATCAGAAGTCCCAGAATCTCAGAGCTGGTATTTCTGTAGCCATTTGTAGTTGACCTTATGCTGTGTATTTTATAACTTTCCAATGTGCATTCAAGAAATACTGTGAGGGAAAAGGAAGCATTCAGTCATGATAAATGGTGCATTCTTAGCAATAGCCATCTTTAGGGTATGATAATGTCAGCACTGCTGGTATCAGTGCAAATTTGGGTTCATGTTTTGCTTGTGTTTTGTCAGCCTCTTGAAGCAGTTTCAAAACAAACATCTTTAAATATTAAAATAGTAAATAATTTAAAATACTATTATTCTAAAAACAGAAACATGGGAATGGCATAAAGGTAGTGATGGATTTCCTTTTTGTTTGTTTATTTCTTTATGGGGCTAGTATTGTCCTAATTAATTAGCTATGTTTCTTTATCTTTGAATTTCTCTGCGAAGTGGTCAGATAATATTTTGGTCTTTTCTTTAAATGATGCAGATAGTCTTACATTGATTCCAGGACCTGGAGCTTTACAAGGCATCTAAAAACATAAAATGAAATAATGAGAATGGGGAGATTAGAGCAGTGCAAGGAGTAATAGAGCAGCTTCTGTTTGTTGCTTTTTCACATCCTGCAGACTTGATCTGGTTCAGTGATCAAAGTCAGTAAAGGCTGCTCTGGCTGTTAGTGAGAGGGGCTTAAGCACTGTGGAAGAGAGGCACTGGTGTTTGCAGAGTTGGAAAGAATTGCAGTTGTTTATCCATGTTTTTTCTCTATCTGTGGATAAAAACTGGCTGAGGATGTGGTGCAGGCTGGGCACTGAGGTCCAGCCTGAGCTCCCTGCCCCAATACTCAACTGCATTATCCTGAACCTAGCTTCAGCATGCCTGCTTTCCAGTCCAGGATGCAAGAGCAGATTCTTACATTGTGGCCCCTACTCCGAGCTCTGAAGTGCCAGCTGCTGTCAGTAGTGGTCCTCTACCCCCAGCAACCATGTGTTCCACCACCTTCATTCTGCTGGTTCTGCAGGTGAAGAGCTGTGCAGGAGGACACAACCTGGCAGCAAATAAAAGGGGGGAGGATTCATTTGTAGGTAGATTACTTCCTTGGCCCTGCTAACCATGCAGCTGCTACACCAGTAATTCCAGCGCAACGCGGGCAATGGGGAGATATGATGGTGTGAAGAGGGGCAGGCTTCTTCATTCTGACTCCAACCCACACATAAATTGGCTCAAAGAAACCATCCTCAGTTTCTTTGCATTTCAGAAAGAATTTATAGGAATGCCAATAACTAGGAAACGGTAAAGATATTCAAACTGTTGTTCACAAATGTGTTTTGCCAATTTGGGGAAATGATCAAACCTGCACCTTCTCCGTCATAATCAGAGCAGGACAGTTTCTCAGAGTGAAACTCTATCTTAACTCAAATGTGGGAGGACAATAAACATATCTGTCTCTGTTTTAATGGAATAATTTGAACTCTGCTTTGCCACCACCACTAATTTGAGAGCCAAGTGTTATCTATCAACACTTTTTAATATGTTAAGAGAAAGGGAGGAGTTAAAAAGCAGGCTTTATTATTAATATGCAAATATCCAGCCCTGGAGAAGGTTGATATGGTGTAAAAATGAATAATGCCAAGATAAAAGGAGAGGCTTAACCACACTTTAATCTTTGCTGATGTATTTAAGAAACATAAATAAAAAAAAGTTGAGGGTACCTTCTTATGTGTTGATGTGGGCATATGAACTGTGCTTAAAGGTGAACAGCAAAGGCTTCTTAAAATAAAACAGAAAACTCCCCAGAGCGCTGAGGATCACAAATTACTGATAGAAGACAGAGTCAGGTTTAAAAGCTGTATGGAATGTGTTCTTTGAAATACACTTCAAATGTGGCCTTAAAATAAAATTGTAGAGTTCCTAAGTCTTTTGAAGAAGAGCTGTCTTGTTTATAGGGAAAATAATCTCTAACAAGTTTCCTTGAGTTTCCTCAATTCCTCCTGAATTCCTGAGTCTAGTACATCTCATTTAGAGCAGAAGATTTTGTGAAATGAGATTTGTGAGTACTCCAATTATTTTGATTGTCCTTAGGAAAGAAGTTTGTCACAGTGACTTGATAAAAGCGAGTTTTGAAGCACGTTCTGACGGAGGGTGATTGAAACTGTTTTCTATGATTCTTCTTACCTCTGTGACAAATCTTGCTCCAAGTTTACAGCACTAAAAGCTTATCTGGAGAGTCCCTCTGTGTCCTACAGTGCTGTTCAGTGGCTGCTCATCAATGTGAAGTGCTTGTAGCGGTGCCACAGTGCTAAATCAAAGCATTTGTGGCCTTAGGCTTGGGTGATGGTGACCTTGTCTCTTGCCCTCTCAAACTGGATGCATTGGAAGTGTTTGATGTAGGGAGAGAGGACACTTGGTCTGTACAAGTGGTGGGACTGTATTTCTAGTCTGAGGAGGTGCAGCCACTGCGAGGGAGTTCTTTTTTGTGCACCTTCCTCATTCCTTACATCAGCTGAAAAACAGAGTTAGTCTAGGACTGAGTTTCTAGCCATGAGACACAAAACCTAAGCTTTTTGGTACCTGAGTTGAATGCCAGGTGGCATAATTCTCTCACAGCACAGCGTGGGGGGACAGAATTATTCTGTGTTAATCTTGATTTATGTTTGTGTTTGTTTTCTTCTGTTTATATATTCTGTGTTGCCATGAGCAGTTCCTCACTTCTCTGCCAGAAATACATGTCTCAGCCCCTTTCTTTCTCCATTACTTTATCCTAATTTCTCCTCCTCTTCATCCCAAGCTTTCATCAGTTACTTGTGATGGAGGGGAGGTGAAGCAGTTGGAAGGGATGTGTTTCCCTTAGGCAAATGTGAAGACTTTTACCCTGTGACAAAGTAATTGTGTTGCCAGAGCTTCATGAATAGTTTTTCTGCTCAGGAGGAATAGTCATTGTTAAACTGGTGGGGTCTGAAGAAATGTCCTCTGAGGCAGCTGTGCTGCTGTCATTAATTCCAAACATCTTTCCCATATAGATAACCCATGATGTGTGGATTCTTATTCTTCTGCCAGCAAGCAGCGCAGAGAATGGGGCTTTTTGGGAACCAGGGCTCTGTGTTGCATTAAGGGAGAGCTGAAATATGTGGGACAGGGTGTCTGAGGTGTAATTTAATTCCTGGCTCAGTATCCTTATGGGTAATGGAAGACTAGCCCTGCACAGGGCTAATTAGGGATCCTGCTTTAGATCAGTAAATGTCTCTGAGAAAACATCTGCATGAGAGCAAACATGGCTATTTTGAAGGGTCAGATATTCAAATTAGATGCATATCCACCAGGATGCCAGACTATTTAGGAGCTAGGATACAATATTAAGTTTTGGGAGTCTTGAGTTTTAATATTTCCACCCGTAACATGGGAATTTTCCAGTAAGAGCAGCAAAAAGCTAGAGCCATATCAGTGAATTTAAGATGTTAAATTCCACTGAAGAGGTAACGAAGAGGAGGAGGGAGGTGGCTTTTGTTATTTGCCCAGTCTGAAGGCAGAGAGGTGGTTTTGACTCCCTTTGTTGTTTGTGGGCTCCTGCAGAGTGGCAGCCTCTGTAGGATTCCTGCCTGGGTGAGGAGGAGCTGCTCCAGGAGGTGTCAGGGTGGGCTCCCCTGGTGCAGGCTCCCCAGGTGAGTGGGGAGTGGCACTGGCTGTTTGTTGTGCCTGATACCTGCTGTTATCTCTGCACCCAGATAGCTGGCGCCTGCTGCAGCTTATCAGTGTTTGCTCTTGCTGCTGTCTAATGCTGGGAGATGGCCCAGCCAGGGGAAGAGGAAGATGATGGGGGTTATGAGGTGAGGTCTCTGCCCAGGACTAGGGGATGCCTGAGCCATCTCAGATGTGAGGATGCACTGGGTTAGCCTTCCTTCTACACCTGTAGACTTGGAAGTTAAGATACAGCAACTGAAGTAAGCTGGGAGTGGATCTTGCTGCCAGAACTGTTTACAATGGAGAATGTTTTAAGATCTGTTTCTGACACCCAGTTGAGTTCTTTGTTTTCTAATGAATCTCTGTCAGATATAATTGGGGCTTCTATACTGCTTTATGACCAACATATATTTGTCATCATGTTACAGCCTTGAGGTACGGAAAGGGAATTGTCCTCATTTTTTGTTAAGGAAGGATCTGAAATATTGAGCAATCAGATGACTTGCCTGAGGTGATAATGACTATCTGTAAAAGAACCACTCTGACATCACGGTGATGATTCTGGCATTGTAATGCAAGGCACATAAAGTTTACACCTATGGACCTTGACTGCAGGCATATATTTGGAAGAATGCCGTGGGATATGATCCTGGAGAGACGAGAGGACAAGGAGATCTGGTGGGTTTTCAAGAATTACAGTAATTTCACTATAAGGCACACCCTTTTGACTAAAATTTAGATCGAAACCCAGAAGTGCGCCTTATAATCCGGTGTGCCTTATAATTGTGAAATAACTGTACTACTTTCAGCCTCAAGAACAGTCCTCTTCCTTGTGCAGGAAACCAAGCAAAGGTGGCAGAGGATGTACGGACAAGATGCTTGTGACATAGCTCATTAGTTAAAAAGGACATGTAGAAGTGGAAGCAGGGACAGGTGACCTAAGAGGAGGAATGCAGAGAAATCACTGAGCATGCAGGAGTGGACTTAGGAAGGCTAAAGCAACCTGGAGCTGGATCAGGCAAGGGATGTGAAGAGCAGTGCTGGGGCCAGTACTGTTTAACAGCTTTGTTAATGACCTGGATAATGGGACAGAGTGCACCCTCAGCAAGCTTGCAGATGATGTTGGGATTGGTGCATCACATGTTTGTCATCATTTAGAGGGTTTCATCAGCATGAAGAAAGGAGTGAACAGGACCTTGATGAAGTTCAGCTGAGAGTAATGCAAAGTTCTGCTCATGATGAACGTAGGAAACAGCACAGATGGGGAGTTCAGTGACTGGAAAACATCTTTGCAGAGAACTGGGATGCTCTTGGACAAGTTGAACATGAGCCAGCAATGCACCCTTGTGGCCAGCAGGTTGCTGGGCTGCTTTAGGAAGAGCACTGCCAGCAGGTTCAGGGAGGTGAGCCTTCACCTCAGCACTAGGAATTCAACATCTTTTGTGCTTTGTCCTGTTGTGGTCTGCCTGGGACAAGAAGGCCATGGGATCACTGGAGTGAGTCAAGTGAAAGGCCACTAAAATGATTAAAGGGTTATGCAAGAAAATGCTAAGAGAACCTGAGGAGGCTTGGATTATTTAGCCTGAAGAAGAGAAGGGTCAGAGTGGTTCCTATCAAGATTGGTGTATAGTGCCTAGAAATATTTGATGGAAGGGTCTAAAACTGGAATTAAAAGTAAAGCATGTCAAGATGTTCCTTACTGACTTTTAAAGAGCATACCTCTAGAAGCCAGATCCTGCTCCTCTGCTCCTTGCATGTATTTCACCTCTGAAGCTGCTGGCTCAGGCCTTCGGTGACATTCAGTATTAGTGCTCAGCTGGTCTGAGTGCAGCAGCTCGGTCATCCCAGAGCAGGACTGGGTGTTCTTGGACTGCTGTGTCAGAGCTCCTCAGGGGGAAAGTCCCTCACTATTGGTTTCTACAGCTCTAGGCAGCAGCATGAGCTCTGTACTCCAGCCCTGACCCTGGCTGTCAATAGCCAGCCTAGTTCCAGTGGCTTCTGAAGGATGATACAGTTTGGCATCAGGTGAATGAATTTCCTTGATCTTTTACCATGAACAGTCTGGGGCCTCAAAAAGTAGGGACCTCGAGCTGGGGAATGACAGATACCTTCTCTGTGCCTCTCAGTGCCTCTGTTCAACCAGATAGCAGAATGAGGAAAAACTACAAACAGAAGTCACCTCTGCTATATTTGCAGGTAAGCAGAGTAAAGCTTTTCATGGGATTTGCTTGATGGAACTTCTTTTGGTTGGGAAATGCTGATTTGATGAAATGAAACATCAGATGGGTATGTTTTCATTTGAATGAAACTTGTGCTATGAAAGGTTCTTTAAGCTCAGGGTAGAATTCTTAATACAAGCTATGTCCCCAAATGGTCTTGTATTCCAGAGGCTGTATAAGTAATTAAGATGTAAAATCTGTCTGAAGACCGTTCCTCAAAAGAAGAGAAAAACAAACCCAAAGAAAAAAACCCAACAACAACAAATTACTTTGGAAAAGGTCCTGGGAAAAGAGAAGATTGCAAGAAGGTCTGATGGATAAAATGACACATCTAAGGAGAATTTGAACAGTTATGAATGGTCATGAGGTTTACACCAAGAAAAAATTGCGTTTCGTGCAGTGCACAGTTGAATTGTGAAACTCATTGTGATAAGATGCAGAAATAAAAAGAATTAATTAAAAATAAAATTAGGTAAGTTCATAGAAGATAAGTCTGCCTGGGCAGTCAAAGAAAGATTTCTGGAGGTAGTCACTAGCTTAGTATGCCCGTTTTACCAAGAGCAGTTCAGCTTTAGATCAAATGTGATGGGGTTTGTGTTTGCTTTCCTCTGCAGCTATGGTGTGCCATGGAGAGCCGACAGTGGCTGTGCATTTGTTATATTGTTGGTGGCTACTGGCTGTAGCACACAGTCTGACCCCACCACCCCTACACTGATGGTTCCTCAGTGAGACTGTTCCTGTAATCATTAGATTAATGTTTGACATTTGAGAGCTGACAGTCTTTAAAACACTGGTGGTTGTCACTGCACGTCCTGGCAGTGTATTAATGGGACAAACGTGTTCCTGTGGTGTTTCTCAGCTTGCAGGCAAGTATTTTAATTTCTGTGTATTAGTCCTTTGACGAATGTTATGAGAATATGTGATTACTGAATGAAAGTGAATGGTAGCTGGCTCCTTACAAGTTTCAGTTTAACCATTTAGGCGTTGAGAAGGATTAAATTCACTCTGCCTCTCTTTTCCTATTTTCTTTCTAATGTTACTCTTCTCCCATCCACAGCTGCTCTTTTTTTCTTCTACTTCATCGTGTAATTGGACTTGCAATTTCCCCTTCTTGTCTTCTCACTTGCATGTTAGAGAAGGGAACACTCAGATCTTTATCACTTCTAGAAGTGCTCTTTAAAGGCTCACACATTTACTGGAGTGTTTTACCTATTTTACAAACAAGAGCTAAATGCTGTCCCTTTCCCAAGCACAGGAAAATGCTTCCCTTTCCCAAGCACAGCTGGTCAGGTTCAGCTGTTTCTGGAATTTAGACAATGACCTTATTGCTTGGGTGGTGAAGCTGTAAAATGGTGAGGATTTTAGCTGGACAGGGGAGGATAAAGATAAATAAATGAGAATTAGGTAACAGATTTTCATCATTGGTTGAGGGTGCAACAAAATACCATATACAATTGACCTGGTAGTGAGTTTTACAATTGAAAGTTAGAGACTGACAGAGGTATTTATGATCAAGTTTGATTTGGATCAACATCCATGTGTTCAGTGTTGATCCTGTCTGCACCTCAATGAATGATTGTGCTTAGGTTATCAACCCTGGGATATGAGAAGGCTTGGGATATGGAAAAGTTTCAGGACATAAGCTTGTTTGGCTTTCTGAATGGGTAAAAGTGCCTCATGTGCTAAATGTTGGCTGTGAGTCTGGATCACAGTCCCTGCCAGGGTCCTATATGGCCAGAAATCCAGGTGAATCATTTCACTAGAGGTTTCAGACTCTGAGATCCTTTCCTTTGGACACACAGCTGGAATTCTCATCCATCTCTAGAGATGAGACACTGATAGCAACAATTGCACTATGTCATAACTACTTTTTACTTACCAACACTCAGATTTTTGTAAAGCTTTTCTGTGCAGGGGGGCGATCAACAAGCAGCACCACTTGAAAGAGGTGACCTGCTGATCAAATGCTTTCTACAGACACAGTTTCAGGCAAGTGTATGGAAGCTGTCTCAAACATAGACATATGCAAGAGTCAATAAGTAAAGAATTCTGTAACATATGATCTTAGGTTGTGGGAAGAAAGAAGTTGTCCAGGGGACATTGGTCTGATCACTGCTTGCTAAAAGGCATTTTTTGCTGCTCTTGATGTTTTGTTCTCTAAATGCTCTTGCCTTTGTTTAGAGAGAACTGGAGCAATAAACACAGGGGGTTGGCTGTGGATTCAGAATGCTGTGGTTAAATGATGTTTAGGTCTGTTTGTCGTCTTTTCTCTGTGAGCATAGTTACAATCTCAGTTTGGAGCATTAACTGGTCAGTCCATCACTGAGAAATTTACAGTGCTGCTTAGTTCCTTTCCTGGCGTGTTTTAGAGAGATGGGAAGACACATCACACAGGTTAAGAAGAATCTACTGTGATAGAAAGGTGCACACAGATATTTGCAAATCTTTAACCCAGAGTGAATGGTTTTATCAATCAGTAAACAGAAGCCTGTTTATCCTCAAAAGATTTAATTTCATCAGTAAAGGTTGAGACCCCAAGCCCAGAGCAAGTGAGGGGTATGGGGATGTAATTTTGTTCAGAGAAGGATCAGATCAAAGTGATTGCAGACGAAGAAAATGGGGAAATCTCTTTACAGAAGGCATTAGTGCTGAGGTTTTTTCTGCTGGGTTCAGCTCTGTGACTGATCACTCTAGCCAGTTCATGGCCAGCTTTCAGCAGATAAAAGATGTTCAAGTGTCCAGGTTTACCTAGGTGAAAAAATGAGTCTGTACAAGGTAACTTCAGCTATGGTTCTAGCTTTGATACTCGGCCCTTTCTGTGCAAATAGAGCAATTTCCTAGATCTGAGCTCCCTCAGATCTGCTTGAGTGTAACTGTATATTAGCTAATCCTCTAAGCCAGCATCTAAAAATACACACACCCCATGGGCACTTGCTAGACCTGTGCAAGCCAACAAGTTTGCTCACAGTCAGACATGAGGAGAAATACTCTGAGTTCATGCAGGTTCACCATTCCTGTCTGTTGCAACCAGACTGAAGACTGAATTTCACCTGAGTTAGATGCCAAGCCTGAAACATACCTGGATTGTCAGAGGTTGTGTGAGCTGTAGTGAACTCTCCATGAAATGACACTGGGAAAGAAAATGCCTCCAGCTCCACAGCAGCAAGTGATGGGAGGTGTAACATTTGAACAGTTTTACAATCCTAAATTGTTTTTTTAGAAAATCAGAGCCGCTAAACTTTTCTACACTTAAACAACTTTGTACCAGCAGGGAAGAGGGAGTTCAGTCTCCATTACTCATTCTCTCCTTGGCACATGTGTATAGGGAGATCTCCAGGTGAAAACTTCGATGACATTTTATATGCAATGTGGAAAATTATTTGCACTCTATTGCTATTCTTGCAGTATCAAGTATACTTCTGGAGTCTGCAGCTCCTGCAATCCAGTGATTATGTGTGAACCTTGGATTTAATTTTTGACAAATGTGCTTAACAGAGAAAGCAGAATCCAAGTGAGATGTACAAATTCAAAACACAGAAGAACAAATTTATATATATGTGTATATATATATATATATACATATATATATATATTAATAGAGACAGTAATTTTTATTCCGGTCTCACCATATTGCGTAGTCTAAGTCAGGAATTTTAACACCATGTTTTTAAAAGGACTGAGAGTTTCATATTGGGAGATAGGTGCTACTTGTGGAGTGTGCAGCACAGTGTTGCTGTCACAGGACACATGTAGCAGAGTTCCCTTGTGCAGGGAGCAGCACTGAAGCAGTTGCCATTTTCTGCTTTAGTTCTGATGCTTATGTGAGCAAGCATGTGCTCCAGCTTCTTCCTCTCACCAGAGCTGTTTGCTCTTTGGAGAAGAGTTTGCATCAGCTTCATCATCTCACAGCATTGTAAGTTCTGCTGAAGTCTCATCATGCTTTGAGTCATGCTATGTTCTTGGGCACAGAGAAGCTGTGAATTTCACAGATTAATTATACTTTGGGTGTGACAATATCTATGTCAAACAGCATGAGTTTCTATTTCATCAGATACCTCCTTGTTCCTGTGTTTCAAGAGATGGAAAACAGAAATGGAGAAGTGAATGGAACAACAAAACTCTGCATTTGCTATCTCCTGTGTTCCCATCCCAAACACTGAGTCCATGATGTTATTAGCAGATGTGACACAGTTTGAGGTATTACTCCAGTAGTGACAGAAATTCTGGTGGTGTCTGAGCCATTTCCAAGTGGATTTGTCCTTCTCACCAGTTATCATACTGGGCAGGCTCTCCCCAGCCTGCAGGTTGCTGTGCTCACCATGAGGGAAGAGAGGATAATAAAAGGGTGAAGAATACTCAGGACCCCAACTGTACCTTTGGTTTAAGGATTTCCATTACTTTCTAAATAATCTTTAGTGTGCTTTAAATACTGTTTAATATATTGCCTGGGCTTTTGGTGTCTAGCTGTGTAGTACCATGCTACTTAGGGTGTAACTTAAATAGCTGAGGAATGCCATACTATCCTTCCCAGTCATGGAATATTTTGATTTGGAAGGGATCATCAAAGCCCAGCCTCTGGCCCTGCACATGACAGGTCCAAGAACTGCACTGTGTTCAAGAACTGAAGCTCTTGATCCTGGTACTGCCTTCACTTGCTGAGAGGCACTCTTTTCCTCAGGATCTTTTGGTCAAAACAGAGAATACAGAAAAGTTTGTTGTGAGACAACACAGCCTCACTGGCTAGAATCTCATAGCTTGCCTGCTGTGTCAGTATCTTGTTGGACATGTGTGTTCAAACTGGGCCACGGTGTAGGCAATTAAGGGGTGGTCACTAAGTTCTATGTAGTGACCACTGATATTTTAACAGCCAAAGCAGGTGAGCAGCTGTGGACAGGAGTTTTTTAGGTTAGTTTTGTTTTCCTGCAGAGGGAGAAAGCTTAGCTAATAGTGATAACATTACTCAGAAGCCTGGTGCAAGGGTTTTGCACGGTGACTGCTGCAGATCTGCAGCCACATGAGTGCGTTTTGTGAATGGGGTGAGGGCTGACCTCTGTCTAATGCACAGGGCATTGCATGGTAAGCGTTTTTGTTAATGACATGCTATTACCCTGAGAGCGGGAGCAGGGGGTGAATGTTCTCCTGCAAGTGAAGTGCCGGTATTGGTTCACATGTAAGGAGCTGTGCCTTCCTCTGCCAGTTATTCAGCTGAGCTATTAACTCAGGCTTCTTCTTCTGTAAAGAGCTATAGCAGAGGCAGTAAGCACCAAAAAGCTTGCACACGTCAAGGAGTGTAACTTTTCCCAAGCTTTGTTAGCCTTTCCAACATGTCCCAAAGCTGTGGAGGTACTCTCAGAGCATGCTAAGCCTACTGTGGGGAAATGTTCCCCTCCAAAACTATGTTTCTGCTTCTGGTGCTTTAAAAGCAGATGGGAGGCCAGACCAGGGCACCAGGTTGCCTGCAGCACAGTAATATTGCCTGTATCAGGAAGGATCCAAAGTGTGGCATGCAGACAGCAACTGTTGCTCAGCTTTTCCAGCTATCTAGAATAGATCTGACAAGCAATTAGAGCATGAATATATTACAGAGCCGATGGGGGATGCCTTTGTTAAAACTTGTGACCCATACTTAGCTGCTGTTTACATTGGCGGCTGCTTCGAGGGTGGGCAAGACCCTACCTGCCTGTCTTTCTGCTCTCCCCTTCCCTGCCGGAGCCAGCCGGGGAGCTCTGCATCCCATTGGATATTTCAAATGCTTTCTGCACAAGTCATAATTAATGCCGAGCCGTGGAGCTAAGACCAGATGTGCTGCCGAGATTATCTCCCAGGGCAGATGGGCTGCTCTGTGCTCCGGAGCGCTGGGTGCATGGAAAGCTGCCAGTGCTGGGACTCAGAATGTGTCTGATGCCTGAAGTCAGGACTTTCTTTCTCTGCCGCTCCTGCTGTCTGACACTGCCTGGTTTCTGCTTGAAGCTCAGCGCCTGTCATGTAGCGGAGTGCTGCACAAGAACGAGAGGTACGAGATGGTTTTTCCAGAGTTTAGATTTGTTATGGTTTTCTTTTGCTAGAGGAAAAACAGATATTTGAGTGTAGCCTTAGACAGAGGCTGGGAATCTTAAATAGGAGCTGACTTTACAAAGGGGAAAGAGTGGGAAGGACACAGTCTATGGCCAAAAATACTACTGGATACCAAGCTAGAATGTGGAGATAGCTCTGGGGAGAAGTGTTTCTCTTTGCATATATACAGAATATTTAAATGGATGTGTGTGGATGAGAGCAACCAGCTTCTAGTATATGGACACTTCTCTTTCTGGGAATGGGCTCAGAAGACACCAACTTGTACCACAGACTCATTTGAGTGACTCTGAGCAAGTTATCTTGTCAATTTTTCTAATTGTCTTTTGCTTTCCCCGCCTCCATATTCTTGCATTCTTTTGCTGGCTGGATTGTTTAGTTGCTCAGGACTATCTTTTTTTAAGTGCATACATTTCCTACCATATAACTCTTTTCTGTTGCAGCAGCAGTAATTCACATACTCTGTGCTTGGGTGGGCTAGGGGAGGGGAAACCAGTTAAAGATTTTTGTGTGTTTTGTGCTGTGGAAGCATATGCATTTCTGAATGTCTGCCCGTGATTTTTTCTGAGTGCTTTCATGTGTGAGAGGGACAGATACATGGGAACTTAAGCATGAAAGTGGGAAGGTAAAAGCAGGCACTTACCTGTGCAGGTGAGCACGTACACAATCTCTATATCCGTAAACTGTCTGTCTGTGAGGCAGCACATGCGTGCGCGGGTGTGAGTGCTGCTGTACAGCAGCATCCAGGTGTAAGCCTGATTATCTTCCCACACATCTCCTAACGTGTGTGCAGTAAGCTGTGCATGCAGCTGATGTAGGTGAGCCTGGACTTTTCATACTTCAAGCAGATGCGGTGTCCTTAGTCCTCTGTATGAAGAAAATCTACCCAAAAACTGACTTTATCTCTGTCTTTAGTTTATTTTGGTTGAACTCAAAGCCTCTGATGAGGAAAAATGTAGCAGAGAGCATATATTTTCCTGCCCATTGCATGTCTGGACAGCATAGCTGAATGTATAGGCTTTGTATGCCTGGAGCTGGTGGGTGAGCTGTTCAGGCCAGGACAGAGAGCCTGTCTGTGTCTTAGTCAGTACATCATTCCTGGCTTGCTTTTTCCACAAAGAGTCACCTAAATCTTTAAAGAACAGAGGCAGCTTGTTGGAGTAGAGGGCAGACATTCTGTAGCTCATTTTTTTAGTATCTCTTGAATCTTTCTGAGATTAAGGATGTGGTTCCAGGCATGCTGGAGTTTTTTTCTGCTTTGAAACCAAACAAAAGGGCCTAGCTATAGATAAGGGTATGACAAGGATAGTTAACCCTTTGGTTGCTAGTAAACTTTTGGCTTTATTTCCAGCTTAACTCTGTCTAGAGTGTGACTGGATGGCACTGACTCCCCTTCTTTAGAATGAAGAAAAAGACTTTAATGTCTTCCAGCAGGATCATCAAATGGAGTGAAGTGCTGCCAAGTTCAGTCAGAGCTGCAGGGCGCAGTGATTAAAAACAGGCTTGTGCCTTGAGGAGCCGGCAGATGAGGCTGTGTGTGACTGGCTCCACACTGCTGCTCCTGGACAGGCAGGGACAGCAGTCCCTGTCCAAACCAGACTCGTTGTCTTGTGCTGGGAGTTTCAGGGACATTTTACAACATCACTTATGCAAGCTCTGAGACCCGACAGAAATTAGATGAATGATACAGAGCCACAGGACACCAGTTCCTCAGTTTGCCCTGTGTGGCACTGGCAGGCTGAAGTAGGCACATCTGCTACGTCTGTAGCCAGTGTGGCTGAGAGGGCCCAAGTGATAATTCTGAACTTCATCTAGGTCCCCCAGCAGATGCCCAGATGAAAGATATCTGCAAGCCTGGAACTGTCAGCATCTCAAACTTCCCTTTGCAGCCCCACACCTTAACACTAGTTTTCTTTTCTAAGCCATGGACAAGTTCTGCAGTCACTGCACAGATGAACAATTTCTCCAAGGCAAAATTTACAGTTCCACTAACTGCAGCTCTGTGCTTTTTCTCTCTTAACACCAACCACAATGCTTTTTCTGAAAAAAGACTTGGCCTGGGTGCAGTCTTTCTTCTGAGCAGCATCTGTGGTGGCCCTTGTCTATGGCTCAGCAAAAAAAAAAGGTAGGATAGAAGGAAAAAGCATGGAGCTGCAGTGTAACTGAAAAATGTAACAAAGGGAAAGCTGCAGTTAGCAAAAGACTTGGCTTGTGTGAAATATTTTATCTGAGCAATGTTTGGTGATGCTTGCTAGTGCTTCCCTGGGAAATTAGGGTTCAAGTTCAAGGGAGAGCGAAAGGGTCAGAACAGGGATGCCAAACCAGGGTGGGAGGCAGCTGGGAGAGCTGGGCTGTGAGAAACCTTTCACCCTGGCAAATAGCTTGGCAATTCCCACCAAAAAAATGACCTATGCAGCTGTGTGATCTCTCTTAGCACAGCCCTTCAGCAGACATTGTCACACAAGAAGAAACTCACACTTGTGCCAGCTTCTTTCACTCATCCTGTGATAGGTAGATCATCTTCCTCAGTCATGTTGGGTTTCATGCCCAGTTTTTCTTGCTACTTATTCAAAATGGTTTGGAGGGAAGTGGAGAATATTGCAGTATAAGAATATTTCAGTGCCTTTATTTCTGCCAAAGATTGTTTTTTTATCAAGGAGAAAAATGTTACTGACCTCAAGGTGTGAGGAGGAAAGAAGGGATCCCCAGCACCTGTCTGTGCAGGAGACACCCACAGTAATGGTGATACAGTGTTTGTGAAGATTCCATCTGCTGCTCCATCTGAGTCTCAAAGGAGATCACCCTTCTCTGTTACCTTAGCATCTCACTCCTTAATCTCTGTGTCGGTGGTCTCTGACTGTAGTCCATTTGTCTCCAGAAGTCACTCACAGGTAGATTGCACCTACAGAAAGTCCAAGTTGACTGTGAAGGCAAGGACTGATATTGCCTGAAATGTATTAGAGGTGTTGCTGAGCACAGACCAGTCAAGGCTGGGGAAAAGTAGATCCTTTTCAGTGAAGATTATGCTGTTCTGGGTGTGCTTGCTCATGTGTATGTCTGACTGCTTTTGTCCTTGATCTAAGTGCAGAACATCTGAGCAAGAGCTCTAGAAGAACATTGTATATGTGCTTTGTGCCTGGGGAATGCAGAGCATTTACCTCTTTCCCAGAGTTTTCTCTACACAGACCCATTAGGAAACAGATTCAGTAAGTAGGGATTTGAGAAATGGGGGCTGCTATTGCCCTGACACGTGCCACACCCTGACCCCTCTGAATTTCTGTCTTTTTTCTGGAAAAGTGGACAACATGTATCATTCTAAGGAAATAGATATGCCCCATCATGACAGCAGGGATTACATGATGGGATTATAAAGCAATCCATGCAAAAGCAGAAAGAGATTCCCTGTCCAAGAAACTGACTTCATAGACACTCAACTCAGTGAGAATTCAAAGAGATTAGAAATAAGAACTAGTAAAACCTTTACTCTGCAATAAACCCAACATATACAGTGATAAAGATAAATAACTCCCATGCTCCAGGGCATGCCCTCCTGCCAGGATGAGGGAATTTCCTTTGAGGCTTTTCACAGCCCTCCGGCTTTGATACTGTAATGCAGTTGTGTAGGCTGTGGTGTAAGTAAAGTTTCTGTTTTCTGATGCATAACAGACAGGCGGGGAAAGGAAACTGGACTTCAAAATTCTTCTTGCAGCTTTCATTCAATGAATTGAAACTGATAATGAGACCTTTGTTTCACTGAGGATTCAGCAGGGTTGGACTGAATATAGAAAGCAGGAATGGTTTGGCACACTGTCTCCTGTGAAGAACAGTGATCCGTGATTAGGGAATATCCTACCAGGAGTTATCAGCCTCTCATGAATATAGCACTAAAAAAAAAAAAAGTAAGATATAGTCACTAGTGGGGGAAGGTAAGTAGAGCCTTCAGAAATGACCAAATTCCCTAGCCTGGTATGAGCACCTATGTGTAAGCATTAAACACTGCTTCTGGCTATTGAGTGTGAAACAGTGTGACTCCAATATTGCATGCTGCTTTTTTTTCCAGACCTGCAGATTTAAATGAGGGCTGAATGAATGACCTAAAGATCCTTGATGCCTGTTGAAAACTTCTTGTAGCTTTGAGAAATCCCTGAATAGAATTTCCTACCTGAGCTGGCCTGGGTGTCATCTGAAATTCTGGGATTAGATTCTGAAATTCTGGGAGTAGATTCTGGGTTTCCTTCACTTACTGAATTTTTATGCCAATACTTGGTTAACTTGGATACTATCTTCCCTTACTCCACCAAACATTGTAGGGTGCTAGAATTAGAGTTTCAGAACTCTCAGATCAGTGGCAGTCCTTTTAGATGGAGCAGTCTCCTAGTGGTAGGGACTGAACTAAGACCTCTGGCTGTTACAGCCTGAGCCCCTTCTGTGTTGCCAAAAGATCTGATGCCAGAGGTGGCATTCAGCAGCTGGTATTGGCCAGGAACTCCATACTCCCCAAAGAAAGAGACAGTGCTTCATACTGAATTATATATGTCTACAGGGGCTCTGACTAAAGAATTAACCTAAGCCACTCTGGTTTCACAGAATATGGTGCTTCTGATGTTTTCAAGATGCAAGAAATACAGCGTACACTTTTTAGTAGGGAGGGCAATATATTTTACATGAATTTTACTGTTTTGCCTTTTAAAAAAAAATTTTCATTCAGCAAGTTAAATTAAAGGAAAGGAAATGGAAGGTGTCTCCCAGGATGGTGGAAGATTCTCATAAATCCTGTTTTAATGTAGACAGCTGTACTCTGCTGTGTCAGCAGTCCCCTCCTAGTGCGATTGCTGCTTTTTGGGGTGGCCAGCTGCAGACTAGTGGAGGGCAGCTGTGTGACAGCCTAAGCAGTGGGTGCATGCAGGAAGGAAATGTGTCCCATAAAGTCAATGTAGTCTTCTTGGGATGGAAGATGCAATGGAAGTATAATTACAGTAATTTCACGCATATAAGGTACACCCTTTTGACTGGAATTTTGATCGAAACCCGAAAGTGCGCCTTATAATGTGGTACACCTTATATATGGACAAAGTTCGGAAATTTGCCAACCCAGAAGTGCGAGCCCGCGCAGCTCCCGAGATTGCACGATTCTGTTTCTAATTCGTTTCTTTGTTGCACGCGGATCTTCACTGCAAAAGAAAAGTGCACCTTTTAGTCCACTGCGCCTTATATATGGACAAAGTTTGAAAATTTGCTGACGACCCAGAAGTGCGCCTTACACTCTGGTGCATCTTATAGGCGTGGAGTTACTGTACTTAATCTAAATCCAGCACAGTTGTGGATAACCATAACCTTAAGCCCACCTTCCTTGGGTATGAGGTATAAACCAGCTTAGGGCAGAGGATAGTTTGAAGCACTGTTAAGCAGAAAAAAAATTTCATCATGTAATTCTTGTTTTCTAAAATAGCTTTATTCTTCAGAGTCTGTTAGAAACTGGACCTTCACAAAGGCTGTCCCCTCCATGTGAAAGCTTCCCTCCTTGTGTGCCCCCAGCAACAGCTCAGGAAGAGTTTAAGCTGACACCCAGCTGTCTCTCTTGCTCTCTGCTGTCAGGGATCTTTGGCCAGCGCTTGGAGGACACCGTACAGTACGAGAGGAAGTATGGCCAGCGCTTGGCCCCACTGCTGGTGGAACAGTGTGTGGATTTTATTCGGGAGCGAGGTCTTACAGAGGAGGGGCTCTTTCGGATGCCTGGACAAGCCAACCTTGTCAAAGATCTGCAGGATTCTTTTGATTGTGGAGAGAAACCCCTTTTTGACAGGTGAGTTGACATCACCAAAATCAGGCTGGTATGTGCGTGACACGTAAAATCTGCCAGGAATATCCATGCAATGGCAATCCTATCTTACATGTTCCTACCATACCATCATTCTCTCTGTTGAAAGCACTGATGGAGCCTTCTCCTGCATGCTGGTGGGTGTGGAGGCCTTTATTCAGCTCAGTGGTAGAGCCATGCTCATTGGGCTGTGTGGGGCTCCTCCAGTGTTTCAGCTGAAGCACATGTTGAATGAAAAGCATTGCTAGATTGGGTGCAGCAAAGGGAGAGGCTGGTGGGATCCCATCACAGAAATGGGCATGACAGAGGTGACAGAAGTGATGTTCTGCTTTCAGATGTTACACTCTACCAGCAGATCTGCCTGGAGCAATATCTTGACTCTTCCTCTGTCACCAGGTTTCAGGATAGTCACCACCACCTGACATTTTTTACTTGGCTGTTATGCCAGCAGCTGTTTTGTAGATTCTCAGCTTGACATCAGTTCCCACGAGAAGAGTGTCAGCCTGTCTCTGAGTGCTCCAACCAAGGACAGCAAGGGAAAGGGCAGTTTTCATCTGTGCTGTCTTTACATTAGCCCTCAGGCCAATCAGGTCAGATGATCAGAAAAGTGGATGCTGTCAAGACCCTTCCAGCCAAACACTGTTCTTACACTGTAACTAACATTTCATCCACTGTGTCACATACATCTTGCCTGGAGTCAAGGTGAGCATTGTGCAGAGCATAATAATAGCCCTTTGTGAAATAGGGCTTGACCCTAACAGAGACCTTGAACTTCAGGGGTGTTTGGCTCCAAGGGCATTGTCTAGACCTGGTCTGATCCCTATCACAGGTCCATAAATGAGATCAGATCTGGGATCTTGTCTTGGAGGCCTGGCACCATTTCTTGCTGGAACTCACCAGCCCCATTTTTCCAAGTGATGCTGGTGGCATCTGGTGTATTACCAACACATTAACTTTGGGGGATTGCTTCCACTGGACCTGCAGCCAGTCTCAACACTGCCAATAGCTTCTCTGCCCACCACTGCAGGAAGAGCTAGCACTCTCTCCTGCATGGGCAGAAGCAGTGTTTGGTCTCATCTTGGGAAATGTATCTTCAGAGTTTATTTGGAACATTCTTCTAATTCTTCCCTTCCCTCAACTTCCCAGACCACCCATCCTCCTTCCTTTGATTCCTAACCACAAACACTATTTGCTCCCTAAATGGAAGTGTCAAACATTTAGAAATATTTTCATGAAAAAAATAAGTTTGAAATCATCAAATTGTCTCAGTTAATCTTTTCTTAAACAAAAGATTTGATGTTTTAAATTGAATTTTTATTTTGTATTTTTAATTTAATGTCTGGGTGTTCTAGTTCAGAATTAGAATTTTCTTAATTCAGGACTTACACTCTAGAACAGGAGTATCTATGCAAGGAATGAATTAGAAGTGAAAGTTTCAATTTCATGTTTTACTTTAGCTTTATCTAACTTCATTATTATGTAGATAAACCAAGCCTCTACCCAGCATTTTTAAAGCAAAATACTTGTACAGTGGTTTGGATTGGAAGGAACCCTAAAGTTCATCTCCTTCCAGCCCCCTTCCACTAGATCAGGTTGCTCAGAGCCCATCGGACACTTCCAGGGATGGGGCATGCACAGCTTCTCTAGGCAACCTCTTCCAGTGCATTACCACCTCAGATGAAAAAAGCACCTTCATTTCCACAGGCATTTGGCTGAATAGATCAGTGCTAAGTGCCCCCTTTAAGAAAGGCATGAGGAGCTCCGGGAAGGAATGCCTGCCTTGTGAGTAGTCAGTAATGCAGTAACTAAAGGTTCTGTGCAGAATCAAAGGCAGAAAGGCTGTATTACCTGGAGTGGAAAGCTGAGGGTGTCCAATAATTGCCTTTTGCTCTTTCCAACATTTCCCCATGTATACATGCAGTCTGTCTTATGTATTTGTAGTCACAGACAGCAGTCAGGGAGAGGTGGTTCCACCCTGGCTAAATGAAATGCTTCTCCTTCTATCAACCATAATTTTCTCTATGTGTAACTATGACTTATCTCTGTATGGCTGGGATACCTTGGCAGCAGAAGTGTGAAATCCTTATGCTTCTTTCCAAATCAGGTACAGTGAAAAGAATATCCTTTCTTATTTCCCAGCTGCAGTCAGTGCTTTTAGACATCTTTTGTAACTACAGTGATATCCCAGGTGCTTATAGCCTGCCTGCCCCATGGTGGATCAAACCTTTGTGATGACTGACAATTAAAATACTTATTTTTAAAAGGCTTTATCTTTCAATGTTCTTATGAGAGGCCAGATGTTGCTGTTTTGGAAGTACCTATAGCTCCTGTTTGCACTTTCATGCCACTGAAAGTCTGGCTGTGTTTCATGTGGGTGAAACAGTTTGTGCAGCCAGTGGCCCTGAAGCTCTGTTCTGGGCTCTGCTTCTCAGTGATAGTCAGATCCACCATCCATGCCTGAAAATCCACTAAAGGAAAAAAAATAATAAGGGTACTTATCTCATTTGTAAAACGCTATAACCAACTGAAGAAAACCACTGTGTGAAACTGTGATATTCTCAAATATTATAGAGCTGTTTAATAGGAGTAGCATTAGCAGGATTAGGAGTAAGTTGTATCTGCTGACAGTTTCCTGTTGTAGTTTTTTCACTTTTGTTTTAGCTGTGTATTCCAAAAAAGAACCATACTAAGTAGAAGAGATTCAGCTTTTGGAGAGAAAAGATGATTTGAAGCTGTCTTGCCCAGTGTTCACTGATATATTTTTCTCAGAATGCTTTAAATACTGTGAGGGCAATGTCAGGTAGGGAGGAGGTGGTGACAGAATCTGTTTAGACTTCCAACAGTCAAAACCTCTGAGGAGGTCATCTGCAATGATTAACAACATTGTACAACAGGAAAACTGGAATGAGGGAGAAGCTGGGTAGGTGGAAAGGGTTCATCTTCATCATGGCATCAGACACCTCAACCCCAATTTTAAAGCAAAGGAGAAAGAAGAGGAAAAAGAAGTTCCTGGATTGGGAGAGAAAATAAAAGCTGAAATCCTGTCATAACAGTTTGGCTGGGAAATTCCAGATACCACACGCCAGGCAGCGGTACCAAAGGGCAATAGAGGACCTGGAGGAAATACAGTTTCCTCCAATTTTCCTGCATAATTGACCAGGGCATGTGGGAGCCCAGCCCAGCTGTATGTGTGTCCTGGCTGGGGAGAGTATCAACAGGAAGGATCAGTGAGAGGCTCAGAGGTTATGTGTCAGGGAACAGGGATGCAGAGCTCTGTTGTACATGCTGTGTGATCACTGTGCACTTGCCTGCACTATTCCTCACATTCCTGGTCCACACTGGCAGAGGAACCACAGTGTCACCCTGCCTTAATCAGTGTCATGGACATATCCCTTCTACTGCCTGTGTTCCCTGAGGTGCATTTCTGTCTTGACAGAATGGAGATTTCCCTTGTTCCCAGGCAGACCTTCCTGCCTAGTACCAATGATGGCACAAGAACTTCCTTCCATGTGCCTACTTTGTCCCTGGCCCTAAGAGGGACCTTGATGCACCCCCAACAAATGGCATCAAGCTTTGAGGTAGTGTGGGTTTCTAAATTTCCTTCCCTCTTCTCTATTGCAGCAACACAGATGTTCACACTGTGGCGTCCCTCCTGAAGCTTTACCTTCGAGAGCTGCCTGAGCCTGTCATCCCCTTTGCCAAATACGAAGATTTTCTTTCTTGTGGACAGCTACTCTCAAAAGATGAGGGAGAGGTCAGTGATCCTTCTAATCTGCCTCCTCAGAGAAAGTTCCCAAGACTCAATGTAGTACAGGCTTTTTCCTCATCTCTTCAAACTTAGTTAAAATCAATGAAGTCCCTGGGAACCTTTCCCTGAATTTTCCTGAAGCTGCGAATTGGGTGCTATTATCACAGTCTGCTGCTTAAAAAAAAGTCAGTCTTCTAGCCTGGTGCTTCTTTCTTCTGAGCAAACCTCTTGTGTAGCACAATTGGCAAGAGATGCAAGGTAGGAGCAAATCTGGGTTCCTTTCCCAGCTTTGCTGTTTACTCACTAATAAGCTGTATGGAGTCACTCCCTTTGCCTGTGTTTTCCATTTCATACACCAGAACAGTATTTTCTCCTTCCCAAAGATTTTGGTGGATGAGAGATTGATCAGTGTAATGATCCTTGTATTTCTTAGAGGAAAGAAACTATGAGAAGGCAGGCTAAGATATTATCCTAGAATCGGGGGGAGGGAAATAATACTATGAATACTTTGCCAGAACCATCTTATGATGCTCTTCTCTTTGGTATTCAGGTAAGGGAAAGGGCTGAGAAAAACTACCAAGTCTGTGGCAGTCATGGAACAGGACAATTTACAATATGTTTGATTGATCTGTTTCATCCATATTGTGGCACTCCCTTAGCCCTTTGCAGATTGCAAAGATCTGGTCTGATGTGGGTGCCACCTTCTAGATCAGAAATTTAAAGAAGCTGCAAGGGCTGTTACTTGTGTCTTTGCTAAAGAAGCAAAGGCCTGAGGGCTTGTAAGTTGTGGTCCACAGTTCTCTGCCTTTTCTGTGTGTGGTCTTGTCTTTGTGTCTGGTGGGATTTGTAAAAAACTCTTCCTCACTGTGAGTCTGGGGTTCACTTTCAGTTCAAGTGGCAGAAGGCTCTGCAGAGAATGCCTTTTATGATGCCCACAGGAAGGTGCTTGTTTGCATGGATCAAATGTATCATATGTGGCAGTAAAGGTTTTTTATTGTTGAAAGGCAAATAACACTCAAATCATGTAACCTCTAGCTAGCTGTGAGAAAGCAAATTTCTCTGCATGACACAGCATGTTACCACACACGGATATGTAGTTGCATTCTGGACACAGCCACACCAGGGTGCCCGAGCACTAGTGCTGCATTTTAGTAGGTAGAGGTGTGTGTCTGCTCCCTCCAAAACTTGCTCATGTTCTGCCATATCCTCAGTGAACTCAGCCACCTCTGCAGGCTGCTGTGTTACAGACCCCACAGCGGTTATTTCACAAGAAACAGCAGCATTTCTGAGGCAGTGAAGCTGGCTAGATTTTGGTCATAAGATGTGCAGACTGGGAAGTTTTAGATCCATTAAGCACTATTGCACAAGAGTAGAGACACTGCCAAATTGGCCAAACATAATTGTACATCACTGCTCAGCTTATTAACTCCGTTGTTTGCCTGATTTTGTCTGCACAGGCTGCTGCAGTTTGGGAGGCAACATCTGTGTGAGCAAGGTCAGACTCAAATGACTTGTAGAGCAGAATTCTCTTTAGATTAGGAAGGCAATGGGGAGCACTAGGTAGCCAAAATGAACACTGAGAAAGCACAGCACTGCTCACAGCACTGAGTTGTTTTGTTAAGGTGCAGTTGTAAACATAAGCAATTTTGGTTTTGTCAGGGAAGCCTGGAAGCTCAACGTGGGCTGTTTACCTTTTCAGAAAGCAAGGTGGAGTGCACACATCAGGGGTGGAGAGGCTGTACGTGCACAGCAGCACGTGGAGCAGAATGCAGTACAAAGTCATACCTAGCCTGTGGGGCCTGACTCGCCTCCCACATGGAAAATCCCCCTGCTCAGATCCGTGGTTTCAGTGAAACCATGATTTTTAACAAGTAATGGTAAGCAGGGAATTCAAAAATCAAACGTTTTATTTTGTAAAAGTATTTTGAAACAAAATGTAATTATACTGGTTTAATTGAAGTACTGTTTTATTTTAATTTTTTACTTGAAAGTTTTGAATAAGACTTTTGGATTCTTAATATAATTTTCATTTTGTATGTATCCTCACCTCACACCTAAAATAACAGAATTGCTTACAGTAAAATAGCCTTTTGGATAAAAATGTTGGCACCTCATATTGCTACACTGTGACTATGGACAGGAATTATTGTGATTATTAAGCTGGCCTAGCTCCTGTACTGCCCTAAGTTTTTATTCAAATTGCTTTTCAGCTTCATTCTGCCCCCAGCTGATCTTTGGTATTCAAATGCAACAGAGGGTTTTAACAGAGACCTTGGGTGCTGCTGAGGTCTCCAGGTATTTCAGCAGGACTACAGCTTTAAAAAAGATTTGATTCTGATCCCAACTGATTGGGAGGAGGGCTTGAAAATTTAGAGCAAGAGAGATCTTCAAAAGCCTAAAAACTCATTTGAGTCTGAGCTGCCTTGTTAGCCTTTATTGCTACCTGTACTCTAAAGATGCACACAGCAGTTCAGTGGACTGAACATAAGACTTCAAGTGTTTTTTAAAGAGGCATTGGAATTTTTCATGAACATTTAAAGTGTTGTTAGTTTTCCAGCCAAACTAGAAGCTCTGAATTGGTGCTGATCTGTTACATACATTGCAAAATCCTTGGGTTTAGCATCATTCATTGGAAAGCAGCATTTTCAAGGAGGTAAGAGTTACTTCTGCAAAATCCCATGATAAATAACAGTACAGTGATCCTATTGTTTGCTGGGCTGCAGCCACTGGGAATGATCAGTGCTGTTTGTTACTACAGAGCAACTACAGGTTACTACAGGTGTTTTCTTCTGTGCTGTCACTATGGTGTTTTTAGGCTAAGCCAGGCCTTGGTAAGGACAAATCTGGCAGAGCTGATAAATGCTGCAGTAGGAGAGAGAGCTTTTTTTTTACCTGTCAGGTGTTTGTGCTTCAATGAATATAAAGATACTCTCTGTGTAATACCATGCCTGAGATATTTTGTGACAAAGCATGGATTATAAATTTTTAGAACCTTTTTTTCTTTCAGGTATTATATTTTACCTTTAGATCACATTTCCTATTATTCACAGCTGCCAAAGTTTCTGTTCCAAAGTTTTCTTTTACGTCCAGTTGAGCCAATGGCATTTTAATTCAGAGCACTTGAAATACAGTGCCAAATACCATCCTGATTTCCCTATTTATAAACTGGGTTACAGAGCAAAATTCAAGAGGGAATTAGGTCTGTTAGCTCACCTAGTTCTGGTTCAAATTTTTCATTTGAAAGATGGTTGACCTGAACAACTGACCTTCGCCTTCACATCAGTAGCAGCTGTCCTTGATGGAAAAATTTTTAGAAGTTTAAAAAAGAAATTTTTTTCAGAAGAGACTGGCCTTTTAATGATTGTCATGATTTAACCAGCATAGTGTTTAAGGTAAGGAATTATAATGTGGTTATTGCTTATAAGAATTTTAAGTTTTGGGGTTTTATTGGAGAATTTTTTTTTATGCTGGGATGTACAGAATAAAAAAGTACAGTAATTTCACGATTATAAGCCGCACCTTTTTCATTGAAGAATCCAGCCTACCCCAGCAGTGCGGCTAATCATCGGGTGCGGCTTATCTATGGACAATTTCAGGAGAATTGCCAGGGTGGAAGTAGAGCTGCGGGGGGAGCAGGTATTCCCTGTCCCTCAGCTCCTGCTGACTGGCCGGGCCCCTGCCGCTCCCGCTCCCGGCGCTGCCCCCTCTCGCTGCCAGCCAGCCCCTCCCGGCACTGCCGCATCCCGCTGCTGCTTCCTGCTCCCGGTGCGGTCCTGCCGCTGCCTGGCCCCTCAGCAGCACCCCCGCCCTGCCGCGTGGAGAAAAAAAAAAAAAAAAAAAAGGCTTATATTTGGGTGCAGGTTATATATGGACAAATCCCATGCTCTACCCAAATGTGTGGCTTATAATCAGGTGCGGCTTATAATTGTGAAATCACTGTACGTGTATATTTAAAGTAATAAGGAGGAAGGCAGGAATACGCACTGCTCTATGGATCTTTCTGACTTGTCTGGACCAGAGAAATCAGGACTATAATGCAGGAGTTTGGCCAACTAGATTCCCTTCCTAACAGTCCTTAAAAATTCAAGTAGAGTTTGAAATGAGAGTTCAGATGCACTTTTTTTGGAACCATTTGCTTCTGGAATTTCTCCGTTGTTAGTCAGCAGCAATCAGTCTTCCTTAAAGGTGCTTTGGTATCTGTTTTTCCACAACAGGTTTAGTGTCTCCAAAAATAAGCAAATCTCCAGAATAACAGCAGCATTGACAGGAACAAGTAAATGATATTTGGGATTGTGGCAGGACAATAGCCTCCTGAGTCAGAGGTTTTCATTAGATGATTCAAGTAGCTTCGGGGATTTAAGTCAGTCCTTCAGCTGATGTGCCATCTTACATTTTAATGTAAAGAGAGAAATTTCATGAGGAAGTATGTCCCAGGTCAAAATGACTGCAAATGGAAGTAAAAGGAGGCAGACTTGGACTCATTTAGAATTTTTAAGAAAAAGCTTTCCTCTGCTCAACTGAGCATTACTGCAATGTATTTATACTGCACTTGATGCCTACAGAGGCTAGACAGAGTTAAAGGAATAAAGTAGGTATTTATTAAAAGGACACACCAAGGTGTGTCCATGAGCCTGGCTGGGGCTCTGCCCAAGATGGACCCAAGATGGACACCTGGTCAGGAATTTTCGCACTTTTGGTCCATTTCCATATTGGGGTTAATTGTCCAATTACAGCTTCAGGTTATGAAGTCCCATCCTCCCAGATTGCTCTCCTCAATTTGTGGTTTACACTTTGTGGGCCTGAGGCTGCAACAGTGTCCTTGGTTCTCAGGCTGGAAAAGGATTGTGAGGAGAACTTGCTAACACTTTATATGAAGTTCGGGGTTACACACCAAAGCAGTACAGAATCTGAGAAATATAAAAACTTAAGGCATCACACTCAGTGCCTCCAAGTTTCAAATAGGCAAAAGCACATCTGCTGGTACACTGACACAAATGCCAGTGGGCAGGCTTTAAAGGCTGTCAAGCCACACTAAATGAAGGCTTCCATATCACCCATTAAAGTTTACAGGAGGATTTCCACTGAGAACTGAATTGAGTTCTGGGTGTTGGGTTTTTGGTAAGGCACAACACTCTGGACAACACCTCTTCTAAAGCAAAGCCTCTTTGTTATCATCTGTTGTTCAGCATTTGGCTGTGGAAAGAGGACTTTGTAGTCCTGAAGGAAAGTCACGTCTGCTTTGTAGCATTTACATTAATAGCTCTGCTTCTTGTTTTTCCTGTCCCTCAGGGTACCCAGGAACTGGTTAAACAGGTGAAGAATTTGCCCCAAGCCAACTACAACCTCCTCAAATACATATGCAAGTAAGTAAAATTAATTAACACTTGGAAAAGTCTCTAAGTTTTGTAAGGCTGTCTTATATGCAAATAATATACTCTGAAAGTATGAATATTCAAAAACCACTTAAGTGTAAGTTACAACTTCTCTAAAAACTTTGAGGTGAATGCAGCCTGCCTGAAGGAAGCTCTTGGTTTATCCAAGAGGATCAGCCAAGCAAATTGCTGCCACCTGCAGCCTTGGCAGCAGGCATGAATGATACTAATACATTAGATTTTTTATTTCAGAAGCACCTATACATCACTAAAGATAGACACTTATTCCGGATACTGCACCCTTGGAAGGTTTATGACACAAGCTTTGTAGTAGATGCAGTCAGAATAGCCAGTCTGACATTTGCTCTGGTTTGGAAGTGGGGACAGCAGTGGCTTCCTCTTGGATTACCAGGGACTCCACAGCCTTGTCTCCTTTCATCTCTGCCGATTTCCCCAGTTTTTGGGCTGCCTCTTTATCTGGGGATTGGAAATGTTGGTTTTTAAAGGCTACTTCCAGCTCCAACCATTCTATGATTCTGTGATCTGTATTTTGTTAGATTCAAGCCAAGCCACAAAGCTCTTTCCACAGTGGCCAGTCCTCAGGCAAGGATGAGTTATTACTTCTATTAGATCTGTAAGTGAAAATTCACCAAAGTCAATCCACGTAATTTGAGGATCCCTATAAAAATGCAAAAATCTGTCCTTTCAGACCCAGCAGATGGCTGGGTCCCTGCTAGGTGGGTACTTCTGGCAGAAAACATCCTGTATGAACATACATAGGAGGGACCTGAGGTTATACTGAATATCTGAGCTACAGTAATTCCTTAAATCATTTCAGGTGTCAGGGTTGTATGAAAACAGGACAAAGCTGAATGCTTACAGTCTGAGAAGTGACTTACTTATGAATTCCCTCATTCTTTGATTTTTCTGGGGGGCTTTTCAAGGTTCCTTGATGAAGTTCAGGCTCACTCCAGCATTAACAAGATGAGCGTCCAGAACCTGGCTACAGTGTTTGGACCAAACATACTGCGGCCCAAAATGGAGGATCCAGTGACTATGATGGAAGGTAGGTGCTGTTCTGGTGGGATGGCACAGCAGCTGTGTTTTGGAGCTCTAAGGGAAAGCCATACATTCCTTGGTCGCTGTACCAGTTGCCAGCACAGCCAGAACAAGTCAAGCCATCCCTTTCATCAGGGCCTATGAGGGATATTCCAGCTGGCATCATATTCCACTCACCCCTGGACTGGGAGTGTCTCTCCTCTCCACCACGTGGAGATCCCTCTGTGCCCTTGAAACTGTTTTTGAACCTACTACTAACATGAAAGCCCAGCTGTTTTTTCAGAAGGACTTGCTTAAGCACCCAACTGCAATAATTTAATGTTTCAGTGGTTAGACAGCTCCCTGTAGAGAACATCCAGGTCATGAGGAGAGCACTGTAGTTCTGGCTGTACCACAGTGGCTATAACTAGAAGAGTTGTCTTCCAAGGAGACTGTATGGATTGAAACTTCACAGAATAATAATTTTAAAAAAGGCTGAAAATCAGTTAATTTTGGATGTAAAAAATCTGAAGCTTTAAAATTATTTGCTTCCCTATGAATCAAAGAGGCTGACATTAGGGCTGGGATACAGCTCCTCTCCCAATTTGCATTCAAACACAACTGCTGTGGTGCAAGTGTTAGCAAGGTTTTTGCATAAAGTTTTGTAGGATTTTGGCAAGCCTGCAAGAAGAATTGATGAATTAATCAGGCACAGATGGAGATGCTGTGCCCAGGATGCATGAACCTGGCTCTGGTTCTGCTCCCTAGCTGTCAGGGACAGCTGACATAGCATTTTGTGTGAGGCAAATCCTTCACAGAGGGCCAGTATTGTCATGCCTTAGCAGCAGCAGTGCCTTTAGCTCTTCACAAGTGATGTGCAGATGTGTCCCCCACCATGGCAACTCTCTGTAAGGCATCAGGACAACTTCAGAGCATGACCCGATGTATTATAGTAGTTTAAGGACTCGAAGCCTAACGCAGGGATGTGGACCATATTATTAAGGGTGAATTTGATCCCTTCACCTGGAGGTGTGGAAGTACAAAAGTCAGGAAGAAGGGAGTCCGGGAGCAGTGCTTGTTATTCAGTGCTGGAGGTGGGCACAGCTGAAATCAGCTGTGTGCGATGCTGGGACTTCCTCTAGTGGCCACCGGGCCAACGCTGGCACGGCTCTCACAGCCTTGGCCAGCAGTGTGCCCTCTGCTCAGCTGCCACAGGGGACAAGTCTGGGCTCAGGTCACCTCAGGCATTTCATTCTGCAGCTCATCAGATGGCAGAGGTGCCTGTACTCCATGTAGGTGCAGGTGCTGGGTCTCTGCTAATCATCATATAAAAACACTACGGTGATCTGACCTGGAATTCTATATTGCCACAGATCTGAACTGCAGAAAAATTGGGATATGTAGGCTGGATTTTTAGACTTAATCCTTTTTCTCATAACAGGATTGGCAATGTTTTATTTTAGCTCAGAATTTAGTTGTGGTTGGTTAGATAAAAGTAACATAGAAGTGGAAAGACTCAATTTTTTTTAGCTTCAGGGTAATTGAATCTCTGAAATAAACTGATAATGAGATCTTAACAAAAAGCACTCTAATTGTGTCTCTCTGCAAATTTAAACCATGCGTTTGAAATAGAAATATCTGATGTTTGACAGCTAAATTGTTAGGAATGCCCTTATCTTCAAGACATTTAGTTCTCTTCCTGCATTCACAGAAATAAAATAGAAGTGGTAGGTGAGCTCAGTACGTCTAGCTATTAGGTCAAAAACTCGTCAGCAAAATCAGGCTCTTGCCTTGAACCTCGAGTATGTTTACCTTATTCTCTATGGAGGAAATACTTAAAGAACCCCGAGTATGTTTACCTTATTCTCTATTTGAGGAAATACTTAAAAATAGAACTGCTTATTCACCACTCTAAAGGTTTTCCTCTTTTGTAGGAAGTGCTCTGTATTAGGTTTGGTAAGTGGTGTTCTTTATTAGTTCATAATGGTCTGCTCCACTCCTGGAAAAGAGTGGCAGCATACTTCTGTGGATTTAAATAATTGTGAGCACTTTCTGTACACCCTCTGCAAATGCATGTATAATGCAAATGCAATATTTCCTGCAAGTTCCTCTATACACTGAGTGCCGCAGAAGGCCTGAGCTGAAACTTGTGGTTTTTCAATAAGCAGTAGCTCTGGGCCTGTTCAGACCAATAAACTGGGTGCAAACAGGCTGGGGTGAGTGCAGAGGTGTTGCATGTTTCCTCACCTGCTGGCCCTTGTTTTCCATCCACAGGCACCTCACTGGTTCAGCACCTGATGACAGTGCTGATAAGTGAGCAGGGGCGGATCTTTGCAGTTCCTCAGGCGGAGGTGCCAGGGAGCCAGCTGGAAATCAGGCCCATGCGCCAGCGCAGCACTGTCGAGTGGATCTCCGAGGAGGACGGGGAGGATAGCAGGTCACACACCAGCGCTGCCAGCCCTGCTGATTTGCCTTCTGGCAATGCTGTGGCTCTCGAGGCCACTCCAGGACCTGCAGTGAAAATCACTCCTCCAGAGCACAGTGGCAAATCGGCTCAGCCTGCCACAAGCCCCAGTAAAAGAGTGCAGACGCTGCCTCCATGGAAATATTCCTTCCGCCAGCAGGGAGCACGGTCCGTGAGTCCAAAGCTGGGCAGCTCATCCTTAGACATCCCCAACCTCTCCTCCAGCGGGAACTGGCTGATGAACGGGCTGTACTCCCTCCGGGGCCATCGCCGGACAGCCTCTGGGGAACGAGTCAAAGACTCGTGCTCCTCCCAGAGACTCTCCACTTATGACAATGTCCCTTCATCCAGCCTGTCCCTCAGCACACACAGCATGGCCAGCACCACCTGGTCTACATCATCCTGTGAGATCTCCGTGATGGACTCAGTGAGCAGCTGCCCAGCCTGCCGGGCCAGTGACTCTTCTACTTTAAGCTCCCTAAAAACCGAGTGGGTAACTCAGGGCTCGCTGTCCCAGAGCGAGGTCAAGACAGCAGATCTGGAGAACAGCATGGACAGGTTTGAAGCCTGCAGCAGCAGCAGTGAACAGAGTGACCCGGCTGCAGCTTCCCGAGACTCTGTCCAGTGCTCCAGGGCCTTACAGAGCTTGGTGGTGGAGCTAAAGACAGAACTGAGCAAACAGAGGACTGAGTATGAGACTAGTATCAAAAGGTAATGTCATCTGCAGGGGGCACAAGTCATCTGTCAACATTCTCCCTGTCAGAACATGGGTGTGGGCTACCAAAAGTATCAGGTTCTCAGCCCTGAAATTTGGGGCTGGGTGACAGCAGATTTGGTTCTACTTTTTCCTTGCTCCTCTCTGAATCCAACTTTTCTTTCTTTGATTTAAGAGAGCATCAAAAAGAAAACACAGGGGAATTTCTATGACACAGGGAAATCCAGTACTTTGTATTCTGTGTTTTCAGTGTAAATGAGAACTGCACAGGTAATGTCAAAGTCTGCTCTTAGTGTCCTCAGAGAAATAGTGAAGCAAACATCTTGGAGGGAGGAATTGGGACCCAGGATGGTCAGGCCTCAACAAGGATGCAGGTGCTGATACCGGTACCAGACCAGTCTGAAACTGAGAGCTTCTTCTTCTCTTCCCAACAGCAGCAGTCTTGAGAAAATTGCACTTGAGTATTTTCCACAGGTTTTTTTTGAGGTGGTGGTATTGGGACTGCATCTCAGCTGCAATGTTTTCAGCAGCCCTTTTGTGTTGAACTTACAGAAACCTTACTTTATATATATATATATGTATATATATACACACTTCTAATATAGAGAGTGGTCCTTGGCTGATGGGGCAGCCTAGCTTGGGGGAGCAGCGTGAACTGTTTCATTGGCCAGCTGGTGTTTCCTTGCATAACTGCTGGTGCTGAGCTCAGAAAAATTCCTTTCAGTTTTCAGGAGTCCTGTGTGTAGGGCTGGGGCTGTAAGAAATAGAAAGTATTAATAACAACGGCATCATTCAGCTGTTTGAGTGTATTAGGTTTTATGTGAGTGTATGTGATAATAGAAACACTTTTAGGAAAGCATTCTGGGAAATAGCCACATGAAATATTGATGCTTGAAGGAATTAGATATATTTTAATATACAGCCATGTGCAAAATTGCACACTATATTATAACACAGGCTACTCTGCAGCACGAGTACTCTGCACTGAAGAAGGGCTGTAGTCCCAATTCTTATCCCAATTCTCAGGGTTCAGGGTATTTTTGTGTTAGGTGTTACTGTTATACTCCTTCAATCATTATAAGTCAGATTGGAAATTGAGGTATGAAATGTTGCCAGTCTCCCAAACTTGGCACCAAAAGCACATAGGACTGTTTGGATTGTATAGCACAGCTTTAGGCTGCAGTTTTTGGCACTTCTTTCTTGTTAAGGGAGTTTCTCAAAAATGTATCTGAACTCTGATCTCTTCCCATGGGCCAGTTAAAGTAGGATCTCCTTTTGCTATCTTCCTGCTTTATTTTATAATTTCCTCTGGTGGTGGCTTGCCAGCCTCAGTTGTGTTTCTGCCTCTTGCACTGTACTGTACACATTGTGGAGCTGGAAGGAGAATCAGGCTGTGCAGGAGCTTCAGTTCCCACCTAACATCCCCGAGTGAGAAAAAAGCCCCACCTTGTTGTGTTCCAGGTGTAAGAACTTACAAAACACCAGCAGTTGCTAGCATGAGATGTTGGGAAGGGTCTGTGAATGAGGGTGGAAGTTCATGGCTTACATGATTTGTTTTTTTACATGCCCTAGTGATGCAGAGTATGTGCTTTACATTTAATTGTGCAGAGCTGTCCTGGCAAGCCTTGTTGCAAGGATACAGGTTAATAAACAGAAATACCAGGCTGCAGAACCTAGAAATATGTAGCTGCACATTCTTGCCTGCTGCCTGGGGGAAGAGATGATTTTCCACCTCTTATCAGTAAAACTGTTCCAATGGGGCCTTAAGCTGCTGACATCAGGGGTATCCAGGAAGACCTGTTCTTCATTCCAGCTGTTGAGCTGCTTCAGCACCAACACCTGCCTTTCCCTGCAGCTGGGCAGGACAGGGAGCACTGTGGCTCGAGGGGAGGACTCCAAATTGGCCAGGTCTCACAGGGCAAAGTAGCTGAGAGGAAAATGCCTAATGACCTAAAGAGTTTCATAAAACCAGGCAAAATGCAATCACTGCCTTTTTGTATTAAACAGGATGACTCCAGCTGTTCAGAGTTACAGCCTGAAGGACTGTGCTGTCAAGTCTAAGAATTTCAACCCAAGTTTTTCAGCTCTCAACATTTTTGCAGTGTTTTTACTACATCTGTAGCAATTTATGAGTGCAAAAGTACGTTCCTTTCCAGACTGCTACTATGGAAAGACAGGAGCTGACTAGCAAAAAAGGGAGGCTGCTTAGCATGAAAGATTTAGGCTGCCTCACCAGCCTTATTTTATTGGAGATAATTTAGTCCCCCAGAACTGCACCTATGCTTGTGTGGTTTGCAGAACTGGGTGGATCTAGCAGGACATGTTTTAATGAAAGAATATGAGCATTTTTGTTGGCACGTACATAAGTAAAGGGAAAGTAGTGAGTGAGCACCTGCCTGAGGCAGAGGTAAGAACACTTGCTGATGGAAAAGCTGTTATTTCTCATCAACTGCCCATTTTCTCTCTCTTAGTCAGAGGGAGGCAAGTTTTATGGCCTTCCTGTAATCACTCTGTTCCAGAGCATTTCTCCCTCAAGGTTAACACAATTATCAGACATTCTCTGTTGAGTTTCAGTAATTCATGTTTACCACCTGGTACTCTTAAGAAAGTGCAAGTATTTGGAGCGGACTCTTATGAATGTAAAAATGCTGCAAGTACTGTGACCCTGTGTAATTCAGGCTGCTGAAGTTGACCCCTAAACTTAGTGGTAGAAAAAGTAAACAGCAGCTCAGAGCTGGTACATGTGTGCATGGGGAAGCTTCACAGATTCAGAAGTGTCATAGTCCAGCTGACAGCTGCTGGAGATAAAGGTCTGCCTTCATCCACAGGGGCTACTTTTTGCAGAAATTGGTGCAGGTCAGTGCACCTGTGACTTTGATTCATTGTGAAAACTGTGACAGTAATCAAAACGTCCATCTTTAGCTCTATGGAAAGGAACAGAAAAGTTTAAGGTGATGGATTGTACTGCCTCTTGGTCATAAAGTGGAATTCAGACCCTTCTGGGACTGTCCAAGACCCCCTTTTTCTTTCATTTTTGTTATGTTATGGAGGCAGCAGCATGGCCTTCTTGTAATCAGTTACCCTGACTAAAAATAATCCATTTACAGTTCTACTGGGATGCCACACCCCAGCTTCAACATATTGGACTGATCAAGGAGAGGAGAGGGTGGTTTTGTGTTGGAAATTATTTTTAAAGGTTGTATTAATTTTAATTAGAGAAGAAGCATTTTTCATTGTAAAAGCCTGATTTTTAAATTCAGGTTCTACTAATCAGTAATTCCTATCTGAAAATGCTCCTTCCTCAATATTAACACCACTACTTTGTCTTGTGACTGGGAAACACAAGGGGGAGAACAGCAAGTTGTGTGCTTCTTTGAAACCAATAACCCATGAACCTTGTTCTTTGGCCTCCTGAGTGAAAAGCTCTGAATTTTGGTTCAGAGCTTTGTCAATGATAAAATTTACAGAAAATACCATCAAGTGAATGGTGAGGAAGGACTCTGACCTCATTCCTACTTGACCCCTGAGGATGTTCCTTTGTACTGGATATCCATATAGGGCAACACAGTATCAGGATGAAAATAAAGGTTAAAAATTATTTTGGAATTATATACTTGAACTCTGCCTAACTGAGGAGTTAGTACATCATCTTAGCCAGGCAGTCAGGTGCTGGAAAGTAAGCATTGTTTTCTAAGATTTCAGCAGTTTTCTCAAGATGCAACTAAAGGAAGCTGTAGCTTTCAAGGAATCTCTGCCCTTAAATTCAACAGTAATGAAATGGCATTTAGTTCCTGCCTTTAAAACTTCCTCTTATATTATGTTAAATTTAAGTTGTTCCTCTTAGAGTTTTTATAGTTATCAGCTGTGTTTATCCAGACACTTTAAAAATCGTTTTTTTTTTTCCCCTCTCTGTTGATTTTAAGAATTGAAGAAACAAGTGCAGACCTGAGGAGCCAAGTGGTTAGGTTAGAAGAAGAACTGGACCAAGAACGAAAGAAATACACAATGCTGGAGATAAAGCTGAGGAATTCTGAACGTGCTCGTGAAGATGCTGAGAAGAGAAATTACCTCCTCCAGAAGGAAATGGAAGAATTTTTTTCAACATTAGGATGTTTAACTGTTGGGAGTCAAAGTGCTAAAGCCCCCAAGTAGAACAAGTATAGAAAATCCTGTTCCTGACAAAATGAGTGAAAATGAATATTTTCTTCTGGTATACTCATGTATCATGAGTAATTCTATAGTGATTGTGCTCTCAGTGACAATTGCCCTGTTGTCTTTATATGTGCTATAGTATTTGGGCCAGCTGGGAAAGACTGCTGACCATTAAGCTTGAAAATTTAGTGTCAGATTGCCAAGAAAGAGTGGGTGCTCTCTGTATTCACAGAACATAAGATACTCTTCTCCAAAATGTCCTGCTGCCATCCTTGGACTGAACAGCACCATCCTTTTGCTGGCTCAAGGACAGTGGAAGGTTCCTGCAGGGTGGGTGGATGCCCAGAGCCAATAGACAAGCTGAGCCTGGAGCTGAGGGATTCCTGCACTTGTGGCAGTTCCACTCTGTCACCACAGCCGGGAGATTTGCCAGAAGGATTTAATGAGGTGGCTTTTGCCCCACTCCCACCATAAAGTTTGTTCAAATTTCTTATTCCTAGAGTGGTATTATTTTATGAAGATATTGTGAAAACGAGGTCTGCAAACATGCTTGGGATATCAAAATCTGTCCCTTACCCAACCAATGGTTTCAGTGTTTCATAAAAATGCAGCTTTAAATTAAACTGTGATTAATAATCAGATTGGCTACACAAACTGGAACTTTAAACATGCACATTTTGCCCTAGGTATCTGAGGGTTTTCTGAGCCAAAAATCTAGCAACATTAGCTGCAAGAAAAAAAACTCCTGAGTTGATATATGTATTAAGGTAGAAGATGGAAGATTCTTATCATCATAACACATCCAAACTTTAATAGCAAAACTTATGGTAAGAAGAATTAGTGCAATTGGGGTGGGGGGTGTCAGGGTGGTTAAAGGCGGGGAGGGTGGGGATCTAGCCTTAACCTTTCCTGAACAATGTACACGTACCTGCCTTGTAATATTTCATGATACCAGCTGATATTTTTGTTGTTAGTTCTTACAGGGAAATGAGGGGACAGAAAGAATACTGCAAACAACCCATCATCCCAAGTTGCTTACTTCTGCTAAGGAAAACTCATTAGAATGAAGCTCTAAGTTCTGGTAATTTGCTGCCAGGGCTGACTTCCCTTCCAAGTGATTTCAAGAAGTTCTGCATAGCACTTGTAACACTCTGAGCCATGCAGAGCCTGCACACATAAAATTGTTTCACCAGATTCAGCTTGAATTCCACCGGCGAGTCCAGCACCATTGACTCTCTCTTGGCACTCTGACATCTCGAGGTAGCTTGGGAGTCTCTAAGGAGAAAGGATTTTAACAAAAAAGTGCCACAACAACATGAATGGGCTAAGGGGGAAGTATAGACTGTAACAAAGAAGACTGCTTTATTTTAAAATATTTTGAAAATATGCCCTGAATCTCATTTTGTACTAGAGAAGACTATGACTCACTGTCCGGAAATAATCTTAGAATGGGTCTTTTATATACCAGGAGATAGTCAATACTGAAAGAAACACTGTCCTCATCATCTCACAGATATCCAGGTATTTCAATATTTAAAACATCTGGGTGTTAATTTGCTTCTACTGCACTATAACACTTCTCCTTCCTACAGAAATGTAAAAAATGTAATCTATTTAAAGCTACCAAAAAGCAGAATTTTAACCTAATCTTACCTGGATAAGAAAAATCAAGCAAGGTGGTACAGTCAGCCATGTGGATGGGCTTATTCAGTTATTTCAAAAGCTTTTCCCTACTTCCCAGGCCCTCCAGCTGCCCTGGATTCCCTACTGCCCCTGGCATGCTGCAGGTACCTGCATGTTCAGCAGCAGCTGCCTGCCACCTGCAGGCGTATGCATCATCCCCATCTTTTTTTCCCACTTCTGCCTTGGATTCGTTACCGATGGTCACAAGTGATCCTTTAAGGATTCAGAAGGGCAGAATCAGATGCATAATGTGAGAGAAGCATTAACAGTGACTGAGATGGAAGAGCACAGTGTGGCAAGTCATCACAAAATAAACCTTAATACTGGAGGGTGGTGTGAACCAAGTTGTAAGTAGAACACCAGGACTGATAAAAAGGATCATCTAATCTGAGTACTAGTAGCAAGCAGGGAATTTTAATGCCTTCTTTTATTTCTACCCAAAACAGACACCTTTCACCATATCCATCCTGACAGCCCACAGCTCCCTTACACTATTTATATTGTGTTATCCCCTGTGTGTACAGAGTGCAGACTGCTCCCTTTAGTTCACACTACCAACTAAAGAACTGAGCCCTGCTGACTGAGAGACTAAACACCAAATATGCCAGATGAGCATAACAGGACTAGTGGGCAACTCTCCTAAGTATTTAGCCTTAGGTAACTGCTAACAAACCCACCTATCCCAAACTTGCAGATCCAGGATAGGATCATGAGATCCTAGAGCAGTACATAATTTTATCTTGGATACCAGATTAATTCTTTTTAATATACAAAGAAACACTTTCCACTCAAAATGAGGAGTGAAACAATCCAGTTCCAGACTGGCTGTTGTGCTCCAGCAACATCTAAGGCTCTTGTTCATACGGAATAAATTTCAGCTGCTTTTGAAGATGAGCTACTGCAGCAAATAAACCAGGGCAGAAGCTGCAAACAACCCAGTTCACACTAAAATGCACCACAATGGGATGTTAACCTCAAGTGCAGCAACAGGACCATAGTGCTTAATTCCTGATACAGGCAATTATGCAAAAAATGAGATCCACTTGTACACAGCTTCAAAGAACATTTCATTCCTGTTTGCATACTCTTCCCTGCAGCAAGCACAGGAGACTACTCCTTATTCTGCAGACCTGTGACTTGTTACAGTCCCTGATTTAAATGTCAGCTTTCTTAGCAAGTGTTTGCAAGATACAGATTTGGTTATTATTAATTAAACATGACAGAAGGTTCCTGGAATAGATAAATTTTTACCACAGCTTCACCTGTGCCATCTTCCCAGCCTGAAATATCCCTTCCAGTATTATGCAAGAAAAAAACCCCCAAAACAGCACAAACATATGCTTTAAAATAAAGCAAAACAGCTACACTTCAGAATAACAAAGAAAACTTCAGTAGGTTGTGGCATTTCTAACACAAAAAGGAAAATGATCAGGGGTAGCTTAATAACTCATCAACATTCACAAAGGAGTTCCACTGAAGCCAGCAGTATTATGGAGTGTTTCAATCCTGAGCCACCAGACAAATCCTGGGCAGAGCTACAGCTCTCTCTGGCCTTGCTCTGTAATAACATATCACCAGAAATTGGCTGCACTTCATGCTGACACTTTATGCAAATAAAGAAGAGCATCCCAGTCTCACCACATTTCTAGAAAAGCATCTCACAAACTGCTGGACCAGATAAAGCTGGCTGCACTGTCACAGTCACAGTCCCTTGACACAAAGGCACCACCAGCACAGCTCAAGGGCAGCTGCAGCTGTTAAGGAAGGAAAGGCAATCAAAAGCATTATGTTGGGACTTACCTGCAGGAGAAGTGCCAGTGCAGTGAGTGGTCCAGGCATCCAAGACAGCTCTCCAGAAGTCAGATCCTTCAGGCTTCTCCACCTCACAGTTTTGAGATGCTCCCATACACTAGGCAGCCCATGGCTTACCTCCTTCAGCAGCACAGGCTCTCAGCAGCTGCATTTCCAGGAACTAAGGTGGCTGGAGCTGGCAGCAAGGAAGTAAGAATGGATTCATTGGTTGCAAAGACACTGAACATGTGGCGTTAAAGTCTGTGGCACATCCAAAGGCCATAGGAATGTAGAAACAGAAAAACGTGGCACTTGACCCACAAGTGAGCTCACAAGACAGGACACTACCATTAAAAAACAGATGAATTCTCAGGAAGGACTCTCACTAGTAAGATTTCAAGTGCAGCCCTGTTATGCAATCCATATGAAACCCATCACAGCCTGGCAATGAAGAAACACTAAATGCATGGTGGTCAAACTTTTTTTTTTCTTTTTTATTTAAAATATCATTATAACCAACTGACATACTAGATAACAATGTATACATTCCAGTGGTGCACATGTAATGACCTATGGCATGAATGAGTTAAAAAAACCCCACAATGTTCTCAGTAATGCCCACCAACAGCTTATTTGGAGGGAATAAAGGAAAAGCAGGAAAAGGTATCAAATGTGGGGAAGAAAAAAAAATTAGTTTTCCCCAGTATTTTTAATGGTGTGTCTTCCCCTTCATATTTCTTGGGACATAATAAAATGAAGAATATACTTCAAAAAGGGCAGAAGGAATGATCACAATAACTGGGGTGGGATTTTTTTTTCTCAAACTTTAGTAATAAAAGTTAAAGAACTCTCAAAAATAGACTAGATATTGGGCCTACAAAAGTAATTCATCTGTATGCAAAGCTTACCAAGAATTATTCCTTTTGTAAAATGTAAAGGATGAGCTGACATTACTAGTAAGCTATTTTTACCCTACAAAACCAAACTACAATAATAAAATCACCAATTTACAGCTAGCACAATGATCTAAATGTACATTACTGTACACAAGCTATATATTACGCATGAACATCTTACGTGAAATAGATAAGAAACATACTGATATTGTCTCAACATTGGCCAATAGGTTTGTTTTTCTAAAGGTGTATTTTCTATTCACATTCAGTGTAGTTCCAATAGCAAGGGTTAGCTTTGCTTACTTAAGAAACGTAGAAAGTTTGTGTGAGGTAGTTCAAGAAAACCTAGCTTAAATTTTGATCTGCAGAAGTAGAAACACAATGTGATCTGATTTGTAACACACTTCTGTAACACAGACATACAAAGAGAAGGGAGTGGGAGAGACCACTTAAAATACCACTTTTATCCAGTGCCCTTAACAGAGAATAAATAAATTAATTGAAAACTTGGGTAGGCAGTACAGTCTTATTACACTGCTTCAATGAAAACTTCTTTCTAATCCTACTGAAAAACACAGACAGGCTCTCCTTCAATTGCACCAAAACCACTGACAGGAAAATAAAATGTAACAGCACAGATAGGCTGCTGCCAACAGCAAATAAAAACAGATCTAGAAACTGTAATTCACTCCCTTTAGCAATTTGAAAGAGTGAGACCAAGGATAAGCTGAACCTTCTTCTCCCCTTTTGCCCATGATCTTTATCAAGAAACATTTACTGGCATACACTTTGGATTATTGGCTGGGTAGGACCATCCTCCTGTAGGAGGTTTTTGACATTTTTCTTCATGCACTGCTGAGCTCAATGCTCCATCCACCCATCCATCCATCTACTCGCCACAGAGCCCCAGCCCAGGTGCTCAGTGCTGGCCCCACTGCACAGCTCGTGTTGGGGACACGGGACTCCCCCACCACATCACTGGTGCTGATGCTGTGTCGAGCTGCAATTCCTGCCCAGAAAGATGCTTCTCACTTAATAAACGTTCTTCAAAGCTAAAAGCCCAAGCTTGGGGCAGGGCAAATCCCACATCTGGTGAGCTGAGCAGAGTGACCCAGGGCTGAGTGTGTTCCACCAGGAGTTGTGCCTGGACAGCACAGGTGCTCACACGCACAAACACATCAGCTCTCATCCAGAGTCTTGCACCAACAAAAGAGTTCCCAGCACAGCATCCCAGTACACCCTAATGGTACTAATTCCCTCCCCATCTCTAGTTCAAATTCTTGAACAACATATACTTCTACAAAAGGAGAGAGTTGCTTTACACTTGCTGCATGCCACAGCTCTGCCCAGAGAAGGTAGAAATCAATCTTGCTATTACTGCCCAACTTTGAATCTCACCTGAGGTAAGAAATCAGACAGCTCATGGTAATTCAATCTAGATCAACTCCCAGTGGATTGGAATGGTCTTAGAAAGTTGCATGCACTTTAGTGAAGCCTGTTGTCTCAAGAAGATTCTAAATCAAAGTCTAAAATAAAACTTAACAATACTTTAAAATTGTACAGCATATTGGATAGCATATAATCTAACAACAGACAAAAACAGCTGAATTCCAGTTACCCATTTGTTTGCTATCTGTGACAGTGTACATCTATCAAAAAAAAAAATTATATTTCAACAAATAAAAAGGGAAGTTAAGACTAGGATGCTGTTGTGATAATTTGATTACTGAATATGATTTTGTCTTTGAAATTTGCCATCACTTTAATTTGCCTAAAATGCAAGCAACTGAAGAAAGAAAAAAAAAAAAGCAACACTCCTGTGAAGATGATGCCAAAAGTGAACTCTGTTTCCTCAGGCAAAGCTCTGACCCTACCGAAACAATCCCTTTAAGCACAGCTTGCTCACACTAACAGGCTGCAGTGGGCAGTTCCACACATTCACTAAACCTTGCCTTGAAAGAAGGAAAGGTCAATTCTCCTTAGCCCTTGTGAGCTCAGTTCCGTTACTATATATTTAGGACACTGGAAAGTGACAGCAAAAAATATTTTTAAGTGTCAAAATATTTCAATCATCACTGCAATCCAGTGGGGTCTAAAATAATTTTAAATAGAAACTATAGTTACCAATTTGGTTTTAACAGCACTGAGAGGCATCAGAAGTTACTTTTGTCAGTCTTAACTTCATTACACACTGACCACACTGTGCTGACCACACTGTCATTTGACCCTACAGAACAATGGAGTACTGTTGCTCAACCAAAAATTTTGGCTCAATTCACAGCTTAAACTTTGATAAAAAAATTACAAAATAGACTGCTCTGTTGGTCTCTGTTCAACATTTTCTACATTCCAGTGCTAGATGAATCCAAACTTGTCCCACCTGTTTTGAGGTAATATACAATTTGGCAGGATCCTGCAAAAATAATTGCCTTAACAAATGTGGCTTAGGAAGGCAATATTGAAATATTTGATACAAGTGAGGAAAGCAAAATTACACGCACACAGCACTTACCAGCAGTCTAGCCAGGTCAGGAAAACAACTGTGCAGTTTATCAACTGAGTTATCTTTGAGACATTACCATTCCTTGAAACCCTGCATGTTTTTTTTAAAAAGACACGTTAGATATTGACATTACCATAATTTCTGTTTTTCTGAAACTTACTGCAAAGACCAAGTTTCCTTTTTTAGTTAAAACTTCGAAAAGATGCTTATTTAACCCAATAAGCAGAAGGAACCACACTGAAGACCACCAGTCACTCCTGGATGACCTCTGTAGGCAGTTACATTATTTGCTTATGCTCAGCGCCTGGCAAGACTTCTGTATCTTTTATGCCCATTTTTGTGAGCTTTACTAATTTAAATTCCTCTTCACATTCTAATTCACTACACAAAATATGCATCTACACAAGGCAATCAATTATACAGCCTAGCTTCACTAAAAATCTGCATTTTCCAAAGAAATAAATTCTCAATGATTGTTTAACTCATACATAAACTTAAGTCAGTTATACATAAATCATTCTGTAAATATAAAATGTAAACAGTTTAAATACTTCTGTGAGGAGCAGCACCATCTTACATGACTATTTAGTAACTGTTCTATATATCTCAATATATCTTTTGTTTAAAAAGTGTATTGAAACCTGGAGCTTTGTTGATGAAAACTACTGAATATTTATGACTTAAAATGAACCACTGCTAAGATTTCTGCTACACTGATCTCATGGTGAAATGAAAGAGATAAATATTAATTTATACAGCACTACTTCTCCCTCCTTTGGATGGCATGTATTGCTCAATTAATGCATTAGCTACAGAAATCCTGAGGTTCTCCTACCACTTCATGGTTTTCAGCAATCAGTTACTTTTGGTGGAGAAAGAGTAGCTGAAGTTTTGCCCCTATTGCATTCATGTCGTTCCCTCTTTGACCCAAAAAGCACTCAAAAAGCCCTTGCCTTAGTAGACAAAACTAGTAAGAACCAGAACTCCCAAGAATTACATCTCACGTGGAAGTGCAGCTACAGCATACTCATTTTCCCTCTTGTCAGTCTAAACATCCTGGATACACTTCATTTTGTGTGCACAAAAACAGGCTACGAGCTAGAAGTAAACAGTTTATTGGCATTGCAATGTATTATTCATGAAGTATCCTCATGTTTTATGGTGATCACAAGATTTGGCATGCCACAACTCTGCAGAAAACATCACATTACTCTGCTAGGCTGGATATTTCTGCAGCTTTGAAGATATGCTTTGCTTTCTTAAGTTCATAAACCCATTTAGACTATGTAACTTTGCAAAGGATTTTTTCTGTTCCTCTAAAAAACTCATTAATTGTTGCTTTTGCTGAAATATCATAGGCAAGTGGCCAAAATAAAAGAGGATTTTGTTCACTACCCAGCAAGTAGTATGCCTGAAACTACAGATGGCTGCACTGAATCTCTCCCCCTCCACCTGGACACAGATGTATGACCAAGCATAAAACTTTTAAGGATATCATGAACAAAACATCTGGAATAAATTCTAATTAAAAAATTGAAAACCTATAAAATCTTAAATAATTCATCATATGGTAATGACCACAACATTAATATGTGCTTTGATAAAACAAATCTTACAAATTCAGTAAAAAAAGATCAGCAGCATAATAGTAAAGCAAATATGCAGATTTTAAAACCACAATAAAAATTACCAGGTTTAATATTTTACAGTTAATTACAGCAAAAAAGTGGCTGCTTATAACACAACTTACAGTTTGAAATTACAGCACTTTATGATGAATTCCATGATTATTTTTGAAAAAACACTCAAAAATACCACCAAATTTTAAAAGTGCCCTATTAATGACTAAAAGGACCCCCCCCTCCCACCCCCCCAAAGACCAAGTAGTCATCTACAGCAACCCAGAGGTCCAGCTGAGGTTTCTAGACTGCTGTCTGTATCAGAGGCCAATGTTGGATCTGTTGACATTGAAGACACATCGTTGACAGATGACGATGAAGATGGGTGTTGAGAGCCATTGATCATTGCTGCACCTGTGCTATGAGAAACAAAACAGCAAATCAGTTGCAGATACAGTTGTACAGTTCAGTACTTGCATTAGTCTGTCTCTTCCTAATGGCTGTTAATTTTCCCTGTTTTGGCAAGTTTGAAGGGATGTGTCTCAATCCACTGTCAAAATAAATAAAACCCACAGGTCTTTAATGTGGGGCTTAAAAGATGGTGTGTCAAGAACTGAAATGAATGAAGTACCAACTACACAGGGAAAATGATAGGGGGATTGAACAGATCAATAAAGAGATGCCAGCCTTGTATACTCCACTCAAATATACAGTGTCTCAATTCAAGAGGTTAGGTCATTTAAGGTTAGGTCATTTAGAACCATATTTTTGAGTTAGGTTACTTTTGAGTTTCTTGATCACCTTTACTCCCTCCTGACCTACAACTCAGTGGAGCCTCATACTGTGCTTTTATTGTAACCAACCTAAAGGGGCTGGTTGGCCACGTATAACCCCATTCTTGGTTCTCTCCTCCAGGTCCATGACTTCCTTGTATATCAACTCTGAAAATGCAGAGAAGGGAAGGCAAAAAATGAATTTGCAACCGAACACTAGATCAATATTACATCTCCCATTAAAATGTCCATTTAAATTTCATAAGTTTATTACTGTTCAGAATTAGTTGTAGGCTACAGGTTGTAGGCTACACAATAAATGGCAAGTGATACAAAAAAAAGTATATTCTTCTCTGTTGGAGCTACAGTGGCCTGACACTCTTGAAAATACACTGGCATTGTTCTAAGGGTCTTTCATTCAGGCTGCTTGGAGACCTGAGGCTAAGATCTTAAAGGGTCTTAAATCTCACTCAGTTTTTATTAATGGCTTCTTTGGTAAGGGAAACTCAATCAGCAGTCTTCAAAGGAAGAGCTAGGAACACTCGAAGACTTGTCCTTCTAGTTCCCCATATATTGCTCAAGCTCCTGCATCTTTTTCAATTGTAGCAGTTTGTCCAGTAGAGTTACCCTCCCTAAAAATGCTGTCCTATGGATTGCAAAAGGTGACTGAGATGAGCAGGTCTATAGCTCACTTTAAAGGTTCATCTCCTTTGCAGGAAAAGTTTATGTCTCAACAACCGAGAGGCTGTGAAGCACTGGTCTGTTCCCCTGACATCCAAGCAAATGAAGTAAATACTAACAGGTTGCTCAGAAGGACTTTAGTAACAATAATCACCGGGGCCTAGCATACTCCCAAAAGCCTTGTTATACTTTAAATGCCTTTCTTACCTTTCCACTCTTCTATCGTGTGTTCCCTCTCATCTAACTGCTTATCTGGTATCTTTGGTGGAGGCTGAAAAACAAAACTAACTCATCATAGAGCAATCAAAAGGGATACAACATCAGTGTAAATTAAAAATGGAATTAACCATTCAGAACATGAATCTGATTTAAAAATAACATTTACATGATTATATATCTGTTCATACTTCGACTTAGCCTATTTTTTAGATGCTGCCACAGTCTTTAAAGCTCTTAAATTGGCTTACATTACTGTAATAATTAACAAAGAAACTGATCAGTTTGATAGAAGTGCAGCAGTCTCCAGCACAAGCAGCTCTTTTTAGCTACTTACTGTTAATTACTAAATTGTCTATCTAGCTATTACAGAACAGCAGAATTACAATTACAGAAATGCAATTACTCCATTTACAGAAATACAATTACTCCATTTACATCAAGTAGCTTTTTCTATTCTTAGTGGCCATCACCAAACTTTGCTTTTTTAAATAAATAACACTTTTCTTATAAGCTGAAATTATCCTGAAACTAATTTTTAAAGAAAAAAAGTATATTAATCTCTTTGTTCATTAGTTTTAATCACTAAAAGCTCAAGATCTTGTATCCAGATTTTGCTGAAACACTTATTTCTCGCTGAAGAACAGTATCAAGTCCTACAACTAATGGATGTGTTTAGCTTCCTCAGGAATAAATACCTCAGAACCTCATCAAGGGCAGTCAAATAACACTGAAACAACTGAAGCTTGATACATTGGAACCCTATATAAAATATTTCAGATGTATGGCTACATGTTCAGATGATATGCAATCATACACCAACGCAGAGATACATGAACACAGAGACAGGTACCTCAGCCCATTCCTCATGCTATTTCTAATAAGCACATCTATCAACATCAAAAAAAAACAATCATGGCTTAGTTAAGCTTCTAATGAAATGAGCAACAATCTTCTGTCAAGCAGCCTTAGCAAGCATCACAGTGAGATGGCTTTATACATGGCTTCCTAAGCAGAGACCTAAAACAAAAACTTACAGCTTCTGCTTCTGATGGATCGTACCAAACATTGATGTATGGGTGCTGCAGGGCTTCATCCACAGAGATTCTTTTAGAAGCATCTATAACCAGCATTTTTGATAACAAATCTCTTGCTTGGCTTGCTGCAAAAATAAAATTTTCTGTTCAGACTAATGCCATATATAGAACACACAACACAGTGTTTCGAACTTTTAAAGAGAAAGATCAGGGTAATCAAGTTCTAATTAAATGTCTATGCAACCCTCACATAACATGAGGTTTAGGAGAGTGGTCCATCTGATGGCAAAAAACACTGAAAAGAATGACACAGTTTAGAAGGGGGTCAAATGTGTCTCACTATCCATTTTCAGCACGCAGTGTCCCTTGGTGTGACATCCTTATGTGAAACAGCTCAGGTGGCAGTGCAGCCTTGTCTCCAACAGCAGCAGGCAAGCACCTACTGCCCCTTTCTGTTACATGCTTTTAGTCACAGAAAACACCGTGACTCCAATGAGTAGGTGGCCTTTAGAGCCAGTAAGTCACTGAAGTAACTACAGGGTATCTATGTATTATGAACATAAATCTCTTATTCTCATCCCTAGAGAACAAAGATCTGTTCTGCCTACACAATTTCTATTCCAACCTCCCCCCACTTTTCTCTAAACTATGTTGGCATGTGTCATTGAGAAGAATATAGATATTCACTTGTCTTTATAAAGACAGATCCAAGAATAGGAGCTGTCTCATGAAGATATGAAAGTGGAGGCAAGCACATGTCAGCATGTTCATCCACTCTCATGATATAAATATTTAGAACCTTAGCAGGATGATTTTATAGTGAACAAAACCAAGCTACATTTCTGTTCAATATATCACAATTTAAAAACTTTTAAAACGCACAACACACAGAAGACAGACCTTACCTTTAAGTTTATTGTGTTCGGAGTCAGCTGGGAAAAGGACATCTGGAAAGAGTTTTTCAAAACTGTATCCAGCATATTTAGGTCTGTTCTCTACGTAAGTTCGGACTGTAGGCTGTAGTTTCTTCATAAATTCGGGGCATGGTGTTCCTAGCTGCTCTATAACTTTATTCCACTGATCAATATCTAAGGTTATGCAGCTAAGAAAAACACTGTGTTTGGTTTTCAGCTGAAAGTTATGTTAAAACCACATGGAATAACAAACTGAGAAAACACAGGAAATAATAATAATATAAATTTCATCATCATGACTTAGGACTTCTTTCTTAAACAGCGAAACAAAGTAAGGCTATGATAGTGTAGACAAGTCAATATGTATTTCACTCAAAATCATTACTGGCCAGAAAAGGATATAGCTCTGAGAAACAGAATATTAGAAGACTCACAAAATATTTAAATACAACAAATTTAACTTAAGTCCTTGTGTGGGTTCTGGAGAACTCACTCCCTGATCAGAATACACATTCACAGCAGTCAAGCTACTACACATCACCAAGGCACTCCTGAGAATGACCCCAAGGGGCTGCTTTGTCCTTCGTTCTGATCTTGGTATCTCAGCCTAGCCCTGGCAACCTCTCACCAAGGACATGCAACACTGAGCACCACGGGGCACATAAAGGATCAAGGCTTGGCCCACACAGGTCAGGGACACAATATTGTCAGGGACTTGAATAAAGCTGAAGTTTCAAGGATGCATAAGGAACATCTTAACTGAGAAGTTTACACACTGTAAAAGGGAGACTGACCACTTCAGGGCAGAATAATTTAATATATTTTACTGAAACAAAAAACGTAAATTTTGGCTCAGGAATTCCTAGTTGCAGATGATTAAATACTGAGCGAGAGCTCAGATAAAATTTTGTATACACCAATTCACATTCTCCCCAGCTTTTTCTTTTTGGCTGCCATCAAAAAATGGATACCAGGCTACCTAAATCTACAGTGGGTTGAAACAGACCTTCTCTTATATTCTTAAAACTTAACAATCCTTAATAAGGATTCTTAGGCTCTGCTGAGCTTTAGCAAAGGCTTTGACAAAAAGAAACTATTTACGTTGTATAGTTCTGAGTCTAAATTGAAAAGCCATGCCAGCAAACCAGATAAAGCATTTGCATAAAGCAAAGCATGGTGCAGCTCATGCAATGACAGAGCTGTGTGAAAAGAAGGATTTCTTTACCATAGCTCAAAATTCTCCACCCCATTTTCACCCCAAATGGTACTAAATCCATTTTTAAACAGTAACCTGCAGCAAAAGCAGGAAACATTTCTGATGGCATTTAAAAAAAATGCTCTGTAAATAATAGTCAATCGAACAGGATATCAAAGTCCAGTTACTTTCTGTAATTTTAGCGATAATCTAGAGGTTTCAGTTCTGTTTGTTTCGAGCAGACTCTTTGTCTGAAATACTGTTCACAGGACAGCCCATACAGACACCACCAAGCATTCAGGGAATAGAAAGACAAATGCCAGATATTTCTGAAAGCTGCTTGCAGGATCTGTTCTGCACACAAAAAATAAATCTCCAAAATGTAACTAATGAAGGTGGTTAGGAATTTTCATAAACATTTTCTATAAAATGCAAAGAATAGTAACTACTAGCATGCTCGGGTACTAAACAAGATTAGGAAATTACTACATAAAAATGAACTCCAAAGTAAAATCCAATGCATGTGAACCAAGAAAACACCACCTAAACAAAAAGAAGTCTGTCTTAAGTGTGACAACATTCAAAAGTAATGGATAGGGACTACATTATACTAGAAAAGGAGAAGAAGAGGGGAAAAAAAAGGAAAAAGAAAAAATAAGTCTGTTTGCCCAAGTGGTATATAATGGACTTGCAAATTGCAATTTGAAAAGGCAGTTTAAAACAAATATTTTAAAAATTAGAACCACCTTAACCTGGAACTGTATCATTGCAGTATTTTTTGACCTTTTACAACTACATCCTAGGCCAAGGGTAAGGATACGATCTGTACCAGGAAATAAAACACCACCTTTGATCATTTCTCCCATGATGCACCCAACTGACCAAATGTCAACTGAAAACAAAATGCAATGATATTAACATAAAAGATAGTTATTAAAATAAAATAAATAAAAATACCTAGACACACATATACACATGAAGTGACTATAAAAAGCATGTGCAATGAAAATGAGTGAAGGTGAATGTATGCTAACTACAGGACCAGCAGAGACTATGTCCTACTGCTAGGTGCAGCCTGAATATAAATGATTTTGTTTTAAGTATATCACAAGAAAAATCCATGTTCATTTAATAAAAAAAAAAAAATTGTACAATAAGCATCTTCATGACACAACATCAATAAAAAGGTTAATCACTTCCTAGCTAATTCAACCTGCTGCAGCAGCACAAGGATACAGTCCCTTCCTGGAAAGAGGATTTTGTGGCAAACCATTTCGCCCATAATGCACCCCACAGACCATAAATCCACTATGTTTGTAGCACAAAAAGAAGGAAAAGCAAAGCAAACGGTCATTTAAAATTAAAAGAAGCATAACATGACTGCATCCTATAAACTGCAGAGACAGCACAGGAAGAAGAGCAAGTCTTTGTATTAATCAATGAAAACAGTTTAACATACACCATGTGTAAGGATTAGCTTTTAACTGTCTCAAATACAAGGCAGAAAAACATCCTTTGTTTAATATAGTGCTAGAGCAGGAGCTTGAGCAGAGAGAGAGAGACAGGAATCCAGCAGAGAAAAGCACTTCTCCAAGGCTGGAGGCTTCAAAGCTACCTCTGCCAAGAGAATAGCACCAAAGACAGATTGATTCCTTGAAAATAATTCCACTGTAGTTGTAGGAATTATTCTAAAAGTATCTAAGTAAACTGACCTGAAAAAATATTGCCTATTGAAACAGTTCATGTTTTTTAGGAGAATTAATTAGGTATTACATAGGAATTACAATTTGACATCATGTATTTCCCAGAAGTCAGATTACCATGCATCTCTCTCTCGCTTTAAATAAAAAGCAAACAGAATCAGTAAAAGATCACTTAGAATTTTAGAGGATCAGTTAATGACAATGTTAGTATGCTCCTAGATTTTCAGTTCATATAATTTTTTATAAATATTCTCCAGTTATGCTGAAATAACATTTTATACAAAAGAAAAACTCAAAAGCAATTTTTAAAAAATGAAATATGCATTTTCTACATTACCTTAAAATAAATCACTCAGAAGACATAAAGATGCACAAGTTTACTTTGTACAAGCCAATTTCTTTTGCAGTTACTTTCAAAGGTATTGTCAATTCCATATGCAAAACTTTTCTTGAAGTCATAACAATGAAATGTTTTTGTTATAAATACTTTTGTCAAATAAGACACTGCAATTTCAATTAAGCAGATAAGATTTAAGTGACAACAATCGTATAGTAAGAATTATATGTAAATATTCTGAAGGAGCTCAATAATGTCAAGCAAATAAAAATTTCTTATTTTTCAATATTCCTTCTCCTTTATTTGTAAGTTCCTCTAAAATAGTATCTAGATAATATGATAGAAGACCATAGTTGTGCATATTAATAGGTCAAAATTAAGGGCCTTGCTCATTTAAAAAAATATTGTCAACACCTTAGTTTAGTGCTCTTTTTCCTTTAAAAACTTTTTTCCAATGCTTTAGTACATATTCTTTGGCTTAGAGACCCAAAGAAGCCAAGTTTTGCATTTCACTTTTTAAATAAAATTCTGAATGCTGACTTTTTGATCTGCTAAACAACCTGCTGCCATCACTACCCAAAATATACCCAAATCTCTCATAATTAGTTGTGTCCAACATGATAAAGTTGTCATTCTTATGGTATCCTTCCAAAACCAAAATTGAGATGCTTTGTGGTGTTTTGATTTGCTGCTTTCATTAAATCAAACAAAAACCTATCTAATTACAGGTCTCTAACTTTTGTCGCAAGCTGAACTAATGCTACTGTGAATACTTTTACAGAAGACTAAAATCTCATAACAGATTTGAAAAACATTTTAAAAAAATTTATTGCTGTCATAAGGAGTCCGTTTTATTCTTAGCAAGCCCATGAAGTGAACTTGCTGATTTTTATAACTCTAGGAGAAAGAATACCATGTGAAAATGAAGTTTAAACCAAATCTATCTAATAGGAAATGTTAAAGTAATTGTTTCGGAGTGTTTAGGGCTCTCCTTGCTTTTCAGTGTTTCCTTCCTGATAATCATGGACATAACAGTGCATAAACCTGTTAAGAAGCACATGCATGACAGTTCTGATGTCCTTTAGCTGGTTTCTGTCACACTCCAGAAACATCCTTTGGTAACAAACCCTACGTAAAAATTAACTCTATGTATTTGTTTGGGCTCCTCGCAAGTTTTAAAATAATTGAAGATTTTGTACCTGTAGTATGGCACCAAAAAAAGTTACTTTATCTGTCATCAAAATAGATATTGCAATCCTCCCACAAACAGGACACAAACAGCAGGAGACTGCCAAACAACCCAGTAACCATTAGTTAACTGTTAATTTTAAATATTTAGCTCCACATTAAATAAGCTCACAGTTTATTTAACTATGGGTGTAATGGGCTGTAATAGGCATCAACACTAACAGGTGAGGGTCCTGGACAGCCCATGATTTTTACAGTAAGTGCATCCTTGATACCCATCTCCCTGTCATGGCAGCTCCACAAACTCCCTGGCTGGGAAGACTTAACAGCTCACATAAACTGCCTTTCAATGAGAGTAGTGTGTATGGAAATGCAATTGTCTTTGACTCACTCCACACATTTACATTCTCTAGAAGTGCCACTCTCATTTCAATGACCATGTATTTGAGTTTGGGAAGACATGATATTAATTTACTTTCATTTGAAAAGCTATTTATGAGGCACAACACAACTCACACTTCCATAAGGAAAAGGATTGTCACAAGCTTGACAGAATACTCTAGAACACAATCTAACTGCATTAGTGGAAATAATATTTCACACTTTTGCAATCCAAAATTACTAACTATATAAGAGAAAATTTTAAACTGGGCAAAGCTGAGTCAGAAAACTTGTGACTTTCATTTTATCAATTCCTTCTGTAAGGCAGCTGCATGACTCACTACTACAGCTTTAGGTGCTTTAATGTCCCTTAAATAGTCAATATAAACTCTTGGGAGAAAATAGACAAATTTGAAAATCCAGAAAATTTTAGGAATGAAAAGAAATAACTGACTTGCTCTACTCAGCCTGTGGCTCCTAAATCACTGGAAAAAACAGTCAGCCATTGAGGACATTTGAAGAAATTTACATCCTCTCAGGCACACTGACAAACCAAACAAATACCAATCCCAGTCTTGCAATAAATATCCACTCTCATTCCCTTGAGCTGGCTTCTTTCATTGCTAGCACCATTCACACAGCCTGAAGTCACTTGCTGCAATGCTGTGCAGCTGCCAGGCAGCTTTGCAGACTGCATTAGGAATGCTGAAAGGCAGAGCAAGCCCCAGTTGTTGTGTCAGGAGGTGAGGAGCCACACCTCACATCCCCAGGAGACAGCTCAGGGTCTCCCTGGACACCTAGCCAGCACAGTGTGACACACACAGGGTGACCTGTGGCCACAGCCAGCCTGAGGTGTTGACAAGAGAAACCAGGGAGCTGCCTGAGCACAGGGACAGCACAGCAGTGAATGGCAGCAGAACCAGGCTGCTCCAAAGGAGTGTCAGCAATGACACATCACTTTGTTCTCCTGATGGGTACCACTAGCTGCTTCCTTGAAGGTGCAATGTACTTGGTGATGTGCTTCCCTCAAATGACAGATGTTTTTTTATTTTACTATAGAAGATACTTCTACTTCCTGTAGAATAGGCAGACTGGTCACAGAGAGAGTATGGTGGAGAAGAAGTGTACACAAAGTAAAATTCCCTTGAAATTTGTCACAGACTCAAAGAATCTGATGCACCATGGCAGTACTCTCTGTGTGGTTGTCTCAACTGTGTTGTTGAATTTTTCTTGAGCAACACTAAGGACTAAGTGCAAAAGGCCTAAAGGAGGTTGGTTTTAATAAAAAGCAAACCACAGTAGGTAATCTTAGCTTGTTTGCTCCTCAGTAGACTTTATCTCCCTACTTCCTGAAAGGCCATACCTAATACAGTTATTTAGCATTGAATTTGGTACACATACCTACTGATGAATTACAATTTACATCTTCACCAGGAATAAAGTCAGATGAAGGTATATCAAAGTGCATACCACATATTAAAAAATATATTTTCAGTTCTTCCTGGAGGTCATGTAATCTACCAAGGAAGTTATTTAAATTTTTAAACAAACAAGGCCCTCAATTTCTTCTCCTATTAAATGCAAACATTTTCTAATGGGTTGAATTGAAGAAACAAATCAGTGTATCCAGAATCTGCATTTTGGTCACAAGACTAATTTATAAAATTTCTACAGCTTGAAAAAAACATTAACATGTAAAATGTGGTGTGCCAAACAAAAAAATAAAGCTATGCCAAAGAAAGACTATATTTGCTGACCGTTTTCTTTGTATCCCATCCCTAGGATGACCTCTGGTGCTCTGTAGTAACGAGTCACTACATAAGGCGTCATCATAAAACTAGTTCCTGCAGTTCTGGCCAGTCCAAAGTCAAGAATCTTCAAAGTGCAGTCTGATTTTACTACTATATTACTGGGCTTTAAATCCTTTAAAAAGAAACATCATATATGACTGCTAAGACAAGCACAAAGTACTCTGTGGTTCACATTTTAAAAAGATAATATTACTAATATTAAATCCCACGCACACATCTAGGTTATTGCTATAACTGCAGCTTTTTTCCCCTTGCATTAATTTACGTGCATTCAGCAGATTACAGAATTAATTCCTTTATTGTGCTCGTAGATTTATATAGCAATTAAAGAAGGAAACTACAACCAGCATTACAAGATATTAGCAATGTCTGAAATAAATTGAGGTTAGTAAGAAGTGTTAGCTCTGAGGAAAGGTCTAGAAACTCCTCTCTGGAACAATAATCATTACTACAATGCAGAACACAAGTAACATGACAATCACTTCATTCAATAATCATCTTGATACAAGAATTACTAGAATTATAAAGAATGTAAAAGGTTTATTTGCTAGTTGAGGTTACATTACCTCTTTTGAACCAATATATTTCTCTGAACAGAAAGGAAATCTCCATATCCACATGGTTTTAGTTTCTGATTTAGGACTTGGTTTTATACTGTTTGGCAACCAAACCCAAAAAGGCACCATTGAAAAACTGCCAAAAACTAACAATCATTAAACTGGAGTAGAAAATGCTGACACGGCTTCAGATCATTTTGGTTAGCAACATGGTAACTATTCTCTATACTTGAACCCTATTGACAATAGTGGCTTTGCAACATTTATTTATACAAACACTACACAGGCTTTCTCTGTCATCACCTCAGCAGGATCTTACACTTGAATGTCACAAAGTAAATATTACAGAGTATTTCAGAATAACTTTGCAATCATAAAATCATTCACAGCACATAGGACAACACAGATAAGACTAAGATACTTCCTGCCCACACTCTGCTGAGATTAATGAGAGAAAAACCTGAGATGTGACAGAGGACTCCAGCACCCGAGCTGCAAGCATTCGATAAGTAGCCCTATCTGTCATTGTTTTTTAAAGACTGAAAGTGGATATCTGCAAGATTTATGTAGTTTTCATTTGTACTTGGATGGCTTTCAGCAATCTCCTCATAATGGTAAGAAAACTGCATTACAGTAGAAACAACTAAAGGAGTTTCAGAACAATAGAATTTCAATGACTAGTTAAAAGTCTTGCATATATACATATTCACACATGCTCTGCAGACAACTTAAGCTTAAAAATTCTCAAACATCACAATTTAAGTTCTATAAGGCCTTCTGGCCATTTAATATGATGTTTCAGATTCTGTTACAGTCCTTTTTATCATAACCTTTATTTCTGCACTCTACTATTATTTTCAGGATATTCACTGCAGAATGCCAGGTGTGTGCTCATGGTATTAACTACACTCATCCTTCCCAAAGCTGCAGGATTAACACTCAAAACGTTTAGAGATCTTCTCTCTGCTTACCAAATGCTGTCCATCCTTATTTCTGAATACCATGTAGCTGTCATGAAGCCTAGGATCAAAATGATGAATTGACTTACACTACACATTCAAATACATGCAGAAATGCAAAACCTGCATCTGTTAAATATATCTTCTGTTAAATAAACAGAAACTCAAAAGCTCCTTTGGGACTGATCAAATTAATTAGGATGGGTAAACAGAACTAGAACCTATAGCAGAAAATCTCTCACTGAACCATGAAAATACAAAATGCCAGTGCTTAAGAAACAGATTCTTGCATGGCCGTCTCCCCATCAGCTAGACAAGGAGACAGGGACATCTCTGGAGGGTAATTCATGGCTTCTGTGGGCTTTTCTCTTTCTAAGAGAAGATTTGTGAAGGGCTTCTGTAATTAGGCCCCTTTGTGAAGTACTCAAAATCAGGCAGAATTCAATGTTTGAGAGCCTCCACGCGAGACTAATGAGACACTCTGTGTCCCTCAGAAAGGCAGTCAGGCACAACTCTGCAATGCTAATCATTCATCCTCACATTATGAAATACAAATGAACGTGTACTCCTATACTGGCTGGAAATTGCATCTCTGCAAAATGTTTGGAACACAGTAATGTTGATTTTCCAACATCTGTTAAAGTTGGTGCAAAGTTACCAAAGATGGTCAAATCTTTACCCACTGATGTGGCAACTAAGTTTGCCCCTACAACTCCAAGGTGAAGTTGACCAAAACTCTGTGTTTGATCTCTGCTTTGTTCCATACCTCTAGCTTGCTATTAAAAAAATCACTTATTTCTATGGCAAATAGTATCCAGTGCTATAAGCACACATACAGATTTTTATGATTTCAGACATTCAATAAGCTTGAAAAAGCTACTAGAATTCTGAGATTACCACAGCTATGTTAGAAGCTGAAGAACCCAGTCAAAACATGTGAAACTATCAACACCAAAAAAAGCTTAAAAGATCACTAAAGTAGAACATTAGATTCATAGCCAGAATGCTCATTGGGCAGTCACAGTAGCTCTGGCTATGCTGAAGAAGTTTCAATAAAGTAATTAGCTTTGGACATTAAGGACTGGTGCTGAGAGTTCAGAAGAGTGGTACAAAGAGTTACCACTGCAGCCACAAGGTCTGTGTGACACATATTCCTTTTCAGGAGATCTTCCTTGTACTCCAAGGTTTTGTTCAGCTTCCTCCACAGAGAAACAAAACCTTGATACTTTGCACCTTGAAGTAAAAAGGCACAATGCACACAGCAGGTAACACTGTGCCTGAATGTACTCAATCTTCTAAAAAAAACTAAGAAGGAGCTGTCAGCTGAAAATCTGCCAGGAAGACATGCAAGTGAAATGTCCTGCACGTGTCCTTTAAAAGCATTCCCACATACCTATGGTGCCATTTACAGCAATTGTATTTAGTTCATCCCTGTATGATAGGAAGCATTTCAAAGACTGAACCCATATTTACAGAGGCAGGAATTCTATCCTCAAAGCTGTCTTTATGCTTGCCCAACTACCTAAGTAGTTGCTTCTTTTCTGCAAATGTAAAAATGTTTAAACTTACCCACAACTTCTACAGAAGATCAATGCCCACTTCAGAGGAATACAAACCACCCTGAGGCAAGCACACTTTCTGAAGCTCCCTTAAGCTTGTGCTAAGATCCACAGAGAGACATTCTTACTTTATCTACTCCAGCATGTCTAAACAATATAGTTTTCTGAAACTAAAAAACACCTAGGAAGATCCACAGTATTAAACTTGCATACCCAAGCATTGAAGAAGAAACGTGAAACTGCATGCAAACCATTATTTCAGACCCACAGATGTTCGCATACATTAGAACACCTTGGGCTGCATAATTTCAGTCACTGGCAATATAGTACCACAGCACTAAGTGAAACAACCTTGTTTTGGCCCACATTCCCAGAATAATGCAAAAAGTCCAAGTGACCTATCTCAAATGCCCACAAGCAGACCAAGCAGCATCAGGTACAATGCCTGGTTGCAGGCTACACTTCTCCCTCCCTTGCCCATCTCTTCCAACACAACAGTTCAGGGAAATTGCATGCAAGAAGGAAGGTTTCACCTTCATTCTCTGAGCTCCCCACTGGAACGAAGCAGCTGATGAGTACTAGAACAAGCGGAGCAGAAGGAAGCAGCTCTTGCCTACTCAAGCTGTATTTTCTATTCTGTTTCCCTAGGAAAAGATGGCACACTGAACAGGAGTGTCAGACTGCAGATTCAGCTTGCAGACCATTCAACACCCCAGTCACAATATGTGGGACCACTGACCTGGACAAGCATCCTAACATAGCAGTTGCAGTGGTGGTGCACAGAACTGCCATGTGTGACCTGCTTTCCTGAGCACATCATGAAGAAGACTGGGTAGTAAGGACTGAAACCATCCCATATCACTAAGGTTGATTAAATCTTTTCTAGTGCTTCAGAAATGAAAACTTCTCAAACTCTTAAAAAATTCACAGTGAAAAATTTAGTATTACAAAAATACGAGCTTACCATTTCTGAAACCAACAATATTATACTTGAAAAGTTATAACCAGAAAATCTCAAGCAATCTTTAATCTATATACCATTACATATGAGATGCTCAACTTGAACAGGCAACTTTATATTCAAAATCTCTTGACTAGATTGCAACACACACATCATTTAAAAAGCTGTAGTCAGTTTTGCCTGTTAACCATTTGAGTGAATGATTTGTGACACACAAGTGTTATCCAAGTTCCAATTACAAGTCTTTATCATCATCTTCTTACTTCATCGTTATTCATTACTTTGCCAGTAAAGGAGCAGAAAAATTGGGCAGTTCTTTCAAAAGGTGGGATTTCAGGTTTGGTTACCAAAATAATAAATGCAGAGATGCATACAGATATCCTTTCTTGACATGCTACTGAACTAGAACATTATATAGAATTAGAAGAGGTAATGTAACTCACTGCAAAAATCTGCAGTTTGCTCTATTGCAGATCATTGTCAAATCATTTAAACATTCAAAAGGCTCATTCCAGAATTACCCTGGGAAAAGGTGTGATGATTTCCTTTCAGCTTTCTCTCCCTGGCTATGGGACAGGCTATGAAACACCCTTCATGCTCCTATTTCTAACTTATTTTATATTTTAAACACTCAAGATAAAACCAGGTGAAATGCAAATTAAGCAGTTTAGTTTAGTTCACTTACCCTGTGAATAATCCCAGCTGAATGAAGATGTTTGATACCACACAGCATTTGATAAAGAAGATAGGACATTCGTTCATGGTCTAGTTCCATCTGAATCACTTGGCAGAGATTTGCATCCATGAGCTCCATCACTATGTAGCTTATGAAGAAAAAAAAAAATCGTATAATACTGTCATTTTACTGTATTCTTTCTCTTGCTCATCTTTTCATATGAATACTTTAAAAATAAATTCTCAGGTTTAGTTCAAATCTGACTTACACATCTTGAAATTCTTCCAGGGATTTTTGTGGTGTGAACACATTCAGTAGGCCGATTATCTGCAGGGAGGGGGAGAGAAAGGGTAATTGTACCACAGCAATAGCAAAGGCGCAGAGTCAACATTTCAAAACTGGTAACTATTATTCACATATGAACCTCCTGGTATATACTGAAGATCAAGATGCTCAGTAGCTCAACCAGGCCTAACATGATGTAAACAGATACAAATGATTTTGGAAGGAGTATTTTCCTCCACAAATCGCATAATCTAAAGACCCTTTGTGTCTTAACATGATGATATTCAAGTCTTAAAACCTTAGTCACCCTTCCCATTCCTTCTACTTTCAGTTTGAAGACATGGTAAGATTTTTTTTTGTACACAAAGAATAACAAAATTAAAACTTGATAAAGACTCCCTAAAAGATACCACTTAGCCACTGACAAAGGTGAAAAAACTTCATCCAAACAGAAAAACAGGTTCTTACAGATGCTTTAGGACATTTTGCATTAAGAATGGATGGGATGTACAGAACAAGGCCAAACTACTGCCCATCAAGAATCAGGCAGGCTTGCAATAGTTTATCATCATACAAATCATGCTATTAGGTGGAACATCCTTCAGGGAATCCACATGTAAACCTTCCCTATGTGAGAAAAACTACAACATTCTCCCAAAAAGCTAGAAAACAGAATAAGTTTCCTATGACACTCTCCCTCCCTAGCAGCCAGGAGAAATTTTATCTTCCTGATGGGACATTAAAAGAGAAGGTAAAGAAGACTGCTCACATCTGCCTTGGAAGGAAGAAAACGGCTAACACCAGCCTTCTGCAGTTCAACTCCAATAAATTTATCACCTATTTGCTCCCCATTTCTGTGATCTTGTCTACTGCACAGCTTCATAAACACTGGACAGCTACTGCTGTAACAGCACAAGATTTTAAAATCATCCATCACCGGGGGAAAAAAAGGTATTACAGCCTATTTCTTTTTACTCCTATGTGTTTAGCAGCAGGACGCAGTTACCAGCCATGGTACTCTTATTTGACAGCTGCTTGTAAATTTTAGCAATTTAACAGTGACTCCCTTGCTGAGTTTGAAGGGGGTCTTTAAAGATTGGGCAGGTATTAAAACTAGCCAATAACAGTTCTTCTACAAGACCTTTCTGTACTTATCATGGAGATACAACCATGCAATGGAAATCTCTGAAGTCACTTTCCAGACTTTTAGAAAGGATAACCCACCAGTTAATTCTCCAACATCTGAAGCAGGACCTGCACTCACATTTTTGTGATTAACGCACTTCATAAGAACAAGCTCTCTGTAGGCTCTTTTAGCATGGGTTTGGTTCTGAAACGGTCGGCTTAATTTCTTGATTGCAACATTCCGCTCCAAGATGGCATCATAAGCTGCACTGTAATTAAAAATAACATTATTACATCTCTAGTGTCAAGGTTCTTTTAAGCTGTGGTGGTTGCAAACACTTTCAGCTAATTTGTATCATGCCTGCAGAAACCTCAAATTTCCAGTGTTATCCAGGTTTAGGAATGTGACATAGCAAAGTGCTCTTGTATGCTGAGTGATTCAAAATTTAAAAATATTTCCCAGCTTCAGAGCATTAACACATGACAATCTCTACAATATAATGCAGTATTTCTGCTTCCAAAGAGAATTAGTTCTTGCCACTCACTGGCACTCAAGAACAGACCATCTAAAAAAGATCCAAAACACTTCAAACATAAAAAGTACATCAATTTTACATAAAGTCTTCACACTAAAAGGGAGAAGGCAGGGAAAGTAGGTTATAGAAAGGTCACATGCTTTCACTTATACAGTTGCTTAATATCCTGATGACAATGACAGCATCAAAGTCAAGACAAAAAAAAAAGTTAAGAAAACTTTAGCCTCTAGATGTCACTGGCTTTAACTTGGTGATAAAAAAAACCAACATTTTGTTTGCAGACTAATGTCAAGATTGCTGTACGATTCAGTGACACAGGCTGTTTAATTGATGAAGACTGTTATTGGAGACAACTCCCTTACATATCACATTTCCATGACAGGAAGGCACGGCTTGTTTTTCCTGTAAGAGCTAATACAACAGCTGACTGCCATGCCGACTCAGGAAATATTTAATAGTTACTAAAAAAGTCTCAGCAGGAAAAAAAATAAATTCTTGTCTCTTGTCAAGAATGGTATACAAATCAAGACTATCTGCCAGTAAACAGTAGCAATTTATTATTAAATTATTATTATTACACTATTAAATCCAACTCGCTACTTTAAGAAGTGGATTGTCTATGTAGCAGGTAGGGTTGTGGTTTATCATCAACAAATCCTCTAGAAACTACTAAAGAAAAGAAAATGGGAACAACATGTACTTCCTTTGATGTACATTTTCCACTGTATCTGGAATTCCCCCGCCTGGTCCCAAAGATAAGGATTATTTTAGGAAAGGCTACCAACATGGGACTCCCAATATTTAAACTTCTGCATTCCCTGTACATAACAGCAGCCTAGAGGCTGTTTCAGTATCAGGCCATCTACTTAATATTCCTCCAAATAAAGTTGGATCAGTTATTAAAAAAAAATAAAATAAAACAATTTAAAACAAAATAAACAAATACAAACCATAATCATCGTAAAAAAAACCTCCAATCTAAAGAATTGCACTATATGGAGATACTTGGACAAGATTAAACCACAGTCCTCATCTGGGTAAGCTGCGATTTAACTAAAAAGGTTTCAATTACCACTAGCAGCAATTACAGAATAGCCCTAGAATAATTACATGGTCAGTTCTTGGGATCTCAGCTCTAGGAAGGGCAATAAATTCATAAAACAGACAGTAATAACATATGACTGTCCATTAGAAGGACAGTAATAACATGTAAAGCTTTTACTGGCATTTCTATAGCAACACACTAGCCAAGCAACTGTCTACATCCTCAGTATATTAACACACATGCAAACAAAATTCAGACCAGTTTTTTTGTTGCTGCTAGTTAATACCAGTAATCTTAATGACACAAGCTACCATTTCAAAACCAACTCTTTCTGGAGTTGTTTCTTCAACCTTCCATTAACACTTACTACACTGTTTTATTAATCCTGCTAAAACACAAACGTGAATTAAAAACCTACCTATACCACACATTCTTTTTACACTGATCAAGACAAGATCAAGGTAGTAAAGAGGTGACAGAATTGAGATTATGCTTTCCCCTAACTTTCTCTTCCTTGATGTTTTTGTATTTTTATACCTGGTTAACATCTTAAATGTTACAATAAATGGAAAAATCTGCAAGGACCTGTGATATTTACATCCTTCTAAAATGTTAAAAAAAGCTTCCAGGAAGGTTAAACCAACATTTCTCTTTGAGGCAATGCCACTGCACAGGAAACAATGCCTAAAAGCAGCTAGCTGTCAACGCCTTAAATCAACTGGACACTTTACAGTGCACACAGCAGAGCTCTTATTCAAAGAATTACACTGTCAAGTCATACTGGCACAAACAGCATCACAAACCCACATATGACAGCTAGCAACCCAAATGCTCACTCACTGGTAACAAGGACTACTCAGATTATGAAACTAAGTGAAACAAACTCGTAACAAACCATTTCAAGAATTGCAAACATTTACAGGCAGCAAATATACAGAGTATTTCTGGCTTTTGTTTCACTGCAAGCAGTGTGGTTTAGGATTGGGATTCGTTTCTTTATCCGGTTCCTTTTTCCCCCATTAATTTACAGGACTCAGTACAACTGGCTGAATTTGCACAGGAGGGCATCATCTCTAAAGCTGAACAGGTCAAAAAGCAACAGCAACTGCGCTTGCTGAGGAAAAACAGCCATCAGTTACCATTGCTGCTTTGCCTGTAATTCTCCACATTGCTGCTCTGTAACATACACCACCTCAAAAAACTATGTTAAGGAAACCTAAAGGTATATTTAAACTTTAAAGAAACCTTACCATACTATCCCTTGTGCTCCTGATCCTATTGGTTTCAAATTCTGATACCGTTTCAATACGGTGAAAGTTGAGTCTCCAATTTCGACGCTGTAGAAATTGTTGTCTCGCTTGCTCCTGCTCATGACGGCGACTTGGTTAGCTCACTTCATCCAAACTTTGCTTCTGGCCTATGAAGAAATAACATTTGAAAAAGCAAGATTTTACAACTATATATAACCTGACATAAGGCAAAACTACTTTTAAGACACACAAGACACTTCCCAAATAAGTCCCAAGTGCACATATAAGTTATTTTTAATGTCTGCAGGAGTAAGATGCCATGTGTTTGAAACGCTGTATTTTTAGGAGTGTTCCTAAGGTAAGATTCTAAAAGGTCAAAAATAATAGAAAACCAAAAGTGAACGGATGGTAGCACAAATCTTAGATGGAGATGACAGAAGATCAAAAGGCAGGAAGCTCACATCACCCAGAGACCTCCAAGAGTCCTAACCACCCCTTCACACACACGTGCAGCAAGGGAGCAGGGCTTGGGCCAGACACTCTCCAGAGGCCCCATTCAACCTGAATTGCTGCCTAATTCCATAAATAAAAGGGTGACAGAACATGAACAAGTCTTCCAGATACTGTAGTCATTAAAATACTCTTGGTCACAACCACCAGGGATACCTGACACTGATATGGAAACACATACAGTCCATCTAAGCCAGAAAAGGAAAACTGGCCTTGTCAGACATCATTCATGAAGAAATGTAGTAATCACAGAGAGAACAAAAGGAAGAAAAACGAATGTATATTCCACCTAAGTCCTCTCATATTAAAAAGATAAATGCAACTCCTCAATGCAGATGTCCACAGGAGAAGAAATAAACTGAGTTGTGGCTTTTACAGTAATATTTGTCATTTCTTTGATGCTAACTGTGCACTTTTAACTTTGTCTTTACACAGGTTTTGAGTGTAGCTATAAGACATGCCTAGTAGTGCAATTATTTGACTAGAAGAATTGTCTTTGTTTCCTCAGAGTGACAGCATCCTGTTTTTGATTGTTATTAACCTAAGGAACATTTTCCCATATTATTCAACAGTCCCAAAGACAGTCTTCTTTCCATGTGCCACAACACTATACATTTGTTAAATTTTAAGCAAGCTCGGAGAACACAGACGGTGCAAATACTATCTCCACAAAAAACAATATTGCACAAGTAATATTAAGAATCTACGTATTCCACCTTTAACAAGCTAACCTGCATTCATTTCACAGCTAGAGGTACAATCAAAACATATTGATGTTCTTTAAAGGAGACATGTTAAACTATTTGATATATTATTAATTTAAAATGCACTACCTTAATTGGCATTTATCTCAAAAGATTTGTCAGTTTAAGGACCTCTTTTCCAAAATGCTGTCCAAAAACCCAAACCTCTGTTAGAAAGAGTTAGCTAAATACCAAAGCAGCTTCTCTCAGTATTTTGGCAGTTTTGTTAAAGGCTTCCTTCCCCTGTTGAAAGGGGAGGCACAAGTGGGCAATAGTGGTCCTTAACACAAGGAAAAATCTGTATCCAGACCATACTGGTAGGTGCAGGTCAGCTTACTGGAGGGAGACCAAAAGCCTAATTTCTTAGCAATACATGACAGCAACCCCAGCTCTTTCTTCTCTAACCATCTTACCACTATGTCTTTGGATTCTGCCACTTTCTCAACACTCTGTTCACAGATGTACTTGCACACAGTTTTGGAATAAAAATGCCCAACAACATATAATTATAAAAACCCCCTGTGAATTAGAAAAGATAAAATTTGTTGTGGACAGTATGAAATCCGCCAAACACATTTTTGAAAATCAGAAAACAAAGAACCAAGGCACTAATTAATGTAATCTTACATTTGTTCATCGTCAGCTGAGATAAAACCCAGTACCTTGAGTTTATCCACTAAAACTGTTTTAAGATTGAGTGACATTGAACAAGGCAGGATTAGCTGGAACAGCTTAGCAGACAGAGCTCTGTTGTTTGGTATCAGCATCAAGATAACGGAAGCTTAATACTTCACTTTGGATAATTCTTCAGAAACAAATACAGGAAGGACTGCTACCCTCCTTCCAAGGTTTCCAGGTGAATGAACACCTTTCCACTAAAATAAGTATTTTGAACAGCCAAAGCCAAGTGTTTATTGCATTTTCGTTCATTTTGGTAAAATTCATAGAATCAAAGTGTGAAACAAAGCAATATAGTTTAAGTAAAGGATCTTGAGAAATCTTGCTCTCTGAGAAAATAATTCCTTTACAGTCACAGATTTTACATACACACCATACATAATATTATAACCAAGCAAATTTTGGTTATAATTTCAAATTGACTTGAAGCCTTGTTATTTGCTACATGTTCAATACTGTAAAATCTGCTTGCCAATATATACAAAGCAACTTGTATTTACTAACCATTTTATAATTCATAACAGTATTTTAGTATACAGCAGCATATAAAAGAACTCAGTGTTCATTTTTACTAATAATATGAGGAAGGAGGGAGAGGTGTCCCAAAGTGAGGAAGAAGTGTCTCCACTTGCTATTAAATTATCATTCCTTTTTCTGCAGCCCTACATGGCCTTCGTCAAAAATTATCAGTCTGTACTGTGACATCAAGAGGTACAGTCTCTCTCTTCATTTTAAATGCATGCTTTCCTAGCATAAAACAGATTTACTCAGTGTTTCACAAGACATGGAGACAATTCTCAGAAAAGTAATTTCTTTTAACACATTTTGTGTGGTGAGTGTGGGATGTAAATAAGGCACTTGGATGTAATGCACTCAGATCAGCTAAGAGGTCTCAGAAATTACATATGCCTTACCCCTGTCTCCAACCCTCTGTCTTTTTATTTGGCCATTAATTACAGCTTCCTCAGACTGAAGCAGCCCTGACATCCATCTCCTCTGCACCCCTTGCCTCAGTGTCTAATAACTTCTACACAGTTTTGTGCCTCAGCCATGGAGAGTGTCAGCCTCTCCTTTTATAACCAAGCTGATTTCCATCCAGTGCTTTGCTCCCACTCAGCTCAGAACCCCCTGTAACCATCCTTTCCTCATCTCAACAAAGCATCCTCACAAATGCCTGGTCCTGGCCAGTTCTATGAACACAGCTCACAAAAGAAGGCCAAATACTTCGTTTTTTCCTATCTGTTAATTTCCTGGTGACTGGTCTTATGAAGCCTAGCTTCAAAGATCCACAACACCAAAAATCCAAATATCTTTAAATATTAAAACAAGTCTAAATTCAGAAACTGTCAGGCTTTTAAGATTCTTACACAATGTATGCGGTGCTGTGTCCTTTGTTAAAATATGATTAAGCTATATCAGATAAACTCGCCTGTCTGCAATTTGACATTTTGCTCCATTTTCTAGCATTTTTGTAGAAGCACACATATGGAAAGAGAGGGAGATTAGAGACTCCAGATTTCTATTATTAATGAGAAAACTAATAATACATTTGTCCCATTAACTGTCAACTTGCTGGAATAGTGTCAACTGTCAGCATGGAAAAAATCCCACAAAAAACTTCCATTTCTTCTCACACATCAACCATTGTGCCTTTCCCTGAAAATACCGTGCCTAAGCAAATTACACTACATGGCAACCTTTTACTGGCAGCCTGTAGTCAGTCAAGATAAGGATATTTCAAACTGAATTCTAATATACTCCTGTGTGGTTACTGCTTCTTCGTATTGGCGTAAATACAATTTACCCAAGGAAGCAAAACAAACGTAGGAATTGAAAGTAACACTATATCCAGAGTGAAATCCCCTAGGGGATCTGCAAGGCTGGGTATCAATTTTATTCTGAATTCACTAAGAGCAACTACAGTTCAACAGTTCCTCAGGAGACTTCAGGAGGTCAACAACTTCCGTGCCTCAGTTCTGTATAGCTTGATATGGTTTTAAAAACAAACATGGATGCATTGAACATGGAGCTCCATGGAAATGCAAGTAGCATTTATCTATGGAAAGATCACGGCTAGGCTTAAAAAATACGGACATTTATAAATTGTTTCACTGACACCTCCACCACCACAAGTGAATACTACTAGGAATGAAGTTTGACCAGAAGTCTTCGTCCAACTTTAAAATAAGCATATTTTGAAGTAAAGAAACCATTTATAGATTGATCATACCCAAATATGCACACATTTGTCATTTGCTTCCGCTTAAAGAAAGGCATGTACCTTTAGCATATGTCAACAAGACTGCTGTTCATAAACTTGCTGAGTTCAAGATATCTGGAAGACAGCATAATGCTGTATTTCAAAACTAAATTTTGTCTCTACTACAGAAAACATTCCATTTATTAATCAAGATACGGGACAATGTATGGACAGCATATGTTAATTTCTTTTTCCAGTACAGCCTAAATATATTGGAGAAACAGATGGGTTTGGGATAGAAAGGTACCATGAGAAAGAGAGGAGCTAATTCTTTGTTCATACTTTCAATTTAAAAGCCCTACTGCAGATACATTAAATACCTTAGAAATGGCCAGATTAAAAAAACAAAACAAAACAAAACAAACAAAACAACAAAAACTTGCAGTGATAAGTTATATAAACATAGAAATATATTTGGTAAACTTGTCTTTGCAGAGTGTATAATTGATTAATTTAGAAGGCAGAGAGAGATAGCCTGATACTCATTCCTTACTCTGTTTCATTTAATGCCTTTTACACATACAATACCACTGGTCAGTGCTCTAAAAGGGCCTCCAGAGCAGGAGAGCTTTATCTCTGAAGAGCACGCTCCAAAGTGCAATGAACAGAACGTGTTAGGACCAGAGCCGGCAGCAGCGAGGCTCAGAGCTGTGCAGAGCTCGTGGGACAGATGGGTACCAGACCTCTCCCCACCATGTCATTCTGGCTGCACTTGGGCAAGCTCAAATTTCACTTGCAAAAATCAGCCCAGGCTCATCTGCACTAGGAATCCAAGAAGTGTAGCTGAAACAGCAGGTAATTAAAAACTTGCTCAGCACATGGGCCCCTGATTAAATACAGTAAGTTTATATATCCACAATTAGAAATTAATTGGAAAACCATGTGCTTTCCCCAAGACATCTGGGTATTTGCCTTCTGCCCAGCACTACCGTGAAACAGTATTTTCTTGGCTATGACACCTGCTAGCCTTCGCATCAAATGCGGACCAAGACAGTGCTTTTGAAATCAGAGATGACTTTGAAAACAACACAATTATACACAAGGTTCCTTCACCTAGGCAGTGACCTGAATGAATGCATTCCAGGCATACAGAGGAACAGAAATGGAACACTCTCACTATAAACAAGAGCACAAAATATTTTACAACCTCTTCTGCACTTTCCCATCACTAGATACTGACAACGAACAGGAAAGCCTCAAAGGTTGCATTAAAAACTGACAAACCCCACACATTTGAGAGGTATCTCTACTGTTCAGACAAAGAAATGGAACCCCAGTGATAATTTTGCCACTAGGGGTTTGGAAATAGAATAGGCCAGAATACTGCCAACTTGAAGGGTGGAGAAACATTTGCTTTGTACAGCTCAGTCTCTAAGACTGCTCTGAAGTGCTAGTTTATACCTTCATTAGGCAACACAACGTGAAAACCCAGGATTCATCCCACGCTGTAATGAAGAATACCGTACTCTAGGAGTAAGAAATTATACATTTAATTATGTAAGAAATTATACTTATTTAGCTTATTTCTACTGCAGGAAGAGGTACAGCTGAGAAGATATTTTTATACCCCAGTACCCTGAAATGCAACAGAACATAAGAAATGAGAAAAACCAGAGATGGGAACAGCCATCATGAACTACAAGTTTTGCATTCAATCAGACGTGGTGTTCATGTTTGTGATATCTAAAGCAATCCTCTCCTAAACAAGCAAATATCAAGTGGGCATAGTCTTGGAAGAAACTTTGGATGCTAACCAGCAGTCTTTGGAGCAAGGCATGTCTGAGGTACAACACAAACACCAACTAACAGTGATCCATCTACATGTGCTGGAAAAACTGTTCTACAATGAAAGATTACCACAGGAGCTGCCTAGAAGGAGGTCTGACAAAAGATGAAGACCATAACAGTCAAAGAGATGCAGAAATGGAAGAAGGCGATTTTAAAATAAAACAATTACATGTATAAACACATTAAATAGTAATATGATCAACGTAATATATAACAACATGAGTTACCTACCAATGATGATTCAGTAACTTCATTTAGAAGGCATCTAACACTATGAAAATGAATGTTCTGAAGGAATCTGTGGTTGACCTAGAAAAATCCAACAATCCTTCAAGTACATGCTAGTTCACTATTGAATACAAAACAAATGGACAGTGTATATAAAGCTCTTGCATTAATGAATTCTATTTAATTTCTTTGTGAAAATACAGTTCACACATAGCTGATTTGCATGCATCGTGTTTTTGAATGCTTGTCTAATTTTCAGCTGTCATGTTTAAAGGTTTCTGGACACCTGCTAAATGGATAGTACAAACGCAGCCTAGTTTTCATATATGGTTGCTTCAAAGGCTCAAATTTAAAAAACAAAAGAATTGTTTCTAAAGGTAACCTCATAGCTCATTCAGTTAGCCTCAGAAGTAATTACGGTTTTAACGTTTTGTTTGTCCATGCTGCCCTCGAAACCGAATGTTGTATTTTGCAACATTTCCAGCTCTGTTAATTAATGCAGCTAGAGCATTTGGGAAAAGAAGTTAATATTAGCTAGGTGAAAACTGCAGCAATATATTACTAAACCATTACAAATGCCAAATACGTCTAAAAACCTGAAGCTTAGTCTAAAATGGAATATTCTCACTGATGACTCTAGGATTTGCATGGCTTTCAAATTATATTTTCACAGATCAGATGGTTTTAAGCTGAACAACCTGCACAGGGTTGCCTGAGCTACTCCTAATGCTGAGGTGTGTTTATTGAGGCATCCAGCTGATGTGCACTGGCCAGGGCAGAGCCTCTCCTCTCAGCTACTGCACACCTGCAGCACACACAACTCTGCCCTGCTCACACCACTCACAGGACAAGCGGCACAGCACAAATTCAGTCTACAGCTCTGATCTCAGGAGCTACTTTCTACTTGCAACTATTAAATAAAACCACAAATGTACTGGAATGATTCTTGTATAGCTCAGGTCTGAAGCACAGTGCAGGTACTTTTCTTAAAATAACTACATTTTAATGTATCTTTTGTTCACCAAGAAGTCAAACTTCACTAGTTACAAATGCAGTAAAGGTGAACACTAGATCTCAGTGTTCACCAAGAAAAGTAGTACTGAGGCTGGGGAAACTTGCATAAACACAACAAGTGCATATTACGATTTCTATGTTATGACTTGCCTACTGCTTTCAAGTTCAAACAGAAAAGGGTAGTGTCACTCCAGTTTACTCAAAGACAAGAAATTTAAGGCACATTTATTTTTTTTTTTAAACTTCAGGACTGTAACATTTTTATAGCCAGTTTTATATGGAGAAATCAAAGCAAATTACTTGATTTCCAAGAATCTGTTGACTATTTAACAATAAACAGATGGCTTTCTCCACTAAAGATGATAATTTCAGAAAAGATGACAGGTTTATAGAAAAATAAATTTGGCTGTAAAGCAAAATATTCCTGAGTACACAACAGCAAATGAAACTTAAGAAAATGTAACATGGGCTGTTTAAACCAAGGCATTACTTCACTGGTTTGGCAAATATTGTTGCCAGATTGATAAATCTCGTGCAAAGATTTAGAGCTCTCTGTGTTAATCTAACTCTGTCCTTGGTACAATTTAATAGGGAACAACTATACAGAGTCCTAAATTAATAAACAATGAACAAAATCCATTAATATGAATGCAACCCTTGCCATAATTTATGTTTGCAGTTTATAGGTTCATATATTGACCAACAGCATGCTCCAGCTTGATCACATGATGACTGTTTCTAGCCATCTAGGAAACTACATAGTTTTCTTCGTATGTATCAGCCTTCTCACCTTATTAAGATAATTTCTGTAATTTGAGGAGCCTACTAGAAGGGGAGGACATATGGGGAAATAAACCACCACTCCAGCAAGTCTTTTCTTGGCTAGTAGTCACCTTATTACAGTTTCCATAAAAGATCATCTATTTGAAGGCAACTGCAATGGACTGAACTTAATTATGCATTTCAAAAGTCACCTGGAGGCCCTTTCATAACACAGAGGTGCCTCCCAGTTAAACAGCATAGGTTTACAGTGTCTGACAATGTGATTTTAATCTTCACAACTGATGCCTTTCCCCAAATACCAGTTCTGTTTAGAACAGGCAAGTAATCCTATTACCTTACCTGGAGGGAGCTTTCTTGACATGCTCAGCTCCAGATACAAGTATATAAAAAGCATAAAGAGCCTCAAGAGCCACAAGGTCTTGTGAGTTTTCACCCTGATTAGCAGTGAGTTAAGATTTTTTTTCCAGATCCTGAATCAAAACAGAAATAAATACTTTAAATTTACCAAGGAGAAGAGAACATGAAGACAAAAATAACAACAAAGCAGAGCCTTTATTAGTAGAGGAACATCTGGGTGGTTTTTAACCCCATCTGTGAAACACACAATGAGGATGATGCAGGAGATTAGAATCCTAGTGTCCTGAGGATGAACTGAGGATTTTCTAGGGAAACATCAGAGCTACTGATAAATGCTACTCAATTTAACAAAAATTCTTCAACAGACTCCATGCTCAGTCCTCTATTCTTTCCTCTTACAAAAGCAGGTGAACTTTTACCATTGATAATGTTGTAGTAGCATTTCAGGGGCAGGAAAGGAGAAAACTTCTTCATAGAAAAAACAACTAGCAATTCTTTCCTTTTTGTCTAAATTACACTTAGCAAGATTCCTGCATTTTAAATCTTCCCTACCCTAATATTTATGTGCTTTATGAACTACAATTATGGAATGGGGCAAAATGAGTCCATAAAATTTCTTATCTACTGAAAGCCAGCTTTCAGATCAGAGACAGACTAGGAGTCATTAAAAGAAAATATACATACAACAAAAAAGGAGCAGTCCTTTTTTATCCATGCAAAATTAAATGGTTTTTCATCTTAATTAAACTGACCTGCTGCTTCTTTCAGTCACTTTAGCTAGCCCATGAAGGGGCTGTGCCAGTAGAGCACAGGTAACCAGCCTGATTTCCAGCCACCACTAACCCTGGGAGCTTCCTTGTTTGCTTTCAAGGGAGGGACAGGAGAGGGGAATTATTACTGGCAGCCAAGCAAGAATCTCTCCAGGAAAAAGGAACATACTTATTTCCCAAGCAGAGCTCCCAGTAGCAGCTGCTGACAAATGCAGCCCCTTGAGTTTTCCCTTTTCATGCTGCTACTCAGCCTCTCTTGAAAAAGCCAATTTCACTGACACTGAGGACAGACATGCTCTGCAGTGTCACTGAAGCAGGGATGCCCCAGGGATTATATTTGCAGAGTTAGTCATACAGACAGGAACTTGAAGCTGGCATGTTCTCTAGCACTTCCCCTGTCAGACTTACCTCATCAATACTATAGCATCTCATCAAAAGTAAATGTTTCCACTAAAGGCTCTGCTATTTTGAGAACCGCACCCAAATGGTTTCAAAACTCACAATAAAAAGTTAATAGCAATATCAGGAATGAGCTCAAACAGCTGATTTTCAACATTATGTTTTTTGCACCAGTGCAGGAACTCCCTGCGTCAAATTACATTCAAACACTAGTCAGCCTGAAACAGCCTGAAAAATCACTCACAGATACAGTGACCAGTGCAAAACTGATAACAGCTGAACTTGAAATTAGGGTAACCTGAAGTTGGAGACAGGGATTTTTGTATTAGACAACTGGAACTTGAGCTTTTCCACTTCCATGTCTCAAATACCTCACTGTCAGAAGTAACTAATGATTCAGAGGCCTTTTAACTGTAACAAAAGACCTGGGACTGGCAACAAGAACATTAAGACTGTAAGTAGCAGAATACTGATACCGTCTATAAACAGGCAGTGTAGGATCACACGCAGAATGCCACAGGAAACGGCTCCTGTTGTTAAACACTGCTCCAGGTGAGCCACCTCCTAGCACTGCTGGGGCAGCTGGAACAGACAGAACCACCAGAGCTGCACCAGGGATTTCACACACACTCCCCATGGAGCACAGGCAGAGTCAGCACCTCCACATCACATCTCCCTCAGAAGCTCAAAGCAAGCATTTATGCAAAGCAAGTACAACATACCAGTATTTTGTCATTCTGCCTGCTGAACAAGGGTCAGCAGCATCAACTGCTGAACCTGCATTCACAGCTTCTGAGTACCCTCTATATACAAAATCAACATCACCGCACAATTCTAAAGCAAATTCTCATATTGTGAAACATCTCTTGTGAAACATCCAAAATAACACAATCACTTGTGGGACCACTAAAACATTAGTTTTGTTTAATATCAAATTCAATTCATCTGAGAACGGAATTCTTCAGTCAGATAAAGCACACCACACATCTTGCACAAGAAGGATAATGAAGAACCAAGTAACAAATGCAACCACAGTAAATTATTTACGAACAATTAAGTTTTGCAGTGATTCTCTTTTCAAAATAGACATTTTTTGCTTTTTACCAGCAAAGTTCCTATTGAGAAGATTTCTCTTAATCCACCTTCCTCCTTTTGCACCCACATTTCTCTCCACTCTACTACATTGTCCCATATGCCATAATCTATAAATTGCAGCTCTTACATTACAAAAAATACTTTAAAAATGCATATAATAGTCATCCATGAAGAGTAGAGGCAATGCTTGTTAATGGCACGGGACAATTAAAGAGACTGCCATAAAGCACAGGAAAAAAGCCACATGGTCTGTATGTTTCTGTTTATCTTACACACATGTATTACCTAAAACAGTCAGGTAACTGTTTCATTTCTGGCACTTTGAGCTACTCAGTTTTATCTCTCTTTTACAACTGTGACTAAAGCAGCTGGTCATAGAAGAAATTATCCAGACTTTTGGTTTAGGGCTTGCCTGCCAATTAGGTAAAACATGTCTTACAGCCACCAGCAGCTTTAACTTCAGCACATGGGAAGTTAAACAAAATTAAGATTCAGAAAACAAAAAAATGAGAAGATAAGTCAAAATACAGAAACTGACTACTGTACTACCGAAGGCAAAGAAAGAAAGATGCATAAGCGAATGTATGCTATCAGCTCTGTGAAAAGGTGAAAATTTGTGCTTGTTTATCTACCATTCCTTCAGCCAACTCCCCCTCCTCTAGGCAAGCAGGAGAGTGCCAGTTTGTGACAGGGAAATGAACCCTCACATTTCATCATTATCTGTGATTATTGCACACCACATGCTATCCAGATTTCCAGGTTTCTGAAATACAGTATCTTAGGAGGTACATAATCTCAACATGAGATATCTCTAAAGACACCAACATAAACACTTAAATCCTGAAAGCTGCACTAAGAATTACAAAGCTTAAAATGTACTTAAACTTTATCTGAGGCTTTCAAGTTGATTTTGGTGATAGACACAGTCCTGGTAATCCAAATCAGCAGCAAGTAAGATGGCAACATATACAACTTCCCAGCAATTCTCACAGTCAACTCCTACAACACAGCTGCTCTGGAATACCAGTGCACTCTCCCTGGAAAACCTAATCTACTTTACTACAGTGCCACTCTGCTGAAATATGGTACTCTGTATTACATGTTTTCCAGGGGGCTGTATTTTGTGATAAGGCTACATGTGACACAGAGCTTAATAAAGGAGGTTGTACAGTATTAATTATTATTATTATTCAAATTATGTGTTTGTAATAAAATGCACTGTAGAGTTCCTCTATTCTTAAATATTCTTGTTTTATTAAGTCATTAGACATCAGCAGAGATTCGTTTAGAAAAGTATCTTCCATTCCCTTTAAAACAGATTTTAGATTCAAATGCCAGGAGGCTGTAAATGAGGCAGACAGGCTGCAGAATGCAATACTAAACAGCCTGTAAATTGGCATTTCTAATGATGAACATCCTCATCCTACCTTTACTCTTGATTTTTTTTTTATGGACTCCTGAACTGTGATTTTAATTAACCACGAAGAAATTTATTAGGTAGCATTTTTCTAGGACAAGCATTATCAGAATGAGTATATATATTTACAGAAAAAAATAACACTCTGCAGACTCTGCTGTACTACATTTGATAGGAGAGCATCTCTATGGTTTCTTCAGTGTAATGTCAGATTGGTTCCATGATAAATTCTATTATCACAATATATTAAACAACTCGCTGTGTCTTCCAGGTCAGTTTTGTCACAGAAATCATAAACCACAATAGCTTCAACAAAAGAAAACTCATGTAACTCTACATTTTGGCAAAGAAGCTGGTATAACAACAGATTAAAAGGCTATTCTTAGCAAAACTCTCCTTTTCAGAAATAATAGGATAAGACAAGGATCTTCCAATTCCTTAATCCTTTTTCAAATAAAAGATTATAGAAAAAAATGGTAAATGGGGAGAAAAATCAAGGTACACATTTAATAAAAAGCTTAAAATATTCAGGTTTATTGGAGGGTAATATTTGTCAATTTAACTTGTTTTGTTTTGTTTTTTTTATTTTTTAATAACACTCTTAAAATCTGAAGGCAGTGAAAATTCAGTAAAGCAACAGTTCAACAAGCTATTCTATTTTAAGCATCCAATTTAACAGTCAGAAGTGCAATCTGAGTGCCTGCTGCTAGACCCAGAAAACATGTTTAATCATAATCATGCCTGAACCATGACTGAAACTACTGCATTCTAGGGAATGCCATTCCACATTGCTCTATGTAGCTCCCTTTTGGCAGAATCATGTGTCATGGCCCATTCATCTTCTGCAGATACTTGAAAAAGCTTAACCACATATAACTTGAAATAAACGAGAATAAATTACTAATCTGGGTACAGCACCGTTTCAGCTGACTACCTAAGGGCCTGCTAATTCCCACCATTCCACAAAGGCCTGCCTGCATACGGTAACTCTCTGCACACCCCACAACCACTGGCAAAGAACAAAAAGGCAAACCATCAGCAAAATAAGCTAGTGAATATAACAGAGTGCTTCAATGAGATTGCACAAATTTATAAGCAAAATCCCACCCCAGGATTATTCTCATGGTAGGAGGAAATGTTTGTTCTTTAACCTCTTCTTGCAGGGGGAATAAAGCATATAAAAGCTAAATGTTCAAGAAAAAAAACCCAAATTAAATGGTTCTTTAATTGTTTTAAAGGACAACAGCAAACAAAAGATACCGAGGGACCTAAAATAGTAATTAAATAACAGTGATCAAGAGGACAATAGCTATAGAACATTAGAGGAAGGAAGGATTTGGGTAACAGCTGGGAAAAAAGTTTTCAGAATGTTTTAAAACTACAATAATTTTAACTTTTAATCCCAGCTACTAAAACTTAGAATCCAATTGTGAGTGTGCTACTTTTGTTAATTCAAGCATTTATCTGTGAAATACAAGCAGATTAATGTGCTATGAAATCGTGTCTAAAGTATTTGGCATAAAATACCTCTATAATAAGAGCTTTAGAATGGAACAAAAACTCCAACACATGGCAACTTCAGCACCAAGAATTCCTTCAGAGATACCGCTTGTAACACAATATAGTACTTTTCACAATAATTTCTTGGGAGTGGGGAGGGAAGAAAGGCAACACATTTCAAAATAAAGCGACTACTTTTTGGGTAATTTGTATGGAACTACACCAATAACTATTAATAGCAACAATCAGTTCTGTTGTCCCATTTCTCTTAGACTTCATGCTCTGCTCCAGCGTATGGGGTTTGCATGGCCAGGTCTTGTAGCAGGAGGACTACAGGGGTGGCTTCTGTGCGAGGAGCTGCCAGAAGCTTCCTCCATGCCCAGCAGAGCCAATGTCAGCTGGTACCAAGATCCACACAACACTGGCCAAGGCTGGGAAAGATGGGAACACCTCTGAGCCAACAGCTTCCACCGAGCCTGGCTCAGCCAGAGCTCATTCTCCCACATCAGCCCTCCGTGCTGTGCTTTGCACTGGAGCTACAAAGGTGTTGATAACTCACCAGAGTTTTGGCTGTTACTGAGCAGAGCTGGCAGCGCCAGCACTGCCTCTCCAACATTCCCCAGCAAGGGGCTGGGGGTGACAAGATCCTGGGAGGGCACACAACTAGGCCAGCTGACCCAAATTAAAAGAAATATTCCTTACTATATGACAGAAGTTCCCAAAAATAGGAAGAGTTTGAGAATTTCCACTCTTTAAATAATAATACTAGCCTTCAGAAGCACTGCTGCGCACTACACTAACACTGGTGGATATGGCAACAAAGAGCTGTGATGAGAAATTTTCTGACCAAAACTAGGAAAGTATTTCAAATAAACTAAAACAGGGGGAGAATAAAGTAGCCCTCATCACATCAAGGCTTTCTGATTTTCCCACAATGCCATGCTAGCATTAACAAAACCTCTTCATGTCCAATATAATCTTATTATAAACTGAACTGTCTTTTTTCTTCCACCATCTTGGCACTTAAGTGGCATAAGAGCCTTGCAATGCTTTTTAAAAAAACAGCAGAAGAAAACCCTGTCTATTGTTCAACAAGGATGAGTTTTGCAGTGCTGCAACTGTGCAAATGAAAGTCACCCACTGCAGGAAGGCTTCGCTGCTCATTAAATGAGCCACTGCCATGCACAAGAACCTTCCTGTTACTGTGCGTCTCTCTAGTATTCACTTCTTGGCAAGAAATGAAACAAGTTAACCTAGCCCACATGTCACTAACAAAGCTTTTTAGGTTGTCATGTGACTACTCTTCCTTCTGTGAAGGTGACCACTATGTTTGTCACTATCCAAAACAAACTGAACAACCCAGAATTTACCAAGATTTATGCTGGCTGGCATGCCAGCCATGGCATTTGCTTTTACTGTTTCCATAGTAAAACTTAACATTAGGATTACATCTTCAAAACTATGTATTTTACACAGTACTGCAAGCAAGCACTGTGACTCCTGCTTACTTCAACATCATCTTAGGTGTTAAAGCTACTAAAAAATCTAGGATTCTCAAGGATGTGCCATCCCTAACACCAGATTTCCTACACAATTCTCTCAAGACTCACACGTGAGTAGCCGTATTCACATATTAAAATAGTACAGGTTCATACCAGGACAGCTGCTTTGTTAACACACAGAACACTTACTCTGGGTTGTAACTGTCTGTACTGCTCACCTCACTTTCACTAGGACCTCTGGTTGGTTTTGCTAAACAGACAAATATGTAAGAACTTATAGAAACAAACGAGATGCAGGACATCTTCTCAAGGCAGCCCAAGCATTAGAGAGAGATTTATGGATACACCTTTTTCTTTCTTCCAGCTGCCATTAGTCCTGCCACCCCTCTGCAGTCATGGACTGCTGTTGTGACCAGCTGGAACTCAGAGCTGGTTTGGTTCATGAAGCTGCTTGCTGGGATGACCACACTCCAGCTAAGCATAAGGAACCATCACCCATCCAGCAGATGAAAGCCCTGCAACAGCAGCTGCCAACTTGTTCCTCCAATACAGAAAGCAAGACCTGGACTAACTTCAGCTGGCTACCAGGCTGTTGCCTGCCAGCTGTTTCTTTGGAGATGGGTTTCTAAGCTCATCACAGTGATCACAGGCATGACAGGTACCATAACCCTTTATTTTGGCCTTTATGCTAGCCTGGAAGCAATTCTGGCCTAGTCAACTGGAAAGTTCAATGCAGGGCAAAAAAAACTGTATTACCACCAGCAGACTTGAACTAAGATGCTTATCACATCTCTTTATTTTTCCCTTCACAACTTGTAACACAGTTCTGAGCAATCTGGTTTAACTAAATCACCATGCCTTTGTTTTGCCAACTTCCTCAAGCTACTTGATAACAGACATTTTAAAATATGTAAATAGTAGAATTATAACATGGCTTGGAAGCAACCTCTGTAGATCATCTACAAAACAAGTAGAACTTCATATCTGTATTCCCCTCAGGCTGCTCTGGACCTTGTTGAGTCTAAAGTCTCTATGGATGAAGACTCCATGGCCTTTCTGAGCGCCTGATCCATAGGAGGGGGTGACTGCTACACCAAGACATTCATTCCCCCGTGACCTACTGAAATTCCCATTTTTATGTCTTGCAGCCATTGACTCAGTCAGGGGGCAAGTGGCTCTATCATCTCTATAACACCTTGCTTACAGCTGGTTGAATGCAGCAATTATGTTCTCCCTCAGCCTGCTCTTCCTGGGGCTGCAAAGCCAGTGCTTCATGCCCCCTGAGGCACTTGGGCCCCTGACCACCTGCAGAACCCAGGGCTGGATTCCCCATTTGTGTCTCCCACAGTGCAGGAGTGTGTGATCCCAGCAGCTCTGCAGGGCACTTTCACAGCTGGAACAGTTCCTGCTGGTCAGGCCCTGCCCAATGCAGCCAGGCAGTAATTGCCCTGCAGGGCTACAGAGGCACAGTGCTGACTCCTGCTCAGCAGAGCCCCAGCTCCTCTTCTGCCAGCAACCAACAGCTGAAGAATCAGTTTCATTTTAAACCTGGGCATTTCCATGACTGTTGAGATTCCAGTGAGGAAACATGATACCCACTGTTCATCATTCTTATTTCACGAAAATCAAAACACCAGATTTGAGACATTTCAACTTTTGTTCAGCAGACAAGGGGAAAGGTACATGTTTGAATGGATACAGACTACAGTGATGTGACACTTTAGCCATAGTTCATAGTTAGAAGAATAAATACTGGGTGAAGAAATTTTCCTGCATGCTTTTAATATATATTTATATAAAATCAAAAAATATTTGGTATAACATCAATAAAATAATGGAACATTGTCAGAGTTGTGTGCTCGTCTTTTTATTTTCTTTAATTCTCAAAAAATCAGTAATTACAGCAAACAGGCTGTCCAGTAGCTCTGTATAATCAATGTTTGCCCTTTTGGTTTAAGTGTACACACAAATGAACTCATGTACAGTATTTGCTTTGTTTGCAACACAACTGACCATTGAGGTGAAGAGTATTTTTCTGTCAGTCCTCATTTTACCATTAGTCTGCAATATTCAGCTAAGAGTGATTAATAAGCATCCCATCTGTTCACATATCCAACAGCATTCATCCAACAATAAAAATGACAGTATGGGCAGCAACAATTTTAGTATCGAGCTTACGGGCAATCAGTTTGAACAGAAAAAAGATCAAGAATTAGTCCTTAACACCTTAAAAGAAAAAATCATTTAAAGTTAAGGAGAAATGTGTCACTGTTAATGATAAGCTTGGTGTACCATCTCTTCACACACAAGAATACATTAAAAAAAGTATTTCGGAATCCATGGCAAAACTCTGGTGAATTTCACAGCAGAAAAGCAACATAAGTAGCCTCAACTGGATTTTTAAAGAGCTTTCAAATGCCAAGAGATCTTTCTGCAACATAAATGGAAGCCTGCTTCTGCAGGTTTTGAATTAAGGACTAAGGGGGTTTTAAAGGAAGCATTTACAGCAATAAACATTTAGCCTTTATTAAAAAAAAACAGGCTCAAAACAAGACTGGTCTAATTTCCTAAGTGAAACACTATATATATTGAAAATAACAAATACAGTAAATTTCTTCATATACATAACACTTTTTTTGCCAAGGGGAGGGATTGGGAGGGTGGGAAATGAAGGTAAGAAATAGCACACCATACTTTTCAGGAGACTATTAAGAAGGGCATTTGTATTTGTGCAGAATGCTAGATTAATCTTCAGAAATGAGGAGTTAGATGTGTACTTTCCAAAAACCTTGGGAACTTTTACAGTGGAAGACATTAAAATACCTTGTTTCAGAGTACAACTCTGTACATCCTCTGCAACTCAATTAGTTTGGTTTAGCAGATACTTCTTTCTCTTTTCCTATCACACTTTTGCCCGGCTGGCCTTGAAAACCATCAAGATGTGCAGGCAGCCTGCAATGTGTCTGGTCCCTGCCCTGGCACCTTATCTTATGCATCCTGCTGTCAAACTAGCCTGTGTTACACATCTTTGAATCAAGTGGGGCAAAAAGAGAAGATGGCTGTGCCGAGACTGAGATCAAAGCAGGGGACTATTTGAAATTCACCGTTTTTATTAGCTACCATGTGAAGAATCAAGAACTTCCCTTCATTATATATGAGGAACGCTCACGAAAGTCAGTGAAATCACTTTGACAGCACCCTTAAATGAGTTTGGCCCAGATTCATTTCATGTTACAGTTTAAACCATCTCCAAGCTGTCTAATACACAGATATATCTGCAGACACATACTAAAGCACATCAGTTACTATTTTGCCCTGGAAGCGCATTTGTTGGCACCTCCACAACTGAGACCAGGTCTCACATCACCTGCAACACTATCTCTGGTTAAGTCTCCACATCTGTAAGTAAAACCGAGCTGCAAGGAGTAAGCTTGCACAATTCTACATGCACATGTCCTAGGGCAAGTAATACTTTCCCTCCCTGAACAAGCATAACACCCTTTGTGTTTGTATTATCAGATAGGCCAAAGCGTGGAGGATTTGACAATTGCCTGAAAGCCTTCAGCAAGCATGTTCTGTACAACAGTGAGATTGAAAACCTCACCACTCGTGGAAAACCATCACTTGACCTGGGGAGTGGAACAAATAATCGAGTGGGGTTTGTTTTTGTAGGTTATTAAGGAAGCTCAGGACAAACTTCACTGACGGAACTGCTCCAAGCAGAAAGGCATAAAGAAACAATCTTGGGAAGGAAAAACTGGATGCAACGACACAGAAATCAAAAGCAAAAGAAATTCTGCAAAGAGACAGCTCACTCCGCTTGAGAGAAATTTAAGAAATAAAAGGCAAAAGAATCAAAGTCACTGCCGGTCACCGCCAGCCCGCGTATCCAGAGCAATTACATTATCCCAGAGAAGTACTTTTTTGCTTTAAGAGGCATTTTTAAGAGCAAGGTCACGACAGCTGCCCAGGGAGGGCTGTATTCCCACCACCCCGCCCTAGCAGGCTCCTTCCCCGCAGCCGGAGCGGCCAGCCCGGCCTGCCCGGTGCCCCCGCTGCCGGGAGGAGGAGGAGGAGCCCCGGCCGAGCCTCCTGCCCCTCCTGCCACACCAACAAAGAGGTCCCCGCCATTATCCACCGCACCGCTCCCGACCCCGGCCTCCAGCAGGCACGGCAGCTCCCCGGCCCGGAGCGCCCCGCACAGCCGCCCGCCCCCCGGCAAGGGCACGGCCGGCCGCGGCTCCCTCCGCGCCCGTGGGAACGTAAACAAAACCGCCCGGCCCGGCCCGGGCCCGCCGCTCTCCCTCCCTGCCGCCCGCCCGGGACCGCGCCGCCGCCCTGCTCCCCTCCGCCCGCCGCCGCTCCCCAGGCTGCGGGCCCGGCACCGCTCACCGACCACCGCCTCCGGCTCCGGCTCGGCCGCTGAGTAATGAGCCGGGCCCGGGCCGCGCACACGCACCGCGCTCCGCCCGCCGCGGCTGCGGCTGCGGCTGCACCGCCCCCTGCGCCCGCCCCGCCCGCCCGGCTCGGCGCTGCCCCTCTCGGGGGCCCGGCCCCCGCCTCCGGCCCGCCCGGCTCCCGCTGCCCCGGCCCCAGCGCCCCGGCCCGCCCGGCTGCCACCGCGTCCCTGCGGGGGCTCTGGCTCTGGCTCTGGCTCTGGCTCTGGCTCTGGCTCTGGCTCTGGCTCTGGCTGCCCCGGGCCCGCGCATCCCTGCTGGGAGCCGGCATCGCTCCGCCGCCTCCGCGCGCTTTCCCCTGGAGCAGTTCCTTTCCTGGATTACGCCCGGCAGCCAGAGTTCTCTTCCTGCTGGGGCTTTCATGAAATATTTGCCTGTTTTCAGGCCTTTGCCCTGGCAGCCTCCCTCGCACCCTGGCATCGGTGCTGCTCCCAGACATATTTCACGGCCTCGGCGGCTCCAGGCTTCCCGCTGCATGCCTGGCATGGCAGTGCTTCATCTCATTATTGGGCATCTGGAGTGCTGGAACCAGTTCTTGTTCTATGTCTGCTTTGGTGCAGTTTTTCCTCTAAACCTTTAGTAGCTCTTTGAGTTTTTCATCACTATTGCCTATGGTTCCTGGAACCTGACATGAGTACTCTCTCCTTAGACTTTAAATATTTTCCTTGGTATATCATTGTGGGTTCTTTTCGGTTTTTTCTTTTGTTTTTTCTTTTTCTTTTCTTCAGGAAGCTCCCTGCTTAGAGACAAAAGGAGGCCACTCAGGAAGCTCCAGCAAGCCTTTGATATTTTTCTTGCAAAAAAAAAAGCCCTATGAGCAGTATTTTAAAATACATAAAATCTGCCAGTCAGGCACAGGGTACTGTGAAAATGGACATTTCACATTTGATCACTATCAAACATGTGGCCTGTGTCACGTTTTGAAGATGCCAGTCTATCAAGATTTTTGTTGTTTTATCCCTCTTTAATAAGCATAGACCTTTACATGTTAAAGGTAGTGCTTTAGAATATTCCTATTTTCCCCACTATCTTGGTGTTGCAGGTTTCACCTCTATAATTCTGTCCATATACTCATATGCCCATTTTGGTAAGACTACTGCATGCTGCCCTTAAAATTCTCACTTAATTTAAGCAATTTCTTTCCTTACGTTAAACTAGTTCTTTGACAGATTTCCACAGACAAATATATGGTGCCTCCTTTATATCTACACAAAAAACACCCCAACAAAAAAACCTATTGGTCAGACTCCATCACAAGTCCTCCTTAGGTGCCTCTGGGCTCAATTTCTAAGACACATCCCCCACATTGCCTCTGCTCGTTTCCGCAGGATGGCCCCCAAACAGAATTAACCAGCTTTTAGCTCTGAGGCTTTTTCTTATTGCCATGTGTCAGATTAGACCCAGATATTACATTCCCTTCCACATTTACATATGCCAACAGCAAAGCTCAGAAGGCACAAGGGGCAGTATAAATGCCTAAATTACACAGCAGGAAAAACTTAATCTGGATAGGTCTTATTCATCTTGGCCTGGTAATTAAAACAGCCTGCTGATAGGGGCTGATTGAGGTCATGGCACCTTCAGATGTTTATTTGTGTTGGCACATAGACTTCCAGTGTTAACCTCTGCTCTCTGCACAGTAAGAAACAGGTGAGGTGACATGTTCAGCCAGTTCAGTTATTTGCAACAAGTCCTATGGCCCTACAGAAGCGACATTACTCCAAGTGGTTTTGGGAGAGTCATTGTTCCCACCTGATCCCATCTGATGTAAAATTGCACTGACATTTGCAAGTGGACGACAACAATCCCTTTGAAGTATAACACAGTGTTTTGCTGAGGATCCAAGTTTGTTGCATTTCTTTTTTCCTTTAAGGTATAATCAAATTCTCCTTAGGATTTTATAGTTTACAGAGTTAATGCTTTTAGAAAGAGATGTATTTCTGAGTGACTTTTTAAAACTAGTCCTTACAACCTTGTATACAATACCATCTATTGCTATCTCGAATGTAAAGCTGATAAGCAACATAAATAATGATGAAGAAATTATAGAAAAAGATTAGATTAGTGTTGTTGTAAAGCAAAATAATAGAGGCTGGAAACTCTGTAAAGGTATTGCGAAGGAAAACTCTGAAAGGAAGTATTTCATGCCATAAATTTGCTGTTTACCAGCATATTGCTTTAAAAATAAAGATAATATGATAGATAAGCTATAAAGTTCCTGCACATTATGCAAAATTTCTAAGTCATTGAAATAGTAACTCTTCAAGTAAGACCAAAAAGTTCCTTTGATTGTGTGTATAATCCATTTCAAAACAAGTCTCTATATAAGGAAATTAAACTTTGAGAATGTCACTGAGCATCACTATAGTGAAGTAGTGAAGAAGTATTTTCTTATAAACATTATGGCTATACTTCTCTATTACATATGTCTGGGTGGAAACTGTTTTCTGGATTGTCCTCACTGATATCTAAGAAAACACAAAACTACATGCCTGATAATCATGAAAGTAAACAGATATTTTGCAACAACCATTTTTCTCTGGACCTCTCAACAGATTAAAAGGTTACAGCAGAGAGCAGGAGTATGGCTTCATTAGGACAGAACATACAACTAGACAGAAGGTTCATATTTCTTCATAGGGAATCTGTAGCAGAAAGGGGAAAAAGTTTTGGAGAACAGTATAAAGAGAGAAGACTGTGGAAAGAAGTGTGGCTACCTGCAAGTCTTCCCAGCAAAGACTGGCCCTGCTGAGGCCCCAGAATGACATAAACTTGATAGGATTTTTGATGATGGGTTTGACAAGGTGCATAGTAAACAGTGAGAAAAGCTGAAAGGTGGTAAGGGTCTCTTTGGGAAAATATTGGAAATCACCAACCTCACAACTTGAATCTTCCTTTTTAAAATAAAAAATAATTTTATCTATGAGAAGAATCTGATGAGCAGGTTTATTTAGTAATTAAAACTCCAAAATTAAATCAGTTAACAATGTGGAGCATGAAAATCAACCTCTGTCTACATTTAATAGTTAATAATTCTGTTAGTCCTCAGTTTCTGTGTCTATGTAGCAGTAGTCTTAGATTTGGACTGCTGCTTTAAAATAAGCAGTTGTTGAGTGTTTAATAAATATTTGGATTTTAAAAGTGTCAGTAAAACCTAAATTATGTCAAAATACTGCAAACTTCCTCACTCCTCTGCACTGATATACAAGTAGGTTTATGAGCATTAAATTGTTTGGATGCAGCAGTCATGAAATTACATCCAAAATGTAGTTTTGCCTTTTTTTAATATTTTCATTAACTTGTCAGTACTCAGAGTAGTAAACAAAGTTTTAGCATATTGATGTTTATAAACTGCAAAGCAAAAAATTCAGACTGAAATATTTGAAGATGTGGAAATAGATCTGAACATATGACACAAATTTTGATGTACAAAAATCAAAATGTCAAAAACAAGACTCTATAACATAAAATAATGGGTCAGAGGATAGAAGGAGTAGTCATTTTTGTTCACAAAGCATCCATAGTAAAGAACAGTGATTTATTTTTACACCAAAATGGATTAGCATAATCGACATAGGAACTCAGCTGAGTGGGACTGTAGTGAACAGACACAAGGTGGCTTAAACCACAACAGTTATTTTGCAAGTAAATGCTTGATTATGTCAATAGTCACTTTTAAACAAGCTGAAAATAGAAACAAGATACCCTAGGCATATGCCCTTGCAGAACTGAGGAGGAAAGACCTTGTCACATCAGGAGAGTGCTGCAGCTGGGAGGCAGCCCCATCTGCTCCCTGAACAACGAGCAGTGCTCCTAGGAAAAGTGACGGGTGACAGCAGCCCATGTGGAGTCACTCCTCTGCTGACCTGACATGCTCTCCGGAGAGCGTACTGCTTCCCAGGAATGTCACTGGGAAACTGCCAAGCCTTGCACTGCCCACTGATTGTAACCTGTGCTGATATCCGTGTGGGCATCTTGGTACAGCTAGGAACAGTGTGAGGAGTATGGACAGGCATTACAGGGCAATGGGAGCACATGCATGTTTTTTCATCTGTCCTTTAAGTCAAAGCAAAGGTGTTTGAAAGAGCCATTTCATTAAGAAGAGATCAGTATGAATTGTGGCTACTCAGGGGGCCCAGTTTTTCCAACTTGGGCTTGAGAAGGCACAGCTAGGATCAACATCCATATTCTTTTGTGCAAACAGTTTGGTAAATATTCTTTGCTGAGGAAGATAGATATATGTGGAAAGACAATACCAACTATGAAAGTTTTTAGAAAATTCTGAAAGTAATACAGATAGAAATAAATAAAGTAGTTTTGGTAACAATATCTTTCTGAAATATTTTTTCACCATTGGTTGTGGCAAAGAAGCTGCATTTCACATAAGAAAGTGAAAGGGAAATTTGCTAACCCAAATTACTAGACATATTACAACCTAGAAAGGTGTACAAAAAATCAGACATCCTAACTGCTGATTAATACAGCTGATGTTAAAAAGTTTCCTTTTAATAATTAAAATTATCCAATGAAAGAAACATTGTAACAGCTAGATTTTTAAAATTAATTATGTCTTGCAAAGCACTATGAAACTCCAAGCAACCACCTTGAGAGACCCATATTTCCTCTTTAAATGGAACTAGAAACAGACAGTAGTTGCAAAATGTAGTTATACACTTGAATTCTGATATTAGCAAATAATGGTGAACTGGAGCAAATATTTTTGTTTAGCAGTAACCAAACTGAATGGAGCAGTTGTTGGCTTGAGCAAATGTAAGAGGAGACAAGCAGCCACCATGGGGCACCCTGCGACAGGTTACAGACAGGAATGGCAAGGTGAGGCCACGCTCATGGCTGATACTGAAGCTCAGCCATTTCTGCACATCTAGTCAAGAAACTTTGTTCTCTCAAGCGTCATTAATGCTATCCACCCCTTTTTTGTTGTTCCTGAAAATTTCTTCCTGAGCTGCCATAGTTCCATGTACAGCCAATTTATATTGTTACACTGAGTAAATAGGCAGCAAAGTATGTGCAATCATTAGACATATTCAGGCAATTGTAAATTGTTGGTGGATGGATCTGTAGATTACCTGTTAGAAAACAGTGTTGGTATTTCCACACACTGATATTAACACAGCATGGGTTGTTCTTTATTTATAGTACTATTCAGTGGAAATTTTTCATAGGCAAATTAAAGAAAACTTTTTGGGGTTTGACATTATCTTTCCAAATTACATACTGGCATCAGTTCCTGCACCCTTATCAAGGAAAACTTAGTATTTGGCTTTCTAAGAATAATTCCAGAGCATTTTCAGAACAAGGCCATAGAGAATTTTATATCAGCTTTTTTTTCCTTGTTATTACAAAGTGATCATAATTGGAAAACCCTCCTCTCTTCATGGTTTCTGCTACCCTACACAGAACACCACCATTGATGACTCTGGCACTGAACACAGGGAATACTGAAGGCAAACTTTCAGTAAAGGTCTCTCCAACCAGCATTCAGTGCTCTTCATCCCTGACCTTGCCCCTTCTGGTTAAAACAAACAAACAAAAAAGATTACCCAGGAGTGCACCAAGTCTTGTCAAAGTTTTTAAATTTCAACCCTTAAATGCAAACACCCATTCTAGGTTAGATAATGTAATGTATTATCTCTGAAAACTTCAGAAAAGTAGTTTTGGAAAACAAGTGACAGAGAGCTAAATGGTAGGTAGAGGAGGAACACAGACAACTTTATCTCTTTTGACTTGATAAATCTCAGGATTTTACCAAAGCATTTTGAAGATATTTAATAGTGTGTATTAAGTCTGCACAAAACCTTACTCAGCACTCAGTGAACTACATTAGGCAGAATAAGGAGAGTAACTTCAATAACAACTGATCCCCTGTGGGTGAAACTGTACCTCTTTATGCTAGTTTGGTGCCTGCACACATCCCTGCCTTATGGAATACTACCCCGTGACAACTTATGCACACTCAGTCTAGGATTTTGGAATGAAGATCTATTTTGATCACTTCAGCTATTGTAAAGAAAAATTATTTTCCATCTATAAGTAAAATGTTAATCTGATATGCACAAATATACGTTAATGTACACAGGTTTCACTATGGTGACAGAAAGTATAACAAATAGAAAATCTCTGTTCCTAAAGAGAGAAAAGATGATTTTTTTTTTTCCTCCCTTACAACCAGGATCCATGTCCTTGCTGGGTAAAATGGCTATTATTCATGAAACTGCATTGAGTATATACATGGAATTCCATGCCATATCCCAGAAACCTTTAAAGCTTCAGTTTTTCTTTCCTCAGATTAATGGCTTGAACTTACTTGTGTAATTTAGAAAGTGGTTCCATTACAGTCTGAGACCATTTGGCATTAAATAGTAATCTCTTCACAGCCTCTCTTCCTGTATCCCATAAGGATGCATTGGAGGATGTATCATAGGAATACTAGCCTCCCACTGAATTACTTTTGGGGTCAGCAGAGCTGCAATCAGGTGCCACAAAGAGGGAGCTACTTGTTCAATAATGTTTTTTACATCACATCTCAAAAGCAGTGTAAGAAGCAAAAACAAATTAAGCATACTGAACCAAAAGTGGTATTTTAATTGGGTCTCATCCATTCATAGAACTTTCTAAAGATTTAGAAACTCCCAAAGGTTTGAGCCAGACTTTGCCAGCTATTTTCTTAAGAAAAACTGGTTACTGTCTTGAGTGGCATTAAGAGTTAGGCTGCCTTCCTGCACTCTCCAAACACAAACTTAGGAACAATCTCCAAAACACCTTCACTCCCAGTTTAGTGGTATTTTTCATATTTACCTTAGGAATTATTATTTCTTAAAGGGAAACAGGATGTACGAGGCTCTTGTTTTGGTTTTTTGGGGGAGTTTTGTTTTGGTGGATTTTTGTTTTTTTGTTTGATTTGGTTTGGTTTGGCTTTTTAAACTGAGCTTAGGGTTACAAACCAGATGCGATTCCCCTGCAGATACTGCCGTGAAACACCCCTGACAGCAAAGACCATAACAAGAGCATAGACTCACCTCCCTGTATACTCTGCTAAGCTAAATATAGATGACTGGACAAATTCCAATCTGCTTAGAAACCATGATGGAAATTAAACTTTAATTTGCAGATCTAGTTGACATAGGGATGATGCATGGAAGTGCACTATGAAAAGTCATTAGGTCCTGTTGTATGACTTGAAAAGATCCAAAACAAAAAGAGGGATTCCCTGATTTTTCTGAAAGCTCAAGCAGTCTATGATCCACTCCACGAGACTCCAAACTAAAAGTAGTTAAAGCTTAACAGAAGCACTAGAAGCCTCTGTTTAACAGGAACCCCAGGTCTGAGCTGTGGCTGTAGTTTTGACATCTTGCTTGTACCACCATCAACAGAGAAGTAAATAGCAATCTTCACCTTTATGTAAACTTTAAGAGCTTCCCACACTTCAGCTTCTGTGGGATATAAAGGCATTAATGTCAGAGAATAATTGGATTCTAGCCATTGCCGGTTCTCAGAAAGCTGGAAGGAACATAAGGGAGATTCTAAGCCTCCATCCAGCAGTCCCTTCACTGGGATAAATAGTCTTTCATCTTGTTAACCTTCTTTCATAGTGATCTAGTTACATAAACTTTGCTGCAATTACATACATGTCACCTGTACACAGTGAGGATTCAATAGATGAGCAGAAGGAATTCAACTGAAGCTCTCACACTGTACATTTTGAGTTTATGAGTCTGAAATACTGCTTTGGTTCAAATCAGTAGGTTGTGAGTGATTTTCTAAAACGGCTGCTTTCAATGACTATTTACAATAATGAAGGAACCATGATCTTTCAAATCTGGAACTGCTGCTCACGCCAAAGAACTACCACAGGTTTGCAATTGCATGTTTTCATGAGAAGAATCATCAAGTCTTTTCTTAAAGCAACAGAACATAAAGTCTTTAGGAACTTTGATTAGTTAATCAAATCAGAATTTCTACCTGCTTTAACAGGACCATGTTCACACAACACATTATTTCTAGCAAAATGATTCAAGAAGCCATATACTCTGTTAACTCTGCAAACAGCATTATACACTCACCTACTAAAATCAAATCTGGTAGCTACAAATTCACCACTAAAAATAACTTCCTATCTCCTCCCCACTCATTACCTGGGCCAGGAGCTGTCACAAACTTCTGTGTTGCTTTTGCCCTGCTAGTGTGACTGTATTGCACAATAAGCAAAATGCTTCCTGAGCTGCAACAATGCTCAGATTTTGTTTTATTCATTAATAGACTTTTTGCTGATCTGGTGGTATCTGGATCCACAAATTCAAAAAATGAAGAGCAGTATCAGTCTAATGATCACAGGAGAAGGTAACAAATAGTTTATTTTGCACAGTTGGTAATGTTTATCAATAAATGTTGGTTTGCCAAATTCAGCATGATCTGTTTGGGACATCTCAGATGTGAGACCTTTCTATTCAATTTTATTCCTGCCAGACTGCTTGTCAGATCAGATTTATGAATTTTGGACCAAGCCAGAGTTTATAAAAAAAATAAATTTTGCTGCTACAAACTAAAGGGAGCAGAGATGGATATGGTAAGATGGGTGATGTACCCAGTGAGAGAATTCAGTAAAATATATGTTTTCTGTGACATTTTGGATAAGGCAATATTGCACTTCCCAGTGTCAAAAGGGAGGGATTTACAGCCGTTGAGATTATGAAAGCTTGAATAAATTTTCTTTAAAGATAAAGAAAGATTATAGCATGTATATTTTCTTCAAAAGAACACGTCAACACGCATACACTGGAAGGGCTGACCAAATTGAATGTGAAATCCAGAGTGTGAAATCCAGGGACAGCAGTGGTAATATTCACAGTGACTGAGAAAGAAAAAAGGAAATATGAGGCTGGTTTGTTCTTTTTTTTTCCATGTTGAACTTAAATGACTTAAATGCATTAGGCAATGAAAGAAATCCAAGATTTTCATTTTGACATGAACAGAGAAATCTACACTACAGTCATCTGTGAGATATTGTTCAGGGAAAAAATACAGGGAGAATGATAAAACAAATGAAGATTTGTGGACTTATACAAAAACTAAAAAAAATTAGAAGTAAAGAGAAACAGAGCTGGGAAAAATGGAGGAATAAATAATGTGAAGACCTTATTGGGTAAGTCCAATAGAACTCTCTTCTGTTTTACTAAGGTTTCATTCCCTTCAGTTTCTTACAGCCAGCTCACAGTTGCCCTGCACCATCCCAAGATCTCCCTTCTGCCCTGCTCTGAGCACAGCTGCACCCTGCTAGAATTAAAAAAAATTTCAGACTAGACAATATCAAAAAATGATCAAATTTCCTTCCTTCAGTTTTGGGTTTATTTTCCTGCCAGATAGACCCATCAAAATCTTATGTGCATTGTTTATGGAGTCTGAAGGATTTTGCTGCTGATAAAAGACACACTCACCCCTCAGACCATCAGTCTGTGCTTTGGTTGTGCTGTTGCTCCCTGGATTGGCCGGGGGCTGAAAGTGACATCAGTCTACAGGGTTTAGTTCTAATGCTCCCGTGTGCGTCAGGTAATCCAATTGAGTCCTTCTAAGGCGACGGACACAGAGATTTATATTGAGCCACTTCCTAAAAGCTGACTCTCATTACCTGGCAAGTGAACTACCACGAAAAAAAAAAAAAAGGAAAAAGAAAGAAAAAAAAAAAAAAAAAGAAGGAGTGTAAACAGCCTTAGCAGACATGACGCTGCCCTCAACTTCAAACCAGAAGCTGCTAGGTTTGGCTTGCAAGTAAGAAAAGGAACCTCACTGTTTGCTTTCTTAGCCACTTGCCAGACCACACAGTGCTTAGTTACAAGATCCAAACAAAGCAATAGAAAGAAAGGAAGAAAGGGGGAAAGAGAGAAGACAGAAGGTAAGAAAGAGAGAAAAAAACAGGAAACAGAAATCCAGTGAAGACCTGAATATGTTTAATGTTATTATTTACAACTAATATGGTCTAACAATCATTATTGGGCAAAAATATAGAAGACTAGACTATTCTGGATGCGGCATCTGTCCAACTTGTACAGGTAGGTTCTTACGCATTTCTCTTAATCTCATTATCAATTAAATAAGTATTAAATCTCTCATCTTCTTGGCTTTGTACAGCAGTATCTAATATTTACCTTGTTTGGGTTTTTTTACATTAAACCTCATTTCATTTCTCTTAAATCATTAGCTAATTCTGATTAGAAGGCTGCTTGTTTGTATGACAAATGATAATATAGAGCTGGCTGGATTGTGATCCAGAATGTCCATGCTCAGTCCCTCCTGCCTTCTTTGGGAGTCAGAAACATTGACCTACAAGAGAATTGCACTGTTAAAAATTCAGGGGACCTCAGCATAGTCTTGTTTTTTACTGAAGGCAAAGAAGTAGAAGGCACTAAAGTGTCCCTGCTCTTATGGCAGGGATAAATCTTCGTTTGCATAACACATTTTACATGATTCTGGAAAACATGTTTAATTATATTATTTTTTCGTGGACTTGTACTAAGTACTATTATTTTGGAAAGAGCACTGAACTCCAAAGAGCAGAAAGATTGCCAGTGATTACAACCTGCATCTGAAGACTCTCAGTTAAGAAACTGCTTTCCTAATTTTTTCTCTACTGCTCTCCAATGTTTTTAGCAAGTCCCTATATTAAAGTTTGCTGTTTCTAAAATAAAAGCAACCTCATTTTATGGGAGCTTTGGCATAGGCTTCATAATCATTTCTGATCTAGAAATTTATGGATGTAGATTCCAGAGGTATACAACTACTGATAATTCACTACTCACATCTAAAGTGTATTATTAATGATAGGAAATGGTATCATCCTCAATGATGTGGTAAAATAAGAGACTGAGTCTTTGTCAAGTAACAGAACCACTCAGCATCAGAATCAAGATTAGAAGCTTTGAATATCCCTCTTCTGCAAGCAAAGGTGTAACTATGGCACTATAAGAGCTCAAGAACTAGCTTTAACAGTAAGCAAACCACAGCAGCATTGACTACAATAGGATTAGCTGTGAGAAGCTATGGAGAGACTTTGGGAAGAATGGACAATATAAGCAAAAATCTTAGCTCTTCATCTTTCATTTAGGACTGCATTTTTCTTTAGTGCCTGAAGAAGCTGGTGCACAGCCTGCTCAGGTTCTTTTACCTGTGTTGTGGTGCTACCTATTAACCTCATCATCAGCATATGACCCTTCATTCCCTGTTCTTATGTCTGGCATGAGGCTGCCTCATTTCAGAGAATTACATAATGCCTTGGAAAGGACATAAATCAATAAATATAAAAGAAACATTACCATGATGCTTGAGTTCTACTGTCCTATTTCTGGCACAGCAGCAGCAGAGAGCATGGCTTTGAAGCTCCAGCCTTTGAAGTGCTAGAATAATGTAGATAATGTACTAGAAGAATTAGATTTAGTTCTGGGCCACCAGCCTGGTCTACTCTCATGTAGAATGAGCTTTTATGAACGGTGCATGAAAAAAAGCAAAGAAAAGTAGCATTAGCTACTTAAGAGGCAGTAGCTGTCTATCATAGACAGATATTTTATGAGGTTCTTGGCATTTGGCATCAGCTAGGGCGGAAGAGAAAGGGCATATAAACTGAGCAAGAATGAACAGAGCACCACTTTCTTTTGATTGCAGTTATCCAGTCATATATTCTTAAGCACTTCTATTGAAAGAATATCTACTTGCAAACTGACTGCAGACAGTGTAATATTTTCCTCTGAAATTCACTGGTAGGCTCCTTTTGAAGTAGAGAGGAAACAGGAAGATGACCCTTTAATTCTGATTTTGTAGGATGTTGGGTTTTTCTAAATCTTCTTTTGGTATCAATAGCATTTTGTGTCTTTAAGGAACAATGTTCAGAGGTCTTGTAATAAAGTCAAACTTTTAGCACCCTTACCACCCAGCTCATGAAATTCCCTCCAGAGAAGCACATAACTACATTACTCAGGAGCTAGACTTCAACTCTCTCCTTCAAAGATTAGACTGTTCAGAGACTGGCACACCTCATGAGAAGTTTATGATTTCCTAGAAAAGAAATCCATCTCTGTTGCAGTGAAATTTTATCCGCTGAATAAATTGCAACAGTCTGGTTGATTCTCCTATTGATTTAGGCACATGTTTCTAAAAAGGAAATAAAATAATTTACAATAGAGTGTGAAAAAATGCTATATAACGAAGGCAGTTTCCCTTCAGCTGTAATTTGTAGGACACAATCTTTCTAAGGCAAGGTCATGCTTTGGCAGCAAGGCAACTCCCTTATTGACTTGTCATTGTTTGCAGATTTGGCTCTGCCTGTACTTTATTTGAATAGAAGTTTTTAGCAGCATTTGAAGTGTTTATTCCAATTCCAAACCCACACATTTCCAGTCCATATTTCAGAGACTTAAATTTCATATTTAATAAGATTCATCTCTCTGGTATGAGGAATATACTGTATTCTGTCCAAAACTATAACAACAAGTTTACAGTGAGTCAGAATATAAATTTTGTATTTGGAATATAAGTGAATAAATGAGCTTATGATGTAAATTCATTTTAAATTATAATTTTAAAAAAATGTGTTCTTTTCAGTTTTTCTCAAACTTTTCATTTAGTTGAAATTTGTTGTCATTTGATGGGCAAGCAGTAGGTTGTACTTAAGTAAGGAATTAGAAAATATTCAGCTTTTTTATCCAGTTATTATGCTTATGAATCCAGATAAAAACGATAATATCATGAATGATAGCATGTATCCAGAAACCTTTAAATATATTAAAGGGTTACTGGACTTGACCCAACATGTATTATACACAGAAGAGGCTCTCAGAGTTTAATGTTGACATATAAGAAAGCCTAAAGTACACAATGCAGGCACCTGCTGTCCCCAAAGTCCTTCCCTTCTCATTTCTCAAAAATACGTATACATTTGTGATTGAGATACTTAAAATAATACATTTCTTTTCAGTACAGTTTTTTCTGTATTTCCTCTAAGATTATCAGTAACAATTTGGTGACAGCAACAACCAGTTGCTATATTTTAAGAATTTAGTTGGGTTTTCAATTTTACATGCTCTAGATTAATATTGCCTGCAAAGAAAATACATTTAATTGTCATTTCTTAGCAAATTATTTCTATATTTTTTATAACTTTGATTTTTCTTATGGAAGAACACTGTTCTTCAAGAACAGAATACAACCTGAAGTATTAAATCAGAACAATCATCAACATAATAGATGTAATCAGACCCTATTCAAAGCTCACAGTTACAGGCTGATGTGATCTTCTTCTTTCCTCTTGTATGTTACAGTTTTATGGGTTGTTATGAATCAGATAAAAAACAAAAAAGATTTAGAGTTGTCACTTGCAGTCTGGTCACAGCTTTCATCGATTCTTCAGGATCTTCTAACTACCTAGTCCTAAATATTTGGGAGACCAATATCTCTCAAAACCTCAATACAGTATTCAAATTTACAGGATTTGGGTTGGGTTTTTTTTAGTGATTGGGGTGTTTTTTTAAGCAAAACATGAAGCCTTGAGCAACAAAGAACTGTGATCCTTATGTGAAAACTGTTCATTCAAGAATACTTCAGTGTAGACACTGGAGGGTAGCAAAATTATTTCCCTGATCCCAAGCTGTCTGTGGAGACCCACAATCAGATTACAGTAATTTCACAATTATAAGCCACACCTGATTACAAGCCACACCTCCTGGTAGCCGGGTAGACCATGGGATTTGCC
>VRYO01001366.1:9014248-9032073 GCA_009812075.1 Sialia sialis
CTTATAATCTTGAAATTACTGTAATACATATGTGCTACGGAATAATCTTGTGTCCTTATAAAAAAGCAAGTCATATCTTCCCATTTTAATTCAGAAACTATTCTGTATATCAAACATTTTATCTGTATGCACACTAGGATAATTTTAAGTTTCAAAATTTGTCTACATTCATTTTTATAACTACATGATTTTTAAGGACACAAAGGAAATCAGTGAAGTATTTTCCTGGAGGTACCTCCTACTGAAGGAGGTTTATGCCAAATGCTGCTCCTGCCATTATGACTCAGAGGAGTCAAAGGCAGTAAGATTGATGCATCATTCCTTGTCTATTGTTGACTACAGAAAAGACTCAGGTTGTTCACAAATTCTGAAAATTTTACTTTGAAATTACCACATACTATTTCAAAACTATAGCTCAATCCTATTTTTATCCTATTTTTAATTCACCTAATTTTGTATTCCAAATTTGATTTACTATGAAGCCAATCAATCTTGAGATAGGCTGCACGATCTTCTCTTAGTACATTTAGAATAATTGATATGAAACAATGATTTTTCTTCCCTTAGTGAGACATTATTTGTGTTTTGTTTTTACATCTATTCCTCCATGAATTTTCAGCCCCTTTGGATGAAGTTTCTGAACTTTTGTGTCATAAAGATGTAAAGATACAAATTTAGCTTCTCTTAAATATAAGGCACTTCAAAGCAATGTGTTACTACCAGATATTAATCTTTGATGGGGAGAATCACAGAAACAAAAGATTGCCAGACTGATTTTATCTTGGTCAAGATCCTCACCTGGGTAGGGTCAGAAATTACATTACTTGACGTGTAATTAACCCACCGTCCAGCACTCACGTCAAGTAAAAGAATGCTGACTAAAAAAATCACATTTTCCTTGTAACTTTTAATTTTAAAAGATCTTTAAGAATTTGCAAATTTGTCTTGTTAATCTGTCTCTATGGACCCCTTTTCTGCAGTTAAAATCAGCCTATTAGTCCTCCAGCATCCTAGAAAAGTGTCCCTTCAAGTTCCCAAATGTCCTGGTCTTGAAAGCAGATTGCTTGAAGTCTTGCTGACAAGCACCTGAGGTCCTGTGGCTAGTTCCCTTCTTTCAGAAAGTTTTCTTTTCCCCCACTGCATCTTGCTGCCACTAATGCAAGATGTTCTGCCTTTGGCTATTCTGAGGATTGAGCTCCTTTGGGTTTGGTCATTTGTTTACAGAAGGTGCTTTTAGACCATCAGGTAGCACCTGAGTCCTAAAAGGCACTGCGAACATAGCTAAGAAATTGGAGTACAACAGGTGAAAGGGATAAAAGAGTAAGGAAAATACTTTGTCTAGAGAAAGATTCCTAAAGACCATCTCTTTATAGACTTGCCTGTAGTTTTATCAGTTTGTCCTTCAATGCCACACTAGAAGAAGCAATTCTGTGTCTCTAAACTTGCCCTGGAAAATGACTGATGAATACTCAGGCATTGCAGGTAAACTAGCCAATCAGTACTAGCCAACTCCATACATGTTCAGGTGCAGCAGGTTTACACCAGCTTCCATGCACTGTTATGAGTAGGGAATTTTTCCTGGATATAGGGGTGCAAATTGAAGAAGTTACACTCCAAGTCCTCTCACTTTTCTGTCACCCACACTCTTTTAGTGAGGTTAGTGGCCAATGTTAGCAACCTCTCGGGTCTTTCAGAGCAACTACTCAAACGGTCCCTCTCTGGCTCACTCTTGTTAAAATCAATCTAATTGAGGGACTGTGATGGCATATATGTCCAAACCATAAATAGGCCTTGCCTTCCCAGACAGAATTGTTTAAAAAATTTACATTAATTTACAACCTCCAGCAAATTAAGAGTTGGATAGGTTTACAGATAGGTCTTTTGCAATATATGCACACAGGGCAATGAAGCAGAACTGGAAGTTCAGTCACACGAAAGACAAGACCTCTGCATGAACAGCTTCCAGGCAGTAAAAATGGAAAGGCGTTTCTGATTTGACTGAAGCCTTTCCAGTTCACAGAATGCTTGATTCCTACCAAGGTTAATCCTTTGTTGTTACTGTAATTGCTGTTGCTGTGTTTATACACAAACTACTTTGCCAAAGTTCTCATTTCCAGTTGTTCTTTAGGATGTCCAGATGGGACAAATCTGTTTTTGCTTAAAGCCTTTACAAGTAGACCAGAAACAATTGGACTCCACATTTTTGAAAGCTAAATGTGATTTCTCCTTCTTCGTTATTTTCTTCATTGGTGTGTCCTATGATCTCCTTTCATCTTTTTTCACCATCATCCAGATAATGGATTGACTTTCATGCCATGAAACTTATAGTACAGTTGAACCTACTCCCCAGCAAATTCCCTCTGAAAAGTGGAAATTTGAATAGAGTAGTTAGAGCAGTTAGAAATCAAGCTGACCCATTCCTCTTGAGGATATTTAATGCACTTGACTGTGTCTGATGAGGGAAGGTCAGGTTTCCTACAAAACTAATAGTTTTTAGCTATTTTGCTTTCTTTACACTGTAAACAAAATAGCAAAAGTAAAGATGAAGATTGACCAAAGCCAAGTTGCTCCTTTACATTTTACTAAACAAGACTGCCAAATCCAATAAAGTGATCATGGCATACGAAATTACTAATGCACAACTGTTGCTAAGTGTCAAGTTCAGATGTAAAACTGTAGTTCAATTACTTTCATGATAAATTCAATTTCTTTCATTGACTCCAGTTTTCAATGGATGAGAACTTGTACATGATAAAAAAAATGTACAAAAAATTTAATTATTTAGAAAAAATGTGAAATAGGTGGATGTTGATAAATATGCAAAACAACGGTTTAACCTCACCCCAATGCAACCTTTCATATCTATGAAAGAAGAGTAGGGAAAAATCTGTTGACTTTAGAGAGCCCACATAATGAATAAAATGTTGCAAAGATTAGAGCAGGGAGGATATTTTAGGCTAATTTGAATGGCACTATCTTCTTCCACAGACATCAGCAAAATCAGCCTTTGACTTCAAAAAATGAATTGGCAATGGAAGCTCTGCTATTTTTTCCAGTCGCAAAAACATAAACATAGTTTTTTCCCCAAGCACTCACACAATTAGATTTTTGTTAAATATCACATCATGTTCGTCTTGAAAATCACAAGTTAAAAATACAGCCTGAAGATACAGGGAATTCTGAGTGTGTTTAAAAACCAATTGCCAATTTATTTGTAAAATGGCACATTGCTCCTCATTGCTTTAAAGCAATAATTTGCTAAAGAGATTATGATTTCCGTGGCCATACAACCTAATATTTTTTCAAGAAGTTCACACATAAGTGATAGCAGAATTCATTTAACTCATACTTAGTATTGATCTGAGACATTACTTTTACTCTTAGAAAAAACATTCACTACAAAAGTTAAGCATCTCTGATGTAACTGCTGATTTTACTTTGGTTCTATAAAGCTGTAACAACTATGCTTTGAGTAGTTGTTTATTGAGTAACTTAAGATAGAAATATCAGCACTGAGATCACATGGCATAAGCACTTCTATCTAAAACAGAGGATGCAGTGCTCCTTCCCCCAGCATAGTCTCAAATAAAACAGCATTAAGTGCAATCTGGTGGATTACCTGTGTGGAGAAGCCACACAGATTCTGCTCTGGGGACATGAATTGATTGCTTTGTCCCAGTACCACAGGGTTAAGTGAAATGCTATCACAGTAATTTATTATTAAGAGAAACGGTGATGGCTTAGATTAAGAAGATTTGTCTGTCTCTTCTAATTAAGGTTAGGTTTGTAAGAAGCTTTACTGCCCTTTGAAGCTACAGAGACTAAAATTAGGGCTCTGGTTCCGTTTAAAATGTCACTAGGTTGGTCTGTAATCCTGTAGTGGTTGCAACAAGGGATCATTCTTCCTATGTTGTGATTCCCTGTTTGCAAGGTAGTGAGCCAGGACAAGACCCCATGAAGCAAAGCCTGAGCAGTCTATTAATCAACAACAAGTTGGTCCTACAGGACACTGTAATGCTCTTGCAGTGACCCCTTGAAGACTCCACAATGAATGGGAAGCTGGCAAAGCAATCAGCTGTAAGACACAAAGAGTTCTATTGCAGGCACAGAGCAAACGGGGGCAGTAAGCAGCCTGTGTACAGAAAATGAAGTTTGGAGGGGCAAGATCTGCCCTCAGGCTGTGAGTGAACTCATTTTACAGTGGTGTTTACAATCCTATATGAGACAATAGATCCCAGGCTAGAGTGTCTTCATTTGCTGGTCTACAGACAATATCAAAACTCAAATCAGTAAATGGATCACTTCTAACTTTTCTCATTATTCCTCTATTTGCGCAGCATCAAGTGAATTTGTGGGGCTGTTACAAGAGAGTAGCAAAAGCTGTTCAAAAATTTTAGGAAATTTGAAGCTTTGATTTAGTTTTCCTTACTTATGTGTAGACCAAGAGCATCTCTGACTAGATTAATAAATTACAGAAACATAGAACTCATTGGATGGAAAGATCTGATGCATCTGAGAATATTTAGCATGACAAAACATTTGAAGGAAAAGCAGCCACGATGTTTCAAGTCACCAGTCAGTTTCTGATTGGCTGGGATTATGAAAATACTTTTCCAGTAGGTAGACATGAAATGATGATTCACTATCGAGTGCCTTTGTCTAAACGATCTGATGCTGTGTTGCAACTGAGACAAAACAGGGTGAGTGTGTGGACCCACACTCTTCTGCAGTAGGTCAGGTCTTACGTACCTGTCAGATAGGAGAGTGTGCTGGAAGCCACAAAATTGCTATTCAGTAGTTAAAAAAACCAGTCATATTTTAATTCGATTTAGTGAAAGGAAGCAAGTTTATATGTATATTGGAAGGGATAAACTGTAAGCACTGAGTCTCAGATATGTGAGCAAGAAAATCTCTCATCAAGAGAGAATTCAGTAAGTCTACCAGCTTTTACTGATCAATCTGCTGAGCAATGAATGAAATTTAATTGCTCTGTTGCACTGCTTATAAACTTTTCATGTTACAGAGCATATCTTTTGCATTGTCTTCTTTTTTTCTCAGAGAAACCCTGTCATGAGTTTATACACAGGAACATCTAATCAAGCAGCGAAATCCATCACCTGTCATTCAAATAACCACTCATAGAATCTGAACAGCACATATTCATGAAGGACCTCCTGAGTAAAAACTATTTGCTCCACAGAACCTTATGACTGGTTTCATATGATGAGTAAAAGGGCTCAAAAAGATTACAGGAGGTCACTTAGTTCAGTCCCCTTTATTTACTCAGATTAAGACAGAGATAAACAATACCTACCTATTCTGAAAAAAAAAAAAAAAAGCAGGGTGGTTCACAAAGTGTTTCTTACTGTGAGAGAAGGGTACAGCTATAATCAGTAGGGCTTATCTTGAGAAATTTAGTCTACTTTAGCGTAAACCAGTGTTTACTACAGCAGGCATGAGCAGTTCCTGTGTGACATTGGCCGAGGTCCTGTGGGCAAAAGGAAGCCCTCTGGAGGAAGAAGAAATATGGGCACTACTCTACCTGTCCACAATGCAGCTTCTGGAGGATCTTCACAAAGGTGAGGCGAAAAGTTTCTCTTTTTTTAAAGAGTTCTTACTGTTGGAAATTAATTCTTGAGTTATTTTCATTCTTATGAGTTTGTTTGCACATTGCTAATAAAAGAGAGAAATCTTTCATTGCTACTGGGATTACTCTACGTACAGATTGCTCTACCTACATAGAAGGTCTTCACACAGTTTTGGCTGGTATTTTGTTTGTTTGGTTGTTTTTTTTTCTTTTTTTTCAAATTAAACATCAGGTAGTAATTAAGTACAACTACATGCAGACAGAAGAATCCTTGCTAAAGTGTAAATAACATGCACCCAGAGAAAGTGCAGTGCCAGCTAGGCTCATGTCCTTCATGGACTGATAAAGGACAGGCAAATCCACATGGCTCTCCATTCAGCTAGTAAGGGACTTTTATCCTTGATGGTAATAATGTGACTTATTATTATGATGATTGCTTGCCAAGCAGGCCAGCTTGAGAGAGCACAGAGCACAGCTGAGCAACAAGAGTGCATGCACAGCTAAGCAACCTGTCACATTTTGAGAACTGTTTATGTGAATGGGTATTCCTTGTGAAGGGGGAACACATGAGACATGGTCTTACCTCATAAGCACGTAGAATCAAAATACAAAATACAGAAAACAAGTATAGCTGGAGGAGTGAAAATTCATTACCAACTAGTTTTTAATGGCCTGGAAAACTACAGCAGGTTAACTATACCATCAGTTCTCTATTAACTGATATAAGAAGGGGATAGACTAGCCCAGAATATACAAGCACCAGAAATGTGCAAAGGAGATATGTGCAGAAAGGTGCAAATGTGCAAAGCACAGAGATACCCACCTGGATAGGTTCAGCACAGGTCCATCTATTGACTGTGTGCCAGACACTAAGCTGACACTATGCTCTTCTGATTGATGACTTAACAAAATAAAATTAAATAAAAAAGAAAAAAGAAAAATTAAAAAAGAAAAAAGAGAGATAATCAGCCTATGTTCCCTATGCTACACCAGATAAATTTAGGAAATTTAGGGTATCAGAACTAAAAATGAAAACTAAACCAAGAAGAGGTAGGGATGTACAACCAAGCTGGATTCTAGACCAAGTTGTATGGCTGCTAAAACTTGTCTTTAAAGAGCACAGGTTGAGAAGTGATGCCAAGCTGGAGTCATTCTGAAGCTGAATCCACAGTGCTCCAATTTCTTGCAGCACAGGGAAGGTTACCTGCCTCTGCATAGCATCATCCCAGTTGAGTAAAGGCATATCTCTGACTCCATATCTCTTCATTACAGCTATATTTTCAAGGCTTATACTACCACATTTGCTGTGCTGTGCATGATGCAATAAATCATTCCAGATCTCATGCTGGTCAGCACCACTTGCTATAGAATATTCCCGTGGTGCTGGGGCACTGCCAGGCCAGGCAGGAACACCACTTGTTGGCTGGCCAGCACTACAGAAGACCAGGTATTCTCCACTAGGCTAAAGTACAAGCTGTCTGGCTGTTGCTAAAACAGACAAGCTTCCTAGTATGTGTGACTTGTATTTACATACAACACTACAGAAAACCAGGAAGGAGCAAAAGAGAATGCTAGCTGAAGGTAACCATAGTCAGAGAGCCCAGTGATCACCAGGCAAGGCCACAGGGACTAGGCAAGTCTGAGGCCAGGCTGGGAAATCAGTCTGTGGGTCAGGACCAATAAGGTCCCCAGTCAGTCAAGTCATTCTGGGTACATCTCCAGTGGGGAGTTTGGTTATACAGCTGAGATGCCAGAAATAAGATTTTCTGAGTGTGGTAAATTTAACACTAAGATCTCCATTATCTGCTTCAACATTTTTCAGACTCTGCCGTCTGTGTGATTTGCCCATGGTCAGTACTACTGTCTGCTGAAGGAAATTTGTTCTTCCAAAACAATGCATCTCAGACAGAAGCTGCCCCTTTCAGTCCACCAGAATTGTTCCACCGCCCAAGTAAAAACCAGCACTTTGGACTAACAAAGGTGAGTATATTGCAAAGTGCATCTTGACAGCACCTCATGAAGACAAGCTTGTGGGTTTTAACGCAACATACCAGGCACCTACTGTCACATCCCATTAAACAAATCAAATTAGGCTATAGTTAGAAAGATTTACATGTATCTTGCAGCTTGGACTAGCATGTATGTCAACATCAAAATCAATTTTGAACATCAGTCCAACAGGTCTGCAGAAATGTATTAATTTTAAAGGCCCACAGAAAGGAAGAATATTTCTATGAAATGGTGTTCAAGCAGATATGGTAATTGTATTCCCAGAAGCAGCAGGGCTGCAGTATCTGTACAATCAGAAGGTAGAAGCAGTACTGGGAAGTCAGAAATACATTCAGCTTTGTTAACAATTTATTTTTCTTCTCTCTGACAAATGAGTCTCTCTGGAAAGACAGTAGATACAACATTCAGGCACCTAAAAGTTTTAAATGCCACTCACCACATACTCCTCTCAGGCAGAACACAGTCTTTTCAGAGTCCCACATAACTGACCACCTGGACACTAGGCAGAAAAAGGAAGCTGTGGAATAGGCAGCTTTATTCCAGTAATTATTTTCCTGCATGTAACAGCTAGTCAGTTCCACAGGTAGGGGAGAATTTTAAACAGCAATGGGAGAGCTTCAAAACTAAGAAAGGACTTCCAATTTCTTTCCCTTCTCCTGGCATCCTTGAACAGAGGGCAGCCTGGCTCAAACTGAACAGTACTAATGATGTCAAGATGATTTTTTGCCTTTTCTTTGATATACCTTTTATATAACTTTCATATATCTTCAGTATTCTTAGCATGCATACTTGTAATTCCTTAAGTCTGATAATTTAGCATAGTCCTGTTTTGTTAGGCCAGGAGACCAAACATCCTAAAGACCTCATAGTAGGAGGCTGGAAAACCCTACACTATCTTGGGAAACCAAGGTCCTCTGTAGAACATCTCCTGCAAACCAGAGATTTGGTCCATGCAGAGAAGAGTTCCTCAAATGGGGGAATATCCCACTATTCATCCAGGCCTCCCATTGGGCATCCTTGTTAGATATGCTGATTTTTAAGGTCTATTAATTGTATGATCTATCAAGGGGGTGTATTGTGGCACATCCCACCTTGGCAAAGTGGTGCACCATAAGAAGGTTTATTAAATACCAAGGTAAAAACTCCTTATCTCTTAACCATGTCTGGCTCTGAGTATTTTTAAGACCAGGAAAAGGCATCATTAATTGCATGCAACCTCGTCCATAAGCTTAGAGTCACCACTTTACTGTTAGATAAGTTCAGTCTATTAAAAAAAAAAAATCATCCATGTGACTTCTGCCATTTTGTGACATAAAAGACACAAAAAAATGGTGTGTCTAGTGTAATACTAAGTATTGATTTCACATAGGGTTTCCTTTTCTGTTTTGACAGATGCTGGTGTATTCCTTAGGAATGACCCTCTATTGGTCAGCAGATTACCAGGTTCCTCCAAATCAGGCCAGTAACACAAACATTTTTGTTTTCTTTTATTCTGGGAGGTTCAAAGAATGAGAGGCATAGTCTGAAGCACCACTGAGAGGGGCTTTGTGTTTTGGACCACTAGAAAATAATTTAAGAGCTTGTGTCAAAGTCTAAGCTTCCAAAAATATCAGTTCACACAAGTCAGGAAATTTAGTTGAAGCTGTTCTTTCCTTTCTTTTTTTCCCTTCTGTTTCTTCAAAAATTAGAATTGTTCTTATTAAGATGAATTTTACCTTGATTTTAATGTTGATTATTTATTCCAAGACAATTAGGAACAAGCTACCCCGGGGAAGTGGTTGAATCTCATCCCTGGAGGTATTTAAAAGATGTATATTTGTGGCCCTTAGGGGCATGATTTAGTGGTGAACTTGCTATTGGTAGGTTTATGATTGCAATCGATATTAAAGGTCTTTTTCAACCTAAATTATACTATGATTCTATTATTCTAAGATAGGAATAAAACAGAAACATGTTGACATGACTGTGGTGCTGCCAACATTTGTGTGTTTTTTCAAAAATGGGATGGAAGAATTAAACTAAATAACTCCCCTTAGTTCTGAGCAAATTCTAGCAGTATCTCTGTTAGCTAAATGATAAATTTCTTGCTTACCTAGAATCCTTTCAAAGGCTTGTAACATACCCTTTGCTTCATTTCTATATTGATACTTTTGTTTGCTTGTTCTCAATTTGGAGAGCACAGGCTTCTAGTAGATTTAACCTTCCTTTCACATTCTAAACGAAAAAAGCTTTATAAGCTAAATGGCCTTAAAAATAAGTATCTGGTCTCTATGACAACAGTTTTGGCTGGTACAACTCCTCACCTTTTTGAAGCTAACACTACCACATATCTTACTTCCATGAATCTTTGATTCACAGTCTAATTAACAAAGCTCTGGAGCAAGCTGAGCTGTCTGTCACCAAGAAGCCCCTAATTGGGCCAACGATCATTCTTGGAGATGTCAGTTGCCTCCAAGGCTATCCTGGATCCCACTAGAGGTTCATTCAGTGCTGTTATACTGCTTGTCTGGAATGTTCCCAAAGTCTAAAGGAATTCAGTGCATGTTTCTCACTCAGAGTGAAAGCTTACAGAAATTCCTGGTCTGAGTTTATACAGGATTTCAGTCCCCTGGGAGATGTCATTTAACAGCACCTCTATTTTGACTCAGTCCCTCCAGCTGAGTGACCAACTACATACACTCTTGCTGACACTGTGTGAAGATCTGCCCCATAGAAGACTTTCTCCTGAATCCATTCTGGAAGCATGTGACGCACATCAGAAGGAATCTGCTTCTTTACCAGCAAAATTCTACATAAAGAAAATGGTTCAGTTTGCAGTGGGAAGTGCCAGCGAGGTAGGTACTACTCTCATACTCCAATAATCTCCTTTTCTGTGTGAGAGAGGTGTGCAGCAACATGGGAAACAGTGAGTGATTGCCAAAATTAATGTTTGTATAGATTAAGGAAGTGAGATGTTGTTCTAAATTTCTAGGTGGGAAATTGCATGGGCACATGTACAAGCAAATAAAGCAATGAAGCCATCTCACACACCACTTCTACATTCCTGGGAAGTGATCAAGCTTTTGTACTTATAGTATTTTAATTTCTTTACTTAGTACTGAAGCAGTCATAACCTTTACAGAGACCTCATATTGGCCAAAGTAAAGGACTTTACACAAAAATAAAGATTTCTCCATTGCCATGCTGGTTTCAAACTTTCTTCATGAAATTCAAAGAAATCTCATTTACATTACGTTAGGAAATTCATTGTCCTTAAGTGGAACTGAATATTTGATGTGCAATCAAGCCTGACCACTCACATGAGGTCTTGAATAAATGAGCCCATAAGTTTTTTCAAAATTTGAAATATCAAAAACCATTTTTGTTGACAAGCTGACAGACAACGGAAGAAAACACCAGGGGTGTTTTTTGTTTTCAACCAATATTCATCAAGATTCTGAGAATAATTTTTCCCTTGCACTCTCTATTACTCTTTTTGTAACAGAGGGTGCTCCCTCTTAAATTTAGCTAGCGTAAGAGTATAGAGCCAACATACTCAGTCCCGCTTTGTGTTAATCTGACAAAATTAAGTTGCGAATACAAAGCAAATCAGCAGCCTCTGACAGCCAGAGGGCAAGGATCACTCCACTATGAGAGTCTGAAGTTCACATATCATATGACAGTGACTTTCAATATTACTGCCTTCTAGACAGAGCAGGTGGCCACTGAAGACAGCACAGCCTCTCAGCTGAACAGAAGTCATGTGATAAGGAAAAGACTGCACGAAAAAATATCGGACACCTCAACACTGTCATCCCAGATGAATTTTCACCAAGGTAAAGAAAGATTGATAATCTGAACTCTCTAATAAGGATACAGACAGCCTTTTCTGTGTCTTTCCCAAGGTAGATGGATTGTTTAATTTCATGCTGTAGTGATTACATATAGTGTTGGATAGAATAGTTATTGCTTTACATATAAATTACTTTGTAATGGGAAGACTTGGAGGCAAGTCAGTGAGGTTTCTTTTCTGTGTTTCCACAAAGGACAGTAGTCTCAGGGCTTATCATTGAAGCTATGATAACAATTCAGCTTGCACAGATTTTACTCTTAAAGCACTTTGCATAAAACTTGTGCATATAAAACTCTTCTACCTTCAAAACTGCTTTTTTACTGTGTGTACTTCAGTGTATTTCTGAAGATGGGATTCTGTGAGGTTATCCTCCTACTGTTAAGGAATATATATTAATCTTTCCTATTTGATTGCTCAAGCAAAGATTTGTGGTTTCTTTTAGCTTAATTTTCCATTGAAAAGATGTTTTATAAATTCACACATGAATTGCTGGAATGATTTCAAAGCAAGACCAAATCCTGATCATTATATAAATAAACCAGTATATACCAATTTTTTATTTAATTTGACCAAGACCAAGATTTATTATCCCTCAGAGTAATTCTATAACTGTATCTTTTTTTCTGGTCTCTACACTGTACTGTTCACTTTGACAGAGATCTCTGATTTTGGGGCAAGGGGAAATCTGGCTCAAGCTATACAGGATTTTTTTTGGATATGCTCAACATTAGGCATATGAGCAATACAATTTCTATTTAGCAAATTACATATATGCTTTGTGAAATCAGCTGGAATCAAACACAGACTTAAATACTTCTGGAACATTTCTATTAGGTATTGGTTATAAGAAAAAGGGATTCTTTTGGAAACATACAGACAAACTACCCCTCAAGCCATATTGGTTCACTTACTCAAGAACTGAGCATGTAGATTCACATGTGCCAAAGTAGGTAGAAATTCTGCTGCTGCCAAAAGGGATGGCCCCATCTTCAACCCCATATTAGCCACAAATTCCTGCCATTTCCTTACTCTAGGGATTATGTATCTGGTGTGAGCTCTGTGTTTGCCAGTGGTTCACGTCACCTGACTTAGACTTGCTGAAGGACTTCAATTAATTTGGGTATTGTCAATTGCACTGAAAATGTGTGAGCGACACTTTGCAAGACACCATTTATTTTCTTCCTGTTTTTTTAAATTAAAGATTATGCTTCAGAGATTCTGTAAAAGGACAAGAGAGAATTCAAGCAACGTAAAGCCACTGTGCAAGAAAAAGATATACATCCTAATGAATTAGGGTGACCCCTTAATGGAATTTCTGCATCTGATTCTGGTAGTGGATTCTGTCTTGGCATTGTTCACCCTGCACGCAGAAAGAAGAAGTTAAAGTTGTAGCTCAAGTTTTTGAACCTCAGAGTACAAGGAATAAGAGCTTTGCTGGTTATCTGCACTTTGCAACCTTTCAGTTAAACATGTAGAACAGAATGTATTAGATTTGTTTTCTATGGAATAGTTAAGAACTATGAAAACCAATTTTGATTAGAATAAGATTATGAAAGTAATAGAATGAAGCTACCAAGCTGTCCTCAGTCTTTAAGGAATTGGAGTCAGGGTTAGAAGACAGAAGAATGAGGACTATATAAAAATTAGCTGACCCAAATGTTATTTAAATTAACATGCAAATACAATGATTTACAATCACCACATTTCCTTTCTGTTTCCAGACAAAGGGTCCAGACTAATGAACTACAGTCAGTCAACAGAAGATTACAGACAACTCTCTGTGGATTATAGTGACTCTAACAGTATTTCTGAAAGTACATCTTTGATACTGTCTAACCGAGGATACAGGAGGGGTAAGGTTTTTATAAAAGATTAAGTTTGTGAATTATGTATTCCTCTCTTTTGTCCCCTGAAGTGTGGGACTGACCATGTACCAGATGATAGATATTCCCATGCAACTTGTGGTTATGTGATTTGGGAGGTAGAGAAGAAAGATACTTCTATACTAGATTCTTTTTCACTGTGTCCTACAGTAAAGCTACATATCCCCTGGCTACCATGCAGCCCCATTGCCTCTTCCTTGCTTCATATTCCCTTTGCCAGGTAAAGCTGTTCAGCAGATCACAAAGCTAACATTATGGTTTTAGCACATGGGGCCTTGACTCAGGAAAGGTGGGGCTACCCCACAGATTCATGTGGTTGGCAATGTCAAGATGTCAGCTCCGAAATCAGTTAAATCTATAAATAATACCTAATAGAGAATGTTCTATGAAGACATAATTCAGAGAGAAATTAAGCAAATCCTGGGAAAAAAAGCCATCATGTCATAGCCTCTCAGCACTAAGCCCTCAGCCCAAGGGTGAGGAAAGTGTGGTTACTTGTGTTAATGCTCTCCTCCTGCAAGGCGCTTTTTTGAAGCTGCAGAATTGCAATCACTACCAGCAGCAATAAAAACCTGAGACTGCATCTGCTCCCTGAGTGACACATATGTGTCAGTCACATACACAGTCACACACAGTGAAGGTAAACTCAGAACAGAAGTCTGTTTTGTAAGCAGAAAAACATTTTGGTCATAAACTTGACAAAGGCTCATCCCAGTGACTTTGTGCATCTCTCAGTCTCCACTGAAACACTGGTAGCTGTTCTTACTGAGGATTTTGTAAGACAAGATTCTAAAAATACATGAGTAAAGACAGAGTGTGAGAGCTTGTTTGTCACAGACAATCTTTTATGAAATAATGTGTTTTATAAAAAAGCATTCTTCTCTGAGAAGAAATATTACCAATTAGTAGAGCATCGTCATCAAAGGAGATCAATATCTCTGTCAAGATCATACATTAGAAGATCATTTAACATATAGTAAATCTACAGCATCAACTTCTTTGAAGAATGCATGTTAATTTAATGTCCGGTGTGTGTTGGATTTGTGATCCAAGCATGGCAGTCTGGCCACTGAAAGTAGCCAAGTCGTCCCACTGCTGTAGCAGATGATACAGAAAGACTAAGGGGAATTTTATGTGCTTGTCAAAATATATTTATACAATTATATGAAAACCACAGTGCAAGCAGAGAATTTAGCGAGGTTTTCTCATTAAAAAGCATGTTTCAGAACACAGGATTGAATCTTAACGTTGGTAGCTAGCTTATCTCAAATCTCACATTTTGTCACTACCATCTGCAGCTTGAAAAATCCCCACATGTTTATGCTTATTTTAGCAATGTGACTGTAGATTTTCTAGTTTTTAAAATTGCAGTTGGTTGGTTGGTACACCAGAATTCAGTGCCACGTTTTCCTGTTGCACTTCAGAGTGAAGTCTCAGGGTGTAGTGCATGTTTTATCTAAATGATTGCTTCCACACAGCTTATTTTACCACCTCTATCATCCTACTTATGTAATAGTTTGACATTAAATTGTCCAATCAATTAAAACAAAAGATCAATTAAATTATCCAAGTGAAGAAAAAATTAACCTTCTCACCTTTTCACAAAGATTTCAAACATCTCTGCTGATATAAGAAACATTTATAGAACTACCACGTGCATAACCCTCTCTGGTTATGCCTCTAAATTTCAACCTCCATATATTTGGACAAAGCAACACCTGTCCATTCTGTAGTAACAGAGATGACTGCAGGTGAAAAATTACGCAATCCTTATTTGCTAAGGACCCACAAGCTATCCACTACTCCCACCATTTTTTTATGATGCAAAAACATTCACAATTATTTAATATATCAAGTAACCAGTAGAATAGATACAAGCATTTTCATTTCATTGATTTTATATTCTACTCTGATTAAGCCAGAGAAGTTGCATGGCTTTTCCCACTCATTTTATGCCTGAAAATAGAAGAACAAAAATTTGGCATAATTTCTGAAGAGAAAAAGCTGTTTCACAAATTACCCCCATACACGTGGAAATGACAGCCATTGTACCTACACAGCTGTTTTCCAAATTACATTCACATAAAGGGTTATGAAGGGGAAGTAACAATAACTAGGGAACTGGGAATAGTGCTGGTGTAGTAGTCATTAACCTTATTAAATAGACATTTATCATGTCCAAGCAAGGACACAAGAGGGGAAGTTGCCAGTCTAAATTTCTTCCCTGCTGCAATCATCCCAACATCTGATGCTGAGGGCTGCTACTATTGCTTGAATTTTTAAATTTCTTTTATCTGTTGCAGGAAGAGCTCCAGAGACACACAGATCATGTGACACCACACTTAGTGGGTCAAGGACACAAAGCAGCTACAAGCTTTTCATAAACAGGTAAATTCGATTCAGATTTTTACAAGATGGAAGATGTTTTATAACCAAGTGAAGCCAGCAATTTGTGTGACAATGCCAATATCAGAAAATGCCTGAATTGCCATCTGAGCCTGTTTTGATAATAGATACTATTTATATAGAATAAAAAACTCAATAAATACATAATATTCCATTATGTAGAATAAATAAATAATGCTCACCTACACTTGATTTAGTTCCAAGTGGAACAGTCCAAAAGCTCTCTGAAATGGAACTTGGGCCCTGAACAATCCATGCAAAACAAGCAAATTCAGGATTTCCACATTTACTGTGTACCACTGTGTCCTGCCAGATGCCCACAGGCCTCCCAGAGCAGCTGCCCACAGCTGTCTCCACCAGGCAAGGGAGCAGCACTAGCTCTCAGTGACTGAAACAACTGGAATCTGCTCCACAGAGACTGTGAAAGGATGGATTTGATGATCTTAGAGGTCTTTTCTAACCTTAGTAATGATATAATTTTATGAAGGGAAAATCTGTTGAAAAGGTATGAATAGTCATTGCTCTCCCCATCAAGGCATTCTGTCAGAGTCCTTATTTGTCCACATTCAGATGTTAGATGTGATCTTGCCTTGCTGTCACATTAAGGTACTGTCACACCTTATATGTTCTGGAGTGGTTATGTCAGACCATATATATAATGCCTCATTTTCATTTGCATTTCCCCCTCAGTCCTCAGATTGATTTCCCTCACTTGTGTCAGTCATATCCAGCCCTGCACTGCCACTTTACTGGAGAGTTACAGGTAATCCAGGGATACAAACAGTAAAGACCTCTGCTCTGTCATCAGGATTAGCCTCTTTTCAGCCATGGCATGGACAGCAGCCCTGTAGACATTGACAAAGAAAACTGAGAATTGTGGAACTGATACTAACTCCTTTTCAAAAGCCAGGGTAACACCACTGCTGCCAAACAAGAGTTTTCTAGACGGGGTGTTAGCACAGTGCAGCTATAATCATGGCTATTTCCCAGTGAAGAAGAAATGTAAGTACTGTCACCCTCTAGGCATCACAAAGACCAGAATCCCATAGTTAAGCACCATGTAATCCCTACAGACATCCCACTTAAATTGGGTTCTTGACCCAGTTAAAGAGGAGTTTCTTCTTTTAAGCATGACACAAGTAATTCAGGCCCACAGGAAATTCTCAATTTAGATCAACTCCCAATTAAATGTGTCCCAAGTAAACAGTTTGAACTTCCTGATAAATCAACCATGATAATCTGGGCAATATGGGACATCCCAGTACACCTGTAAAACTGCAACAAGAGATACCTACAAGCAGGTTGCAGGATAGTGGCTGCTTTTGTAAAAAAAAATCTCTGCCTACTTGTCTACCTACACACACATACATTTATATGTGTGTTCACAAACATCTATATATTCATCATATATCCAGTAGTTTTATGACTAACAAGGGATTTATTTACTGAGTACTTCAGAATAATTGCCATGCCTCTGGCTGACAACCTGGCTATGATCTTAATATGCTTGATCTAAAATCATGCTGCCAAGAATAAGTTCCCTTCCTCTGCTGGAAGATAAACTCTCTTCCCCACATTTCCAGCAAGCTGTTTCCCATAGAACTTCAAGGACTGTAAAACCCGCTCCTGGTTGTAAGCATCTGCAACTGAATTTCTACCACAGTCACCATCCTAGTACAAGTACCATGGCAGCAGTGGAGTGGAAATTACTTTAGAAATCACCAGTCTCCCATGTAGTAGTACAACCAATACAAAAATTATGGATGGGTTTTCTGTCTATAAAGCTTACTATTATCATCACGCTCATTCTGTAGGCAGCCCATTTAATTTAATTTACAGTAGTTTCACGATTATAAACCGCACCTGAATATAAGCCGCACTTCCGGGTAGCTGGGAAGACCACGGGATTTGTCCATATATAAGCCGCACCCGAATATAAGCCGCACTTTTTTTTTTTTTTTTTTTTTAACTCCACACGGCAGAGGGGCGGGGCGCTCCGGTCCAGCCCCACACAGCCCGGCTTCCCAGCGGCAGGGGCCGGCCCGTCCTTGCGCAGCCCCGTTCCCGGCTGTTCCCCATTCCCACCGGCTCCCGGTGGCACAGGGTC
>VRYO01001366.1:9032719-9184944 GCA_009812075.1 Sialia sialis
CACCTGCCCGGCCGCTGCTCTGTGGCAGCTCTCCGCTTGGCTGGCTCTCACTTCCGGGTTGGCGTTTCGCTGGGATTTGTCCATAGATAAGCCGCACCTGAATATAAGCCGCACCACTGGGGTAGGCTGGATTCTTCAATGAAAAAGGTGCGGCTTATATTTGTGAAACTACTGTACATGTCACAAAGTGAAGCTTGTAGGCAAGGCTCTGGTCTATATCTACAGAATACACAACTGTCAAATCTGGCATCTCTCACCTAACAGGAGTAATAACAGGAAGTGTTTTCCACAGGAAAATAATGCCTTTTAAAAAAAGAATCTTGGATTTGAGCTAGTAATATTTTTATGCTCACAATGGTCTCTTCAGGTAATTTTGAGGCACATTTCTTAGGTAAATGTTGATCTTTATGGGGTTGCACTAATAGAAACAAAAATATCTAGATATCTTTTTAGACAGAGGAATGTAAAAAACAGTAGGAGAGAGAGAGGGAGAGAGAGAGGGAGAGCGAGAGACTCACAATAATCATCCAGTCCAACTGCCTGACCACTTCAGGGCTGACAAAAATTTAAAACATGTTTATTAATGGACTCTCCAAATGCCTCTTAAAAACTGACAGGCTTGGACCAATGACTATGTCTCTAGGAAGCCAGTTCCAGTGTTTGGCCCCTTTCTAAGTAAAGAAATGGCTCCTAACATCATCTCTGAACCCTACCTACTGAAACTTTGAACCACTCCCATGTTCCCTGTTATTGGATACTAGGCAGAAGAGATGAGAAACTACTCCAGTTAATTTGTTAAATTTTTTTTAGAAATTCCTTGAATAGTTTCCTGCAACATGCAAAAGAAAAGAATGAAACTTTGGGATAATGGAAAAGTTTCTATGTGTCTTCGTCATTTGTTGAAAAAATGTAATTAACAAAAATCCACCTCAATGAATCTCCTCCCTCTGAACCACATAATCATTATTTGTTCATTGAGTGCACAGTGTATTGGAACTTTATTCTAAAGATACACATGTGCTCACATGGAAAACACCATTACTTTCTGCATTAAAACCATAGAACAAAGACAGCTTTCTGATCCGAGATTTCACACACCTTCTTAATTAAATTGAAAATTCCCTCAGTTCCCTAGGACATTAATTCATCATCATGAATTAGTATTCAAATAATTTAATTCCAAATCCTGGAAAATTCTGAATAATGTAACAACAAATGTTAAAGCTTTCTGAAGCTCTTTTCTCAAGAAAATAATACATGAGGAATTTGCTTCTTCCTGTAGAATTCCCAGAGGGGAATGAGGCTACACCCTTTGCCTGTTGGCTTCACCAAAATTAAACCAGCTGGATCTGGCTCACCAAATGAAAAAAAGAAGCAAACCTGACTCTACTGAAATTAAGTAGAGTTTAGATTTATTTATAAAGGTCACCGGTAATATTACTCCTGTTAACTTATTTCTCTTTTTCTGTAAAGAAACATTAAGGAGCTTGTAACAGACTGGACTTCATAGTACTGAAGTAGTTGCTGTACCTTACGGTCTCTGTCCCTGAGTTGGTGTTGTGTTGATTGCATGTTACATATTTTTCTGACTATAACATTTCCTTTGAAGGTCGGTGAGTGCTGTAGAAGAAATCCCAGGTGGAACTCAGAAGAATGGCCGACAGAACCTGCTAAGCTTGGGCTCCACCTTCTCTGTGTCTACAAGGGACTACTCAGCAGCTGCTGCATCACAGAAATGTTTGTTCCACAGGAAGGAAAAGGTAAATGATGATAAACCTATAAGCTGATTTCAAAATGTAAATATCACTAAAGATAAGCCTCTCATCTAATTTTTGTTGGATAGTGATGCGCATATTTGCTACTGAGTCATCTTATTAGATGAGTATTCTAAATTGGCAGACTCCAAATTAGGCATGATCCAGTTGTGCTGTCAAACTGAGGGCAGTGAAAGCAATTGCTTATAAAGACTATGAAAAAGCTCCTAACTGAACCCTCTCTGACCTGCATATGTGATTTCTGCAAGCATCAAACACCATATGGATCATTTTCAACAAGCAATTTGACAGCAGCTTCCGAACAGCAAAAAAATTTACAGAGACTTAACCCAAATGTTTTCCAGCCAAAGGTGCTCAAAGGACTTAAATATTTTTACAGTGCATGTCTGGACAGAAAGCATAAGCTGGCAGTGAATGTGCCAGACAGTAGTTCTCCTAATTGATTGTTTCTAGTTGCTAAGCTGTGGTACGACTATGTTGAATGGAAAGGATAATGCTTCTTTAAAAGCTGGACTGCAAAAATTCAGAAATAATTGAATCACAGAAAATTCCCCCATGATCCTTCATATGGAGTTTTCTGTTGTGGAACAAGGAGGGACAGGTTTCAGGCTGATGAGCCCTTTCACCTCTTCCCAGTTTAGAAGCTTAACAGTGACCAGTGGCAAATATTTGGTCAAAAACTTCAGTAACACACTTTGGAAATTTTTTTTCATATAAATTTTGTTTTAAATTTCATTATGATGTTTTTTGTGGGGATAATAAAGGCCTTTCACAGAAGGAGTTCAGCAACTGTTACAACAACAGCTAGTCTCTCTTTAATGTGATACAAAAACTGCATTGTCTGTTGGTAGGACCATACTATTATTATTATTAATTTTTTTTAGAAGTATCTAAATGGGTCAAGTCATGGTCAATGGTTGGAATAATTTGCATCTTATTATTTGAAGATGTTAATTATTTCTGTCTGCTTAAGGGATCTAAAAGCATAGATGTAAGTGTTGAAAACTCAATTTATAAAATTTGTTGAGGTGGCTGCTCAGCAAGAAAAAGAACCTTAAAAAATGTTGAAGTCATTGGAAGCTAAAACAAAAGAATACAATGTCTACTAATAAGCACCATCAGTCAGCCTTTATTATGGGGAAGAAAGCAGCTCTGCTTTTCAGTCTAGTTCCTAGGGAAACTGGGCTCATTCAATCACAGTCGTGTGTATGTGTTTATGTGTGACTGTTATCAGAGTACAGTAATTTCACGTGTATAAGGCGCATTATTTTGACTGAAATTGTGATCGAAATGTAGAAGTGCGCCTTATACGCCGGTGGGCCTTATATATGGACAAAGTTTGGAAATTTGCCAACCCGGAAGTGTGAGCCGCAAGCACCGGGGGCCGGGCAGCACGGGGGCAGTGCCAGGGGCCAGACAGCACCAGGGGCCAGTGGGGCCAGGGGCTGGCGGGGCCAGGAGATGTGGGGACCTGAGGCTGTGTTAGAAGGCTACGCTGATCTGTGAAATCTGTTTGCAAATTGAGCACCTGACAGTATTCTGTTACTAATTTGTTACTTCGTTGTGCACGGATCCTCACTTCAAAAAAAAGGTGTGCCTTATACGTCGGTGCATCTTATATACGTGAAATTACTGTAATTTGGGAATCAAATGAGAAAAGGTCTCAGAATAAATTATGTTTCCATAAGTTTCATGAAAATAGGTGCCTTGCAAAGGAAATGGATCTTGATTAAGTGCCTTTACAGAAGAAAAGGCTTCAGCATGAGCTTACCCCTACCCCTACTTCGACTGAAGAGTCTCCACAGGAGAGACCCCAAACAGAGAGAAGTCACCAGTCAGCATTTGCACCTTATTAGACACTGAAGTCAATTAAGTCCAGCATACAGATCAAGAGAAATGGGTTTCATTGATACTCGTGTTTGGGATCTTCATTCCATTAAGAAGACTTACTAAATTTCTAAATTGTCTCCTTGAAGTTTTCAGGTCCAGAATTTATTATTTTGTCTAGTGAACCACCAGTGACCTTACAGCTGCCTGGATCAATTGTGGTAAGTATGAACATTAAAAATTTAGAACTAATCCAGTGACATTTTAGTCAGGGCTCTTTGTAAGTAGCACCTGAGTCTCAACCCAGTGTTTTTTCCATGTCCTCTCAAAACAAGTTAGAGTCTTTGCAGAGGTACTGACACTTGAAATGGTGTGCTTTAATTCTTGGTGTTATTTATTTATTTCTATTGATGCAAAAAAAGCTTAATTTATCCTTCTCAGCTAAGAATGCTCACTTTAGCCCTAGACTTTTGAGACAGACTCTAACAGCAAATGTGCAATATGACATCTAGTTCCAATTACAGGACTTCTCCAGCTTGCAAGGACATACTTTACCTTTCATTAAGATAAGGCAGAAAGTTGACAGCAAACAGCAGTAAAAATGAGAGCAAAGCAAATTTGGAATTAGCTCCAATTCTAGAATAACCCCAGTGACTGGAGAATTCGAGTATGTACAGGTGTTTTGTTTTGATTCTCTAGGTTTTAAAAAAATTAGAAATGTTTGTAATGTTAATTACACAATGTTGTGACCAATTCCAACAGGTTGTATAGCAACAGGCTACTAGTGGGCCTCAGCAATAAAATGCTGTGGAACTTGCATTGCTTGTACTTGGCACTCATTCTTCATTCTTTCTTGTGTGTTCTTAGACTAAAAAAGGGAAATCCTATTTGTCCCAAAGGGATCTCAATGTGATTCTACTCAATGGCCAGTGCCTTGAGGTGCAATGTGACATCAAGACCAAGGCAAGAGATGTTTTCAACACTGTGGTGGCCTATGCAAACTTGGTGGAACATTTCTACTTTGGCTTGGCTTACCTGAAAGGTAATGAGAACTTAAGTACAGTGACATCTCTGTCCCTCAGTGCTTTTGAAGTCACTGTATCATGAATTCCAGTAAGATCCTTAGGTAGAAGCAGATACAAAGCTTGTGCAGAGGTCTGTTTTGAACTGCACTGCACTGATGTAAAGCATGTCTGCCCTAGGAGTGTGCATCAGCACAGCCCTATGACATTTACTGGTTAATATTCCCAGGCAGAAAAGGCTGTGTCCCAGCCATGCACCCAAATAAACTGAGCTATGCAGCTCCAGCAGAAATTCCAGGAAGCACTGCACTGGGAAAAGCCGCCTGTGTTTTTTACCTGATACAAGGGGAGTACAGGTTCAGCAGTGCCATCTACCAGGCCCACATGTACCTAGTCCCCTTCTGATGGCGGGCACAGCTGAGGCACTGGGAACTTGTGTGTTGGGCATGAGTATTACAAAGGGGTGCAGAACCTTAATGATGAGAAGAATGCAAGCTCCATGAATCCTTGAGTGACTTCTCAGATACCACACTAATCCAGCATCTAACATTTGTAATCCAAAATTACATACTAAGCTCTCCATCAAAGGAGCAATAATTTAAATCATGACTCAGAGAAGTAAATCTCACTGACATCCAAATCCATATTTATTTTTTTATAGCTAGTGATGCACTCTATGTAGACAGCAGAACTTCAAGCTGCTGAAGTATATCAAGGTTTAATACAGAACTCAAAATTCTCCTTTCAGGTAAAGAATTTTTCTTTTTGGATGAGGAGACCAAACTCTACAAAGTGGCCCCAGATGGCTGGAATGACCAACACAAGAAGAAAACATCCATCATTAATTTCACACTCTTTCTAAGGATAAAATTCTTTGTCAACCACTTTAATGTTATTCAGTAAGTGCAAACTTCTGCTGACTGAAGGTAAACCAGTAGCACTTAGAGATACCATTCAAAGCTCCTCATGAGTTCCTAAACCCTTTTCTATTCCAGGCATGGCTTGACAAGGCATCAATTTTACCTGCAGCTTCGTAAAGATATTTTGGAGGAGCGATTATATTGCAGTGATGAGACTGCCCTGAAACTCGGCGCTTTGGCTTTACAGGCAGAGCTTGGCAATTATGCTTCTGAGGTGTGGAGAAATAATACAGTATTTCTCAGAGGTCTCTCTCTACAACTTTTGCAACTTTTGTTTGTCACATGGTGTTTAACAAAGAAATGTGAATAGCAGAGAACTTCAGTTAAGTCCTCCAGATAAATCCTTCAGACTTAATTTTAAAAATTACATAATTTTCCTGATTATGGAGTATTAATGAGGCAGGAGGATTTGCCAGGAAATATGGCTGAATGCTGAGAGAGTCTAGGTCCTTCAAAATTGGTAATATATCTTAGGAACTCCAGAAAACTGCAAAAAGTTTCTAAGACAGGCCCTGGATGTGTGGAGGGGCTTAAAAAGATTAGTAAATAGGGAAGAGAAAAGCAAATGAACACTTCAGAATTCACAGCTATTTTATGTGTAGGCTCAGATCCACAAGCTGCAAAGACAGGGAGGTCTCTGATTGTATATCTGAACTAGCTGTCCTAGTTTTCAAGTGTATAGAAAACACCCATTATGTTGTCTTCCGTATCTTCAGCTATGTAAATCAATGTAGCTTTGTTAATTGAACTCTGAGTGGCCTAATCAACGTGGTCAGATCTATCACGGCAATGGATCCCCCACTATAGGTTGTACTGAAGTAGCTGTAGCTGTCACCTCCAAGTGCAGGACACACCTGTAGGCCCAGCTCCTTTCCCACTTTGCCCAAGTAAGTATGAGCACAGGAGCAAGAGGCAACTTGGCTGTCAGGACACTATGTGCTTTTCTCACTTTCCTTTGGGAAATGGCAGCAGGGTCACTTCTGCATATGGGTCACCCCGAAAATGAAATGCAATGAATAAGAAAAGTCAAGAAAGAACAAAAGGCTCCTGTCTCTTTGTTTTGTCAATTCTTTCCCCCACAGATGCATGGAAAGAGCTATTTTCGTGTTGAAGACTATGTTCCAGCAAGTCGAATAGAGAAAATGACCCTGGCATATGTACAGCGAGAGCTTGCTAAATTACATCGTATGAATCGCTCCCTATTTGAGGATGAAGCTGAACTGGAATTTTTAAAGGTAACTTGCCATACCCCAAACACTATTTATTAATTTTGAGGTAGGAAGCCCCTCTCTATTTACTATTGTCTATTTTCTTCTTGCCTGACACAGTGGATTTTAGATAGCATGAAAAAATTTGAATAGTCAACAAAAACCTCAGAATTTCATTCTGCTGTAGATACTATCACTTATCACTGAGAGTTTTATACCATATTTTGGTGTATTTGCAGTACTCTAAGGCTTGATGTAAATTTTTGGCATGTTGCAACATGTCGGGGCTCTAGAAGATTATAAAACATGAGAATAAGCACTTTTTTTGATTTCTGAAATTACAGCAGCTGTTCAGACACTTTCTAAACGTGAAGTCATTGTTTGTTTAAAAGTATCTGTGAGACCTGGAAGTGAGGAAGGAGTTATCTGAAGTATTTTCTCACTTGACTATTTGTCTAGGGCTCTAAAGTGTCACAGTGACATGGGATTTAACTTTTTTCCTGCTAATTTCTCCTTCTCCTGAAATCTCTCTGCTTTCCATCAAATGAAAAATATTGGGGATTAGATAATGGATAAATACCGCTAGTCATTTTTCTGCAGTGCCACATGCTGTTATTTATAGCATCATTTTGGTTCAGTTGCTATTTTAATTATATTAGTTTCTCATCTAACACTGTCAATGCAATTGAAGAAATAGATTGAAGCTTAGCCTCAATGACAGTCCCATCATGCGTGGCAAATCCAATGAAGAAAAGCAGCTTTTTTAGTATCTGTTTCAATGAATGAGTCTGTAGAAGGAGCCAACACATCATAGAAAGTGAGAAAGACAGACCCCGTGGCAAGAACATATAAATTCCAAACATGAAAGAGATTAAAAATTAAAACCCAGATTCAGCTAGTGATTATATATGCCCCAGTTTTCAGGACCTGAACTATGGCTACTTTCTGAAAAAACAGATCTTCTTAAAGTGTTTCATTCTGGTCAGTGAAAATCTCCACTTAAAAGTCATTTGAGAATTCTACAGTAGCTTCCCAGAAAGAAAAGACAAGGTTTTAGGCTAAACCCATATTGGTCTGCAGATCAAACAGTAAATCCTACTCATATTCCATAGTTCTGTAAGGCATCTGAGACACATTTTAACACTTTTGTGGCCAAGTACAGGAGGTAGAAAGACAAGCATGAATACCCAGAACCTCTGGGTGAGTTCCTCAGAATATGCATGGTTGGATGGCAGGGGCAGACACTGAGTCCTCAGACACTCTCCTCCATCTACCTAACTTTTCTTCTCATGAATCTTTTTGAGTAAGGCATGGTAAAAGCACTTTTTCTCTACAAGGTGACTCAGCAACTTCCTGAATATGGAGTGTTGTTCTATCGTGTGTCCCAAGAGAAGAAAGGGACAGAAGGGGATATAATCCTGGGAATCTGTGCCAAAGGCATCATTGTCTATGAGAACAAAAATCACACAAGAATTGCCAGTTTAAGATTCCAGTGGCGTGAAACAGAGAGAATTTCAGCTCATGTGAGTTGGAAATAACTGATTCTCTTCTCTACTACTTTACTGCCTTTCCTCCTGTCACTTTAATAAATTTACTGCATTCAGAGTGAGAATTAGAGTCACTCTATATGGGCAAGTCCTTTCTGAAAAGAGTTTAAAATCAAAGCTGGATCTGGAGTTCTTTGTGAGGTATAGTTCTGCATTATTTATGCCGAGGCCAAGGACAAATTACTCTAAAACAGAATTATCTGGTGCTGAGTATTACAGAGACTATGCCAAATCTCTCTATGGCATATTCCATATTAACTCCTCACTTGTCTTTACTGCTTCTTTTTCTGTTTTTCTGCCTACATCATATCATGGGATCATCCACTTTCCAGATCTCATTATCCCCATCCTCATCTCTTAGTATATTGATGTCTGCAAACAAACTAGCATTCATGACAAGATTGTGACCCATATCTAAAAGGGATTTTGACATCAGAGGTATATCAATGTACTGTTGTACAGTTTAGGTGTCAGACTGGATCACATGCTTCCCAGCTTGTTTGCTCTCCAAAAATGGTCCTTCTCCCCCTTTTCATATTACATTTGTTTAATAATTTTAACATCTGTAGGGCCAAATCTTGCAGATTTAGCAATCTGCTATCAATGCATTCAATGTCCTAAGGCTCTTGACTTTCAACATAGAAGAGTTATGATCCCAATGACAGACACCTGGCTTACAAGTGCTGAATTTGCAACAAGCATTTACTGCATGCAAAAGGGATGCAGTCAGGCATAAATACAACTGAACAAACCAACAAGATTATATAAATGAACTGTCAGTGCCTCAGTGTAATGACTGATATGTAAAGCAACCTATGCTTTTATTTCCCCTTCAGAGAAAAAAATTCATGATTGAAAGCAGCTTCAGTGGCAAGAAACACACGTTCATTACTGATACAGCAAAGACATGTAAATACCTACTGGACCTCTGCTCTGCCCAGCACAAATTCAATGCACAGATGAATTCTAGACAACTTCGGCAAGCTTCATCAGGTGAGGTATAAATGCACTTTTGTTACTGGGACCATAGGACAAGGTTACATTTTAGGTAAGGTACGTTCACCAAATATGAGAATTGGAACCTGCCACCTCAGTTTCACTCTGCTTCGGTTAGAAAATAGTGTCACTGAAAGTTAGGAGAGTCTAATTTGTCTGATTAAGGCTTATTTGGCATGTGCATGTGCAGGGGGTGAAGAGCGGTTCTCTGATGACAACAATTATATAGCTAAACTCAGATTTAAAAAATAAATAAGCATTATTTCACTTACTTTCTGAAGAATTTTGCTGGTGAGAATTCTGCAGAAATATATCCAACCTACCCCAAATGCAACCTGAAAAATGTTTAATAGTGCCCAGACATGCTGGAGCTGAACTTAGTTATTTTGCATAAGACAGGGATGCAAGCCAAAGGTTCAGTCCCAGGAGAAAGCCACTAAACAACTAAAGGCACATGAGTCATACTGACTTAACTGCATAGCTGCTAGTTCCTATCTCAGATTTTGCTGTGTCTGTGGAAGATATGAATAGTACCTCTTCAGGCTTCAGGTCTTCCATAGTTTCTAAGACAAGGTTCTGCTCCATCAAGAGCAGGTACATAGCACATCTCATCCACAGTTCTCAGCATGTTCTGTAAATACGATGAGGATTATTATGGGGAAACTGAGGCACATAAGAAATAAGAGCCTAAGCTGACAACTGTAATCACTCTTGACTTCAGTGGAGCAACATGAGTTTTCACTGGTTCATCCACTGCCTTGAACAAACAATGATCATTTACACCCCTGAGTGTTTGTGAGTGAGTCACTCCCCCGGTGAGTCACTGCAGGAGAATCAAGTGTCATGCCTTATCTGCTAGGATGCTCCTTTCTGTAAAACCATAGAAGTGTTGGCAGCAAATACTACCATGGCATGTGATGACTGATGTATCTCCCCCTTACCACTAAAATTAGTTCATGAAATGTAAATTTTTTGCACAAAATTGTTACCATGGGAAAAGGCCCTGTGATGGCATTTAGGTTCAAGACATCTTGAACCTAAATGTTTGTTGCTTGATATGTCCAGCTTCTAACCTAATTTAATAGGACTGTGCTCTATTGCATTCAAATGAGTGCTAATAGTGCATCTTGTGGTTTCTTGTGTCACATTTGCTATGGTAATTTATGTTTAAAAAAATTATTACATTCCATATATAACAGAATAAAATTATTGAGAACTAAGAAAATTATAACCCAAGTGCTGATTACAAGTATCAAATCACAGAAACAAGCCAGACTTACACAATCCCTGTGACCACAGGTTCTGGAGTTCAGTGTGTGCTTGCTGTCCCAGAAAAAAAGTTTAGTAAGGCAGTGACAGACTAGTTCAGAATTCTGCCTTTGCCCCCACAGTAAGGCTGTAAGAGATTATGAGGCACTTTCTGCATGCTTCTGCTTCTGATGTACTTTCAGATGTATAAGTCACCATCACTTCAAAACTTGAAGCAACCCTCTACTTCAGAATCACCGCGGCAACTCCCAGGCTGTGCTGATACTCTAAGTTAAACCTTCTGATGCCTTAAGAAATGCCTCTGATCAAAAGCACTGAGGAAAGAGGGAACCTAGATCTAATGCTGCAGAGTAGTGTCCTAGGAAGTTGTATTCAGGCAACCATTTGTTAGGAAAACACACGGGAGTTTAGCGAGCTCATGTTTATGCTAACCTGTATCAAGCCCAGTTTTTGTTTTACTTGTCAATGTGTCTCCAATTGCCTGCTGTCTCGCTGTCCTCCAAGTCCCCTCTCCAGCCCACCCACTGAGAACCTAAATAAATTAATGTCTCCTTCAGCAGAAATGTCTCCTTGTTTCAGAAAAATGAAATCTTTTGAGAGGACAGATTTGTACATAGCAGAGCCCAGGTGTCATTAAGCAAGCAGATTTCACAGAAAGGCAGAAAACTGGATAGCAAGTCTTGCCACTAAGATGGTCCCCATTTGACTTGTACAAATGACTCAGATCCTTGGTGTCTCTCTGAACTTTGGAGAGCAGGTGTTCCTAAAGTTCCTGTCTTCTCAGATATAAATATACTGAAATGGAAGGCCGGAGAAGGATGAGAAACTACCAGCCAGGATAATTCAGACTCTGAAAGACAGATGTTTCTCATACACCAATCATTTACAAAATACACTTCACAGAAATAGTCAGGTTTAAATTATATGAGGGTGTACATTTCATCTAAATGCAGCATATTCCTTTTATGAAAGAAAACATCTACTCACCCCAAGGCCTAGGTATCCTCAAGGATAAAAGAACAAATATATCTGTAATATTCTTTTTTCTGGTATATTCAACAGATTTTATTTAAATTTCCTTTGAGCTTAAAAAGATGCAATAATATCAGTGGACTTGCCTTTGCTTCTTCCCCTCTCTTTCTTCTCATTCAGAGGATAGTAAATTTGTGGAAATAGACAAATCAAATTCCGCATATGCAGCTCAGCGTGAGCACCTTGCCCTTATTCAGAGACTGTCTCGCTCAGAGAATGTGCTCTATGGAGCAAACCTGGAAAACCTTTCTGCTGGGATGATGAGCAAGTCTTGTGATAACCTCAGTGTGGAAACCAACAACAGGACTAGAGGCAAAAGCAATCTGGGCAGGTAGGTTGGCTTTTTCTCTCTGAACGTGTGTAAGAAGACTTAGGCATAAACTATTTTTTGTTTTTAAGTTCTTCTTGTGGTCACACCAAAAGGTCTGGGACTCCATGGTATCCGCAGTAGAGCAAATGCAGGCAGGAAGTTAATAGACTAACAAAGAAGAACTTGAAAAAGAGTGATATCTAAATTAGTACCAAACTCAAGAAGAAACCACTAACTGGGTTATGGGGAAGTATAAAAATGCGGGGAAATAATGTAAAATCTTTAATGTCGCTGTATCTTCCCTGGAAATTACAGTATGTGAACTAAAAAAACAGCAGAAGCTGGTTTTGACCAGGAATGCACAGATCACTACTTAGTTGACTACTCCATGTCCAAATGTGCAGATCATAGAGAACAGTACAAGAACTTCTCCCTCTTTGTTTTGGTGCATTCACCTGTGTGGGTGGTTACTATAGCTGCACAGCCTCAAGGCCTTTGATGAATTCTAGTGCCTTTTAGAGTACTAAGAGTTAGCATAGAGTCAAGGAGAACATGAACTACCAAAAAAACTTTCAGACACAGTTTTGTCTAAATGGGCAGCAGGGCTAAAAGAATCATGGTGAAGCTATGCTGTGTTTTCCTGATACCTGCAGTCAGCTCAGAGCAAAACACAGGAGGAATCAGTCATGCTATGAATGGTCTAATGACAGCTGTTATTTGGAAGCAAATGCTGGCAAGGATAAACTACCTCTCCCCTAAAATGAAACATGTCCCAGAAATTAGAATACTCATTGAAAGGCTATAAACCTGTGCCTTCCCAACTTGCCTCTGACAGACTAATGACAATGAAGAGTGCTAAATACCATTCCTGATATTTTATTGTAACACAGTCTTCCTTTCCTGCCATGCAGATCTGTATCAGGGCTATCCCAGTCGGAAATGCACATCAATTTGAATGGAAAGCAAAGGAGTTATGACTTCCTCTCTATCCATTCAACTCAGAACACAATCAGTGGTGAGTATAATAATCATGAAAAGAAGCAATACTCTTCCATGTTTATCGTATCAGTAGGAGACCAACATGTATTTTACTTACATATTAAAGACCATCCTTTTTTACTTCTAGTCCTGGAAATTAATCCAGAGTTTAGCAACATAAGCTGTTTTCTTCCCCTTAACTCCCTCTTTGCATCAGGCTCAGCGGTAAGGGACTTTGTGATAAAATGTTTCTATAATGGTGCCTTAATATTCTATAGTTCAGTACAGTTCAGCACACCCAGAAACTCTTGCATGAGTGCTCAGAGGTCATTGCTTGATTCAAAGCTGAGATCTACAGCTCAATGCATGAAACAGCATAGGCTCCAGGTCTTTCCTCTGCTCTTGCACTTGCATGACACTTCCTGGAATAAGGACTGGATATCTCATTTTCTGTCAGAAGCCAGACTGCATGCATATGGGGAGCCAATGGAATATGAAGTATGCTTATCTGGTTGGACTATTTAAAAATTACAACAGTACTTTAAACACACTGTGGCAATTGCTCGATGTTAAGCAGTCACCATTGCAATCAGTGTTGGTTGGATTGCACCTTTGGAGCCAAAATGGCCCATAGGCCCTAAGGCTAGAGACCACAGAAGATTTTTTGTCCAAATCACCCTCAGGTTTAATGGGCACTACACTACATGCCTGACTCTAAATATTCTAATCTTAATAAAAGCATTGCAGAAAAATATATATCCTCCTATAAAGTAACATTGTAGGAAGAGCCCTGTACAGAGATTTTTGAAAGAATGAAAAATTCTGAACACTTGTTTGAGCTTCCTTCCAGAATTACATTGATTTTAAAATAACAGCACTTTTGAAATCAAGGATAAATTATATAATAATTTTTGAAGCTCCAGTTTTGCATAATACACAAATATACTGTCTCCCTGCATTAATCTACATTTATTCTAGCTGTTTTGTTTCTACAGCACCTGGATCACCAGCCATCCAAAAGGAAGCTTTGCTAAGTCGTCTAGAAAGAGAAATCATTTGTGTCACCCTAAAACGTGACCCTAAGAATGGATTTGGTAAGTAAGGAACATGAATGTTACGTTTGTTACTGGAACTATCAGCTCCTGGTGCTAACATTGAAGCTTGCTGACTCAGGCTGGGCAAGACTGTAAACTCTTTTAGTCCATTTATTCTTCTCATAGAGTAAGAGTAGCAACCTTTGTGAAGGACTCAGAATCCCCAGGACTGGAAAGGATGAAGCACATAAATCAAGACCATTATATTTTCAGAGGATTAACTAAGGCCACAGAGACCCTCAAATCAAGTGCTAAGAGTAGAATGAAAGAAACACGGTTTTAGTTTGTATCTGAAATACATGTGCACTGATTTTGTTTATCTTAGACCTTACAGGTGGTGCCTGTAGAGGTGCAAAATGTTTACACAAACTTAACATGAATGTTTCTCAACTTTTGGATTGTTATTTCGATAATATTTTTGTTAACTAATACCTTAATCACACTGTATCAGGTTCTTGTGGATGAGTTCAGACAATCAGATTTCACAAAAGACCATTAATGCAACTAAAAATCAAATTTATAAATGGTGAAGGTCTGTATGTAACAGCCTAATCCCAAGCCAAACTATTACAGCAGTGAGGAAAATAGATTTCAATAGTCGGAGTTAGGATACTGAACTACTGAACAAGTTAGAGTCATTAAAAGCACCAAGCCAGGAAAACATTGTTATTGGTAAATGATATCTAAATAGTGACCAAAGCCACCAGCACACTTTAACTGTAGTGTCAGTTTAAAGCTCTCCCAAGTCAGGACCTTGATGCCTTGTAAATCAAAGCTCCCCATCCTTTAGATCATGTACAAAACTTGTGCCATTGGAGTAAGAGCCTTTTGTGTTCTTAAGATTCATCTTTTTTTAAATACTGACAAGGTTTACATTCTCATGCTATCTCATTTTTGCAGGTTTTGTAATTATTGGAGGAGAAAATGTAGGAAAGTTAGACCTTGGTATCTTTATCGCTTCAATTATCCCCGGGGGACCTGCAGACAGAGCTGGAAATATGAAACCAGGTCATTTTCTGTAGTTTTTAATTAGAATTAAAATACTTGCATAGTTTAAAGTTAGCTACTGTGGATTTATTTCCTTATTTAGACATGCTTTCTCCTGCTTTTATCTTTTTATTTTTAAGGAGGACGACTCATCTCTGTGAATAATATTAGTCTTGAGGGTGTTTCATTTAACACTGCAGTTAAAATCATACAGAACTGTCCCGATGAAGTGGAGCTCATCATCTCTCAACCCAAAGGTACAAAGGCAAATGCCTCTGCTGGCTCTGGGATGCTAACAGTTAACTCAGGACACATATTTATTAGGGATGTAGTACTGTGTTCCTGCCCCTGACTGCCAGTTAGAACAACCATGCACTAAAAAAGTCAACTTCTGATAGGTATCATGTGATGTCTCTGCTACATCAGTGTGAAAAAATCTATTATGGGCTCCCTTGCTGAACAGTAAAGGAATTTCAGCATTTCTTTCTCTGACAGAGAGTCACAGTCCTCTGCAGTGAGGAACCAAACACATTTCTGAACACTTAAAATAGCAGTGCTCCATTTTACATTGACTAACTCATTTTTTAGATCTGATTTCACAATCAGTTGAAATAGGAAGTTATTTCATCCTCTTCTGCTGGGTCATAACAATACTTTTCTTTAAGTTTACTTGCTATTTGCATTCAACAATGTCTTATTTTGGTATGGCTTTGCAGACATGTATGAAGAAGGATTAAATGAAGAAAAGAATCTATCAAGAGGAAACAGCACTAGTGGATCTGAGATCTCTTGTGTAGACAGTGGGAGAAATAAGATTCAGGATTGTCATACAGCTCTCCCCAAAGAAAAAAACACAAATATTGATGAACTTGAGAAAACACTCTCTTGGAATTTAGCATCAAAATTGGGCCCTAGGATTCCAGTTCCTTCAGCTGACAGCCTGGATATAGAGGTAACTGAGGTTTTGATGCTGCTCAGTAATGTTACACCCAGCACAAAACATATAACAACATACCAGATACATGTAGAAGGGAAAGTAACTTGGAAGGAAAGGAGATAGAAAAACCTTGAAATAAATTACATTGGAAATGTCAAAATTGTAGACATATCTGGAATATGTGAATAAATGGGGAAACTGGGGAAAAGTTTTTTAAAATCTCCTTCCTTTTCCAGAGGAGGGACAAAATTTTCATTATTTTCTTATAAGTTATAAGTTTTCAAGCCAGTCACAGAACATGCCATGTGTAATTTCCTACTTTCAGACATCCTCCTTATATATACTCAGGTTTTGTGCATTTAGACAGCTTGCATTTTGAGTAGCATTAGCTTAAGCTTCCATTAATATCAAGGATATAAATGGTATTGCTCCAGGTTTACAGCTGACAGCAGGATAAAACCTTTTACATCTTCTAGAAATGCTCTCTTCCTCTTTTAAAAAAAATTCCTTTCTCCCCTTTTCTTTTTAAACTGAGATGCTGTAATCTCATTAAAGGTTTTATTTTTGAGACAGGCAGCTGATTCTTCCCACTTACCATCTCCATCAGAAACCAACTCAAAGGAAATCTACATGGTGGAGCTTGTTAAAGAAGATGGGACTTTTGGAATCAGCGTGACTGCAAGTGTTACTGTTAATCTTTATTTATCTGTCAAATTGTTACCTGACTGAGAACAAAGACAGAAGATAGGCCGATTACAGAAACTGCTAGCATGACACATAAGTGTCCAATGATTGACATAGAATGCATGAAGTACTGTCTCTGCTCATTCCCTGGTTCTTACCCACACCATCTGTGAAAGAAGTGTCCTGCCATAAAGCATGTGGCAGCACAAACACTTTTTGTCCTTACTCAATTTGAGAACAAGATCTACCACTGAAAGCAGAATTTGGTCAGGGAGGACTAGAGAACACAGTGAAAACTGTCCGCCACATTTGGATAATAAATCCTTGTCCTAGCTATTTAAGTAGAATTTACTCCTCCAGGCTCAGATGGCTTTACAGTCTTTGCTGAAATGGAATGTGAAGCAACAGCCATTTCATTGCCTGCAGAAGAAATTAAGGGCTGTTTTTTTAATCTGAATTTGGCAGGGGATGTAGATGGACACAACATGATTCTTAGGTTAATCTGGAATTTCTCTGAGTGCCCAAATTCAGGTCCATGTTTGATATATTGTTTGAAAGATTAATAATTGAAGAATGGATATTGCACAGCTTAGAAGCTGGGCTAGAGAATAACTGAAAGATACAAAACCATTTTATGTGAGCATAGCGAAAAATTTATGAACATTTAGTTAATATTTTTATATAGTCACATGGAAATACATTGCATTTTCCTGAGAAAATAAAATAAGATTACTGCCTATGGAAGTATATTACAACTAGATGGGGTTTTGGAGTAATATCCTCTTTCCCTTTTTTCCATTATTTAAGGAGGAAAATAATTCCTGAAGCAGTTACTTTGCAATGCATGTGTAAGTTGCTTTGATTTTTACCAAAGGAAGAATATATGAAGACTCTAATCTGCGGACATGTTTTGCAGGGTGGAATTAATACCAGTGTGCGTCATGGTGGGATATATGTGAAGTCGATTATTCCCAGGGGACCAGCAGATAAGGACGGACAAATAAAGATAGGTAACACGTCTGGCAATAAAACCCTGGGCTGAAAAACTCTCAGTTAGTGTGGAAAATGAAGCACATTTGGGATTGGAGGGGTTACAGCTGGGAAATGTAATATGGTCAATCATTCCTCAGTCTGTCCCTGTTCTACATGTAAGGATCCCACTGAAAAACCAGAAGCATCACACCAACATTGTGGTGTTACCCTCTGTAGCTGCCATCAGGATAGTGACCGTGATCATTGTTACTGTGATAACCAGATGATATCACTGCATTTACAGTAATTTCACGCATATAAGGCGCACCTTTTTGACCGAAGTTTTGATCCAAACCCGGAAGTGCGCCTTATACGCTGGTGCGCCTTATATATGGACAACGTTCGGAAATTTGCCAACCCGGAAGTGCCAGCCTGCAGCAGCCCTGAGTCGAGCTGAGCCCGCCTGGCCCCAAGTGGGGCTGGGGTCACCCCTTGTGGCATCCCCGGGAGGGGCTGGGGGCCGGGCAGGGCCAGGGGCGGGAGGGAGTGCCGGGGTCTGCAGCATGGGGAGGGCACCTGAGGCTGAGTTTAAAGGCTACACCGATCTGTGAAAACTGTTTGCAAATTGAGCACTTGACAGTATTCTGTTACTAATTTGTTACTTTGTTGCACATGGATCCTTGCGTCAAAAAGAAAGTGCGCCTTATACGCTGGTGCTCCTTATATATGGACGAAGTACAGGAACTTGCTGACAACCCGGAAGTGTGCCTTATACTCTGGTGCACCTTACATACGTGAAATTACTGTACTTACAGAATACCCTGGAATGTTTTAGCTGCTAGTTATAGAATGCTGTACAGCAAGCAGTATTGCTTTCCTATGAATTAATATTAATTTGACACATGTAAGCACAAAGATCTATTGTAACACTGGCAGCCTCCAGGTTTACCCCCTCTGAACCTGAACATCAAAGCAACTGGATGTGTTTTTTTACCTCAGGTGATCGTCTGCTGGAAGTAGATGGCATCAGCCTTTGTGGCATCACCCACAAACAGGCTGTGGAACATCTTAAGAAATCTGGCCAGGTTTGTACAACAGTAGAAATCAATAAAATACCCAGTAGCCTAAACTGGACTTAGTATGAAGCACAGTAGTCAAGCTTGGCCAAAAGAACCATCTCCTTTCTGCTCCAACCCTTTTCCTCTAAACAGAAAAGTAAAAAAGCCTTAGGGCTCACTGTGTCCTGTGTAACTGGAACCTGTTCATCACTGTTTTAGACTGCCAAACTGGTTCTAGAAAGGGGAAACTACCAATTCGCAGAGCCATGTCCAACTGCTAATGACAGAAAGGAGGACCAATGTGCAGCTGTTTCTGTGGCAACATCCCTCACAGATGGTACCAAGGACTGCTGCTTTTTGACAGATGGTAAGTGATAAAGAAGGAACTCAGGGTGATTTCCTACAACGTGCAGGAAAGGAATGAATGAAAATAATTCTATGAAATTTCTGTGGGTTTGAAGGAAAACTGTATACTGAATAAAATGATACTATTCAATATTGATGACATTATCAAAAATCACTTCTGAACTAAATATTTCTGATGTTCGTAGAGTTATAGTGGATAGATATAGCTGATTGGTGATGGGGAAAGGCCTGATCTCTCATTCTTGACTGGAAAGAGCAGTAGCTCCAATTCTAGCTTTTGTAGTCTAGTGCAAGGCCTAAACAAACACTGGGCAGCTACAGAACAGTAAAATCTATGCAACACATATAGAAGAATTACAGAAAAGATAGCATGTGAATCTCTTTATGTTGGTACAAAAAGGTTTTTCCTTTATGGGCTTGTACCAGACTGTGAACACAGGATGGAATAGATTCCAGTTCTCCTTATTCTGACTGTGAAATTTCAAAGACTGACATAAGATAAGGGAACACCAAAACTTTATTTTGACTTTAGTACCAGTAGATCTACCTCTGCAGCACACAGGGACAAAGTATTTTGAGAGTATAGTTTATACTGGCTCCTCCGGGGGTACATATGCCATGGTTCCCACTTTTTTCTTAATCTCTGATTTGAGCAGATAACACATTTGAAGTGAAATTAACCAAGAATTCTGGAGGCCTTGGATTTAGTGTTCTGCAGATGGAAGGAGATGCTTGCGAACACTTTGGAGGAGCTATTGTCAGGATCAAAAGACTCTTTCCAGGGCAGCCAGCTGAGGAGAATGGAGAAATTGAAGTTGGAGACGTCATTTTATCTGTGAATGGGAAACCTCTCAAAGGGCTCCTGTATCAGGTAGCAGGAAGAATTATTACTGGGGCTCCAGCTGGGTAACAGGTTAATAACCACAATGGATTTTAACTTCATTATCACCAGAGGGAGACAGAATGTGCATGTAATTAATCTGATTTCTATGTAGGATTCTTCTCTAGAATGCCTATGTAGAATTTCCTTTCTAAATGAATTCTGACAGTGAATTTCTTCTGTTCTTTAATTTGTAAGTTTCTACCACTAATGTATGAATTATTTTGTTAGATGCACACCAGTTGTTAATTAGTTGGAATCTTTGTTGCTGTTATGCATGATTGGAACAATTTTCCCCCTGTGGTCATTTGTGCTTTGTAATGTCATGCTAAATATAATGCCCCAGATTCAAATTTCTACCAAGAGTGGTAAGTCCTGTGTAAGTTTTTAACCTGGAATGAGAAATTATATGCTCAATGAAGAAATTAAATGATAATGGCCTACATGTGGATTTATTTCTTTTATTGAATACGGCAGTTTAGATTGCTATGCTGAAATAATTGACCAAAGATATGTTAATGCCACATGTAGTTTGAATGAATTTGCCTGGAAATTCTGTTTTCTTTAAGAAAAGAAAATTAATTAACCTAAACCTATGTGCCTGATGGTGAAACAGAAGTTTGTAAACAGAACTGACTTTACTTTAGATACATGTTCACATACAAGCTATGGTCCATTTGTATGGCAATCCTGCAGTGGTGAATATTGGCTCTCAAACACTGCTGAGAGGCACAAATACAAGAAATGTAGCATTCACTATAAAAATTTTCTCCATCTCAGTTGGTAAAATGACATGTACCATATACTGTGTTCCATCAGAAATATAATATTCCTTCTTTCTATTTAGGATGTCCTGCATTTGTTAAGAGGGGCTCCTCGAGATGTTACACTGCTACTTTGCAGACCACCAAAAGGTGTTCTTCCAGAAATAGAGCCGTTTGCTCTGGTAAGGCAAAGCTTCCCTCAGAATCTTGCTTCTGTAAACCTGGAAAGACACTACTACATTTTCTATCCAGTCTTGAACAAAGCAACTTTCCCTTTTCTCCAAGGTCCTCTATTCCATTTCTTACCCTTCCTGGTTTCAACTCCATCTGCAGAGTTCAACTGATATTTTCTTAGCAAACAAAATAATACAAATGTGGCAGACAGTAAACATATTTATCTCAGTCCAACAACTTTTGAGTTGCTGTACTGTCATTGGAGTGAATAACAGCACATATCCAAGCAAATCTTCTAGTGGTGCTTCTAAAAATGCTCTACCAGATCCTCAGCCAGAAACTGCAGATATTCTCACATGCAGCTATTTTAACTCCGCAAAGTGAGAAGAAAATAAAGAACTTTTCCTAACCAGACTATCTCTTAATGAAGTTAAATAAATTAAATAAGAGTTTCAAGTGGTTATTCAGGTTCTTACTGATAGTTAGCAGAATCTGCAGGGGGAAGAACAAAACACAAACAAACAAAAGATACCCTCAAACCATAGACACTGCAGAGACAACACCATTGCCATTAGATGTGCTAGCATTATTACTCCTCTTTCTTGAACAAAACTCATGGACACATAACAAGCACTCATACAAGGAATATGCATTTGCACTACTCTTGCTCCATTCAGAATGGCCCACTCATGGTTCCCATGCTACTAAGATTTATAGCCATCCACAGGCAGACAGAAATCACAGTCAGAACCATCTCCAGATGACAAACTGACTCCTGCTGCTCTCCTGCAGTGTGCTCTTGGCTGATTTCTATGGTCAAATCTGGAAGCTACTTCTGTGGAATGAAGAGTATATAGACATAATATTGAGGCATGATATGAACAGAAATATTAAAAAAGAACCTCTAGCAAATAATTCATTGGTGAAAGCGATCTGATGTACTAGTTTTGATTTGAACTCTTACAGAAAATGAAAAATAAGCACTAGACAAAAGAGTTATTTGGTGAGAGAGTACCTCCTTCTATGTTTTCTCCTTCCTTCCACCTGCTATTTGGTATTTTCCCATTCAGAATGGGAAATTTTGAATATTCCCATTGTTAATATTGCTTTTTCTAAATATTTTGGTCTTGAAGGAAAAAAAGATGGGAGATCAAAAAGGAGTCACATTAACTTTTCTGGCATTTTTTTAATAGACTCCAGCATCATCTCCAGTTAAGGACTTGATGGCAGAAATGCCAGGCAGCACAGAGGCAGGGAACAGTATGGATCAATCTACCAGTGATGGAGGTAGCACCTCTCCAGACCTCGAAGACTGCCTCGATTCTCCAGTGGGAGAAGATTATAGTGAGCCCCCTGAGGATGACAGCTCAGTGTATGAAGAGCAGGAAGCTGAGTTTGAAGAGAAACCCATAAAGAAACTCCTAACTTCCAGAGAGAATTTCTATAAGCATCTTTGGAATATTCATCAAGAAGCTTCCAGTTCTGAAGTCTTCCACTCCCTAGAGGAGGAAGTGAAGCAGAACTGCTGCTCACCATGTGAATTTGGACAGACCAAAAGGTAGGGAATACTGAAATCTGTTCTGCAGCCTTTCCTTCGGTTCTTAGAGCTTTGAAAGTTAATTGCTTACATTTAAGTACAAGGCTCTCTCTGCTTCTAATCACTCCTGATTACTGAAGATTTTATCATCTTATTCTGACTTGCCTAATCTGCTTTCCCTATTTACTCTCATCCTATTAGAATTTTGCATAAGTCTGCATTGCAAGATGCTTGTAAGAGTTCTGCATGACTGTAATAATTTATGCTGTTCAGCTGAAGGTGGTTGCCATTTGAAATCAGTAGAAACCTTCCTGTTGACCTAAATATGAAACAAATACTTTTAAACTGATTATATGATCTTTTGCTTTCATTTTTTTTCAGAGTTGACTTAAATAGACATCAAATTTTTTTCCTATTTTGTGATCTCTTAATTTCAAACTTTTCATAGGAAATAAAAACAACTCAGAAGACAAACTGTGATCAAGGAGGAAAAAAGAGGTTATTTTCTGTTTCCTAGTCCTTAGAAGCCAATAGAACCCTTGAGCCAGAGCAATTATACAATAAATTATAGTGGAAATGGACTCAGTCTCCTTTTACACTCATTTGGATATATCAGACATTGTCACACAGAAGACAATCCATTCCATTTTCATCATCTTTCCCAGTGCAAAAAAGTATTAATTATCAGAACAGAAAGGATTGATGGAAAGACAAACTGAGCCTTCTAGAGGCCTTCAACTTACAGCTTTAGTAATTTTATTCTATTTCTCCACACAGTCACTTGAAATAATTTTGTTACTTTTGACACTCATCAAGCACAGCCCCAGACAGTCCAGTCTCTGGGGAGTGACAGCCCTACCTGACACTGCAAGTCAAGTGGGATCATGATGGCAGTTCATAATTTTAGCTTCTCCTTGTCAAGTGGAGAAGCTTCACTTGATTCATGAATGAAGCTCCTGCTTAATTATCTGCTTCTCTACTTCTTAGAGCAAAACCAGCAGAAATATGTTTGCAGCAAAAGTATTTGCCAATATATAATACAGATTCAACACTAAGTTAATTGTGATAAAATATGAATTCCAAGAAAAGTTTTGGATTCTTCCCAAGAAGGAAATTCTGAAATAAATATTTTTGTTTGATACATTTTCAGTATCATTTAGTATCATCTCTTGCATTTTTAATAGGCAGACAGAGAAATTTAGGACGCCATGCATTTTAAGCAATATTTTAAACATAATCTCAATTTAAATCCTTCCAGCTAAAACCACACAAAATCCCCAGGAGGAAATAGACATTAATAAAGGACTTCCTTTTGATTAATGAAGACATTTCTCCAGATTGCTCAAAACATTTCATGCAAATATATAAATCTTCTGATACAAATTTTACAGAGATCTTCTGTGATTTCATACAGGGCATGCATTTTTTTTTAGACTGTAGTTGTGTATGTTTGGTTGGGAGATGACGGACAGTTCACTTCCATCAAAGAGCAAAATACCTCGGCTGACTGAGATATGAATATGCCATTTTAGGTGTTTTTAAGATGAATGAGGTTTACCAATAATTTAGTAAGGATTGATATGAAGAAAACATACTTAAAAAAAAAAAAAGTGTTTCCAGTATTTTTATGAACTTTAATAGTAAATTTTTGGGAGACAATGCCACAGTTGTATGAAGGATAACAGTCAAAACTGTTAAACACAGCATGTATGATTACAGTTTGGGCTTGAACATCAAAAGTGCTGAATGCCTTGCAATACAGTGGAATAGAATCTATAGTAATTTTAATTCAATTAATTTAATAAGTCCATTGACAATCTTCGGACAACTCATATGCTTCAAGGCAAGCATAAAGCTCACAAAGAGGAGTAAGGAATTCTACTTTTCATGAAGAAACCGGAAGAAACACACTTCGTGTTTCTGATCTGTGCCCAGTTACCAAGGAAAAACCTGTAAAAGCTAGAAATGTTGCTGGCATTCCTTTTTGCAGAAAAATGCTAATGTAAAAAATGTAGTGGTATTTTGATATCCATACTGCTTATCAGAAAAGTTAATTAATTTGTTTGTGGAAGATGAAGTAATTAATGGTCTGGGCTTTGTCCAGTTATTCTTTTCAAGAAGCAACTAAAGTACTAATTAATGCCTTTAAAAAATAAAAGTAGTGCAAGATTTTGTAAATGTAGATAATGAAAGCTTTTTAATCTTTCAAGTAGCTTTGCAAAATATTTTATACTACCATTGGAGGATTCAGACTGCAATTCAATACCATAACTAGTAATTCAGTTCAAATGAAAATAAGGTAATGCATAAGCAGTAGACTTTTCAGTGGCCATCTAATAAGCATGTGGAGGATACCCCCAGCACTGCAATCTTTTTATTTTCCAGCCGTGTGTTTAATAAGAGTCATGATGACCTATCGAACACAAAATGTATGCCTGAAACTCTCTCTCTAACCCCTATTGATGAAGAGTATCTCACTGTCAGCTCAATGTCTGTGACCTCACTTCCACGAGGAGGAAGCTCTGGGACAGTCTCTGCAGCCACTGCGACCCCACAGCCCCGTGTTTGTGGTCCCTCATCATCATCCCTGCCTGCCGGAGAGACACAGGACAGTGACAATGAATGGGAAGACTTGGAGGAACCAGAAGAAGAGAAGGAAGAAAATCCAAACTGCACTCAGGTATGTGATGGGCACCAAATTACGAACAGGTAGAGTACAAGGGAAAATAAACAATTTTAAGAAACAATTTTAATTTTAAGAATGTTACAGTCTTAAACATTAATTTTTAACTCATTTTCTATGCCATTTCCACATAACCTTTTTTTCCCTTAATATCCACAATCATCAAATAAAGCAGATCTTCCACTATGCCTAGCTCTCCAGAATTCTTAACCATTTGCCTTAAGGCAATTTCTTTTTTCTTGATATCTTACTATTTCTTCAACTTTTCAAAGTTCTGCATTATTATTCTCGGTGTATGAAGGTCTAAAAGCTCTCTAGTAGCTTCTAAAATTAATTGGAGTCAGCTACTTAGGTTTTTTCTGCCATGTTTCAAGGCCATGCAGAAAATCACTTTGTTACAGTGATATTGCTGTAATGTCCTGATAAGAAAGTATGATCCTTGTGCTAATTACTATTCAAAATACAAAGCTCAGTCCTGCCAAATGCTGAACATCTTGCATTCCAACGACACTAATGAGCTCTGAATTCCTACTAATTTGAGAGCACTGCAGACAAAATTTAGCTGCAGGCATTTCCTTCAGTGGGATAGCAATAGCAGTAGCAACAGTAATCTCTGCACCCTGCTATGGCAATGCTTATCAGCTCAGAGGACTCCAAGCCTTTCTTTACACATTCCAAATGCCTAATCCCAGGTGCTGGTGGCATTCTCTGCTTTATTAGGCCCTAAAAATCAGTCAGCATGAACCTCCTCAATTCTGGGATATGGCAGAACAGCTTTTGTATACTCTTGTACCATCTGAGGATCTGATTCTTACCTGCATATAAAAATTATGGAAGATGTTACTGAAGAAAAAGAAAAGCCTACATCAAACATACCCTGTGTTTGTTTTAATAGGAAATGGAGATCTTTGTGACTTTGACGAAGTCAGAGAACAATGGTTATGGATTCTCTGTAGTTCTTAACAAAATGGACACCTGCCTGTACGTTGATGAAATCTTGAATGATCCTGCCCTTTCTGATGGAAGATTGAGAAGGGGAGACAGAATCATTATGGTACAGTAATTGTTTGAGTTCATGCAGAGGAGAAAATATTTGTAGATCAATGATATTTAGCTTTGGCATTCTTCATTTGGTATCACCTTTCATCACATGTTTTGGTATGTAAATGAATAATATAATAAATCTAATTCTGCTGAACTCAGTTGGATAAATTTCAGACTGAATAGATTGTATGACCAGGCAATTAACATGAATCTAGGAGCAATTTGAGGCAAGTGAGACATTAAATGCTTTCCCAATGAAATGAAAATAAACTGAATTAACGTAATAAGGTGCTAGGTGACCCACAAAGGGTGCAGGAATTATGTCCTTTGCAATGTAAGACTAAAACCTTTTTTCAGCCTGGTTCATGTTCAATTTTTTGCATAAGACCCTCTTCCTTGTTTTTTGCAACAAGAACTTGAGTTTCAATGGGAAAAAAAGCTACCTTTATTAAAGCTCTGCATTCAGAAAAATAAAAGTTCAGAAAATAAATATTACTGCAATCTTAACTGTTTACCTTATGGACATTAAATACCACAGCAAAGCAATAACAAGGAAGTAAATATTAATTTAAGTTCATATGCAAAATACAGAGTAGAGGGAGAAGCAAATGATGGTCAGTGAGATCTATGACATGATTTTACTGGTTTGTCATTTAGGTCAATGGAATTGATGTTACATCTTTACCATGCAATGAAGTCCTGACTTTACTGCAAAGCTCCCCTCCAGATCTGCACCTTGTGGTTGGTCGTGCTGACAGTGACCCACATCGCTCAATTAGGCCAGATGAGATTCCTGAAATTACCCTCACAAAGGGTGTCGATGGACAGCTAGGTGTGTAGTAAATGCTGTATTTGCTATTTTGGACGGGAATGGCAGCCTAAGGTAATCATAGGCAACTGTGGTCTTGGATCAGTATGATCCAACCAGACCTTGACACATTTATGCACTTCATGATCACCAACAACCAAGGAATGAGAGCTTTATTTTGGGCAACACCTAAGAGGGAAGATTAATATATCTTTTTAGACTAAAGAAGATAGCTGGGAAAATTATATTTGCATTATCAACCTACTAACTGAAGTTTCTGGCAGATTTCCAGTCTCATATTTTTATGTTATTTTTATGGGTAGTTGGATAATAATGTCTACCATCTGCAGAGACACATAAAGTTCTGTTTGGAGGGAAAGAAAATGAAGAAAAGGTAAAGTTTAAGAAGGATGAGCCACAGGTTGAGACTACAGTTTGCTATTCAAAAAGTCTCCACTTGAATCCTTGATTCACCACAGACACAAGGCTTTATCTACATTGTGCCATACAAATTATAAAAGAAATCCCCACAATGTGAGTATGTTGATATTTCTGTAGCATGTTGCAAGTACTGCACACAGATAAAAGTGTAGACTCAGGAAACAGCATGGCTATATTTGCTCATGTACAACATCCTGTTTCAAGGTGGGAAGTAGCTGGTTCAGAGATTCCTTGAATGTTGTTTGCACTGTGTAGGTACGTCCTCAGCTGTCACAGGCCTCCATTCCCAATGACACCCTGAAGACTGCAAGGCATTTAAATGTGCTGGTAATGAGGGAACTGCTGCTATGCAGCTCAGTGTCCTATTGCAATGACTCCTGAACAGCAGGTGAAATAAAGCACTATAGCAGCACTGAAACAGAGATGGACACCACCATTTAAGTTTTTCTGTACTTTTTTTAACATCTAATGACATTTCACTCTTTCAGTCCAGCTTATACACCCCATCTTACTGGGGCAAGACTATTATTTATAATGTCAGTGATTTCTTCAGCCTATCTTTCAATTACTCACATTTTTTCCACTTTAAGTCACTGACAGTGAAATTCAAAACCCTCTGCCACAAAAGATGCTTTCTCTGCATTATTCTAGGCTTGAAGCTGACAGGAGGAGCTGGAAGCAAGTTACAAGGTATTTATGTGCTAGAGATAGTGCCTGGCTCTCCTGCCAGTGTGGAAGGCAGTTTGCAGCCACAAGATCAGATTGTTTACATCTGTGGACTGTGCACTGAGGGCATTAGCCTGGATGATGCAGTGAGAGTGTGTGAAGCTGCCACCCAGAATGTTCGAATCAAAGCCACAAGGTAAATCTGAGCATACGTGAACCTAATGCTAAAGCAAGTTTCTAAATTTTACATTAACAAGTCAGACAATACAAAACAGAAAAATGCTTTACCTCAAAGGTCTGACTGCTGCAACCTGATAAATAACATTCATAAGATATCTTAACTCCCAGCAATTACAACTAACACGGCAAGTACAAGTAGACTCATACAACACAAATGAGAACTCTTCAAATTTCATCATCCAAAACCAAATGTGAAGCCTTTAACTGTGAGATAGACCACCATTTTCATATGTCTTGTTCTCTAGGGAACATCTCTGTATTTCCATCACTTTCCCCTTACAATCTCACATTCACAACTAGAAGCAAAAAACTAACTCTGATCAGAAATTCTGAGATAATTCCAACAGCCAAACACGTTAGAAAGGTACTTAAAATGCAGCATTTAACCTGCAGCATGACCAGAAAGTCTTTTCAGCCTGAACAATAATCAGCTGTAAAGGATTTCACTCATCAGTTCATGGCTGCACTTTAGGTTCATTGTGTTCCATAGTCCCATACCGCACCAGCTCAGGTCCTGGACTGATGCAGAAACAGCTTCCAAAGATCTCAGAGGAATGCTAAAATATTAACCCAAAGCATGTGAGTAACTGAGTTATGTAACCAGAGCATGTGACAGAACAGCTGCCACCGCTGTCTTAACATTGTTCAAATTTTATCACTGTTTTATTAACTTGGGCTTATCTAAAAGAAAGAACTGCTGCCTCATTATACATCTTGCTGTATAGCAAGTGAGTAAGCAGCACCTCCTGATTGTCAGAATTTACAAACTAAGGAGGTAAACAGAAATAGGGTAAAGGAACTTACAAAAGAGCATTCCCACTTTATATAGGGGGTAACCAAAGCTGAATTCAAAATGGTACAGTTTTGTACTGGGCCAGGTGATTTAACATGCTGATTTTTCCCCCAACGCATTTTAATAAATTGTTTCACTGTAGAAAAATATTTTCATATACTGGTGTCAATTCTCTTTTGAAAAACACCACGAACAAATTCATAGAAGGACACTACTATTTAGAAAATTTAATTTCTAAAACCAATTTTCATATGTGCTTTACAAAGCATGCAGCGCCTAATGGCTCACATATTTCACTTTTTCTGCCCCCAGAAATGGCAATCCAGTGGTTCCCATAGAACAGGAAAATAGTAAGTAAGGCTAATATTTTTGGGTTTTAGTTGAAAACTTGCTTCTGATTTTGAAAATAAGTATAATGTCATTCATTGCATTTAAAAGTTATTAATAATTTGTATCTTGACATTCAGTATTTTTGTTATGGCCATTTTAAGGGTCTGAAGAAAATTTCATATCTGTTTAAAGACAGAAAAAAATGTATAGTTCTCAGTAAAAAAAGTAATCTTTTACATATTCAGTTTCTATTTTTAAAATTTGTTATTAAATAGGAATTGTATGTGGTCATATTTCAACATCTTTTTTGACTGAAAGCATTTTCTAAGGAGTTTTCCAGCACTTCTTGAGCCACTATTTAATATGAGCCACTACTTAATCATCTAGACCATCTTTTTAAACTGTTATTAATAAACTATATAAAATCAGCAGGCAGCACTAATATTTGTTAGTTAATATAAAAGTATTCCTGTCAGGAGAAATATTTGGTACTCTAACTGACACAAAACTTCAGTAATCATCTGCACTACAAAGATTTGACCAGAATTGCTGTAGCAGCAGAAGGAGTCTCAGGTGGAAGGAGAGTTATCACATCCAGGCCAGCACATACAAAGGGTGTTAATTATGCAAGTAGTACTTTCCAACGCAGCGTTAAGTCAGGCCTAACCCCAGTTTCATTTACCTGACTGGACATCTCAATTTACTTTTTTTCTTAAATCACACAAAGATGACCCCAAAAAGTAACCCTGGACCACAATTGTTCACATGCTTACACTCATCTGAATATTGGCATGGTCACCTGGAGAACTTATTCTAAGTGAAGTTAGTAACAGATTTCCTACTTTACCACACGTAGCCATTTGTTTGTTTCTATAAACTGAAACTATTTTCTACAAGATACAGATTTAAGTACTGTGTACTCTCATTTAACACTACAGAACTAAAGCACAGCAAATGTATATCCTGGTAGGACCTTGCTTACACAGCCTTGTGCGAGCTTTGCAGGTTCCACAATTTCTCAAGACACTTTCAGATAAGTAACCAGACCTGATCCACCTCTGATAGAGGTATGAACTCCATACTGGCACAGTTACCTATCTCCCCTATAAAACAAGATGTGTAAGGTCCTGCACATGGGGCAGAGCAATCCCAAGCATAAACACAGGCTGAGCAGAGAACAGATTGAGAGCAGCCCTGAGGAGGACTTGAGGGTGTTGGTTGATGAGAAGCTAAATGTGACTGAACAATGTGCAGAAATCATATCCGTGGCTGCACCACAAGCAGTGTGGCCACCAGGTTGAGGGAGGGGATTCTGCCCCCTACTCTGTGAGATCCCACCTGGAGTGCTGCATGCAGCTCTGCAGTCGCAGCCTAAGAAGCACTTGGACCTCTTGGAGCAATTTAAAGAGGAGGCCATAAAGATGGTCAGAGGGCTCCTCTCCTATGAAGACAGACTGGGAGAGTTGGAGTTGTTCAGCCTGGACAAGAGAAGACTCTGGGGAGACCTTACAGCACCTTCCAGTTCCTAAAGGGGTACTGGAGGGGGACTTTTGACAAAGGCATGTAGTGATAGGACAAAGGGGAATGGCATTGAACTGAAAGAGGGCAGGTTTATATAAGTTATTAGGGAGAAATTCTGTACTGTGAGGGTGGTGCAACACTGAAACAGGTTGCCCAGAGAGGCTGTGGACAACTCATCCTTGAATATCTTCAGGTCCGGGCTGGATGGGGCTTTGAGCAGCCTGGTCTAGTAAAGGTGTCCCTGCTCATGGCAGAGGGTGGGAACTAGATGATCTTTAAGGTCCTTTCCAACCCAAACCACTCTATGTACAATGATTCTTCCCTTTTACATGCACTTTGAAAAACCTATAGTAATTTTGTATTTGGTGCTCCATTTGCTATCATCACTGATAGATTTATAGATAAATATGTCATAATTTGTTACTAAGAAAGCAAGCCTTCATTTTCATAGGCTTAGTTACAAGAATATATAATAAAATTGCAATTGTAACTACAGGATATTAATTATTTTCCGTGATTCACACAGTAAGAGTACTTTGTGAAAGACAGCTAAGATCACCAAAATATGATAAAGCAAAAACACAAAACTGGGAGGTCTGGTTAGAGGTGGGAGCATTCCTTCATCTGCCTGATCATTGCCACATGTCTAGAGTGACTCAGTCTGGTCTCTGATTGTTGTTACAATTTTTAAAATAGCAATGGCTAAGATGCAGCTGCTCTGCAATTCATTACTGAAATGTTTATATCTCTGTGCAAATTGGCAAACTTAATCACGCAGTGGTCTCACACTGCTTCATACAGTGTCAATATTGGATAATGATGCTTTGTTTAATATCCTAAGCCCAGAGTTTACATTCCATGAGTACATGAAGGTTAGCAGGAGGCCTGTCAGAACAAACATATGTATATGTTTTTAGGGCCACCGGCTGACACAGAGAAAGCCAATATTTCCTTGTCAAATGAAAACCTGAACTCCCAGGAACAGCATCTTCTGCATCAACATGGTAAGGAACTTTGCATTTTTCAGTTAGGGTTAGTAAAATTGTGTGCCTTCTCCTTGAAAGAAAATAAGTCTCTAGGTGATAATGGCATCGCCTGGGAAAGATTAACTCTTCATAAAAAAGACCTGTCTCCCTCAGAGTTTCAGAGAACGTTTATAAAGTACTGTTGTCCATCTGGTGTCTCTCTAGCACATAGTTCTTAAAGCTTGTTTTGGAACTTGCTCACAGGGAGGTAAAAATGTCACAGTGTGGTTGACATTTCAGGAGTTTTAGGCTGCATAAATCCATAGGATTTATTTTGTATTTCACATGTAAAATATAAAATGCTTTATTTATGTCTCTGAGTGAGATTTCGAGTTTTATACTGCAGAATATTTTACCAGGACAACTATCTAAAATTTGTTGTTGCTTTTTCACAGAGAAACATTTGGAGGAAACAAACTGTGATGCTCAGCAAAACACTCCCGATTCTCCAGAATGTAAAGTAAGTGACACTCTGAGGTGTGAGGTGGTTCATCAACTGAAGTGAGCTATATGGATTGAGGTTTTTTTCAACAGTGATATTTAATGTATTATCTTGCTCTTTTTGAAAACGTGAATATAATGCACTTGGAAAATGTCCTGTAAGTGTTGAATTGTATTCAGCATTCACAGAGTAGAATGCACTGGGCACTTCCTGGGGACAGACTTGTCTGTTTTTCAATGCTTAGAAAGAAAGTAGCACAGGAAAAAAGACATGTCACAGCATGGGATTCTGGGGAAAATATGTGCAATTGTGAAACATTTTCCACAACAATCTTTGAAAACAGATTAATATGTTTCATTCTGCAATTTTGAGATGGACATTTAAAAAGAGAGTAAAATTAGCTCAAATCTTTGCAGTATATGCAGCACTGATATAGACCAATATGGTTTGAATTTGGCAAGAGTTTTGCATTTTTAAAGTTATTTATTATTTATTATGAATTCCTGAATACACAGGAATGTTGTTTTTTGGGGGAAAGAAAAGTTATTTCTATGCTCAGCATACAATGCTTGAAAATTCTTACAAGTGCAAACACATGGAAAGTAATGTTAATTGAAATTATCCCAACTGGGACTGATATTTAATGTGAATAGATTAAAAAAGAAAAGCTGACTCTTGTTAAAATTAGACCTCCAACCTGGCAAAAAAATTGGAACAACTTTCTCACTTTTGATTATGTCATCACTATTACTGCTTCTTCCACATGATTTAATCCATGATGGTTTATCTGTTCAACCTGCAAAAACAATTTCCAAGGCTGATATTTGTGGCATTGGAACTAGTTATGCTGCAAGTCATAAACATTTCTAGCTTGCTGCTATTTCTGACATAGTACTTGGCCCTAAAAAAGGAGCTGATTTTAAAAGCAAATGAAGTGCTAAAGTAAAAGAGATGGGAATGTTGGGCTAACAAGATTAAGATCTAAATTATAAAAAAACAAGAGAATAAACTATGTACTGCATTACTGTCATGCAGGAGATATGAGTGCCTTATTTGTCAATTAAGGTGATTTATTTGATATACTATAAAAGGATTACAGAAGTACACATTTCTTTGCTCTTCCCCAGCAGCAATTATTAAAAAGAGTATGAAAACAAGTATGTACTATTTTAATTCTGATACATACATACATACATGCAGCTGTTTTCTTGATCCCTGGAAGCTCTATAGATCTATTCAAGAGTAGGAAATATCCCATATTCCACATCAGACAGGGAGTACTGTGGGAATAATGTGAATCTTCAGTAATAAAAACACAAACAAAATACAGCCCTGAATAAACTCCACTTTAGGCTGCCTCCTTGTCTTTTGTAGGACTTCATTATTAAGATTGAGCTGGAAAAAGCAGAAAATGGCAGCCTAGGATTTGCACTGGTAGGTGGAAAAAATGGCAGGGCTATCCTAATAAAAGCCATCAGCCCAGACAGCAGCGCAGATCTAGATGGGAGACTTCAAGTTGGTGACATCTTACTTAAGGTAATGTTTCTTCTTCATCTCTTTGGCTTACAGTTTCTCTACTCACTGTATAATGAGCAATATATTAAATATCGAAGCGGTGCAGACTGTAAATCTGATGCTGCTTTGCACAATAACACCTGGAAGGTTGTGTCCCTCAGCTCCTGGTGGTCACAGGGTTGTCCTGGGGCCCTGTGCCTTCCCCTGGAGTTCACCTCCCATAGTTGGGCACTCCAGCACAGGCAGACCCAGAATCACAGAGCAAGCAGCCAACTGCACCTACTCCTGACAGTAATCGTGCCTAGTGAGGATTACAGAGAAGGTTCAGGGAAACCAGAGTTAACTGGCCAAGCATGCAGGTCACAGCTAACCAGGAGGCTACTAGGAAGAACCTGTCATGGTATCAGTTAGGTATTATCAAGACAAACAAAAATCACTGGAATTAGGGCTTTTGAGTCTTTGTTTAAAACCTTGCTATCCCAGCTACGCTGCTATATAAATCATCCTTTTTGTTACCCCTAATTATGTTTTCTTCTCCCTCCATGAGTTTCAAAATGGTTTGATTTTCTGGTTTTCATTTACTTCCATCTATCCTTCATCTTCTCACTGAAGAATGAGGGAAAGCCCACTTACTGTCTCAGACAATATTTTTTTGGTGTCCTGCTGTCTACAAAAATATCGAGATGAAAATTCAAGCAAGTTAGGAGAGAATGAGAATTCTCTCCCACAAATGGGAGAAAATGATGACACATGAAGTATGAAGAAGATTTCCCAGTGCTAGCATATGTGATTTTAAAAAGGCTTTGTGTTACAGGAATCTGGAAATACACATCATTGTATTTTTCAGGTGAATGAGACTTTTGTGTCTGGTCTGCCACGCCAAACAGTTACGGATTTGCTGCGCAAGGCTCAAGGCACTGTACAACTCACTGTCTGCCGAAGTGTGGCTTTGCACTGGGCTTATGCAGACAACCAGAGCAACGTAGCTTCCACTCCTAACACAAAAGCAGAGCCTGGTAAGCAGCTACATCCACTCACCATATGACAGAAGTGGGATTATGTGTTACCTGAGTTCAACTTTGGTATTAACAAAACAAGTCAGTTTTACAGTTAGTCCTGTTTCATAGCTGTAGGTACAAACACATTCTTCACATTGATTTGTAGCTCTGGCTAAAGTGCTCAAGACACAGGACCACAGGGTAGGAATGCCCAAGTGTGATTTTTAAGTGTAGGAACAAAGCTGTATGACCCTCAAAGATGCTTTAACCCAGCTTAAGTTTTTAAGTCATGAATGTTGGTCTGATTTTACCCCATTTTATGCAACTCACTGATGGAATCACAGCCCATTTTTGGCTCAGTTGCTAAAATACTTCTCCCACAAACTTCACATCCTATCACTCCTACTTATCTCCTGAAAGCACTACAACTCCTGCTCTGTCTGGCAGACAGATCCTCTCTCTTCTGTGCTTGTTCATGCTCAAATCTAGAAGTCTCTGCTCCCAGGTCTATTGTTATTCATTTCAGAGCACACCCATCTTGCATAAGGCAGTACTTTCAGGCATGACTAACTCCATGGAAGAGCTTTGTGCTCTATGCTCTGCTCTACTGAATACTCAAAAATTATATACTAATTAAATGTGGGAGTGGAAGCAAGGATATAAAATTACCAATAGATTATATACCTATAGTTCTCAATTTTATATCTTTGAATATTGAAACGTTTCCTGTAATGGAGAAACCTAAATGGGAAGGATATAGAATTTCTCCTTCTGGCCTGCTGGTTATAAATTGGAGGCTTTTTTTTCAAGTGCTCTTAGTAAAGAAGACACTGCTATTGCCATTTTCTTCTTACAGGACATCAGTGAATTACATAGTTTCTGGGAAGTTTAAACTGTTTCCCTGCAAAACACAATGGTACTATGGAAGTACGGTCGCAAATTTAATCTATGGTAGTTTCCCCTTAGCACTGTGAAGGAATGAGCTGAGTTAGGGAAGGCAGATTCAATTTTTTTCAGGTTTTTTAATAGCTGCTGTTGATACAGGGCTTTACTTGAGTGTATTTTCTGCCAGTCTGAATTATGCTTTGGTGGTGCCATATGGCATTTGTGCATTTAGCCCTCCCAGGCATTCACAAGAAGGAGATTCTATGCCAGTTTAAGGAACACAGTGTCCCATCTGAGGTCCAAGTCCTTTGGTTTAAGCAGCAGAGAGGAAATGAACCTATATTTTCATGCATTTGATTTTGTTTTTGTTTTCGTTTATTCAGCAAGTGGTGAAGAAAGCCTGCAAGCTCAGTCTGTTTTCAGTTTCAAGGGAGAAGGCTCCAACCAAATGTGCAACAAGGTAAAATCGGAGAAGTTTTCAGAAGCTACCAGGCAATGTTCTCATCTGTTTGTTTACAGCACGGGTTTGCTGCAATGTGGGCAAGAACCACACCTTCTTAATGAAAAAAAGTTTAATGTGAGGGAAGTGTGTTCCCATGACTGGAGCTGCTAACATTTGAGTGAGTCAGGCTTCCACTGAGATAAGAGCATATGATAAGCATAGTACATATGCTAAAAGGGTGGAGGGAAGAAAGGTTGTATATGCAAGTCTTGTTCTGGTTCTTTATAATACTGAAATGAACAATTTGTTAATTTTACCATTCTTTCAGTGTTTCTAAACCATATACATGAAAAAATTTCTATTCAGCTATCTCCACTAATTCATAATTCAGGTGCATCTAAATTTCTTCAAACGTAGCTATGATTTTGAATCTTAGTAAGTCCTGCAAGACATTTCACATTAAATTTCAGAGCATCTATTATTTCTAAATTTAAAACTGTAAAACTCCTCACTAAATGTGAGAAATTTAGGTCTTCTTATCCTCCAGAAAATAAATCAAAAACCCAAACCCTGATTCAAGTAATATAATTGAACTAGAAACAGAAAAAGTGTAAGAATCTTGAGGAGGAATTTGTGGAATTTTAAGCATACTGTTTGGAATGGCTGTTGGAACTAAATTTATAGAGACTAGTGAAATGTAATATCAAAATAAGGTCATATCTATGATCTGACATAGAAGTACACTCAACAAATAGTATCAGTGAGAAGTAAGAGATAGTAAGGTTACAGGTTACCTGTCAGATCCCCCAGTTAGCAAGGTAGTAAGGGAAACATTTAGTTTTAAGCAATGTTGTTAATTCTACCTAGTTCAGCAAAACACATGACTAAATTTAACCATGCGCTTTAGTGTTTTCTCTGAATTGGTTCAATTAACTTCTCTCTTCTTCATTATTTCCGGCTTGCCTTTAGTTCTCTCCTATGAATAGAAACTTTCTGTCTTACTTTATAGAGCACAGCTCCATCTACTCCAGAGATATAAACCTTGAAAATGACTACTAAATAAAAAAGTAAAAATGAAGCACTAAAACACATTGTCTTCACAAATAGAAAACAAAATCAATACAGCAGTCTCTGGTCTATGTAATCAGTGGGTGCAGAAACTGGGTAGACAAATTCAGGCTTAAATCACCAACTATAAACATCCCTATTCTAATGGGGAAATACCTAAAAAATAATTAGAAAAATAAAGTACAAATGGGAGATGCCATTAAGATTCTCTGGGACATTCAGTATGTGAAGTATCCAGTATGCCAGGGTGTTTTCTGAGTGCATCTGAAATATTAAATAGTGAAAGAAGAAACACTAATTTGAACTAAAAAATTTAATAATCATTTATCAAGCTGAAATAAGCTACTTTCACATACTAACAGCAGATATCCTGCATCATGAAATAAGTGCAGGACCTAGTTAATACTCTTTAGTTTGGAAAAACAGCCACCAATACTATTGGTTCTATTGCATATGGAGGGTCATCAAGGGTCTGCCTTCCCTGTTAGTTGAGCACTTCTTCAGCAGAGCAGCTTCACCCTGCTTCTACTGTTGGCATCATTGTCTAAGATAAAAAAAGGAAATTATTATCAACAGTTCATCTCAGATGCTGGTGCTGCCTGCTGCCAAGAATTGGGAGGGGAAGAGTGTGACTCATGATTCCTGTGATTGCATTTTCTTTCTGAGATAAGAGAGGATATAATAAACTTGTCATGTAGATGTCTCTGGACTGTATTGTCCTATCATTCAGAAACTTCAAAATGCAAGTGATAAGGATTTTTTCTTCAACTAGTTACTCATTACTAGTAGTACACTACAATACACTCTTTCTTCTGAAAGTGAAAACTATTACATTTTCTCTTTCCCTCTTGAGCAAAGGACACATTTCTGTCAGAAATAAGAAAGAATGCTGATGAAAGTAACTATATTCTTGATGTCTCTGTGTATTGATTTTTCATAGCTTTTTCTTATTTGAAACCTGCAGGATGCAGAAAGAACAGACAAATCTCCTCTGCAAGGTCAGCTGGCTGGACAAGACTATAAGGATATCATCAGTAACATTGTGGACAAGTAAGTCTTTCAAATGAAGTAAAACTATTAAAATAAACAGTATGGATGAATTGTTATATTTCCAGCTCTGTCCTAACATGGTATGAAAAATGACAAAACACAGGTCTATTTGCATGCAGCTCCACCTGCAGGAAGAGCTGCTAAACAGCTTCCACACAACTAAGACAAGTAAACTGAAGCTTCCAGGTGTAAGGGCTAACAACTGGAAAATGTCACACATGAGAATGGTCTCTAGCTCTGAGAAACCTTACTCCCAGTCATTTTTAAGCAGCTTTTTATCTTTTTATCTCTTACCTCTGAAAAAAAGCAACAAAAATCGCTTACCCACAATAGGGTTTTTCAGTCGCTGTATTTGCAAACAATACTCCAGAAAAAATGCTACTACAACTCCTTGAACTTATGATCTTCAGAGTTCTGAATAATTCTTGAAAATAGTAGCTCAAGAAAGTGAGCACAAATAAACACAAAATCTTTGTATGGTTCAGATTATCAAAGGTCTTATTAAAGCTTCTGCCACTTCAACTGCCATTGTTTTACAGGTCACAGAAATGTGCAGAATGTGAAAGCTGCAGAAGAGAAAATCAACAGTCTGAGTCAGGCAGCTGGAACAATGAAGATGATGTTATGCCTCACAGGATTCCTGTTCTACCTAGAAGTAATAATGAGAAAACTCTTGTTTCTTCAACAATACCAGCACCTCCAGATATGTACATTGAGAACAATACTAGTCCCTTGTATACAAGCTAAGGACTTGCTCTTTCAGTCTATAAGACCAGGGCACTCAAGACACAATTTTTACCACTGATGCATAAATAGGCCATCCAAACTTTTGTAACTCTAAAATGGGGCATACACCATGTTGTCCCTCCTCTACCCCTTACTGTTCCCATACAACTTCACAAACAAGTAAATTAAACACTTTAAAATGCCAAATGAATGGTCAAATTCTCTCTCAAGACTTTGTTCCCAGAATCACTGAACTTCACACCCGCCATGACAATTTCATTAAAAACTCCAGCACTTCAGTTCTGAAGTACTGAAGCAGGTACTGAAGCACTTTCCAAGCTCAGGTGCCAAAGTCCCTCTAACACCAGAAGTATTTAAGAATCTGCCTCGTTGTTCCTTTATGAAAATTAACCTCCTTCTGCTTCAAATGAGAATAATTTGGAAAGGAATCATACTGAGAATGCTATACTATCTCCCAGATTCTCTGAAGTAGAGATTGCTCTCTCTCCTTGCTTCTTCTCACTCAGTGGAAGCAATGAGTTGCCGATGGCTCTTATTAGAAGTAAAACACAGGTAACTCCCTCACACTACCAAGCCTTGCTGGCCCAGAAACAGAAAATTATAATCAATCTATCATCTACTATCTGCACAGAGTTTGGGGTTCTTTAATTCCCCTTGATCTGGAAGGAGAAGTGTATGGGAAATAGTGTGCTCTGTCTGCAGTGGGGATCTGTCTTCACTGGCACTCCCAACTACCTAATAGGAGCCCCTTTGAGGGTTAGAGAATGGAATGCAAACATTAAGTGTCTTAGAAGCTCAAGCAAGGCAGGGGCAAGTTGTAGCCTGGACAAAAACACAGCAAGCACAACTCTATTGTAACAGAAATTAGTTAAGAGTAGTGATGATATCTTCCAAGAGGAAAGCAGAGCATTGCTTCTTGTCTTCATCCGGCAACAAACCCCTGGAACAGCTTTTCTTTGAGACAGCTGGTGTGTTATCCTTTCCAAACAATAGCCTATGACTAAAAAACCCAAATTCCATAATTCCTCTGACTCAAACCATTATTTTTTACATAAAAAGCTACTGTTTTTACTCAATATGGGAACAAAAGCTTTTTTATCACTCCAGTGAAGTAGTGATATTTCTGGAGATGCAATGTTTATCCACTTTCTTAATCTGTCAAGTACTGGATCAGATCATACATTTCAGGATGAGCTAAGTAGTAAAACTGAATCCTGACTTTGGTGCATGAGAGAGTTAATATCTTGTTCTTGAAAGGCAATGTGAGTTAAGATGAGAAGAAAAATATATTTGCTTACTTTGGGAAGGAAGAATTTGCTGTGATTATTCTTAGCAGTAGAGTTTAGCAATACTAATGGTCACAGAAGTGTTGAAAACATGAACATGATTCTCTGTGAAAATATGGCCAGAGTCTCCTATACCAGTATAAACTACCATCAAAGTCTGCAATTCTGCAAGAACAGTTTATTTAGAACAGACTGTATTCAGAAACTCTGTGAGGAAATAACTTGCAATAGTTGGATCTGCTTCCAAATAGCATGAAATGTACTGCTTGTATCCACGATATTGACTTATTCTTCTTTCTGCTGTGAACATAAATAAGTTGCAAATATTTTCTTCCATTTTCTCACATTTCATTTCCACAATATAAGCAGCAAAATATATATACATACTGCAGCTCCCTGGTTTTAAAGCCAAGATTCTGCATTATGAACAATAATAATTAAAAACTTCTTGGTTTTTTTTGTTGTTGTGTTTTGGTTTTTTGCTTTTTTGTTGTTGTTGATACATAGACAGAACCTTTGCTTCTGGAGAAGAACTGACTCAGTTAATTAACTTGAAACCATCACAGAGCGGAGTAGAGCCAAGGACTGGCATAACAGGTCTTATTCAAGGTCTTCAGCTGCAGATTGAGAATCAAGAGGTGCTAAAGGAGTTTATGGTAAACTGTGATTACTTTTTAAGAACTAACAGTTCAGCACAGCTAAGAAAGTTACAGTAATTTCACAACTATAAGGCACACCCTTTTGACTAAAATTTTTATTGAAACCTGGAAGTGCGCCTTATAATCGGATGCACCTTATTTACGGACAAAGTTCGGAAATTTGCCAACCCAGAAGTGCGAGCTGTGGTGGCAGCCACGGTGGTGGCAGCCACGGTGAGGGCAGCCACGAGGGCAGCCGCAGCAGCTGGCAGCAGGTGGGAGTGCCAGGGCCCACAGCACAGGGAGGGCGCCTGGGCCTGCATTTAAAGGCTACACCAATCCGTGAAAAATGTTTGCAAATTGAGCACCTGTCAGTAAACCCCCCGATTGTGTGATTCCGTTACTAATTCATTACTTTGTTGCACACAGATCCTCGCTGCAAAAAAAAGTGCACCTTATAGTCTGGTGTGCCTTACTGTTGTGAAATTGCTGTACTTTTATTAGCCCTCTGCATACTGCATAGGAGCTCAGCTTGTATATCTTTACTGAATCCTTTTTTTCTTTATTATTCCTGCCAAAATGAGGTTTCTACTCTGCTTTTAAGTAATAGTAGAGTATTTGCATCTCTCTCTTTCCATACATATCAGCCTTACACTCATTAGGAATCACTTCTGCCTAGACTGACTTTTTCTTTTACCCCCATCAGCTCTGTTGAACCTAAGAACTAGGGGCTGCACCTAAGCAAGAAATCCATGCTGCTAAGGATTCACTAGTGTAGAAACAGGTGAAAGAAAAATGTAAAATTAGGAAGGCTTGTAAAATCTCTTTTTTCAGAATATAAACAGAGTATGCAGTTATCATCATCAAATTCCCAAAGAACACACAATTTTGTAATTCTTCAACATAGTACTGGATTTTCCTTTAAAGGACATGCTCATTACCAGTGGAATGGATGGCTGTCACTTTTCCATAGTAATTCCAATGTTTTCAGTTTTTTACACTTGCCTTTATATCTCTGACTTTCTGGGTACAAAATCCCACTGGCTCAAGTGTATAGGATTTGCTGACATTCCCTGAATGCTCAAGAGCATGTATTAATTTCCATTCATTACATTCCATTACTGGTGTAGGTATAGCTTACTATGAGGTGAGTCACATGTCTGCACAGAAAAAGATCTAATAAATAAAGTGCTGAATACCCAAGCCAGCGGATGTTTTATCTGACTAAAAGCTGTAGTAACTGATGAAAGTGTTCAAGAACTGCCACATATACTTGTATTCATATAAATGTGTAGTGGCAGAATGTGATGCCTGAGCACTGTGCAATGCATAGCAAATAGGCAGAAGAATAAAAAAAGTCGAGGTAACACAAAAATGTAAATGAAATGAGCTTGCACCTTCCTGCTTCTGACTCCACTGCATTCAATTCCCCTAAATTTGCTGTGAAGTTCTTAATGACTGTATTATTTGCACTTAATATCATTGGTGCTGTTCTCTATATTCATCACTTTCTCCATCATTGAAAATAATCACTATCATTATTGCACTGTTATTAGTGCAATAGATAGTGCTTTAGTCATTGTGATATCAATCATAAATGCTGACATTTAGCCAAGACAGTATTCCAAACACCTATAATACAGCAATATACAACAGTGACTTGGAATGATGGGGTCTGAGAATGAGGGTTGGAAATATCACTTGAAAATGCAGAAATATTTTACAGAGCAAAATAAACACAAAGAAAACTGAATTCCATGCCTAGAAGTTTAGAGAATTATGCACTGATTCTCTTCTGTAAGAAGTCTATTTTCCAGTCTTGGGTTATATACAGCAGTAAAGTTTGCTCACACTGACACTGTAAAAGTTGTCTGTTGAGGATGTGAACAACATGGATTGACTACTTCTTTTTGATCTAGGCTTTGGAACATGTGAAACCAACAGATGATTGCAGAACTGGCAAAGCACCAGAAAACCAGAATAAAAACAGATACCGAGATATCCTTCCATGTAAGTATGCACAGAAATGCATTTGGTGAACAAAGTCATCAGAGAAACAGGAGAAAACTTTCTGGACCCTTGATGTCTTTCTAAACTGCATCCACAGGACAACACATGCAAAATTTTGTAGCATCTCTATGTATCAGTGATGCAATATATATATTCTTAGAGGTTTTCCTGGTTGATAACACCAATATCTGATGACAACATTGCTATGCAATACATGAAAAGCAGCATTGGGTACACCATTTTGGAACACTGACAAACAATTCTATAGTAATTAAAAGGCTTTTCACAGTGTTACGCAAGTACCTCAAGAGAAATAAAGCTGCAATGCAGCATACAATTTATCTGTGGGAATTTCTACTTGCAATGATTCATATTAGTGCTAATAGTCCAATATACTCTAAAATCCAGAGACATACTTTTCTGGAGAGACCGAGGTTTCCTATATCCTGGGTGTTAGAGATGGCAGAACTCTGTTTCAGTATTGGCCTCGGTACCAAGAAAGCAACCAGGAATTTTCTCAGGCTGCTGGAGCTTTGCTCTCAGGGTTTTCAAGGACACAAACCCAAAACAAAGATTTTAACATCTGCAGCGTACGTGACTAGCCTCACAGAGTGTGTTTTTAAAAGGGTGTTTATCCTCTGTCCAATAAAATGTCTGTAAATTGTTTTCCACAATGTACACTATTTACATCCATAATTTCCTTCAATAAATGCTCTTTCTTGCTCATGTAAGAGAGTCACCATATTACTGTAACCATCACTGCTCTAGGAACCATATACAGTAACATTTCAGATGCACAGCTCAAAGAGCATCTTTCTGTTTCTGTACAGATGATAAGACGCGAGTTCCTCTGGGAGAAAAGAATGGCTACATTAATGCAAGCTACATTAGAATGAATGTTGGAGAAGAGGAACACTTTTATATTATAACCCAAGGACCTCTGCCATCCACTATGGACGATTTCTGGCAAATGGTCTGGGAGAGTGAATCAGATGTGATTGCCATGATGACAAAAGAAGTGGAGCTAGGGCAAGTCAAATGTCATCGATACTGGCCTGAATCTCCCTATAACTCTAAAGACCTGGCTAATTTCTGTCTCAGGCTACACAATTACCAGATTGTGGAATACTTCACAATTAGAAAAATAGAAATTATCAACAAGCAGGTAAGTTGACCTAATACTTTCATATGAAATTGATTATGTAGTTTACATGAGTGTATACAATTGATATTGTTTGCTTCTTCCATAATATGCACTCAGTATTTTCAGGGATATAAAAATCTGAATAACGGGTATAAGTCCATCAATCTTGTCTCAAAATTAGGTAAAGCTTTGCAAAAATTTATGCCGGACATATTCTTTAGTGGCATAATTAAAAAACTTGTACCAGACTAAACTAAAAAACTTGTGCCAGACTAAACTTGGTGCCTTTTATATCAAGATAAAAATTTCTCTATTTGAGGAAATTCACCTTATGCCACTGAGTGTGAAGCACTGTAAAGGATTTGGTAAGAGCCTTCCCAAAAGGCTATTAAAACAGCAAGATGGAATATCACATGTGATTGTTCCAATGCACATTTTAAGTTTGTTATGTTTGTACTGAACTAGCAGTAAACTACTAAAGAAAGCCACATTACTTCAGCAGAAATACATACTTATATTCAAATTCTTCTGATAGTAAAAATCCAGGTAGTTAGCATTCAGATTTTTACACATCTTTGTGAACTGGCAACAAGAAGTGTTGATCCAGGAAAATTCAATTAATATTACTCTTTATTTCATTTAAATTTTATTTATTCTTGCAAGACTTTTTAGTTGGTTTGCATATTGAATATCTAATCTGATGTTATTCTGTTATCTGATAGCCATCAGATATTTACAATTTTATTTGTGTGGCTCTCATATTACTACTCTTTTATTAGTAAAGCTTAGTTCAGCTACAAAAACAGTTTTAGCAAACAGCACTGCAATGTTCTTATTTAAAAAATGTTTTTCCTTTCTAAGCAACACATGACATAACCACATTCTTTCAAGGCAACAGAATAGCTTCAGAGTCTCATCAAAGTCATATGAAGTAAATTTCCTAGGCCTGTGTTTCTGTGTGCATTTCTTGAAACCCAAAGAAACCTTAGTGGAGTCAAGTACACAAAGCTAAAGAATTGTAGCATAAACAAAAAATTTTGAGAGTGAAGGAAAATTTTCCTTGAAAATCAGTTTTGAGACTGTAATTTTTAACTTTTCTGGTGTCTTTCTTCCAGACAGAAGAAAAGCGCATTATAAATCATTTGCAATTTACCACTTGGCCAGACCACAATACTTCCAAACTGGCCGAGCAGCTTGTAAAATTTATTTGTTACATGAGAAAAGTTCATAGGACAGGACCCATTATTGCTCACTGCAGCACTGGCATTGGAAGAAGTGGAGTTTTGCTTTGTGTTGAAATTCTTCTCAGCCATATAGAAAAAGATTTATGTGTAAGTATCAAACAGGTCATTTTTAAGTGTTCCAAACTGGTATGGATGTCAACAACATGGTGGGGGATCTTGGAACAGAATCAATCCTGTAAGAATTCACCCTTACAAAATGGAATAAACCCAGCTCTCATTGTTTTAAACAACAAAGATAATAACTACAAATATACTATTTCTAAAAGAACTGTCACAGCTTCCCTATCTGATAATGCTTAAATCTTTCTTTCTAACTTGCAAGTCAATCAAATATAAACTGTTCTCTTCTGATAGTTCAACATCAAGCAGATAGTGAGAGATTTGCGAGATCAGCGTTTTGGCATGATTCAAACTAAGGTAAGTTCTAAATATGCAACTAGATTATTTTTTTTAAAGAAAGCTTCGATGGTGCAGCTCCCCATGCTTTGATAAATCTGGGGCTGAAAATATCATTTTAGTGCTCTCATTTGAGGAAAGCAACAGCCTTCTAGGCAAGTGGTATCTGGTTTTAAATATGAAAGCCTATCCCTTACTAAACAAGTGAAATAAAAGCAAAGCAGCAATATAGGACAGATACCACACATCTCCCTTTCTTTTTCTAAACCAAGAAGAAAAGCACGTGTCACAGAAACAGTGATTTACTATAAACCCTGCCCTGCAAAATTACATCCTTCTGTTTGAATTCTTGCTATTGCTGAGTTATCATCGCTAAGTGAACCCTTCTATTCCTGAGCTAAACTCATTCCTGAAAGGATTTTTCATAGAGAAAAAGACAAGATGCAGCTAACTCACCCTGAGAAAACAGTTGGTAAGAATAAAAGCACTAGTTCTTCCTATAGACAAATATTTTAGCACATGCTTTGATATATTTTTCTTCATGATTGAGCCTGTGACTAAAATTAAGAAAACATATAACCTTCACTGTCCTAAATGAGAGTTGAGCACATGCTTAAACGACAGCATTCCACACCTTTACCAGTGATGGAACAAAAAGAACAGGATTCTCTTAAATATGTAAGTTTTGTATCCACATGACAAGGATGCTGATGTTATAAGCATGTAATATACAATATATAAACATATACAGTAATTTCACACCCATAAGCCACACCTGATTATAAGCTGCACTTCCGGGTAGCCGGGAAGACCATGGAATGTGTCCATAAATAAGCCTCACGGGGTGGTAAGCCGCACTTTTTTTAAAAAAAAAAGCGAGAATCCATGTGCAACAAAGTAACAAGTTAGTAACAGAATCGCACAATTGCGGGGTTTGCTGTCAGGTGCGCAATTCGCTCAGTTTTCACAGACGGGTGAAGCCTTTAAACGCAGCCCCAGGCACCCTCCCTGTGCCGTGGGCCCCAGCACTCCCGTCCCCGGTGCTGGCTGCCACGGCTCCCCGCCGACTTGGCAGTGACTGGGGCTCCCCGCGCCACCCAAAAGCGGCTGCTTGGCGGGCTCAGCTTCGCACCAAATACAGCCAAAACCGGCCACTCAGCTTCGCACCACAGCCATCCAAAATCAGCCGCTCGGTGGCTGTGGCTTTGTGACTAAGATGGCCAAAAGCGGCTGCTCAGTGGGCTCGTCTTTGCGTGGAACCTGGCAAGCAGCTGCTTGGCGGTCTCGGCTTCACGCGGAGCTGGCAGCGGCTCCATGGCAGCTTCCCGCCCAGCCGGCTCACACTTCCGGTTGGCATTTCGCTGGAATTTGTCCATAAATAAGCCGCACCTGGTGATTAGCCACACTTCCGGGATTGGCTTGATTCTTCAGTGAAATAGGTGCAGATAATCAGTTTGAAATCACTGTAATTTCAGCTAGCCCATCCTTCTTTGCCTAGAATTTATGTTGAATATATCAGGTGTTTCACACTGGTGTCTCCACACACAGGATGAGTATTTATTCTGTTATCAAGTTGTGCTGGAAGTCCTTCAGATGCTCCGAGCAATGGATTCCTACTAAATATGATTCCTGCAATATGACTCTTCCTGTTGCTATCCCATTTGGACACCAGGAATTGCTCAGCAGCTACTTTAACGAGACGTCAAGCCAGCACAGACAAGTGTTATATTATATGCTTTTTTAGATTACCTTGATTTCAAAGTAATTTTAAAACCTTGCTTAACATGTCCTTTGTGAGTCATTTATTCCTTGGCTCTATGAAGAAACAGCCAGCCAGCACTGTAACACTGCTGTGTTAAATTGCTACAGAAAATTTTTGCATTCTGTGTAATAACATATTCATTATTAGGAATATATGTCGGGATTGTAGCAAGGATATAGCAGCCTTTGGAATTAACTTCACTATCCAGAGGGCAACTATAAAAATCTAAGATTCTGTTGGTGTTGGTGGAAGATTAGTTGTCCCTCATCTATTGTTGTGCACTGATGGCTTCTGGACTGCAGATCAGTATTTATTCCAGCAGTAATGCTTTTGCATGGAAAGACTCAATTTGGTGACCTTTGGTTGCTTGAATAATGTAGAACCATTTCCAGCCATTACTCCAGCCCAGCCCATGAGTTTACATCACTATCACTAGACATTTTAAATCAAGAAATTGACAGAAAAAACAGGATGCCTTTAAACCCTGGTTCTCTTCAAAGCAAGAGTGTTCTAATAATTGGATGGAATATTAATTTTTTCCAGCAATATGAACAGATGTAGATAGCATCAGTATTTTCATTCTGCATCCATAAAAAAAGGAATGCAATACTAAGCCAAGTGAAACAACTGTGTGTGCGTTGTGGTACACACATACATTTCATCTTTCCCTAATAATTTACATTGATTAACTACCTTATTCTTACCAAGAATCTGAAATATGGGATGTCCTGCTGGTTTCAGTGGGGTCAAATCAGATCTTTAAATTTAAAAACTCTCTGTACAGTTTACTTTTCGTGTAAAACGTGTTTCTGTTCATGTGGATGCATTTGAACAGAAATCTGCTGTTTAAGGTGTAAGATTGTATTTGTTTCCATAGTAGTACTTCTAAGTCCTTATCTAGAAGGTGACATATGGAAATGATTAGAAGTGTGTTAGAAGAGTAACTTTTAAACATAAGAAACTAAAACAATCTAACTAAATTGTACATATTTTTAATACTTATTTGGTTTCTGCAAAAGAGAAAATATAAAGAGGTGTTGAGTATAAAACTGCAATTAAAGCAGGAAAATAAAATACCTATTTATTTTATTATCTCTTATGAATTAGAAGTTTATAATTCAGAAAGAATGGGGTATTAAGTAAAAATTTAAAGTATGGCTTTTAGAAAAAAACACTGTAATATAATTATAACTAAGGCCAAGACCCATTTTTTCGTTCTGCCCTCCAATAGTCTGAAGGCAGGAAAATATAGAAATGGAATTAATTATGTGAGCCAGATGCTAATTTCAAACATATTAATAAAATTCCAAAGCAATGCTAAATAAATCCAAGAGTAACCTTGGATTTATATTAATATAAATATATACAGAAGTCAATGTTTTGTCTTAAATTCATTGAATTTGGTCCTTCCTCAAAGTGTTACTCTCCATATAATCTACATTTATTATCTTTATGTAACATACAAAGGATTGTTCGCACAATTTTGTCAAATGTCAACAGCCAATTTTTTTCATAACTTTGCTACCTTCATTTGATATTTGGCCTTTGACTTTAATTACTGCACACATACTACTAGGCAATCAATGCACTACACTGCAATGAATGCACAATTCACATTTGTACCGCTAAATAAGCTTCCCGGTGAAAATATTTCTGCACTTTATGCAAAGGTGTGTTTTCTGTGGCTTAGAACAAGTATTCTGGACTTAGAAGACAATCCTGATAAGTCATTTTTTGTGCATCATCTTTGCAGCTGTTTGACAGATGTGTTTGCTGTTTGACATCACTTTTTCCTGTTTTACAGCGATATTAAAAAGATTTCTGAAAACAATCTGCTTACTTTCAATTTCTTTTTATAAAAAAGCAGCTGCAATACCTAACTATTAACCAATACAATCTCTAGGGAAATTATTTTATTCATAGGGGTTTATCTTTAAACTTCCTCTAAAGGCAGATTTTGTGATGAAGTGTAGTGGAACGTGGCCACATCCAGCAGCTGATAAGCATTTCCCCACACACAGCACAACTGAGTGTCCCACTTCTGTGTTCTTTGTTCATGCAAAACTCCCTGGAGATCAAGGCTCACTGATACTCATTTGGAACAAAAGATTACCCACTCTTTAAAGAGCTCACACTACTTGACAAGTCAGGATAAAGGGAAAACAAAGGAAAACAAAGGAAAATCTATTGCCCCATAACATTGATAGGGAAGTGAGGCAGTGGTCTGATTTGTCCAAGGTCTACAGAGTTTTGGAAAACTTGGGAACTGAGCACAGATGATAAAATCTCTGATTCTTTGCCTATACACAAAACCATCTTTCCTCAGTCAGAAAAGAGGATCATCCTGCTCTGGATGATTTCTGATGAGATATTATTTAGCATATAAAGTGCTCTAAATAGAATTTGCACACATCCTAATAGGCAAGAGATGTGATACGGTAGAGAAGCTCAGTCTGTGCCCATGATCACTCTTCTTACATCAGAAGTGGTACTGAGATCATCCTTTGTGCTCTACCACCTAGCTGCCAATCAGGACAAACTGCAGTGGGCCCGTTTACTGAAGACAGTGCCTGCCATAACAAGCACACCAAATAAGTAAATGTATGCTAGTCCTCAGATTCACACTGCAGCACAAAACCTTGTCACACATACTCTGTGTTCAGACAGTAGCTCTGTCCACAGAATAGCACAGCTTGTAATCTTATTTTGGAGAAGTAACTATTTTACCAGCATTGAGACAGCTGTTAAACTTTCTTATAGCTACCCATTTTATCTCAATTTAAAAGCAAGTACAGCAAGGTCAACCACTGCATAGCTGTAAGATGTGTGTAGGGGAAAACATTTTCTATTTTTCTATTAACATCTTCATTGAGTTCCATAGACTCAGAAATGCTTCATGCTGATGTCTCTGTGCATTCCAGTACCCCATTTGCAACGGAAAAGATACCTAAAATTGTCCACACATGACAAAATGCTGTCTACAAGAGCATTGTCAGGTTTAAATAATCTACTTTAAAAAATAACAACTTGTCCTAATATAATCATGTTTCCTTTAAATTTCCTTAGAAAGCCTGAGAGATGAGCCAGTAATTTTTTTCAGTCTTTTCAGCTGAAGTTCATGGCCTCACTGAACCACAGGCTCTTCTGTGACAGAACTAATACCGCAACAGCAGTGCCCGTCCTGAAAAAAAGCAGCAATCGCTGCCATCTAGGGCAAATCGTGGTGTCACAGGGCTGATCACAACCCGTCACTCCTGCCCTTGGCACAGACCCGCTCTGTGTCTCTTAGTGCAGAATAAACTCAGCCTGGTAATGTAACAGAGGGCTTGTGGGCACATCCCACTTGCTGACTGAAATTATGCCGCTGTGACTTCTTGCCTGTGCCTTCAAGTGCAGCAATAAGCTCTCACAGGACCATACTTTCTATGGGATAACAGAGTACAAATGGAATTATTTTCTTGTGAAAAAATAATGAGCAAAATGGGGCACCCCTTCCACAGACAGGGTGTGTTGCACCCACACTGGATGCTTGTTTGGTGCTGCACTAGTCAGAGTTCCCAACATCTGAAGGAATGTAAGTTTATCTACACTATTCTCTCTTCCTTTACAGTGAGCAGTAATAAATAGTACTTTAAATGATACTTTGCATAATCTGTGTGTTTTAATTATTGGAATTACATAGGAACAGCAAGTCCAGCTGCAAAACACTCCATTACGATATTTCTCACAGCTATTAAATCACAAAGCTGGACTCAACATGAAGATTACCTACCTACTGCTTGCAAAGCTGACTAAATATTATTATAATACTACAAAAAACAGAAGTCAGTTGAGCTCTTTACAGAGAAAAGAGAGGTCACCCTTGCAGGCTAAGCCAACTGAGAGTCCAATCTTAGCTGAATCTTTTAAATATCCAGTAATGTGTGTGATGGAAGGGCACAGCACTTATAAAGATACGTGTAACACTAAAGTGTGGCTTGCACATAATCTTGCACAGGTAGAAACTTTATATATATAATATATATATATATATATGTATATAATTTATATATATCAACTTTGTAGGTTTAGAATTAAGCTCATGAAACCAGAAAAGTATTCTGTATTGCCATACTGATACAATCTGTTTTGTCTTGGTCACTTATTTTCTGGACACCAGGAATAACAGAACCTTATACTTCATTCCTGTTTCTCCAGGCCCAACAGCATGGAACAACTAACACTGGATCCCAGAACCAAAACTCAGAATAGTTGAGATTGCAAGTAAATTCTGGGAACCATCCAGTCTAAACTCTCCAATTCCCTGCCATGTCAGCTGGAGCGCAGGACTCCATTCATGTGGGTTTTGGGTATCTCCACTCCTTGGTATGTCTAGGCAACCTGTTCTTACATCCTCCGAGTAAAGTTTTTTTCTGATGTTTAAACGAAATTTCCTGAATTTTAGTTTGTGCCCATAGCATGTTGTCCTGTCTTTGGATACACTAAGAGTAATCTGTTTCTGCTTCTTTACCTCTTTACTTCCTCCCATTTAGAAATTTGTACATATTGTTAAGATTCCCCTGATCATTCTCTTCTCCATGCTAAACAGACCAAACTCTCTCTGCTTCTCCTTACAGAACAGACATTTCTTAATTCCAATTTCTTAATGATCTCACTGGCTTTAATACACAAGTACTGGTTTAGCGAGATTATAAGATTCCATCCAACAGCTAAATCCAACAGCCTATTGAAGTTAGGAGGTAGAGTTTTTTGGTGCCTATTGACAAGTGATAGTTGCTGTTTTAATACCACTTAAGGACTAATCAAGGCCTGAGAAAACAATATGGGAGATTAGGAAAAGATGCAGAGTACAGAGCATATCTTGGGTGTCAGTCTGAAATATCTGCCAGAGATCATCTCTTCTTTTTCACATAGTCTTAACTGTTCAGTGTCCTTCCATATGAAGTAGGTGACTATTCAGAATTCACTGCCTTTTCTGCATAGCACCAGTTACACATTCATGCCTGAGGGACAGTGAACTTTTTGCAATCCTGTTCTGAATTATACAGCTATTTAGCTTTCTCATTAAACCATTCAAAAACAAAACCCCAAAAAGCAGTTAAAATGCCTGAGAGCAGTACACCCCAGCCAGGCGACAGACACAATGGGGACTATACAGTAGCTGTCCAGCACCCCAGCTCATTACACAACCTAGCAATTAACTGAGGTTGCCTGTGCTCCCTCCCCTCCCTGCATTTGTTCTCTTGAGAGATGACAATCCCTTCTCCTCCTTCCTGTTCAACACTCTTGGAAAGACATGCCAATGACTGTAGGCTTTCCTTTCCCATCGCACTGCTGTAAAAAGCTTCTAACTACTTCCATTACCACTTCCCTTCATGGCTGAAGCAGATTTATTCCAGGCAAAGCACCAGCTGCAGTACCTCTTGGCTCATTCAGTACACCTACCAATAGTTCCCAAGGCAGAAACAACATGCTGTGAGCTTGTTTAATGCCAGCACCTTTGGATAAGTGACAAGGACACTATAAGAAATAATGAACATTAGGGAATTGTAGCTATAGCAACACAAGTATTCACAAAGCAAATCCCCACCATGAGCGCAAGGAAACTGCTGTTATTGTATTTGTAAAAGTGCTGATAAAGCAGGAGCTTGGGCTACAACATCAGGAGAAAGCATGCCTGGCCTGAAGTCTTGCCCCAAAGGGTGACACATGCAAAAGCACCCCCAGAGCAGACAGAAACTTAGCTCACACACTTTCAGAAATACTGGATGAAACAACAGATCCAAATCTGAGTCTCTGTAAGAAAATCCCAAACTTCCCCCATCTCTTTATTTTACTACTCCAGATTTTACTGCAGGTTTAGCACCACATCATCAAAGGAACCATCCTGATGACACCCTCATGCGATCAGGAGGCTGCCATTTTTCCAGAAACAGAAACTGAACCTTAGTCTCTCATTAACCTATGCTGCTTTCATCCTTTTTTATCCACTGAAAGGCAAAATTTGTAGTTGATTATTCAACAGGAACATAGGCAGTGCTTTCTGACTTTTTTATTAGTCTTAAGCTGAAACAAATAGCTCTTCTGAGGAATTTTGACTTTCACTTGATAAAAGAAATAAAATGTTACTTTATTAAACTTGGATCAGCACTACACATATTTCTTCAGAACTCCTGGGTTCCTCTCATCATCCTATCTATAATTCATTTTAAGACAGGTTCCTTAATAGTATTATACCCCATTTTCTTTGTCTACTGCTTTTCTGTTTTAAAGAGGATGCATGGGTCAGAGGTAATGCTTGGGAAGTTTCTTTTGAGTGCTCAAGTACTCAAAAGACAGCACAAGACATAAAATATTCTTCATGCTTGCATTTTTCAGTTGCCACACATTTCCCTTCATCTCTGTGAGTTAGGACACATGTAGCATATATTTATCTCTATTATTAGGAAATTAGCACTGAATCATTCAGGGAAAAAATTCACTAAGGGAAAGAGTAGGATTCTGCTAAGGTGTTACTTGAAAACTGAGTAGGAACAAAGCGGTATTTCCCAGATAGAAATTCTGCTAGTATCACCTAACTAGAGTCACTTAGCATGGACTCAGCATCATTCCTTTTGCTGGACAGCAATTTCAGATCAAAAGACCTAAAACTGTTCCCATAGACAGAATCCAGACAAAGCCTGGAATGCCAGCAGCACTGGGATGACCACACCTCTCAGCTCAATACAAATACCCGGCTCCTTCAGAGCAACATTGCTCTAGGCAAGAGCTCTCCTTCCAGAGCACTCCATGCCAGCTCCTGCTGAGATTTTCAATGACAGAGAGATTTCTCCACCTATTCCTCCTCTCATCAACATTCACTTAGATTTCTTGCTAAGAGCTGGGTGGCTGCTGGGTTATGCTCTTCTGCTAGACTTTGTCAGTGCCCCAAAAGGTTCAATTATCCTAGGAGTCCTCTTGGGATTTTCACAACCCTGCTTTGAGCTCTATCAAAGCATCTGATGAAACACAGTTACTTCCTTGGAGTTTGAAGATTAAACTCAGATTGAACTTGGAACACAAACAAGAAGTAAATATGTTAAAAATATCCAATCAATAAAACATCATTTTCCTTCTCATTTGTCAACAGCTCTCCCCTCTTAGTAGTTCCATTAAAAGGCTAAAAGGTTTACATACCTCACTTCTGGTTGTGCACCTTGACTCACAGTTTTTTGTAAAGTTTCTGAGGAATTCAAAGAGCAGCTAGGCTACCTCCAGGTGGTCAGGACTTCACTGATCAATGGTCTGTAGCTAGTTGAAGTGATTACAGCCTTGGACAGGGAAGAACTGTTCTCAATGCTGCTGCTCTCTGCTTCAGCCCAACTTGCCTCAAAATCGTTACCTAGCACAGATGGGATAATGTGCCATTACTCCCAGGTCTATATCCCCATGGAGGAGTTATGTCCTCTCCATAGCTGTCAGCCAGAGGGTTTACACATGTTCCATTCCCTTCACAGTTTCTCTCCAAAATTCCAGCACTTCTCTTCCTGTCTGGCTGTTCCTTGAACACTGATTGGGATGTGAGTGATCTGCTTTTAACTCTCAGTTACTTCTATAACAGCTGAGGGCGCCAAGCCTGTATATTGCTATTGTCTTAACATCTGGAAGAGGCAGAATATACTTCTCCAAATTAATCTCATGTCACAAACACACATGATGTGTAGTGGTATGTGAGAAAGCTGGCAAGACTGGGAAGAGCATCTGCATTACTGTGGATGCATTTACCTGCCATGGGAGCAGGCTGATAATGGATACAGATTGCCAATAAATTATGCAGGAAATCGGGCTAGCCTGGAGAATTTCCACCTTTCTATTAACTTTTTGTGGTAATGCTCTTTTTTTTCTTTGTTCTCACCTTCTGCTAAATCACAGAATAACCTACACTAAAATCAGACATCAGTTCAATCCTCAAGACATATGTAACTTTGCATATGAGTGCATGTATGTGACACTGCTTTCTACAGTACACAAACAAAAATATTCAATCAAGTGTCCTTTCACAGCTAGTAGAGACTTTGTAAGTGTGGATTTTACCCTCATTCCTGTCAGGTCAGGAGAATCTTTCTGATCCAAAAGATGTCATGTGTATAGCATACTGTTGAACAAAGCTTTCTGTGCATGGACTTCACAGCTTACCAGTGTGTCGATAATAGTTCCATGAACTCCTCATTATCAGCAGAACTGCATCCAGCTCCAGCACTGGTCAGGGAAGCTAAAGTAATGGTCTTACTTTAAACAAAGGTCAAACTCCAAACTCCAAAAATTTCATATAGCCTACCATGTCAAAAGCCTAAAGCCTACCCAGCCAGATTCAGGTTTGTGTCCTGTGCTCACTATGCCTGTGCAAACACCCGCTCACCAGACCAGCTTCCAGCAAGGGACATCTGTGTTTAGCTCTGTGCTTGCATGAACACCAGGCGAGGGCTTGCAGAGGCCTGGCAGGATGGGTGCTGACAGTGGCCTGTCAGAGGGGGAAATCACACAGTGAGAATATGTGTGATGAACCCACTGGAGTGAATTAGGTCACCTCATGCTGTCAGAAACAATAGGGACAGAGCTCATACAATGGCAAACAGCCTCATATATGACGGTCAGTGGAGAATTGGTTCTGCTAAAAAGGTTATCAGCAGTGATTCTACACATCATGATATCACTGCAGAGATGAACTGGCATGTGAAGGGAGGCAGAGGTCTGAGCAGCTCAGGGCACACAAATGGAATCCTTAGAATAAAAAAAATTTCTCCTAAGTAGCATCTGCCTAAGATGCCTAAGAGGGCATCTGCTTTGGACTTGGTAGGCTAAAAATCCTCCCTGCTTTGTCCTCTAACCTAACTTTCTTACCAAAGAATGAGAAGATAAATAAGCTGCAGCAATAGACTGCAATTGTTTAAACTTACCAGAAGCTTTAAGGTCCCATTCAGCATCCTTCAATGTGTGTTCACAATCTCGACTCAGTTGCAGCTAGATCTATGGTGTAGCCTTCATAATCCCTCCTGAAAATTTGACCATCATTTTACTGATTCCCTTATAAATTCATTCTTTCCCACTAGAAATCCTAAAAATGGAGGAAGAAGAAAAGGAGATTTATTAATAACCTACTGATTCAGACTTTCTTCATCAAAGACCTCACAACACCACTGGAAAATGCAGAAAATTCTCTGTTTTTCAGGGGACATACTGAAATATCTAAGACACTGGGAGAAAATCTTGGTGGTTATTATTTGTTCCATGTGAAGGAAGCTGAAGAAATGCTGTACATAGCTAGATCCAAAAAGTGCGCTTGCAAAAATGAGAAGAAAGGCAATACTGCTTACATTTATGGGATTTAAAAGATGCAGAAAAAATACATACATACATATTCATGCACATCAAATGAGATCATTAATTTGAACTTCATGCAAAACCCTTCCACTTTCCCTACCAGAACTACCCTGAATAGAACTTTAACTTCACTATCTTTCTCTTCACTGAAGTTTTGTGCCCATTTCCAGACACACATCTCATCCTAACTCTGGAGGGACATATCTAACTGCTCACTAGCGGGTCACTGAACAAATCCACAATGGTACATTCCACACTAAGGTACTATATGTACTTTTTGCAAATTTAAATGTGATGGAGACATATCATCGGGGCCTAGAGCTGCATGATGAGCAGTTGCAACCTGATTACTTTAGGTTTTATATGATATTCTGACCAGATCAATAAAAAAGATGGCACTTACATTTCTGCAAAAATCCAGTGACAAATTCCTTGTATTTCAGCTCTATTATGTCCCACCAGCATTTCAAACCCTTTGATCTCTGAACTATACAGCATTCAGCATGTATCATTATAACACCACGTTTAGATTCTGTACTCCTGTGATTGTGAGCATAAAATCAATAAATTTTCGTTGCTTGTTTTGGGGGGAATATTTAAATTTTTTTTTTCATAAATTATTTTGCAGTCATCACAAAAGGCTTGTGATCCTTCCAGTTCCCACCAGATGTCACCAGGCTCCCAAGGATCTCTGGAGTTAGGGCAGCAGAAGCCTCTTGCCTGAGTGCCAATCACATACAGTGTCTTTCCCTTTTCAAGAGCCCAGGGTAAGGAGCTGAGGACAGTCTTTCCTTGTCAGTGGATGAAATGCTGCTGAATCACCAGCAGGCCAAAGCTGTTATGATCTCAGTGCTGTTGAACAGTTTTATCTCAAAGGAGTCAATCTCTTTTCACTTACTACCAGGGAATAACACCATCACAGTTCTGCTCTTCCCTACCTGAAACACATGCCAGGGCAGGAAGTCAATACAATAACGTGCCCATGAAGCAAACTTGTGTTACTGCCTTCCAGGCTACAGACTCAGATGAAGTGCCCTGCTTGAGACTGTACAGGGAGTACTGAACTACACTGGGCACTGAAGCCAGCTTTCCATACCCGTTTTGAAAAACATTTGCCAGTAAGCATTTTGATTTTCTAGGCAGAGGTTCTCTTCTGAGTTTTACTGAGTGCCGAGCATTGTGGTGTCCTGCACAGTATAAATGCCTGAGGTCTCACTACTGAAATATGCCTGCTCCTCAAGAATGAGCTTGCTTGCCAAGAGCCTCTCCTCAATGCATCACAATTGGCAGAATAGCACTCTCAAGGCTCTGCCATCAGGGGAAATGTTCAGACTCAAAGAGATTAGATGCACAGACTAAGTAAAATGAATAGAAGTTGACAAATATCCAAGATGTATTTTTGAGAATGAAGAGGCTGAGCTGAAAATGAATGGATTTTAATGAGTGAAGGAAAGGAAATTCACCATGAATTTCAGACATTTATTGTCCTGAAAGGACATTGTTCCCTATGGCCCCAGAGCAAACTTGAAAGGAACACATTTCATGAGGTATTGTTGGGGCTGGCTTGACTATGGCAGCTTGGGCTTGGACAGAACTTTTCATGGAGGGCTTCAAATCGTTTTACTACTGAGAGAATTATTTATGGGCTTTTTACAGACACTGAAGTACACGTTGGGACAAAATAACTTGGCCTTATGGTGGACAGATTCCAGAGCTGGGAAAGGGAATTCTGATCAGTAGCAATGAACCTCTGCCCTAGTACCTCATTTCTGCAACCTTGCACACGGGACAACTTGGCAGTTGTTTTTTTTGCACCAGCTCTCACAAATGACATTGTATTGAAGCAATCATTGTCCATAAGAACAGCAGAGCCTGTTTGTCCTTTGTAGCTAGGAATGGCTTGTACATTGCTCCCTACAGAGTACACAGCAGCCAAGGGCATGCAGAAGAACAAACACCATTTGGGCACACTTGTTGGTGCCCTGACAAGCTGACAATAGTCTCAGGGTGATTCAGCTCAGGAGACAGTCTTGTGTTATTCCTGTGACTCAGCAGGTAACCCTAGTTAGTCTTGTGTCCTGCCCACTGGAGCTATCAGTGTTATGTTCTCCTGGCCCATCAAAATAGCTTCCAATGGAAACTGGAATATCCTCATTTTAAGGTGTGAGATATCTCTAAGAGATGTGCATATCTTTTGAGAAGTTCATGCAGATGTAACACACAACAATTACTCACCACTTCATGATTACATGGTCCCAATTCTTATTCCTGAGAAGGAGAGGGGAAGTACAATTCCAGACTGGGCTTTCTCTCCACCATTTTTCCCACATCAACTAAAGTGATCTATATAGTTTTCACAAACATCTCTTCTGGGAACTTTTTACTCAGCTGAGACAATAACTAAAACCAATATCATTTCTTTACAATGCCTTCTTTTCTGATAGAATAGTAATTTTTCTCTTCCTGCCATAAACATGTCACTTTGACAAGTACACAGAAACAACCAACATTTAAAAGGCAAGGTAGACATTGTAACTGTCATCTAGTACAGAATCAAATTGTTTCTTTTCTCCCTCCCATCAGCATCTATTGTCAGGACAAACTCTATTTAAACACACGTGACTCTGGGATTAGAAGCACAAACCTCTGCCATTTACAGAAAATTGCTTTTCTCCTTCCCTACAGGCAGACATGATCACAGCTGACACAGTGCCTTTGCTCACACAACAGCCAGCCTGGATCAGTTTGTGGTGAGGCCCATGCTATTGAACATTCACTACTTCTGGTACCCAATGCAGCTACACAGTCATTCTAATAGATGGCAGCTCTTTTGCAGCTGCCTGATCTGCAGTCAGATCCATAACCACAATGTTGCTATGAACTTCAAAGGCCATCTGAACATTTTTATTTGTTTTGTAATTGATGGGAAATTTTCCACCTTTGATGCTATTGTGAGGACTTCAAGCCATAAAGCAGAAGGGTAGCAGCACTCTGATCTGCTGAACACTAACTTCCAATATAAAAGGCCCGTATTTTACTTCTGACTCTTTTCTTTATCCATTTGCCTTCTCAATATTGTTCTATTTCTCATCTCTTAATTATAACTCATCATTATTTTCCCAATTTAAAAAAAAACAGATGAAGGGAAAAGAATGGGGGGAAAAAAGCAACAATGAATTTCAAAATGTATCTGAAAAGCCAAAACTACTTTGGTATCCTGAAATCTAGACAAAACTGTAAAGGCCCCCAGGAACAATTCCTGTTTCCAAACACTTCAGTAAGCAACTAGAGCCAGAGATTACTTTAATTCTTCATTAAAAAAGATTCCTTAGAGGTCAAATTACCTTGAATGGTCCTGCTGTAATGAATTATTAATAGAGAGAAATAAATTTCTAATATCACTGATATATCATGCTGTCACAAACAAATGTACCTACCTACCATGTCTCAGGTTTAGTTACTTTATTCCTGCTGTAGAGAGGCAGCCCTACCTGTTGCCTGGCCCTACGGCAAAGCAGCACACATCATGCCATCCCAAGATAGCACAAAGAAATATCTGACTCCTTAGTTGCATCAATGGTCCTTGTCTGCCTGTGTGTGCTTCCTTGACAAAGAAATGAGTCTCAAGCAGTTCACCATAGAAATCTCCTTGTTGTGAAGATTTGTGGTTTCTCCCAGTCATGTAGTCCCTTCAGGCTTAATTGCATTCTAGTCTGGGTATAAAAAATTGCTAATGGAAAATACTTCCACACCCAGTGGCTAATTACTTTCTCTCTCAGAAGTAAAATCTTGAGTTTGTTATGAATTCACTACTCTTAATGTTAGTCTCAAGGGACAGCAGAAAGGCCTAAAAGGGACAAAGGGGATCCTGTAGTACCTACAGTATTGTTCTTATGCTTTTGCCTTCTAAATCCTACTTTTAAGTAACTTATAATTAGGATTTGAAACCAGATTTATGTTGATTCATGTCTGCAAATCTAGAGCATGAAAAAGGGATCAGGGGTACTCACTGAACTTCCTATAATTCCCCTTACACCCCATAAGGTTCAGTATTGCTGACATCAAGTGCCTGGAAATAAGAAAGCCCATTTTTCAAAAACTGGAGATTCATTTAAAAATAAGCATTTTTTTAAATTCAGTAGTGTTCCAATTGTTCAAAGTTATATGTTCTGATTTTCTTCCTCAGCCACAAGCATTTTTTTACTTCATAAGCTGATGACTCAAATGACCATGCTTTTCAAGGGGAAAAAAGAAAAAAAAAAAAAAGGCAAAATACTTCTCCTTAAAGCACAGGACTTAGTGACGCTGACAATTCCTACATGGTTCCAAATGAAACTGGACATAGGCCACAAATAGTAGGAAATTTCTTGCTGGCACCCAAAAGTTCAGAGGATATGCTTTCCTTCATGCCCTAACACCACCATAAAGGAAAAAAAAAAAAGAATATATATACAAACTGTGATTGTGTTCCTGGAAGGAAACATATTAGGTTGGCATGCAAGAAAGGAGCCTTGGTGTTCTCCAGAAGGTTCCTCAGTTTCCAATATGAGAGGCATTGGCTGTCATACAAATTCCAATAATGACAAAGCAGTTGTGACCATCTAAAATGCACAGTACAGCCTGGAAAGCCACATTCAGATCCACAGTTAGGGGCAATACACATTTAGGGAAACTACTCTGGTCCTTCTTATTCCCTCACTGGACTCAGAGATATTTAAGAGCCAGAATCTCACGGACCTCAACTCTGTCCAGATTTTGGTTAAGCTGCCTCTTTGGCACAAAACAAAGCACAATGAGCTTTAGGAATCCCTCAGTTGCCCATCTTGTCTGAAAGAAGGTCACTCCATCTGGCAAGTTAAAAGTAGCAGCACAGTATTTTGAGCGTGAAAGGCAATACTGAGAAATTAAGTCATTTGGTTCCCAAGCACAGCTGGCTGCCTTCATGTCCCTGAGAGGACTAGGACTTAGGGGAGAGGTACAAATTGCATGTTTCAAACTGTCCTTATTAACTAGGCATTTTATTGAAATTGTGCTTAGCACCTGCCTCCAATTACCTGACTTCAAGGCCCATGTGTGACAGGAGCTGGAGCTCTGATTAAATCCATGTTTCGTACTAGTGAGCCATTAAGCCAAATCAAGGCTCACCGCTCCTTTGAAGGAGATCGTTTGTCTTCATTAAAAGTGTCCATCCTTGATTGCCCTGACAGGAGCTTCTCCCTGAAAGATAATAAGGTCTGTTATTGTTGAAAGGTAAAATAATGTATAGCAGCCCTCTAGAGAGTGATTTGTATTTATTACTGTTCTCACAAATTACTGTACTCTGATTAACTTGTGACTTTGACAGGCAGCAGGGTGTGCTGCCCATCACAGGCCATTCATGCTGGCCACTGTCTCTCCTCAGACCACTGAGTGGTAACAGCACATAAGGAAGGGACCTCTTGCCCTTCAGTGATGTCTGTCAGTGAGTGATGGACAAAGCCTTAGCCAGGTTGTGAAAAGCCAGCTAATCACAACTTGGATCAGGTCCTAATCTTCAGTCTAGATACAGAGGACTACACATATTTGATATTAATATTACTATAATACTACACATTTGAAACAGTGTCTTATACTTCTTATCCACAGAGTTTCAAGTATTTCATAAAGCAGGTCCTTTGTGAAATTTCAGTTGTGAGGAAAGGGTAAAAATGGAAATTCAAAACTTTCTCATGATCACAATCAACTGAGAAGCCAGGAAGAAATATGCAGACACAAAATTTATGTTTTTTTAACCACTAGCCATGCCACTTGGCACATTGAAAACAGTACAAATCCTAAATCAGTGCTCTTCTGCAAGGACACCGTAAGTAAACCTTCTCCACAGGTTCTGTGCACAGTTGACAGGAAACATGCAGGTGACTTAGAAGTAGTTAAATAGCTGCAATTCCTACTGCAGTGACAATGTTTGTTAGCCCATCTCTGGGTTCAGCCCTGAGCCTCTTTTCTCCACTCCCCAGAAATTTAGAGCTTACAGTTTGCTACAATAGCCAATTCTGGCTAAACTAAGCTTTTTCCATTCCTTGGCTGTCAGGTAATTCTCATCAAGCCTCTATGCTGGGGTTCACTTTCTGTGAGAAAACAGTGTCAGACAAACACTTCATAGTGCTCAGGTCAGAAAACAGGAATGTGTCTGAAGATCTGCTCTCATCTGTGCTATCAAACTTCTGTTAGCTCAGCAGAATTCAGATTGGGACATTTGAGTCAGTACTCTACAAATGAAGGAAATAGCGTGGGAAGAAGTTGAAAGAAAGTAGAATTTCAGAGCAAAATCAAAAGGGATTTTCCACTGACACTTCAGTTGCTTCTAGTGTATCTCCAAGCCAGAGGACCCTGGGGTCATATTACACCCTAAATTCACAACCAAACTGAGCTTTTGATACAGTGACAGAAAATGGATTTGCGCTCTAAAGCAGCGACAGGAGCTTCCCAAGCAGAAAGGGTCCACAGCCTTATTATGTTAGGGAGGCAAGCGCTGTCAGGCAGCTGCAGCCATGGCCATGAAGTGAGCAGAGGATGCTTGTCCCCAGAGGAGCAGAGCCAGCAGTGCTGCAGAGTGTGCAAGAGCTCTGCTCATGCAGAAAGCACACCCAGGCTCAGATTAGGCCATACCCTGCTACAGGATGTGAGAGCCAAGGGGACCCATCGTATGCCCTTCTGTAAAACAGACTTTTGGTCTGTAATACGAGAAAGCACTTGGTTGCCAAAATAATTTAGACTGTCTGCACAGCTGAGGGATGGCCAGGGAGTAGTTCCAGTAGCCTGGAGGCTGGTAAACTACTATTGCAGATTGAAGCTCCAACTTTTTTCTAAACTTTGAATCTCTTGTTTTGGCAAGTCTCCTAATTTCTTTAAATACACACTTAAAGAGTCATTTGTTTAGAACTGACATTAGCCAGATGAAGAAGCAGAGCATGTGACCCTAAAATTCCTCAAATGTCTCTTTAAAACTCTCTTCCATAAAGATCTGTACAAAACACTGGCTAATGTTTAGACAGTTGAAATATCCTCACACTTGTTTTAAGTATCCAGCTGTCAGGCCACAAAGAGTCTGAGTTTGCTACAGCCATCCCTCCTGAGTAGGGCTCTAATTCATTAAACCTAGCAGCTCAGAAGCTTTTATTTTTTTATGATCAAATTCCCTGTCACATTTGCCACAGGAATAGCCAGCACTTTGCAACTCCTTTTACTACACATATTCTTTACCTCTCACCTTGCACATCTTTCCTGGTGTTTCACTTTACTCATGCTTCACAAGTGATATTTAGCTGTCACATAGAATTACTTGCAGCATTTTCAGTGGAAGTTTTATTGTTATCAACTGACTTCAACAAACGCCTGAAAAGTACCAGAAAACTTTATTTCATAATTCCAACTTTTAAATTAATGAGGCTTGGACTTGAAAACTTGTATTAAGTTCATCCATCTTATAGAGCACATACACATCTCTAGGTGAAGAGATATGTGAAATTATTTTAAAGTTTTGTCTTATAAAGTATGTTTATTGTTCTGCAGTGAAATTTGCATAATTCTCTTTCTCTTGGAATTTTTGAAATGAAACATAAGTAACACCCAGGGATATGCTGTCTAGCTCACTTCTATAATCAATCATGCATATGAGTATAAGGCAGTTCAATTTATTAGCAGAAGAAGTGATATGGGCAGGCATTTTATCTAAAAGTACACACTGAAAGGAGCATAGACTTTCATACTGTATTTTACCTTGCCATAATAGCTATTTGAGCCAAGACAGTCAAACAACTAAGAGGTCAGAAAAAAGAAGTCTGACAGACTCACATGTGGTCTGTCAGTACCCGCTGAGAGCAAGCTCTCTGCTCTCCTAAGCAGCCTGGATTCCTCATCATTCCTCAGGTGCAAGTAAAACCTGCCATCTCTCTTAAGGTGTGGCTGAGAACACCAGCCACTTCTCAGAAGCTGGTTGATCTGGCAGAGGCATGTTTGTTGGAATGTAATGTTCAGGTGGGTTTGATGATGCCCGTGTCATTAAAAATGGGGTAGTTCTGTGTATCCTGTGATTCTCTGCACACCACAGCATTCTGGATTTCTCTAGTCTGAGCTTGGAGTCTTTAATTAGTCCATTGCACCAACCATCTGCCATTTCCTCTCAGCCCAGGAATCATTTGGTCTCCTGTCCTATTATCTCCAAGGCAAATATGAATAAGGGTCTTGATGATTGGATAAATAGTGCAGAAAACAGATGTGAAGGGCTGCAAAGTGTATACATTATGAATAGTATTGCAATAACATCTTTAATCCCTTAATGAGGCCACTTTGTCAGGGTAAGGGGAGATAGACAGAGGGATTTTGCTGCTGTGCACAGAAGCCCAGAGAATGCTCTTAGGCTAACAAATGTAACCAACATCACAACACATTCTTACTAACTTCATACTCCATGAAACTTGCACTCATTTCCACGTTTTCAGAAATGTTGTTTTTATTGTCATGGAAGGATCCTCTTGCATATAATAATATATTCATTGGTTTTAACAACAGCATAGAAGGAGAGCTATATTCTGAACAACAATTGAGAACAGCTGGCATCTACACACCTTTGTGTAATACTTTTCATTATCTGCTTACAGTGCTGTGTTTGGCAAGTCCTCAAGTGCTGCCTACACTTACATGGGAAAGTCTGCATGTACCCAGCAACCAAGAAAACATCGTCTAGAGAGCTGATGGTCTGACACTGCTTTACTTCCCAGAGCTCTGGGGGATGCCTCCCAATGCTGTAACACATCTAGGCCCTTCTGGGGGGCAGGCCAGATTCCTGCCCATGATCAGAAATAGCATGCAAAAGGCTTGTCTTGTGGTATTCTGGCATTTCTGGTCTCCAGACCCAGATGAAAACCAAACATGAAAGAACATCTTATTCCAATAGTTCAGACACTCCAAAGGTTTGGGTTATATTTGGAACTAAAATTGTGGGATGCAAGCAGGCAGAGAGAAGAAGGGTTGGCAAAAACAATTTTTCCCTGTTCTCATCTAAACTTGGGTTATGGAAAGATGTTTTCTTTCTTTATTTAATCTTTCCTCCAAAATGTACACCTGACATGTCACAGAATTTAGTGCTAGTGATATCTGTGGCTGCTAGTGCATACTTACTTATCCCTGGTGTTACATGGCAAATCAGCACTTAATTCCTAACCTCGCAGGCAGCAGCAGCCCAACACTAGGCATACTGCTCGAAAAACGATGCAAAAAATGTTAGAATAAAGAAATAAGAGTAGCATTTTCTGTAACAAGATAATATCACAATCCAGTGTACTATCTGTGCAACTGTTTGGCGCAGTGAGGAAAAATGAAGTACAGTTTATTAAACGCTCAATGCAGTAATCATTAGTCCTCTCCTTGTAGAGTAAAAGGGCATGGAAAAGATGAGTTCTGTTTTCTCAGTGCATTGACCAGCATAAAGGATCTGGCACAAGAAAAGCTACCCAGGGAAAAAAAAAAAAGTTGATAAAGTTAAATACAATTGTAGGGTAAAAGAGAAGAAGCAGAGCCAGTGTATCTCCTTCAAATGACAATCCATTTTCAGCCCTGGCCTTTACAGCTTTGTGCCATTCCACTCTCATGACAAACTGCAACCTGCCAGTACTAATCTTTAGGGGAAAGGGTAGAGTAAAAATTGGAGAAGTATCTAAAAAAGTCATATCTTTCTCTCTAGATCCAAGCCAAACCATCTAAATCTGAATATGTGAACAGAGACCTAGCAGGGGGCATCCAGGCCATCAAAGCCAGTCCTCCACAGCTGGAGACAACCAAGCAACAGCTGAGCTGGCAGATATGTGAAGGCTCTTTAGCAAGATTTCCAAGACCTCCAGCATCTGGCCGGGCTGGAAAACCCCAGCCTGTTCTGTGGAACATTAATCAAAACTTTTGTTTCAGACTCCATCTGGAACTAGAGACCATAGAGACATTCATAAAAAGAATCACTGTTAACAAAATGGGGACCCCTGAACCAAGCTTTTCCAAGCTGCCAAGATAAGCCACAGAAGCCATTTGAGCAGTCAGTGTTTCAAGTAGAACAGAACTGGAAAGATGAGTCTACATCCCTTTGGGTACAATGCCAGCAGGTGGAATATTGCTACCTCATAGCAATATAGAATAAGGCACTTACATATTTTTAATATGACAAGATTTCTGGAATCTCTGTTGTATGTATTATTCTGCCTGCTATCACAAAAAAAAAATCTATTTCACTGTGGAAATTGTTTTCACCAGCATTGAGTGCTGTGCAGTCCCTGCCTTCTAAAATTAATCTGTAAAGCATGATATCTGATTTATGTATGTTTGCTCTGGAGATACATCTAATACTAAATATATCCAATATGCCCTGCTCCAACCATTTATTAAGTTTATTATAAATTATCTTCCACTTTCTTTGATTTGAAGAATGACCAAAAGCAAAAGAGATGTAGGATAAAGCCCAGTAGCATTTAATTCATATGTGATGAGGTGGTTTCACTCAGCATAACCCTTCCTGTTGCTTAAAGAAGAATTTCCAGCTACTGGTCTAAGTGACATTGCAATAAAATCTTCAGAGGTGAGTTATTCTAAGTCTCAAAGCTTTTAAATTCAAACCAGAGATTCTAACCCTGCTTATATTCCATCAGCACTTCAGGGTACTCAGGTAAAGTACCAAGTGTCCAGCATGTCCAGATCAGAAAGAGAAACAAAAAAACAGTCCAGCCATTTGTACTATGCTACATATCATGAGAAATAATGAACTTCAAAGGGTTTTCTACATTTTATACAGTCAGTAGCTGATCTGAGTAGTGCTTGATCATATATTATTTAACCTCAGGTTTTGGTGGAGTTTCTGCTACGCTGAATCCATACACCATGAGAATCCAAAATAGTTGTAAAAAGTTTTCATTTATTCTATTGAAAAGGGGATTTACAAATCTCAGAGCAGGAGGCCTTTTTATTACCTGTAGTAGACAACAACCTTCATCCTTTGATCATCCTGCAATTAATTTCAAATGACATGAGGGAATAAACAGGATTAGCCAGTCAGCCCCATTTCAAAGCTTTAATCAGTTTGTAAATGAACTTCAAGACAGCTAACCATTCTCCAAGTGGGGAAGCTCAGCATCACCAGTGATGAATGCCTATATTTCATGACAAGGTCCATTTCCATTTGCACTGGGACTTCCTAATAGCACACATGTGGCAACTTGTGCAACTGCTGCATTATGAATTGGATGGGAGAAATTGAAAAGTTTTTCAGTCCTTCTATGTACAGAGTGGGCACAATGCCAGACCTGGAATAAGGGAAGGTGCCAAGTTTCCAGTTGTCATGAGTCACTAGTGCTAAAAAAGAAAATGTGCACAGATATACGTGTATGCATGCATGCATATAACACATATTCTGCACTTTCTCACTGATACTTTGCACTTTCTCACTTTTACTCAAAGTAGCCAAGTTCAGGACAGTTCATTCCTGCCTAAATTTTCTGGGGAGAGAAGGGGGTTTCTTCCTTCTCATTCAGTTTTTTATTCCACAGAAGTGGGTCAATAGCACCTGTTTCCAAATGTTACAAAGCAGCCGTGGAATAATCCATTATCTGCGATTTCATGGGACTCATCTGATAAAATTATACCTGATACATCTGATAAAATCAGTGCAAGACAATGAAAGAACCCTTGTAAATTTAATTCCATTCACACTCAATTTTAACTTTATTTTAACTAAGTGCCACTTTTCCATGGCTTTATTGCTTCCTGAAGCAGGCTCAAATGTTGCTAGCTTTGGGTATAGAAAAGCAGCACAGAAGGGTGTGAAAGAAATACCTACAACGCTGTTCTGAGTTTCACACCTGCATTTGTGTTCTTGGGACATTAGATGATATATTGTTATTAAATTAATCTAGATATACATACTATAGCAGAACTCAGAATGTTAACATCATGTTTAGTTGTAGGAAACATCAGTTTAGGATTTCTGAAAATGATAACCACACCAGGCTCCAGGGTTGTCCACATGATTTAGCTGTCTGTGTGATGAGCATTAATTATACTGCATATAGATCTGGCACTGTCATTCCTTGAAGTTACCTTGAAAATGTGACAATTTAATGGATCACCACTTAAACAAAAAAAATGTCTCTCTGAGTGTTTTGACCCAGAAGCAGTACAAGGAATCCCTCAGATTGAATTAAATAAATATTTTCCTTTATTTCTGGTACATAATTTCTTAAACTGTAGTGAAATTAGACCTGAAAACTAAGTAATAAAATACAAGAAGCTGATTACTGAGCAGAGAGCTGCACTTACAAAGTGAAGCAACCAATGCTTTTCAGCAACACACAGAACTCTTATAGCTCCAAAGCATCAACATAAACAAATAAATCCCATTTGCTGGGAATTCCTAATGGAGCTTTATACCACACCAAAGAAGTCCATAACATTGCTGGAAATATAAACCAAAGAGAAATATATTTTTCAATCTTTTTTTATACACCGTAAACTTTACTGGGGGGGAAGGAAGGAAGGAAGGAAGGAAGGAAGGAAGGAAGGAAGGAAGGAAGGAAGGAAGGAAGGAAGGAAGGAAGGAAGGAAGGAAGGAAGGAAGGTAAAAAGAAAAGAAAGAAATTGCTTCTTGTAGGGTGAGAAGATGAAGGAGAAGAGGGGGAATTGGTGGGTGGGGCCCCAGACTGAGTGTCTCTTCCCTTTAGAATTTGTTACACATGTCAGTGGAATTCTTCAGGGCAGACCTTATTAATTATTGTTCAGTTGGTGGCAGATGATAGTGCTCACAAACGCAATTGTCATTATGTCACCAATCATCCCAATCCATGCACTTGCCAGGGCAGCAGCCTTAGAAAAAAACAAGCACAAGCAATGAGCAGGCATCTGTGATGATCTACAGGGCCTGCCCTGGGAACCTGCTTAACTTTGAATTCTCCACCTTGAATTTTCAATGCCTTAAAAAGAGCATCTCCTTCTATCCCACTCTGTTCTTTAAACTCCTGCACCTTCTTCTCCTTACGGTGCCACACTCTGCTGGCTGGATGGATTGGCATGATAAGCTTTCATTCACATAAATCTGTGCTGTTCATATAGGTAATATCCTCCCACAACACTGGCATCTAGAGGAGGAAGCCAAACCAAATGGAAACTCTAAATACTATTGTTGAGTGAAAGTTTCCAACTTCTTGGCAGTGGAACTGGGATGCTTATTTTTAGAAACTAAAATATTGACTCCATCCTGCCCCACTCCTCCAAGCAGATGGAAAAAAAAGTTATGCCAACCTATACTGATGAAAAGCATGTCCAATACTTTGAGGGGAAAGCTCAGGAACAGTTTATACAAGGAAAACACTAGTCTAGATTTTCTGGCCGAATCAGTGGCAGCTTGGGTTATCTGCAGCAAACATGCCAATGAGACATACTCAGAGAAATGGCAGGCTTTTCCAGCCTGCTAACTCATAAATGTAATTCTAGTCAATAATACTGATTTTTCACTTGCTTATACCAGGATCTTTTTGCTTAGCCCTTCTGCCTTCTGCCAACAATTTCTGCATTCTGAGCTGTAACTCCAGGTTCCAGTCTAAATGTCATACCTGTGTCAAGCCAGCCTTCCACACTGGAATGGAGTGTAACTGAACCTCAGGGGCAAAGATCATAATGACCTTGTTCAGCATGCTACAGGAAATGTTCGAAACAACCTGAAGACTGCAGCAGATGGTGTGAGGGTTTTTTGTGGGGTTTTGTTTGTTTGTTTGTTTGTTCGGGCTTTTTTTTCATTGCTATACTTCTAGTTTCAGGAATTAATCTAATAAAATATTCTAAGTAGAGCTCTGCTTCTAAGGTTTTGTGAAGTTAGGCGTTTTGGAGATAAAACACAGACATATGATTCTGATAGTGGGGAGATTCCAGCTGTTAAATTCTTAACCAAACTCTGGTTATTTAGAGGTTCATCCACTACTTGTAGATCAGATGGGGTGAGGAATTCATTTGCCTTGCCTGAGAGCTCATGCCCTTGGAGATGCCTGTCATATTCACCTTTTTATTGCTAAGTTGTCCTTCCAGTTCTCAGCATGCTTTTCTGCTGTGTTCCAGGAACAATAGGAAAGTTCCCCTGTTGCATACTCAGTGCATGAGTTTCCGTGCTTGCAGCCTAACCCCATAAAGCCTAGAAAAAGTCAAGCTGATGTGGCCAAAGATTGCCTTGAAATTTACAGTGCTGCTTAGATTCTGTGGGCAGTTTCTTAACAACAAATTTCTTGTTTACTGATCATGAGGAACAACATCATAGTCAAGTTTATTCTTTGTCATAAGACACACACAGCACCTCACCCAGAATCTTGTACTGGTGAGACAGAAGTGTGAAGAGACTTTCTTTTCCCAAGTAATACAGTTACTGTGATACAGTTCATAAGAGAGGAAAGGATGAGAGAAGTTTGCCAATGCAGCCCAATTTACAGCACACAGCCTGTGTATTATCCAGTTTATACTTCCACAGCTCTTTGCTTAACTTTTGATTTTATAAGAACAAACTCGAATTTCCAGCTAGAACTGACTTGTCCTTCAGGATCCTTCAGTTCTGACTTCCTTTTTTATCTGCTTCAGAAGCACTCATGACCCCTTCTAGATATTGTGAGGGCACTGACAGGACCTACCTACTGTGGATGCCCAGATAAATTTTAAAAAGAGCTATTATCACTATAGTATTTACAAACTTGTCCTATGTCTCTGTGTATATACACATTACATTGTGACCAACACCTAAAATGGTTTAAAAACACAAGGAGGGCTGATCCATTTAAAAATAATACTTCTCCTCTTCCTTTGTGTTGTTTTCAGAAATATGAGCATTGTAAAAAAGCAGACCATGAGCAAGCTGTCTGAGTCAATAGATCAGAACCAATGCTGAAGTGATACATGATGTCTGTCATTTCTGAGGGCAACACAGTCCATTTATGTATAACTTCCATTGCAGTAAGAACAAACACCATTCTTTTCCATGCTGCTAAAGAATATTAATGTGTATCCCTTGAGAAATCTAAACCTAATCTTTCTCTTAATCTTTTTTTCTGCAATGCAGCCACAAAGAAAGGTGGAACAGACCAGATGTTGGTCTGTCAGTCATAAAGTACTGACCAAATCTATTCCTGTATCGTGGACACTTTTACAGCTCAGTTAAAATGCTTTCATTATTCTCCTAAATAATCTCAATCCATTTATGTATATTGTACTAATACAACTTTTGAAGCCTCTTCTACCTTTAAAAGACTAAAATTAAAAAAACAAATGCGTGTAGCTATATTACACAGTTTCACAAAATGGGTAAGGTTGGGAAGGATTGCTGGAGTTTATCTAGTCCAACCTCCCTGCTCAAGCAAGGTCCCAGAGCACTTTATTCACAACTGTGTCTAGATGGCTATTGAATATCTCCAGGCAAGGAGACTCCACAGCCTGTCTAGGTGATGTTTGAGAGTTTCACAGTTATTTTTAAATGAATTTGTGAAAGAATGAAATTTAAAAACAAACAACAACAACAACAAGGAAATTAGTAAAATAATATGGAAAGTATGAATTAGGATTTGAACAAGCTTTTCAAACAGCACAATACAATTTTTGTGTCATTGAAGTGATGGCTGTTATGGTACTGTTGCACAATCTGACATGACTGTAGGATTCACCACTTAGGCATTCTCCAACCTTGTTGGTGGAATATCAGAGCAGGGAAAAAGATGGATACTGGCTGCCCAGTATGCCAGTGGTGCCTTGGTCCAGTTGAAACTTCACTGATAAACTCTCTTGTGCCATAAACCTGAAGAGAGATTATTGTGTGCAATGTACAGTCAGAGGGCAGCATTCACTACTGCAGTGAGCACTGCTAACAAATGTCATATTTCAGGACACGAACTGATTATTTTCTGAACCCTGCAGAAAAACACACACTGTACAGCACACAGTCTTCTGCTGGGTTCCTTAGGCAGGCTTCAGGCTGATTTTCCAGAATAATTGTTGAAAAGGAGACACTAATGGACAAAGAAGGAGGAGAATACACAGTGATGAGCTTTGGCATCCTCTTCCAATTGTGAGGACAAAACAGGTATCATGTTCTAAACCTTGTATATACTTCCCTAATGAAGTTAACTTTGCTGGCACACAACAGCACTTGGAAGGGAAAAAAAACCTCAAAATATGTGCAAGTGTGACTTAGCTTTTGTAATTTTGTTTTTCTTCTCAATGTGAAATTTTGTTCTGAAAATTTCATTTCTGTGTTCAAAGTGCAGGCGTTTTAAAAGATCAAAGTGAAGGAATGTTTTTAAACTACTGAAAAAACATTTCAAGAAATTCAACCTTTTTTTTTTTTGACTAGTGACTTTCTAGATTTCAGTTTTTCACTCCAGTAAACAAAATAACCATTTTTTTTTATTCTCTCATTTTTCATGGGGAAAAGACACCAGAAAAGCCAACAAATCAAACACAAAAAATACCATGGCCCCAAAACCCAAACCACAACAGAAATAAATCTCTCAAAGTCCATATAACTGCTGAAGGAGATAAGAAGTAGTAAGGGATTTTTAAAATAAGAACTGGACTGTCATGAAGATGTCAGATTAAGGCTTGCAGGCATTTCCATGGCAAACATTATTAAGCATCAGAGAAACAAAAGGAGGCTGTTTTTAACATTTGGAATATTTATTAAGTATAGAGTATATTTATCTGTTCTGAATCACTTTGAACTTCAGAGGAAGCAACCTCTTGCTAGGTTTCAACAATGATCAAAACAAACTAAATGGGACATTGTGAGCAGTTCCTATTGCGAAAAATTTGACGGTTTTGCACCTTGAATTTGATTCTGCTTAAGTAAATCTCATAAAATGGTAAAACATCTTGTAAAAGCTGCATAGAAGAGAAACCTGTGCTATACTGCCTTCAAGTCTCTAATTGTGTTCTATCCCCATGGTCTATCACAATGTCTCCACAGCTTCCCAGCCTCTGCAGAACAAGGAGCCCCAGTCCAATTCTCATGTATTTCAGCAAAGGTTGGAGAAGTTTGAATATGGGTCTAACTGTCAGTAAGTTTCATTTCACATAAATAAAAGTTTTACTGACATTTTATCTCTACTGAGGTGAACAGAGCTAATTTGTTTCTTCTAAATCCTCCTCTGGGTAAAGTCAGAATTTCCAAAATTTTTTGTTTGGACAAGAAAAGTGGCAAATTGCATGATCCTTCTCATCTTTATGTGCCAGGAAAGCATCATGGTGAGCAAAAGGAAAAGAGACAACTGTGGTAAATATGGTTTGGAACAAGCTTCCCCTAAGAGTCTTTGGCAATAGATGAGAGCCTTCCACCACAATATCATTATTTCCAGTTAGCAAATTCAGATTTCATGGCTGGTCTCAGGAGACCGCTGTCCTGCTACTATGAATCACTAACATCACTCTATGACCTTCTGCAAGTCCAACAGCAAATCTGTTCCTTGCATTGAAGCAGAAAATAAGACTTCACTGGCCACTTTTCATGTCAAAACCAGTAGCACAAGAACTGCAAGGCTTATTACCCATTTGTTTATTGTAAGGACCCCAAAACATCCCTTCATTCCTCTTCCCTCTACAATATCAATATAACATAATTTTTCTAATTTAAATATTATCTGTAATACATTAGGAGCCCATAGCTCCGGTTGAGAGCACAGTCACATTGCAATAAATGGTCTGTAAATGCACTTAAATCTTCACTGCACACTTAACTCAGACTCTTATTCACAGCTGCCCCAACCACGCTGGACTTGTGTCTGTACAGCAATATTGTGGAGTTGAATTGAAACTGCTATGGAAGCTCAGTTGCTCTGGAGAAAAAAAAATCAGTGGATTGCATTGCATATTCACACAGCTCTTTCTGCATGGAATCCCCTTTATAATCTCTCTCAACCTCTCAGACTCCCGATTCACTCTCTTCCCATGAAGAATTTTTTCTTTCTTGTCTTTTGTTCCTTCCTCCCACTTAAAAAGATTTTCTCCTCTCATTGTTTGTTTTATATCCTAAACTTATTTAGCAATAGCCTTTTTCTTGTCTTCCCATTCCTGCTCAGCACTGACAATCACATTTGGTCCTTCCCATTCCTGGGGTTGCAACCATCTTTTCCGTTTTTTCCCTACTCACAGTCACATAACGCTCTCAGTGTCTTGCTCTAAGAGTCCTTGGTCAAATCCTTGCATTTTTCTCCTTCTTCTGGGTCTTTTCTGCCTGGGCCCAGTGATCCTGCTTGACTGATGGGAGTGATGCTGCTGCGTCCAATTTCTTCCTCAGAATTTGTGTACGGAAAGAGATGTCTAATAACCAATCGCCAGGATAGAAGAGGAACATGTGTACATACCCTCCTTACACTCTTTCTGTCTCTACACTCCTCATTTGAGGGGCGATTTCCTGCAGAACTGATTTGGAACTATTTGTAAATGAGGCACAGAATGCAAGACTGTTCACTTAGAATAAAAAGTGAGGAAACACAAGGCGTCCCAGCTCATAGACACATATCCATTTCCAGCTCCTTCCAGAAGTGACAAGGAGGTGGCATGATGCTTAGTTCTGCATCTCCACAGAACCTCTGCTGACTGAAAGGGACACAGCAAAGCAGCCACATGGTTTTTGTTTATTTCTCTTTTATCAGTCTCTGTCATGAACCTCTCCCACCCTACAAACAATTGAAGTATCAGAATTTCATCTAATGCTTTCCATCCCTCCTTTTCAAAGGCTCTGCTCTCTCAACACCATCCAGCACATCCACAGACAAAGGTTCCCCTGGGTCAGCTGCCAGTCTGCTCAAGTCTGAGCCTTAAGTCGGGCCTTAGAACTGGTCACAGCTGTGGTAGTGGAGCAGGAGGAGAATGATCTGCCTTCTCTACTTGCTTGTGACTCAGCTAGGAAGCTTAAGGCAAGGTCTACTCCATAAAAGTATTTTGGAAAATCTTTAAAAATCATGTTTCTGAGTTTGTTCTGCAAAAAGTACAGGCTATTTCATTTTGTGTAACAAAAACATTTCAAAGCATTTATCTGCCACCACAGGGTTCTATGTATCCTTGTGGTCCAGATCCCATTGCCTGTGTAATTGCAACGGAGTATTTCAGGTAAGATCAGGAAGAGGAAAAATAATTTGACCAAGCAAATTCACATTATTGGTTAAAGACAGTTTGAAAACTAATGTCTAATTTTATATTGTAGAGAATTAGCATGCTCATTAGGTAAAGTGTAAATTATTCTGTGTATATTTTTTCAGGGAATGCTCTTGAAAAACCAATCCCATTAAAGCAACAATGGGGTTTGAGTTTTTTAATGGATCAATCAGTACTTGTCATCAACATTTTACCACTTAGGCACACGATCAGGTTGTTGTGGGACTGTTTTTCAACATCACATTCTCTAGTGCTTCTGAGCCTTCTACGATCATTAGGAATTATTCTTAAACTACCCTTGTTTTCCAAGGGAATACTGAATGCATCCCAGAGAGATGAAGCAATCAGCCAATGGTCAGAAATTGAATTTCTGTTGTCTGGAATTCAAGGCCAGATTTCATTCATAATTCTTTCCTTTCTGTTTTGACCAACTTTAATATTTCAAATTCCTCATCTCACATAGTTTTACCCACGTTTAAAAACAAAGTTTAGATATATCTTCAGTATGTAAATGAAAACATTTGTCGTCTTTTTGGCAACTAATGTCATCAAAGCATTCAGATATGGAGATTTTCTTGTATAAGAGAATGACCCCTGTCAAAACCTAGTATAAGGTGCAAGTGGAAAACAAAATCTATTCAGCTGTACAGTTCAACATCTCAACAGGTTTGAAAATACCTATTTTGCTATTTGAAAATAGCTCATAAATGTACTGCTGGCGAAGAACCTCAGGGTGTTACAGACTTCAGACGTGGCTGCAGCAGAGGGAGCTGTTTTACCAGCTAAGGCAGAGAGAGCAGGTTGGGATTCCTGTCTTAGTAGGTACTAAGGAGCATTTTCAGAATGAAGTACATCAATTATTTCCTTAGACAGCTGCATTATTCTATTGGTCTTGACTCTCTGGACTGGTAGTATCCAAAGGCTGTAATTAAGCACTGCTTTCTGCAGAATCCCTACTTCCTACTCTTTATGGAGTTTTTGTCGAGAATGCTCTACCCTGCAACTAATTCCATAGCATCTAAGGGCCTGATATGCTAGATAGCAGCTTTTTAAAATCAACCTAGAAGTGATAATCACCCCAAAAGGATGGAACATCTTCACAATGAGACTGCCACACAATGAGACCCGTATAGATAGTACTGTGATGAAAGTCCAACGGTGATGGGGGATTCTTCGGTAAACTAGAATAGACAAGGTACGAGAAAAGCAAAGTGTATAGTGTGCCTTGATAGGTGGTGATTTTAATTGACCATTTGGATATATTGTATTCATGAAGTCAGAAGTCAGTGGATTTTGTTGAAGCAGCGTATTAAGAAGAATAATAATCTATCCTGATACTATGTTCATATGTAGCACACTTGATACTATTAAATTGTTATGTCATCAATTGATAAAAATCAATTCTAAGATAAAATGCAGAGGGATCATCCAGGATAGAAACAAAACAGAAAAAGACTTGGAAAATAGCTGGAGAGACGTTCCTTTGTTGAAGTATTGCCACATTGCATCTTTGTCGTATCCTCTCCCATTTCTGGGCATCTAAGCAGTACCAATGGCCAAGAATACTTTCTATATATCACGTGCTGGCTGGTAGGATATACCTCTTTTCCTGGAACCAGTCATACCACAATAATCCAGGATTTTGTCTGCACTGCTGCAATACATCTACCTGTGACCAACTGCACATGGGCCACCCAGGAGCTCCAGCTGAATCAACAACGCACAGCAAGTTACCTCTTTCAGAGTAAGGGAAAAAGAGATGAAAACACATTGCACTGGGGCTTCTTGCCATATATTGCTACAACATGGAGCCACCTAAAGGCCCTGCCATTGATCTTCAAGGGGTCAGTAAATAAGCTACTTACTGCCAGCTAAGGACAATGGCAATCAGTGAAAATGTTTAGGCTCTGCAGTGGAAAATAGAGGTAAGCTACAAATCTAGAGTTCATCTAATGGCTTTCTTTTAGAGGTCATGAGGGTCCAAACATGTTATGTTCTGATCTGTGATGAACTGGAATCATAAGAAAATTTTATGTCAGGTTTTATGTCCTATTAACTACTAAGAATTGATGTCTGAAGAGACTTCTTTTCATAAGAACAATACTGACAATTTGAATTAAATTCTGCAATATGCTTAATCTGAAATAGATATAGAAGGGGAAAAAAGCCATTTCAAATAGTTTGGATGTAACTGAAAAAAAAAAACCACCTTATTTTTCACTTTTGAAAGTGTTACATTTCTAAATTGCCTTAAGGGTTCTGTACTTTCAGCAAAATTAGGATATTTCAAAAAACAAATATTTTTTGGATCACTTTACTGCATGGCCTCTGGGCAGTGGATGTTCAGAATGTGGTTTGCCTCTCTCCCCACCCTTCCTGACCTCCTCCCTCCATCTATGGCATTTCCCTTCCTAGATGTGAACATGGTGCTAGAATTCCATGTGCTTCCTGCTGCTTACCCCCTACAAAATCGTAAATTACAGAAACCCCCACATACACAAAATTAATAGGAAACAAGTTTGGTTCATCAAATATTTTTCTAATGGTATTTTGGCTTTGTTCTTAGGGCAGAATTATGAAACAAAAAAGGACAGACTCGAGAAATGACTAATTACTGGCCTGTACAGCCTGATTCCTATCTCAGTGTAGATCTGGAAGGAGTCCAGTGGAGTCCAAGAACCTGCTTCAGGGACAGTACACATAAGCAGCTGGTGAAGTATAATGATGCACTTGTGGCTCTGGACAGCCTGACATCTCCTCTCCTGTGAGCTAAAACAGAAAAGCTGGCCTGGCATCACACAGTTTGTTAGCAGTTACCCCCATTGTTAAGATGCTGTTCATAGGTAAAAAATCACTAGCCAGCTCCATTCACAACTCTTTTTTGATCATTTTTAGCCTGGAACAAAGGCTCAAGTTTCACAGCACATTTATATGTATTACTTAAATCAATATTTGTTCAGCAAAACACATCAACATATGCTTAGTTCTAAGTATTTTAGTCTGAGCTGGATTTTCAGCTGCCCCAAGGCATGGCCTCAGTGAGTGCTGCCCTCTTGCCTACCTGTCATCACAGCAAGAACATTAAAGCCCCTGCACTTTGGGGTGCCCTGCACGCACTGTAAACACATAAAGAGAAACAACTCCTGGCCAGACGTGTACATGGAGATCTGTGAGGTGCACAGTCTGATATCTGGTACCTGATAAAGTACAGGGCTTGGGGGCTTCCCTGGTATTTCAACTCTCCCTGCACAGCTTGAGATGATACTTTGTCCAAGCAAAGCCTTGAGCCTTTGAGCAAGTACTGCTCCTGATTTGCAAGCGTACTTTTCTCTTTAGGAAGGTGAACACAAAATATATTTCAATATATTTTTCTGGAATTGGAAGAAAAAGCTGAAGCCAGTCTTCTGTGTAGCAGATTTTATATTACCCTTCATCACTTGTATGTCAAAAAAAAATGTGGATATGCAATTTCCTTCCTGTTTAAAATTGCATCACTAGGGGAATGAAACTTACCTTCCTTCATTTCTAAGAAATAATTTGCCTGTATAATTCCCATAAAGACCCCCACGTTCTGCTAATCTAATTATCTCATACCTAAGCCTGAATCTCTAAGAAATTTAACTTCATAATAAAGACTTTAATCAAACCAAATATCTGTATTCTGTACAATAATACTGTATTCTGTCAGGCAGAACTACTGTAGCCTGCTAGATCCTAATTAATTACAGAACAAAAGATAAGTAGGGTGGAATCACTGCAAAATTTTCAACTTAGAGGAATCTTTTTGCTGCACTCAGTTTTAGGAAAAAAAAAAAAATTCTGACAGTATCTCATCTTTAATCATTACTTACAAAACATCTCTTCCCCAGGTTTTAAGTCATGCATAATTCTGTTTGCTACCAACCAGACAAAGTTTGTGTGTGGGATTTTAACTCTATGGTTCTTACACGATTTTCAGACTGGAATTCTGAAGAGAGAGAACTGGTAACTTTCATTACTAATCGCATAGTTTATAAAATCCTATTGATTATTAAGAAGAGGGTTTAGGCATTGTCTCTTTTAAAAGATATGTTTTATAATCCCTTGAAAATTTAAAAATCAGATTGAAATAGCATGAACACTGGTGGAAAATTTCATGAGCAATTTGTCATTTCAACTCACTTACCACTTCCAAGCTAAGTCGCCAGCTGTCCCACACCCTTCCATACAATCTTTATCATGACAACTTCCATTCATCATCCTCCAGCTACACATCACTGCTGTGGAAGGACCTGATGATAAAATATAACCTCTCCAAACATACCTTGAGTTCACTGATAGTAGCAGCTGTTGATTGCTGGCATTCCTAGAAACACTGAGTAAGAGTTGGCTTTTGTTACTGCCATCTCTTTGAAAGAGGAATCGCTGTGTGCATGCTTCCCATCTTTCTATTCCCAGCATCAATTATATCTCTGCAGCGGTTTCTGGAAAGCCTGGTCTTGAGAGATCAGTTCCATTACTTTGAGAGGTGGTGCCACTTCAGATTCTGTCCTGCATCTGGAAATTCTTGCAACTGAACCAACTAATCTGTTAAACAACCTCAAATCCATATAGGATTTTGGATTGGGCACCTCAGTAAAAGTTGCAGCTGCTCAAAACTTCTCTACAACCTTAAAGAGATCTGAAGATCCATAGCTACAGAGGCTTAATCAGCTTTAGAAAAGAGGGGCTCAGTGGCACCAGCAGCTGATTTCCTCAGTGGATTTCCTTAAATGCAGAAGAGAGCATCAGTGCTACCTTGACTTTTCAAACATTTGCAGCTGATAAGCACAGATGGCCAAGACATGGGGAAATGTCCACAGCAGGGGCAATCCAGAATGTATTGGCTGCTATGAATGGTCCGTTTTCATTTGCCAAGTAAGAAGCAGCAAGTAGAAGGCAGTGGTGAAGAACAGGGTAGTGACTTAATGATAATGCTTACATGCAGAGTCCAACAAATAGTAATGAGGGGTGCATGGTTCAAGAATATAAGCAGAGCAAGGAAAGAGAAAGATGCCCATCCTGGGATGCACTGCCATGATTTTAAGAAATTTGCTCATGGTATATTTGCAAAATAGGACAGTAAGGACCTGCAAAGAACACAATGTAGACTAGATGAAGCTGGATTGGTGAAAATTAAAAAGGAAGAATGAGCTCAGGAAGTCCTATTTACTTGCATTAATAGTTGCACAATAAATATAACACACATGTATACATATACCAATGTATGCACGCAAATGTATGGTGAAAACATTTCACAAACATCTATTTCAAAAATTTTACAGCAAGAAGACTGACATTTTTACTCTCTTCCCATGCAAACATTTTTCAACTAGAAACAACACACTTCTTGAAAGATAATTTTATTTCATAAAAGTAAATTTTAAAGAAGCTTAGAAGATTAGACACATCTTTTTATTCTAAAAAAATCTCCACCTTATATAACTAATATTAGAAAAAATGCTGGAGGTGGGGGGAGGCAAGACAAATTTTGGTTTTGTGTCATGGAAACCCTTCCCCCCCTCAAAAAAAATTCACAGGACTAAGAAGTCGAGTTGAACAGCTCTCATTTCTTACTGCAAAGTGCCCTCCAGTCCAGTATTTTTTGCCTTAGCAAATGGGTTTCTTCAGCAGACAGTATACAATGCTACCTGCTATCATACATCACTGCCACTGTACCTGAATCCTGACAGCTACATTTTATAAGTGGATCTTTATATTTGATTTTCATGAAACCACAGCATCTCTTTCCCTTCCAGGCTCAATAAACAGCTTAGTCAAGGTTTTGACTATCTGTTTCATTTAATTACATATGCCTTGATTTATGGTTCAGGAAAGGCTGTAAATGAGGACATCACATTTGCAATCTAACCTCAAAATGTTTTCAAAAACAGCAACAAAAATCCTCACATGAAGTCTTATGAAAACAATCCCCAGGGGAACTACATGCAGTGCAGCCTGGTCAGCTTCTGTGTTTATCAAACAGGAGAGATGAATGGCTGACTTTGATTTTTTCCTAGGTGTGTAAATAAGGAGTATTAGATTTGCTTATCCCAAAATGTTTACCTTCATCTGTCAGTGCTGGGAGCTGAACAGGTCGCTCTGTGCCCCAGGGGAAGCACGGGCCAGGAGATGTGAGGCTGAGCTAATGTGGCTTGGCAGAGCTACATGGTACCAGAAGGGCTGAGGGCCATGGACTGTCAATTAACAAGGATACAAGGCATCAGAAATCATAAACCAGTTTCCAGGTGCTCAATAAACCCACCTCATTCAAACATTAGAGATTCCAGTGAGTACATAAAAATATAACAAAGAAAGAGAGGCAAGACCCCTAAGGAAATGAATACCAAACCCTCTTCATAGCGCACCTGAATTTTGGAGCCATTAAATGCAAATTCTGCCTGGGGCTCCATATTTAACAAGTGTCCTGTTATATTAATAGTGGACTAAATTCTATCTTTAAGCTTTCTGTTTCTTAAATGATTCAAGGCCAATGACCAGAACAGCAGCAGATTGTGATCGCCTGCACCCAGAGCTGAAGCAAGGCACCTTATGCATTCTCACAGGACACCCCCAGTGCATGTATAATTGTCAGGAAAAAAATGTCAGGCAGGAATAATCTCTAATAATTAATCTCATGGACAGCGATTCAAAGGGAAGTTACAGGATATGTGGTAAATATGGAGAAAGAGTCCAGCAGGATATATAATCTTGAATTATTGAAACATATTTTGGTTCAAAGATAGGAAATCTTTAAAATCATATGGGACCACCATGATAATTTATACAAGACAACACAGCTATTCGTGCAACAACCTTACAGTACATGATTAATTTTTAGTGTTACTTTAAAGTTATGATGGGTGTCTTTTCAAATACTTGTCAGTGACAGAGAATCCAGCATACTTTTGGCAAATTATTGCATTAGAGAATTCTATTCTGTTCCTGAAACTGTTAAAATCTTTTTTATCAACAGATTATAACCAAATCTCTCCCTCTTGTAGGTGTTTTGTTTTAAGTTCAAAAGGATTAATATTTTGAGCTTCTTAAAGCCTTTTGATCTAAGGGAGGTGCTTAAGATTTTCAATCATTCTTTTCAAACTGTAAAGGAGTGGAAAAAGAGATACAATAGTAGTGAACAAATCAGCACAAGAACTAGCCATACTTTGAGCTCGTTGATACATTTACTTTTTTATCAGGATAAAAATGTTGAGTTTTACTGGTTTACCCTCACACAGTGCAGTGGCTGAGGTGAAACAGCAAGCAGGAAGTTCAGGTCCAGGATAGAATTTCTGATCAAACTGCAAAAGCAGCCTTCAGCACAGGCAGAGGTCTTAAAGGGCCAGTCAATGCATAAAGGAAAATGACAGTGAAGTTTCTGCTCATATCAGTGATGTGAATTTGGGTGTCCCAAGCACTTGGTAAATATTTTATAGACTATTTAGGAATGTTTCATTTGCATAGCAAAAAATAAATTTGAAATATCTGTTAAAAAAACTGGAATTCTTATTTGCCAATCAGCCTCAGGTGTTTTGGCGAATATTTCATTAGGTAGTAATACAGGAGAACAGAAGCAATAAGCTTCCCTTGTCCTATTTGCCATTCCTGTGACTATATTTGGGCAGCAAGCAGACATTCAAACTGAAAGTTTAAAACAACTCTTTCTAGTCAAAGGTTTTCTCAAGAAAAATGTCCTAAGTTTCTTCCTAAAAATCAAATGCACTGTTTTTGTCTGTCACCCTGCACTTAATCACTGGGCCCAAATCTCCCCCAGAAAGAGTGGAGAGGAATCTGATCATTCCCACAATGGCTCACTCACCCCTAGGCTGACAGGAAAACTTAAGCCCTTTTCATGAGGCTTATGAAATGGCTTATGGGCAGGAGGTGCAGAATAGAGGCCAGGGAGTGTGATGGCCAGGGTAAACCTGCAGCAGTGCCAAGCAGCTCACTGTACCCAGTGCTGTGCAGAGCCTTTGTACACAGTTGTCTGGAGATGGAGGCACCCTGCTTCTGTTCTCACACAGTCTTTATTAAATGGGCTTTTGTTAAGCTTATAGTTAAGATTAATGCAGCTCAATGAAGTACCAGCACATTGATTCCACATTTGATGGGTAAATTTCAAAACCAGACAATTAATTAGGATATCTTACCCCCTACAACTTAATGTCTTTATGAAGTTGAAAGATGGATTCTATAGCAAACAACCGTTGCTTATACTGAAGTTATTTCCCATCTGTTGAAATGCTTTCGATTCAGATATACACAAAAAATGTGATTTAAGGCACTGATTACTCAGAGATAGGAAAAGCTACATTTTATCATTCCCTTAATACGAACCACTGTAGAGCAAAGGCTTATGCATTTTTTTTAGGATTTACATTCATACCACATTTAGGCACAGAAGTGTTTGGATATAAAATTCCATCCTATCTCTCTTTCTTACCTTATAAAAGACACAGAACCCACACTGGAGCTAAGCTCTTACACCATGCAAACCTCACCTCTCCCAATTATGGCAAGAGAAACCCGTGTAAGTTCTTCCTCAGTTCTATACCTGCCCACCATTAGAAGTAATTTAACCTCTAAGAGCCTTTTTTGTTTCAAAGTGGCTGTGCTAATATCATAAGGTGCCTTCAAAAGCAGACTGCTATTTCAGGTGAATGCTGCATTCCATACTGGGCCTTAAAACAAGAACAGCAAAAGTATATCTAACACAGGACTTAAAAATCTGAGGGGCTTTTGTGACTCTTGCAGGAGAAAACCTATTCTTTTCAGAAGACCAAGGTGCAAAGAAAATAAATGCCAAACTTGTGCTCAAAAGCACTATAGTTCTTTTGGTTGTTGCAAAAAGATAATTTTATGATTTTGTGCAGTTTGATTTCTGATTTGGGGATTTGACAACACTATATATATATTCTCCTAGTAATGAATGGAAAGTAAATTCAAGTAAAGAACCCTTTTGCTTACTGAACCTCTGTCTGCCTTAGAGAGGTCTTCCTCTCCATCCCTGGCACTGTATACTCTCTGCTCTTCCCCTGACTGTGCTCTGTAACCTCTATGGCTGAACCAGCTGCTTATTGAACTGCAACAGAACATCAGGATAGGTTGCTTTCCCCAAGAATATGCTGGAGACTGGCCATTCCAAAATTTATAGTTAAATCACTTTCCAAACATGCTTTCCAACAGCCTGAGGATTCCATTTGGTTCAATAGCATTTTAGGGGCCATGCAGTAGACTTTGCTTGATTTTACATAGAACTCTAACATCTTAACTCAGTCTGACTAATTGGTAGGCCAGGGCAAAGTGGGCAGGGAAAAAAAACCTACTGAAGAAATGTCATAAAATCCCCTTTTCTCTCCCTCACCAAATATTGCAACTTTGAAACAGCTGGTTCAAATAACTTCAAATTCTGTAAAATTCTCAACTGCCTTCAGCACATCCATGCCACATTTGAAACTCAACAGAGTAAGAAGGTAAGTTCTTCAGTAAAGATGCCAGTAAAAACTGGATTTATAGAAGAAAGCAAATTTTGCCCTCACATAAAAAGTGTAAGATTGTCAGTTAGACTTACAGAATGGTATTCACTTAATTCTGAATCATCACTATATCCAAATAAAAAATCAGAAAATGCACCCAGTTCTATCGACTTATCTTATGAAGACATAGCAAGTGGTTGTTTCTGCTTCCAAGTTCCTGCAGTACAAATATACAAGATGCACAGAGGAAACCTGTATTCACTTAATTTTACATCCAGGCACAGGAAAACCAAGTGAATCGTCCATTGTCACTGAAGGAATAGAATTAAACTCAGATATATTTAACCCTGTGGCTGAGCTTTGTCTGCTCATTTGTGTTTGTCCATTTGTAATCTTTTCCTTCACATTAGTCAGCATCTGAGATACAGCAATTTGAGATCTCTTGATGAAAACGTTGGCAAAGTAAAAACATATTCATATGCTATAGTGGAAGCATAGATTTATCAGAGAGGTAGAAAGCATTACGTGCAGATTATTCAGAAGTTAAAAGCATTTCTCACATTTTCTGTTGATTCAGCTTTTGAGAAGTCAGTGAACTGATTTTTATGGGTATTGCAGGACTTACACGAGTTGAAACTTTACTAAAGTTTCCAGAGGGATGAATCCACTCCCCTTTTGACCCTAAAAATATCTGTAACCTAACAACTACACAAAACAATGGTGAAGTGTGACTAAACGTGAATGGCAATGTACTGCTGACAAGCTCTGACCATTAACATTTTTCTTTCTGTTTAACTCAGCAGGCGAAAGGCAGCAAACAGAAGCCGTCTGCTGTTATGAGCACTCAGAAGCATTTCATTGTGAGCACGCAAAAGAAAACGAGTGCAATTCTCTCTCACAATGCTACTTTCTAGGTTTTTATTATTTCTTTACAGATTAATTGTGGATAAATGCAAGCAGCATATTTAGAAACAGGACACTTCCTTCTGTTGAGATCCTTGGAGCCTGCAACACAAGCAGGTGAAATAATTGAGACATACAAGGCCAACATCTGTTGTGCAATTGTAGTAATATGATTAGTTTTGCCATGGTGTTACTAAAGGAAGAATGTAGTCCTTTTATAGCTTAATTGATCACATTTAGATGTTTGGTGAAGTCTGAATGCAATTGGAAAGTTTCTTCAGGGGTCAAAAGTGAGTTCCCCTCACAGTAGTATGTAGCCTTATTATTAACTGATGTGCTGAACTCCCTTCGGCTTCAGGATGTTGTGGGGAAGCACTGAATTCAGCTCTCCTCCTTTCTGGGGGAAATTACGAGCTACTCTGTTCTCATGTAAGTGGTGTGTCCTGCTTTGCTTGCAGGACAATAAGCCCTGCTCAGTTCTATGCAAAAAGACTTACGCATCTACATCTGCCTATATTCAGGAGCTGATTCATGGCATGGATGGATGGATGGGTGGACAGAAGAACCTGTGTGCTGTCTTGAAGACAAGCATCTGATTCAGATGGAGCTCTGTGCTTAAACTTCCAGTTGATTACACTGTGTGGCTTCCAGCTCCTATTCCCATTCTAAAACGTGTACATTGGCCCACCAGGTACCAGGAGCCTTCACACTTAACACTAAATTATGGATTCACTCAAGACCTGTGAATTCTTTCTGTGCCTTGATCTCCTATAGTCTGGGAGACATTGGTTGCTTATTACTTTCCTCTGTAATATTACAGAATCAGTCAACAAGAACTATTCCAAAAAAGTCAATAAAGGGACATTTCTAAAAATATTGCTAGACATTTCTCTGTCTAAGGTATAACAAGAATCAAATGAGACTAGCCCTTTGGCTGCTGCAAAGCAATGTTGGTATTGAAATTGATGCAGGTTCCCATCTGATGAAAAAAACCTGTCTGGTATGATCAATTAAAGCAATTATCTTAGGAGAGCAATAAAGGTTGTACAAAAATTTCCAGGTATAAGAAAGCCTCTTCTTGTAAATGTCATGTTGGGATTATTACTGAAGGGTTCTACGGTACTTAAATATAAAGGGGCACTTTTAAGTACAAAATTTAAATAAAGAAAAAGCAAAGCCCGTGCTCAGTGAATTATGAAGAGTCCATGAAGGGTGGCAAGTGTGAGAATCCAGTCCCTGCTCATAGAAAGAGCCCTACTGTATGTTCCTACAAATATTGATGTTTGAAATCCAAAGCACATGTGATGCATTAGTGTGAAACAGCGATTACATACATGCTGCTCTCTGCCCTGCAGTTCAGGAAAAGTCCTTATGTAATGAAGAACTGAAAGACTTATGAGGGAATCCAATAGACTGTTATCGTGTAAAAATACCAGTGCTCTCCAAAGTCAACTCACAGTTCCTCAAATGTATGCCGGTGTGTGTTTTGTTTTCCAATAGGCCTGAGAGAGAAGGAGCTCCATTCATGTCAGACCCTGTTAATCTCATACCTCCAGCCCAGTCTATGTGAATGGAACAGTGACTTGGGAAACCACTGCTTTTCTTTCCAGTCAATTCTCAAACACATAAAACTTACCGCAGGAGATCCAAACACACTCAAACAATAACAGGCAATTTTGCCAATTACAGGAACTACTTATGGCAATAAGAAGGGAACTTTTCATCCAACTCAGATTTTGGGTATTGGAAAATTAAGAATGATTTCTTGATGTTTCCTTCATCCGTTTCTGCCAATAGCCTTCTGAATCCTGACAGTTTTCGTCATACATTATCCAAATGACTGGAGCAATTCTTAATATAAGGAATTAAGAATTTAAGAACAAAAGTGTAACCGCAAACCAAGAAACATGTAACAACAGAGCTTTGAGGCTGTATAGTCTCAATATGTTATAGAGGAAAATGATTTAATTTAATGGACATCCAAAGAGTAGGACCAAGCCCAGAGCTCTTCATAGGTCAACCTCTGAGATCAAGATAAGATCTCTCAAACTAAGCAAAGCTCCCACTAACTTAATGGCAACTGAATAACAGTTGTGACTGCCTGAGTTTAATAAGAACTGCTAATCTAATATATTCTTCAGATCTAGAAAATGGTCACTTCTAAGAGTTTGGGATTGTTTTATCCACATGCCTTATCCTAAATGTTAAAATCTTGCTAAACTTAAAATTACTGCTATAGAAATAATACCTCTGCTTTTGAGAATTTCTCAGGAATTGTGTGCAAATCCTTTGTTCTGATTCAGATCTCCAGTAAGACATGATTGGTATTGTCTCCTGCACACTTCAGTATCACAGAGTTGCTTCTGTAGCCAAATTAACAGTACTATATGTGCTTCTAGACCACCTGTGCCTCAGTAATATGGTGCTGGTATGGAAAAGCTATTTCCACCTGGGAAAATGTGGCCTCTGACTCATACAGAGATGGAAATATGGAATAAAAACAATAGTTCCTTATATTCCATTCAAATAGACTGAGTATACTTTCACTGAAGCCTCAATGTGGAAACTAATCTGTCTTCATTTCCAAATGGCTTTTGTAAGAATTTTGTGAATTTTTATTTTTGAGTATATTATTTGTAGCTCAACAGGACTTGCTAAGTCACAGTGCTCCTGCAGCAGCTGCTGCTCGATCACACCTTTTTACAATTTAAGGGACAACTTATATCACTGTTGCATCCAAGGAGCACAAAACATATGTCATGTCAGAAGACTTACATAGGTAAAAACTTTGAGAAATAAGTCCTGCCTTTCATTCTGCTACCTCACAGGCCTCCAATTTCTTCTAGACCGATCTTAATGGCAGTTTGTACATGTGTCCAAAGAAATGGTTTTTTTTTTAAGTCATGAAAATCATATAAAAGTTGAAGGCTCAAAAATGCAGGATGGCACAATCCATTTGATTAATTCTCCTATTTCAATAAAAGTGCTATTCTGGATTTTTACCATCTATATATACATACATTTTTTGTTCTTGTTGGTTTTTTGGGGTTTTTGTTTGTTTGTTTGTTTGTTTGTAAGAGCAAAATTGACTGTTTTTTGAATTGTCAATATGTAAAAATAACAATTACTTGTATGGTAGAGATCTGTGGAAAATTATTGTGGTATAAAAAAATACTGGAACATTTCCCAGTGCTGGGAAAAAATATGTTATATATAATATAAATTATGGTATTGACATGGGACTCTCCATATAAGATTATATAGGTTCATTTCTCAAGAAGTCACAGTTGTCTTAAAGTCTCATCTGGGGCTCCATGGAAATCACAATACTTCTGGTCATGCTTGAAGTACTGTATGCCAAAAAGAAAGAATGCAGGAAAGGAATGATCAGAGCAGAAAGTAACCAGCTTTTCTTTGACAGCAAAAGGCAGTTGTAAATTGAAGAGAACTTGCTATTACAGTTGGCTTATTCTACAAAGCACAAGAATTTCATATTCTTCATAATTTGCCCTGGATGTTCACATTCATCTAACTGTTTCTGAAAATCTAGTAAACTTTCAGTCTCCACAACATCTGTGCCAATGAGTTCTTCAGATCAATCATCTACTATGTAATTTTTACTGTGTTGCCTCTTGATCCCTGCTTTCAAAGAAGTGTCCAATATATTTTCACTAACTTCTTCCCTAAACTTTTGCCAGGCCTTTCCTTGTTCATTGCCTCTTGAAGTTTACAAGTTGAAATCTTACAGCTACACCAAGCTGGTTTTTGGTAGCTCAGCTTGAGTTTGCAGAAGTTCCTTTTCTGGTTTGTGTGAATTGTCTGTCAGAATAAAAATGAATCATGGACAAAAATCAATCATGTGTCAGTCTGTGTCCAAGGCCTCAGTTAATTTACAGCCAGTGGGTCACTTCAGACCAGAACTGGAATAAGAACTACTATATAGTTTATGTGTAAAACAAGGTCAAAGTCTTGCCCAAAGCTAGCATAACACTATAGACACAGTCCAGCTCCTCCATATATATAAAACTCCTGCCTTATAAGAATAATTATTTCCAAAAATATATTTAAATTACCAACACTTGCAAATAAAGCATGAATCTCTGTGGACAAAGATAATCAGAAAAAAACATGACATGCTTTCCAAAAAGCTTTCTGCAAGTACCTTACCCATCTAGTACCAGAAGAAAGTGCAAAAAACACCTAGGAGATTGAGAAATGGTAAAGAAGAAAGAGTTCTGAAAATAACTAAAGACAGATAGAATTCTAGGAGCATCAGGCAGGAAAACAGTAATGAGAAGTACTTTGAGCAAAGCAAGAAACAATAGCGGAAGCAACCCAACTGGGGCACCAAGATGAGACTGTTTTGTGAGTTGGGCAACATAAATGGAGTGGGACCATTCTGACAGAAACTTGGTATTGCTCAAATGTGGAAGCTATTTGTGGACTCAAAGAATACCTGTTTCTGAGTTGGAATTGGGAAATATTTGGTTTAGGAAGCCTTTCATGTTTTTTCTCTTTTGCCTTCTGCAAAGTCCCATCAGGGCAAGTCTTCCCCTCAGCACTAGAATAACATTCTGCATGACATCTGCGATTTTCTGTAGAGGGGCATCACTTAAGTGTCCTGCTTGACTCTGACCCACAGCCCTCAGGTCTAGACCACTATTCTCCAATTTACAGCAAAGGGTATTGAATGAGTGCTTGGTGACCTGTATCTTAACCACAGGCAGAGGTGTGGCTAGTACAATACAGGCTTCTGTAGAGGCTCACCGCCTCCCTGCCATGCTCACCCTACAGTAACAGGAACTGCTCTGGCCTTACTACTCCTACTGTCATCAGCTGCTCTAGGTGGGTGGCCCTAAAACTTCCAGAGACCTTGTGTCTGTAGCTAGGGAAAGCTCAGATCTCCTAGCTACAACACTGAAGGCTTTTAGTTGCATTATAGCTGGCGGGAGAACTTCCAGCTCTGGCTACTGCAAGATGGGCTGAACATCCTTCTGCCCCTTACAAGGCAGGGAGACCATTGCAGTGCATTGGGCAGCTCAACAGTCAAGGAGTTTTAAAGCCAGGATTGAGTGGGAACTGAGAGAAATGGAAGGAAGGAGAGGCTTGTGTGATTGTTAGGATTATTATAGCCCGCCCCTTCTGAATCTATGCACGTGCCTAAGAAAACTCTGCCATCTGCACTTTAAGCTCATAGGAGATAAGCAGAGGAAGAAGGGGTTTTATCACATGTGCTGCAAAGCCTTTGTAACGAATGAAAACAAACTGTGGTGCTGACTTTGTCTATGAAAAACAGCAAGGTCTCAACCATGCCAATATTTTGTCAAAAAATATTGAATGAATTAGTGACCGTAACGTTTTCTAATGGCTTCCAAACAGCAGAACAGATTTTGGCATAAACAAAAATCCTCTTTCTTTATTAAATCCTTATTTGGGAAGTTTCAGTGCAGAAGGAATTCTTAGCATCAGAGTCATAGGGCTGGACCTTTGCAGCAAGAGAAACTTTGGTATCAGATAAGGCACAAAATACATAATTGTCACTCCACAATTCAGGTCTCACCGTAAGGCCAACTGGAGTTGCTAAATGGGTACCAGTGAGGTTTCATTTATGGAAAGCAGATTAATGTTTACACTTGGTAGAGTAACTGTATAGATCAGGATTTTGTCCCCCAGTCCTCCAAGGTAAGTTTGCAGGGTCTCTAATTTGGCTCCAGTCTTCCTTTGTCAGTCAAAACACATACAGTCATTCACATGGTGATTTGATCTTCTGAGCTGATTTCCAACTGACTTTCTTCTATCTTGAAAGTAGCCTCCAGTGGCCTACAGTGTTAACCATCTCTCCAAGAATATTTTAGGTTTGTTAATTCTGATGATTCCATTCAAGACAAGAAATATATAATAGTCTCTATTCTTTCTTCTACCCTAATACATATACAGAAGACAATTTCCTTCCTGATTCAGTTGCTCAGTCACATGGTTGTCTCCTCTCAAGAAAACAGCTTTCAATCTTCTAAAAGTACAGCTCAGGTATGCTTCAGTCCCTTTAAACTTTTCTCTCACTTTGATTGGTGTTTTTTTATCTCCAGCTTTGGCAAGGCCTGCAATCCCAGCTCAGGAAATAGCTCATCTTGAAATGAACTTCATATTTTGGATACAGGACAGAATAGATACCTAGAGGAAAAACTACACCTGCTCTGAGTACAGCTGGAGCTTGGGAGATTTAATTTGCACTTCTAAAATATTCTGAAATATCAAAACAAAGAAAATATTTCAAAGAAGTATTTTTTACTTGATGCTGTACAAGCTGACCAGTACCAAATGTCTTACAGCCATCAGGCATATCAATACCTAACTTTTTTTTTGGATGCTTACAGGACTTTGCTAAAATTAGCTATTAGAAAATAAATTTCACATACTGGACATCTGACAGAGAATCATTATTTTATTTTCCACATTGTGCTGCAAAAGACTAGTGGTTTCCAACAACTAGTGAGAGAGATTGCTTTGTGCATGTTAAATATATTCTTACAACTCTTTTTTCAGAAGGTTCTGCTGAAAATAGATTTGAAATTCATTGAATTTCTCATGTCAGAGATGAGCCTTATCTTTCTCCCTAAACCAATTAAAAGATGGCCATACCCAAAGCCATTGGAGGCAAAAATGAAGGTTTGCCTATACACAACAATGAGGTAGAGCTGTGGTGAGCGTATTTCAAATGAGGGATTCAGGAGCTGGCCAAAATTGCTGGTTTATTCTACTCGCTAAAAACATCAAATCCAAGATTAAGGGAAACATTTCCCTTTTATCTACAGGGCTTAATTGTGCCCAGATGTCATGGGACATAGAATCATAGACTTATAAAACTATAGAATCATTTTGGTTGAAAAAGACCTTAAAGATCAGCAAGTCCGTCATAAATCTAAATCTGCCAATTCCAGCTCTAAACCATGTCTCTAAACTGCCACATCCACATACGAAAATAGCCTGACTCAAATAAAAGGAGAAATTCATGCATGGAACTAGAAGTACCCCAAGAGACAAGGGCATGTGGGCAAGGAAATGAGGACAATGAGGAGAAAAGTGATGATGATGATGATGATGATGATGATGATGATGATGATATGGGAAAGGGAAGTCACAGCAAATTTGATTCTTGGAGTGATTAACAAGCAAGAAGTACCTGTAACCAGATTTTCCACAAATCACTGTTCCTTTCATGCCAGCAAGCATTCTCAGACTACTCTGGCTGTTTGGTGGACAGAGCTTTGGGCACTACGGGCTTGTTTTGTTCAGGTTTTGTCCTTATTACGATTGTTTTAAAAAACTGCCAAAGACATTTGGAAGACTACACATAGTCTCTAAGGGCTGCAGAGTCAACTGTCATGGAAGGATTCTGAGGCTCAGCTCAGACCGCTGCTTGCCCACCTCTGTCTGTCTTTGCTGTGTGCTCCTAGAACTTCTTTCAGGAAAGAGATCAGTATTTCCCTGAAGGAACTGGAATGAGCACAACAGTGAAAATTCCAGTAAACAGGATGCAGCTGGCTTCAACTGTGTTGGCATCTAAATTTTAAATTAAAGAAAAGCAAACTTAAGCCAGGTGAAAGAGTCTGCTAGTTCCTCTCCTCTTTCCCCAGCTAAAGCAGTAGGAATGCTATACATGTAAGAAGTCACAGAATCCGAGATTCAAATAGAATCCAAGATATTCAAACCAATTGTTTCTAATTGTTCTACTGATGCCAGAAATAGCTAAGAATCAGTTGCATGCTTTGGCTTTAAAAAAGTACTGGATACTCCCAAGTGTTAGGTTTTTTTCTTTAAGGTGTGTTTATCCTTCTGTTTTCTATTCCATGGAGCACTGGTGTTCCTGACCTGTTCATGGCATCTTTATGGTCACATTTTAAGCATTTGCTGTGGCAGTGTCCTAGCATACATACTGCCCTGCGCTCACATATGGTCAGCCTGAACCCTGATCTGTTTTCTAGAAACTTGTTACTTGGACAAGATTCTGACAAACTGGAATGTCGGCCTAGGTTTTTTTGGCAGAGTGCCTCCGTTTTCTGTATCCGTAAGAGGCCTTACTTTCCCAAGCTCCTTGTCCCACTGGTAGTTTTATAAAAAAGCTCAGCATGTCCCTGGAAGTTCACAAAGCCTTCTTCATTCATAAACAAGTTGCTTGCGAGCCCATGAACAGAATGGCTCTATCCGTGACGTCTGATTGACCTTCAAGAACTGCACACATGACAGAAAAAAATAATAATAATAAAAAAGGGGGCAGAGAGTTTAAGGAAATAGACAAATGAAGAACAAGGGACTCATCAGTGTGTTAGTAATGCAGTGAATGCAAGAATTAAAGATATAAATATCATGACGGGCTGTATTTGCATTGCCACAGTCTGTTTAAAAGAAAGAACCCCAGAGCTAGGAACCGATGCCTCCTGCATCCTTAATGGCTTCTATATAAAAATTGTCATTTTCTTTGTATGATTAAAATAAAGAGCATCAGCAAAATAAACTCTCCCTTCCTACAATTCTTTTAATGACTCCACTGCTGATAGAAGATGCCAGTTTAACAAGTCTGTAGACAGAGGCCTTCTGTCTGCAGAATAGGTACAAGACAAGCCATGGCAGGGAGAGGGTCTCTGCCACACACGCAGCTGCCTCAGACCAGCAAGACCACCCCAAGAGGGAAAGGAGCATTCAGTCCTTGGCCTCCTCAGCAGCAGCCTGGGAGCCAATTGGTGTCCTTTGCCAGAGAAGTTCCAGGCAGTCTGAAGTCTGAGCACTTGTCACTAGCATGAAGTTAACAGTTCGTTTAGCTTCATTTTCTCCTGGGTGCTACTGACAGCTGCTCCTGAGAATGCTCGGCATGTCATTGCTGGTCTCTACCATACAGGTCATTCATGCAATTGCCATTTCTAGTTATTCCATTAGTCACCAGTCCCTGTCATCTCCCTATTTTATCCTCTCTGGCAAGCTCACTTGCTCTCTGACTCCTACATAGTGAAATTTTTGTCCTTTTTCCTTTCCATTTTGCACTTTTCTTGTGCTGCCTTTCCAGTGGAATCCCAACAGAGCAGCAAGGACTTCTTGGCTTTAAGCAGCTAACAGCCGATCATCACCCTCTTTCTTCTTCTCTGAATTCTGTGCCTACACATTTCTAACTGCACATCTTGAAAGTCAGAACTTCTAATTTCTTTCACCTCTGCAGTGCAAAGCTTCTGATGGTAGAGGATAACTCAGCCACCTCCCAAGTTCTGTGGGAGCACCTATCAGCTTTGTGAGTACAGGAGAAGAGAGATAAATGTTCTCTCTTCTCTCCCACAGGATCTCATTTGTTACAGTGCCAGAAATGATGCTATGAACTTTCATTTAGTGCTAAATCTCAAGTGAGCAACTTAAAAGATCAGCAGTGGAACAGAGTTCCGTTCAGACTAAGGGTGAACACAAGCAAGGATCAGGGGCTGCCCCAAGGTGGCCTTATCATAATATATTAACTTCTGCATCAGATGCTGAGTTTCCAACTGACTAAAAAAAATCATCATTTTAGGTAGCATAACTGATAGCTCTCCAGCGAGATGCCTGCAAGTGAATCAGTCATGTAAACTAAATTAGGCTTTATTAATCTAGAAGCAGTTATTCCAGTTTAAGTGATGCTAGCAAGGCTCTGCATATGAAATGCTGGCAATTTCCTAAACTATGAGTGTTCTGTGGGTAACGAAAAACTTTAATCTTTAGGAAAGTGAATCTAAAATATCTCAGCAGCGTGCTCATCGCAATAAGATTATCCTGCAGGCTCTGAAGGCCATAGGCAAGGTCAGGTAGCAAGTCAGTGAAACTGATCTTGGTGAATACCTCACAATGACTCAGACCATGGTCTTTGGGGCCTTGCCAGCCTGGGCTCTAGAACTGTAGGCACAATAAATTTCTCTAAATTGCCCTTCAGGCAAACTTGCTGCTACAGAGATTCAGCCTGTGTGTCTACAGAGATTCAGCCTGTGTGTGGCTGCTCTAAGAGAATGTGTTCTTTGGCGCTACTCTCAACAGTCTATTCCATGGTACTATCACATATGCTGTAACAGGGTGGCAACATCTGAACTCTTCACTGCTAACTCCTAACTCTCTTAAACCACGCATGAATTGTTAGGAGGACTCCAGCTGATGGAAGCAAAACAATGCCAAGAACTTTTCCAAAAATCCACTATCACAGAGTACAGTTCTCATGCTGAGGAACACTTCCTGGCAATGTGTACAAGCAGATGAAGCCTTCAGGGATCTTTTTTATTGCTATTTTCTCTGGGCACCATTGGTAAAAATGGCAACGTCTGAAAGTTTTCCAGCTGTAGACATGGCTCCCAAGTATTTGAAATGTTCCCTTTACTGTTAACAGATTTCTATAAGACATAAGAATATTATACTTTTCAGGCTCCAGTGAAAGAAACAACCAGGTGTTTATCCCAATCCTTATGTCTTTGGTTCAAGACTAATTAGTTTCATGCAGGTGCTCATAAGTAACTTATCTTTGTTTACATACATTGATCTTTTATCGATACAAATTAAGACACTCTCAACCAAAAAATACAGTTATTAATTTTTCAGCAGACTTATTTTCTCTGAATCTATACTAAGATCGATGGGATTTTTGGATGCAAGTTGAAAGCAATTTAGAACAAGAAGCAATAAAAACAGACCTTTAATGAGGAAAAAAAATCCCATTTTGGGATGAATTACAATATTTCACAAATTCATTTATATCTGCACTAGAATGAAATTTAAATATTCAAAGGTGTACAACAAATGGAAGCACTAAGGCAGCTGCATAAACAAAGAACATTGTTGGAAGCTGGGAAATGGACAAAGAATAAATTTGCAAAGGAAGCAATAATGTAGATTGGTATCTGTAGATCTTAAGGAAGTTCTCACAAAGTATGAGTATGCAATTGTTTTAATCTTGGCAATTCTCTAGATGAGTATATAATATGATGACATACTACAACTGGTCCATCCTTCTCTGCTTGCAGATCATGTTCTGATATTCAGATCTGATAAAGCCCAGAATATGGGCAAACGCCTATTTTTGGAAGGGCCTCATGCTCTGAAAGTCTAGATGCAGCTATTTTTTGTTTTGTTGACTGAATGGAAAGTTCCCAGAAATCTATCAGCCAGGCTTCTGGCTTCTCTAATGTCAACAAGAAACCCCTGAACATCATCTTCTTGGTTTAGAAAAGGTGTCCTGAACTAGCTTGCCCCAGGAAGCTCAGCAATACCTCAAACAGAATCATTACCCTCAAGAGTGCTTACAAAAACAAAACTCATTGGGTTTTTTCTACATTTTATTTTCTTTCCTTTCAATAAAACAATTTTTCCTGTTTCCAATCACACAAATCCAATTACATCAAACTTCAAATAGTCTTGGTAACTATTAATTGCAGGCACATTTGGTGATATTCTCATGGCTTCTGATCATCCAGTAGAGACAATAATAGCATATCATTGGTATACAAGAAATTTAATTGATTTTCACTAATGTCACATAGAAAAAAGGCAAATAAAGCCTGGTCTAATTGTCTGACTCCCCACTGATACCAACAGCATCCCATCCAGGCATAAACTGGAATTCCCACGAACTTTGTTTCTTCTATCAGTAGATGACTATCATGAGGTCCGTGACACATGGAAGAGCCACCATCATGGATATTACAAAATTAAAAGTCTTAGAAACAGACTTGAAACACTTTTGTTTGTGCAGAACACCAGAGAATATCATACATAGTCTCAAAAGACATAAATTCTGGAGTGTCTTAACTGCATATAGAATAAGATGGCAGGTAAACGGCAACTCACAGTCAGAACACCAGTATTTTAAATATTCTTTCCATTCATCATTTTGCACAATACTCTTCTGCTGATTGTGGATGGAAAAATTAGGTTGCTGCAATTCACAGTGTTAGTTTTATACTTGGCTGAAGTCTGGTTTGTAGCTTCTCAGCATTTTTTACTATCACTGAAAATGTGGCTCAGAGTATAACTTAGGTGGCAATGTAATTAGGTTTAATATGGAGGTGGAGATCACCTACACACCTAGTGTAGCAATTTTTCTGGTGCACCACTCAAAAAGACTTCTCATTCATTCTAACCTCACAAAAAACAATCAGAAGTTTTATATTCATTCTACAGGCATCTTTTGGTTGCAGTGATCCATCACCCACCGCCTCAGAGTCACTGAGTTTTATAGTCTTGTCTTTAGAGTACTAAGAAATACTATGTAGTTTCATATGTAATGAAACAGGCAGACTCTGCTTGAATTTTGTATCCGATTTTTACCATCTCAGTTTGTGGTGATGCACTAAAACTGTTCCCCAAGGCACTGGGAAGAAGGATTCTATGTTCTTCAGAAATGTGCCTAAACTGAAATGTTTGAGATCTCAGCAAGCACAGACAAAATTGACTGACACTCTGACATGGTTACAGTTTTCCCTTCATGTATTTGTGGAGCAGAGCATGTACATTACTACGTTCAAGTCAGAACACAAAGAGAAAGACAGGAAAAGAGCTGTCTTAAAGGTATTTTCCAACCTAAATAATTCTAGGATTATATCTTAATGAGGATTTCAAGACTCATTAAGGCCATATTTTATGAACATCTTAAATTACTATATTTGGTAAGAACTTCAGTTTTCCAGCTATAAAGTTTATTGTTTTGCTTTAAGTGATTTTCTTTTTAATAACCAAACATATTTGAATTATTTTGTATTGTTCAGTTCTCTTTCTGAAACCTGGGCTTTGACATCTACCTATTGGAACTATCTTAGCTGTTGGGAAACAAAGTCCAGAAACACATCTGTTTTTCCCAGATGTTCATCAGTAAGAACCCTACAATCTTTAGCAGCTTCAGCATGAGCTTCCTAACTCTGATGTTTTCTATCAGGGGTTATGTATACATCTGCTCCAATGTTAACTTCCTATATCTCCTTCTCTAACCCCCTTCCTCCCTCTCCTGGACAATGAGAAAAAAATACAAAGGTCATGAACCTAACTGCAAGCATCTCTTCCTGCTTCTTGTGTGGTTTTCACCCTGACCTTGATACTCTTTTCTGTTTCCCTAGGGGCACGTCTGGACCCCCTTGTACTTCCTTAAGAACAGGAATAGCAGAAGGAGGGAAAGAAACTCTGGCAATTAGAAACATACCCTGAGATTTCCTGCTTCTAATGCCTATTGCAAAGAGGCTGCTGCTTCTCAGTTAACAGAGAGTAAAGCAAGAGAAAATTAATGAGCTTAGCAAATTGAGGACAAATTGAATAAAAGGGGTCAAATTCATCCCTGATGTGTTTTATTGGAAGGCAACAGATGGGTAAATTTATCTTGATATTTTTAACTATTTTTAAGTACACAAGTGAGGACTGGTGGGGGTTGTTGTTTTGGTGGTAGGCTTTTTTCTTAACCATGTGGTATTTGCAACTTAAACTACTTCATTAATCTTCTGTGACTAAGTATTGTTAAATATTCGTGCAACCAATATAATAGAAGGAAGAAACAAGATGATTAAATGGCTGACTTACTCTCTCTATGGAATGAAACAGCCACTGAATAGAGGCATGACCTGATACAGGTCATTTTTTCTCTCTGTGCCTTTGGATATCATCAGTCTAGACCATTCCCTTAACACAAGTTCTTCAATATCAGATACCATCTCTTCACTATGCTTAAGTAGTTATTTTTAATCCTTACTGACTTGGCCTAAGTGAATATTTATTGCAGTGAAATGTTTTCATGGTTGGATTACCACAAAACTGTAACAAGAACTCTTCCACAGTACTCAGGTGCAAAAAAGTGCTATGTACTACATTCAGTGCTAAGAGGTGTTGACAACACTGTCACCTAAAAGATTTACTTGGCTTTGAGGGGAGAAACATTTTTTGGCATGAAATTGTTTCCAGTGAATAAAATACTAATTTTCATTAACCACATTTAAACTGTAAATTTACTATTACATAAGTCACATGTAAATGAAAAGCCTTAAATCAGGTGTGGAATGTACTTGTAGACAAACACTTCTTGGTAATAAATTTATATGAAGCAGCAATTGCCCTGCTGTGGCCTAGGTGGAGCATTTGCAAGTGCTGCACAAAGAACTGGCTATTCACATGGTTCTGGCACTCCTTCCTAGTTTCCTGCTGCTAAATTACATTAAGAGACTCAAAACATACTTTCTTAATATCCCTCCCCCCTGCAGGGAATTACTGTGGTTGCCACAAGAAAGTTACTTGATCATGATGGGGCAGGAAAGGGCTTGGTACAATCCTGAACAACTGATCCATGTAACCATCTCTGGGGTCCCAATTCAGCCTCGTGTCTCTACTCAGCAAAATACATGGCCTCTCTATTTTACTTACATAAGAATTGAGGTAAGATGGACTACAAGGAGAACTAATACATTTTTAATTCTCCCAGTGATGTCAGTGGAGTGTTGGAGGTTACCACAGGCTGCACAACTGTATAACTGGGCTTATAGACAGTAAGATCTGCAAAACATCGAATGTTTTTATGATTTTATTTTTCTAAAATACTTATCACTAGGAGCTGAGTTTTAACTGTGACTCCTACAGTGCTACTGTAATATAGCATGACATTGGCATACAAATACAGACATATTAAAAGATGAAAAAAGAAAGCCACAGTATTCCAGCAGTTTCATCTCTGAACTTTTGTGATGCCAGCCAGTGAACTGACATGTCATTCAAATTAAGTAATTTCTCTGTTTCTGGGTCCCAGCTTACCAGTTTTCATACTCAGCATTCTTAAAATTTGTTGGTTTTAATTCATGACAGTACATGCAACAGAACTGATCCAGAAAGGGGTACTCAGTGAATTAATACATGAAAATGTGGCTATATCCCTGTTTCTGAAATTGCTGATCATATATTAATCTCTGAAATGAACACTCCTGAAAGAATATTCATTGAAAATTGTGAGTAAATAATATCCAAGCCTCCACTTGGGTTATGCTTCCTGACTTAAATGCACTTGCCAAATTTTTGTATTTCACTACATATAAACAAGCCACTTTAAATCCATATCACAAGCCAGGCATTTTGCTGAGGGATGTCCACAGTAATTCCCAAACCTGTGATTCACTAAACTGTTGAAAATGGCATATTTTGATCAGGTGAATCAAATCTTTCTTTGAATCAATCCTAATTTCTATCTTAAGTTAAATTATCTTAATTTAAAAATCTTAATTTAAATAATATAGCCTTACATGCTATAAATTTGTCACTGGAATTAGGTCCACTTATAATTAATGAGGACTTTATCAAGCAAAATATCTTCAGAGATTGCAGGTGTGTGCTTGTAAAAATAGACATATTTCTTGCAACAAAATGCCTAGGAATTCTGATATAGGGTAATGACATTTCTAAAGATTGTCTTCTGAAAACATGGAGGACACTCAATCTGTGCTACTACCATCTGAGCTTTTATGCATCAGCTACTGTTCTGTCAGTAACAACTGATAGTACTGGAATACAAAAGGGCAAAAATGTGAGTTTTCAACCTTTGACCTGTCTGTGCTCTCTCAAATTATCTTTGCCCTGGATACTGACATTGATCTCAGCTGGTAGAATCTCCTGGGCATTTTGTCCATCTCAGTACACAATTCACACAGATTATCCTTCCCAGTGTATCTCAAGTCAGATGTGAACAAAGCAAAGCAGCTATGTCTGTTTTGCCCAGATTCAGAACTGCTCCTTGCAAACCTCTCTATGGCGGCTCTCCCAGTTGCTAACTTGTATAAGCACATCAGGCTTTGCATAAATTCCCTTGTATTCTGGGACTTCTGCTGTCAGACTTGAGCATGCTTTCCTTGTTCATGGTGTTCTTTAAATTTTTTCCATGTCTTTTACCAAGTACAATATTGGTGGACAGAGATGAGGAATAGAATACTCTAATCCCATTCTGTTATTTTTATCTGATAGAGAGAACAAGCATATGCTTTTCACAGATGCACATAGAGAAAAACAAAGGCATTACTCAGAGGCTGCCTCAGAGGTTGAAGTAGTGCCTCTCATGTTGCTGCTATTGGAGTCTGGCAAAGATGTAAAACAGCCAATACCTGCATCATATTGTCACAAATCCCAAGGTCCCTCTTCAGCTCTGATAGCTCTTGATCCTAAGCTCCCAAAGTAGTTTCAGGGAATTCAAATATGCCCATTTTTAAAATACATCCATTGATATTTACTTAAATTACAGGTAAGTATGGCATATGGTACAATGCTTAACTAGCATTTGGAAAATTCTTTGAGGTCTTTGATTTTATAAGCAAATTTGATGCTTCTAACTGGGTGTAGCTGCAACCTACCAACCTCTGTTAGGACCAAACTCAAGACAAACCAGCCTACTAGCTGCTAGGACAGCATTTGCCAGTTTCCAACAAATTTCTGATGATCAGACTCCTCTGTGCTGGTTCTGAGACTCCTCACTCTTGCTTCATTCTGTACAGGCCACAGAAATGAGGTTCAGGAGGGTTTGCACTGGCCTGTCCTCCCTACACAACTTGAAAACACTAATAAGGTCTGTGTTCCTGCTCTGTTGCGTAAGCAGAACATAAAAAAGAAAAAAGGAGTTGGATCTAATATGATTTTCAATTTAATTAAATTAATTTTATTTCTTCTGAAATTCTTTATTCAAACTTTTTGTAAATCAGAAGAACAAAAATGCTTAAATTGTTTTCTAAATCATGCTCAGTTGGAAGCTTTTCAAATCAAAGGCATCTTTTGGACTTAATCAAAAAGCAAGGTACCTCAAAATGACATTTAGCAATATCTAGATGTTGACTTGTCTTATTAATAACAGATTGCCATATGCCTGTGGAACTAAAAGCCAGGTTTCTCAATTTTGCTTCATCAAGGTACTGTCTCACAGAATGTGGGGAACTTGAAATTAATGTACCAAGGGTCACTATTACTGTGACAGAATCAGCAGCTTTGAAAAGCACCCACTCTGGTTGCACAGAGTTAAATCTAAGCATTAATTTACATACACACATTCTGGTATCTGTTGATGGAAGGCCTCATGCAAATCATCAGGGCTGGGCTCTGAAGAGCCAAATTGGCCTTCATTAGGAAGTCTCACTGAGTTTTACAGTGCAATTTTGAATATGTGTGTGTGTGTGTGAGGCAGACCAAGAGATACTATATCTGATTGACTTGATCTGGTACTCTGCTACAGATATATATGATTGTGCACATAGAAAGCCATGAATGCATATAAATATAGGTATTACATGACTATATATGAATTATTTAATTTCAAGCAAAAATAATTTTATTCACAGTGAAACTAATAAAGAAAGAAGAAAGTATTTTTGTTACATTTTTATATTAATAAAGCTTGTTAATTAATGAAAAGAGCCTTTTCACAAAAAGTTATTCCTGATAAAAGAGACATTCTGTATTAAAAGTCATACAATTACTTTTGTGTGACATGCTTTGTAGGAGAGATGCATTAGGAAATCCAAAAGAAACTACTCACCCCTTTCTGTCCAAGCAGCACAGTGTGTTGCTCCTTGCCATGTGAATGAAAAGAAGCTGCATCAGTGTGCAGCCCACCACTTCATTATGAATACAGCTGCAGCTGACCAGGGATTGCACAGCACTTTGTAAGAGAGTGATAATTTGTAGCTGGAATTCTATGGTTGGTTTATGTAGGAAGTTGGTTGAGATAAATGATTGCTTTTAACTTAAAAAAAACAAAAAACAACACACTGGGAGTTCATACTTCTCAGCTTACAAATTAAGACATGGCAGCACAAAGAAGGAAGGTGATTGCTTAGACTCATGTAACAGGCCTGCAGGAGGTGGATAAGTAAAATCTCATTGTCATGATTCCTATCTGCTAAATCTTGCACCTTGTTTCTTTCAAAGCAAACCATAATGAAATTAACACTTTTTCATACAGGAAACAATTGCCTTTACAATAGCTCATCCCAAGCCACATGCATGATTTTCTGTATTTACCAAGCTTCCTAGGCTGCCACCATCATTGCTGATTCAGCACACTTCTATATGATGCCAGTTCTACCTTTTGCACTTCATAGGAGTTAACTGTAATTGCAAAGGTGCGATGCCCTGCAGCCTCTGCCTTTGGCCTCATTGCAGCACTTCTCCCACCATTACACAGTCAAAAGGACAAGTAACTGTGCTGGCCTTCCACCTGAATTTCCATGCAAAGATCCAAATCCATTGTTGAGAAAGTGTAATTCTTTAGAAATTCTATCCTGGAATACAGTGATGGTCAGTTAAGTGACAGCATCATGCCTTTAGCTGAGTTGCCTCATACACTCCATGGAGCATAGTCTTGATCTAAAATTCCCTGAACTAGTTCCTATGTTTGAGATAACATAGGAAGAGGAAAATTATTCAGGGCTGGCATAAATGTTGAGACCATTTTGTCCAATACAACTTCTGCTAAATAATGCTTAATCTTTTAGTATTGTTGTGCAAATGGTTGACTATCACTCTGGTTCTCACTTTAGAGCTAACAAAGTCATTTGTCTTTTGCAAGAGGGATATGAGTTGAGGAGAGGACAAGACCTCTGGTGGAGGCTGACTCATTGTCTAAGCACTGGCAGAAAAACAATTGCCATAATGATTCTGACATTCTGTTATAGAACTAAACATCTTAGTCCCATAAGATGCTTTGCATCTATCATAGACAATAACTATGTGATAACAGCTGTAAGTTATTCCACAATGCATAGTACCCTTATCCACACAGAAAGAACATAATTTTGCTTACCAAACATGCCTCTAGAGCTGAAAAACAATCTGAGTCTCCACAGCACATTCCAGCATTGCTGCTTTTTAGAAAGAGCTTTCCTCTTCCTCTCCAACTTAGCTGGGTACCTACATAACATAGGCATTGTGCCCTGAAAATATAAAACAAAACAAACTTTGAAGTGCCTTTAAGCTAACATAACTATTTCATCCTTCTAGCACATGCCTGTGCGTAGATTCCCATTCTGCAACTGATATTTATTGATCTACATTCATATGATCCAAGAAAAGCTTGACTGTATTGCCTTGTGGTAAAATTATAAGGGGAAAAACTGGAATGTGGGGGAGAAGGAAGGAGGAAAGCCAAGCTTTTATAACTCTTTGTAAACCTGGTTTATGTGAGCCTAGCCAACCGAGGTCTAAATGATCTGTTACACTTAAGAAGTGGATGTGAAAGGCAGCACTGTTGCTGAGCTGCTGGTGCCCCACAGAATCAAAATATTTCTGCTGAGCTACAATTTAAACAGTCATACTCCAAATATGGGAAGCAACCCCTGTGAGGAAGTATGTTTTCCTTCTCAAAGCACTTTACCTTCAGTGAGTAAACACTCCTAAGTGTAATAATAAAAGCATTAAAATTTAGGTGCATTTTTATTTTGTGCTAATAGAGCAATCAAAAATGCACATTGTCTCAATTTTGCAATTTATTCTAGAGACTGCAATCTTTTCCTGTTGATATGGGTCTGATCAGTATATCCCTATCTGTCAAGAGAATAGAGACCTCTGCTGCCTTTTTGCTTTCATTAACATAATAATTATTATGGGTTCTCAGTCATGACCAGTTTCTGCTTAAATTATCAGATTGCAATTCCTCATTACTGTGCCTTGCTCTGGTACAAAACTCCAAGGAACCATCCACCAGCTGAATGCCTTCTACCTGTCACTTGTTCCTCTGCCTGCCTCTCACATATAGGTTGTATTTTTACTTCTCCTCAGACTGCAAAATCAATCTGAGTAAAATAAGATTTTGCAAAGCATGAAACCACATTTAGATCCAGATTCCCCATCTTCTTCCTTCTCCATCCCATATAATGAGAGCATCTGTGAGTTTGGCAGATGAGAAAACCATACTGGTGGAAAACTGTAGGCCTTCTGACAGTGGTGAATAGACCAGAGAAGAGTAAAAAGACTTGTGCCAGCCATCAGGTGAACTGTCCAAAGATATGAACATCACAATTGTGAGAAACCTGTATGGTGGTGTGGAAAGGGGGACATTTACAACTTTCTAGTGAGTCTAGTATCTAGTGAGTACAAAGAATTGCCGAGCACCACATAAATCAGAATAAAGTTGTATTTTCCAAAGATACATCCACATGAAGTAAAAAGATTTTTCAAGCTCTTCAGCTCCTATTTATCAGCCTTTATGCACACAGATTCTTAAAATCTGTATTGATTTCATCTATATACCTAAAAAGATGCATAGCCCTTGAAAATCTGGCATCTCTTCTGGATGTGTAAGCCTTAAAATTCTGAGAGGAGTTCTTCAAGTAATGTACTCAAAGGCTGAAAATGAATTTTAAATGGCATATGGCTCTCACACAGCTTCTCTGAAAAGAATTTATCCATTATGGGAAAGAAAATGGAAAGAACATCTGGAGGTCTGTTAAAAAAAGGGTTAGCAAGAATTAATTCAAACTTATTTTTCCCTCAAAATTTTATGTAGGTTAGAGTCTGAAACGATCTCAGCTGAGGCTCAAAACTGAGGTGATGCTCCCCTCACTGGATCTTCCACTCTATTCAAAAATGTAATGTAGGATACAGTAAGGGAAGAAGCCAATACACACTGTGAGGATGGTTAACAACTGAAGTAAATCTCTGAGGCCACTAATTAATTTTTAATGTCTGAAGGTCTTCCTGCAGGCATGCAAAGTGGAAGACATGCTTTAGTCAAACAAAAAGGTCCTTGGAGTCATTGCTCTAGCAATCAAATGACATTCTCTGGTCTGTTACTCCAAAAGGCCAGATGACCTAATGGTCCCTTCTGGCCTTAAATCTGTGAATCTAGAATTACACACTACTATAAAGCTTATATAAGGGATGGGAGAATAGAGGCCAAAGAATTACAAAGAGTATTTACAAGCCTGCTACAGTCATCACTAATGTACATATAATTGGCAAAGCATTTACATCAGAGGCCAGTTGTAACACATACGTTTATTGAAAGCTTGCACATTTCATTATAACTGAATTACTGAATATATCTAAGCCATTTATAGTGAACTGTGGTAAACTCTAAAATAAAGTAAACACATGTGCAGGGATTATTGATGTGGTATGGCTGTTCTGATACTTAAAGGCATTATAAACGATTTGCAAGGCATTTAATAAAAGTGACCTACATTTGTACAGCGCCTTTTATCCTGAGGTATTCCAAAAATTCTGTACAAACTGCAACTACAACTGCATTACTTCAGGCTGACACCAGTGTGGATATTAAGAAGCTCGTTGGGTCACAGTTCCATCATGCTAGAGCTAGAATGCAGCTATCCAATCTTGCATTTATAATGGTGAAGGGGAAGCAGCAGCTGTTTCACAGGACATGAGTTCTTAAGAACTTATTAGATCATCTAATCTGATATTTCATATTACTTAGGGTGTCTAGAAAAAAAACAGGCAGAGGAAATGGCATTTTTCCTTGAGCATTGCAACTCTCAAACCTCATATCTAAGCTTGTCTCCCAACAATGGCTTTCTTACATATTCTTGGAAATAGGGGCACTAAGAGCTCTTGCTGGGATGGTTATTTACAACAACATCTCACTCCTCTGAATTTCCAAGACACAGTCTCACAGCATGTGGGAATACCTTACCTTCTTACTCAGCAGTCTTTAAACCCTGTTTGTTGGAAGACAACATGCTCAGATGATTACAGTCACTCCAAGATAGAATCTTGCTTTCTTCATTATTTACTATTTCATTAATCTTTATTACAAAACTATCATTCAAAACTCTATTTTATAATTTCATTTGCTGAAGAAAATACCAAATTATATTGGAGCAAAAAGCAGTCTCTGGAGATCTTTCCTAGCATGACTTAACAAGGAAATGAGATTTATTGGCAATACAGCTTTTAATACAGGCCTTTTAATTCAAACAATACTGTCTTGTCCTAAAGGACCCTTCAGACCTGGTCTCCTTCTGTGTCTTGTGGAAGGAAAGATAAATGACTGAAAAGGGACCTTCCAAGCACTCTAGTCTCTTTTGATCATCATAAGTTAGGACTGGACTTGACCAGGTGATGGAACATTACAAAAATGCCTGCCCTGAAATGCAGCCAAATCCTATCAGTACTAAGTCAAAAGCTTTGGACATAGCCAAGAACATTCTTGATCACAAATAGATCAACAATCCCATCAGGAAGAGGTGGATAAAACATTCACATTGGGAGATTAAAAAAAAGAAGTCATTCTTTTGACCAAAGTTACAGTGTGGTAAGCCACTGTGGAACTGAAGCAAAATCCAACCACTAACAGTCCTAAAAATGGTATTAAGGCATCTTTAATTGACACAAAATCAGGACACAGTTTTAGTCTCCTCCAGAAACATTACCTGTAGAAGACCAAAGCCCATAAAATTCTGGCCTCTAATGCATCAACATTTTCTCCTAGCACAGAAAGGATTTTTCTAGCAAAACCTCAAACCATGTGCTAACACCCTTTACACCTTGTGAGATTGTTATGTCATGACATAGCATGATAGCTGGTATACAGGTTTGATAAAGAAAATGAAATTCTGAACTTGTCTATTTTCTCAACTCTCAGAACCTAATTAAAGATATTATTTCTCCCTGAAAACTGTGCTTGTTATATCTTTATATCTTTATATCACTACCATCTCATTAGTTATGTAGTCTGAATTCTTCTGTAGTATTCAAATTGCATACTGCTCGAATTTATGATCATGCATGTACTCACTACAATCTGCAATTTAAAAAGTCAGCATTGTTGGCAAAATTATGTGCTTCACCTGTGATACACTCATCCTCCTCTAAAGCTAGCTGTTTAGAATATTCTTAAATTCATTGCATGAATCACTAAACTAGTTTTACAGGCTGAAATATCCTAAAGTAATCAAGACAGAAGACAGGAAGGACCTTGAACTTGTGTATTGTGAAGATCCCATGTTATGTAACATTCATTAAATGTTTTTCACTCTCACAAAGGAAAAATCTAGCAAAGCAAATATACTTGGAGTGATATGAGGTTCTTTTTTTTGGGGAAAGATCATTTTGTGCTCTTTCAAACTGGTCATTTCTTATGTTGCTTTAGATCCCAGTTACACAGACAATTCCACTGGCATGATCAAAGGGCTGTGGTGTCTAGCAGGTGGCAAGAATAAGCAGCTGACAGATATAGGCAGGCTTGGCAGGGACAGGAACAGGAACCCCTTACACTCAGCTGTGAAAGGATTTATAAAATGGAACTGCAACCTCAGGAACTTGAACTTGCTAAATGCTAATGGCAAATCAATGAGAGACTCAGGATATTCTCAGATAAACGCTTTCTCTGGTGCCAAAGCTGACCTAAGAAGTTCCTGCCCTCCCCTGCACCTGCTCTTTTTCTTTCCCTGCAGCATTACCCATTCCATCACAGAAATGTGTTGGGTGAAATTGAAAACTTTAACCCTATTTCAGTTCTGGTCTGCAGAGTGCCTCCATCAACTGATGCAATCTAAGTGAAGCGCTAGAATGAAGGGGTGGGAGTATATGGGTACTTGGCCAACATAATCATAACAACAGCAAATACACATCTTCTGAGTTTTAATGTCTTGGTTGACACCATATTTCTTGTGATTAAACACTTCTTGAGTATTCATGGATAAATGCTGAGTTCCATTTGAATGAAGCCCCAAAAGCAGGTATTGTGAAAGCTATTTTATCCCTCTCTGGCTAAAAGATTTAGTTAAAGAAAAAACCCCAGAATTTAGAAAACATTCAAACTCTCCAAAATGTAGCTCTGTCTAACCACTACTATTTTCATTGTTTCAGATCATTCTATTGCTACCTTTAAATTTCAGTTTTTATCTGTATTTTTCTGCTTTCATTTTACACTGCTATCCACAGATCTATTATATAGATTCATGTGGTTTTACAGCTGCCTCACACAGTCTACTTGTTTAGACTATGAGCTTGTTTATTCTGGACTACGATAACTAAATATACTCCCTGAAGCTAATGTGATTAACTTGGCCAAGCTGGTTTGTAAAGAAGAATGTCAGGAATTCCTCTTCCAGATGGAGCATGCATTGCTCAAAACTTTCTCCAGCAGAAGCATATTTCCCAAGCTCTACCTAACTCCCCATAGATGGCGAAAATCCCAAGATATAAAATTAAGGAGAAAGAAGGAGGAGTGGGAGAAGGCAATGATTGCATTAGATGTGTTCACACTTAACGGAATTAACATTTGCAGATACAATAGAAGCTAAGGAGGCAGGCGCATCGCTTAATGTGTTAGACTTGCAGACCTTTGACTCTTTTATGGTTAATTAGCCTTTAACTTAAGAAAGCCCCCAGGTCATAGAACTTCCATCAGCTCTGAATTCAAAGCTTTGCCCTCTCTCACCCTGGCAGTTTACAGTGTAATGATGATTGATAGCCAGATGAAAGCTTTAGCTAGGGCCTGTCTTGCATTGTGCTGAAGAGAAGTGTAATGATCTATAGCTGCAATGGTTTCAGAAACCATTTTGGTTAATTATGACCTTAATTACTCACTTAAGCAGGTTTGGGCCAAATTGATTTTATACAGGTTTATTCCACAGCAGGTTAAAAATTAACCCTGCAATCTTAGATGCAATTTACAAGGTTTCTATTCACTTATTGCCTAAAAAGCCCCTAGTGAGTATGATACAGAGCTGATATTCATGAACTAAAGTAAAAAGGAGGAATGATACCTCTTGATGGTAACAGATTACTGCTGACATATAAATGCTATCAAAGATACACAAGTGACCAAACACCCTCTTATAGCTGGTACTTACCAGCAGTACGTGAGATAAACTCCCACCAAAATGAAAGCTTTTTTTGTTTAGAAACAGGAATGATAGGCAGCTTTAAAATGTGAGCATCTACAGGATCAAAGTGGCTGACTTTATTGGTCTAAGTAGCCTAGAGATCAGACTGACAGGGTATTTGGAGAGGAAGTCTCCTCAAGTTCAGCTTTGCTCACATCACATAAGGAACATTCTGCATGAAATGTTTCTAGACAGAAAAAAAAAAAAGGAAGAAAGGATCATAAAGACCACTATGCTTTCTGACTTAAAAGGGACAGTGGGGAGCGGGTATGGTAAGCCTATGCTAGACCTGTTCTTATTGTTTTTATTGTTCAGACAGCGAGAGCAGACAATGTCTCAGTATTCTTCCTAAGGGACACTTAAAACTGTCTTTCACAAGGGTCAGTATTTGCACACAGTCTGGGCTCCCATGGGAACACTGGTAAACTCACGAGGTGCTGTGGACAGCTGAGGCTGTGGAGCTCTGACCTGCACCACAGTCCAGCTGACTGCAATGTACTGCAGACATAACTTCACTCCTGTGCATCTTATATCTCGTATAAATCTGCAGTATGCCTCATTTCTTCTCTTTGATGTGATCCGTGGTTCTTAAATCTTAACTATAAACCATTCCAAAACCTTCTCTTTTACATTGATCACTTTTCCTAATTAGAATAGTTCTGCAGGTTATAGGCTAGGGACCAAAGAGCACGTTTACTGTAAATTATAGCCTGCTCACATAAAACTGACAGCCTCAAGCAGAAAGAATCATATACACGTTCAGCAGACTCACACACAAGAACTGTGAGAAATTCCCAAATATTTGCTAGCACAACAGGTAGTGTGGAAGCAAGATAGCAAGGACCAAAAGAAGTAATTTCGTGGGTGCAGCTTTGCAAAATAGCTGTTGCTCAATGCTAGAGATGCAAAAGGGTTGCTAATCATCCAAATTAACTCCCTAGCAATAACACACTCCAGCTGGTGCAAGTGTTTATACAGGTCTTTTCAACAAAACCGCAGTAAGCTGACATATCAGTTCCATAGAAAAAAAGACAGCTTTTGGCATGTGCTCAGCAATTTCTGCATGATGCTTTTGCCACCTCTGTTTTAAGGAAAAAAAGGTGTTCTGCTTTAGTCCACTTGACACTGATCTCCACATGCTCCTGCCCTCTGTGAGAGAGAACACTTCTTTGATGTCAGGAAATACCTTCATCAGACATTATTTGGATGCACTTGCAGCTGATAATACTTTCAATTCCCATCATAGTTTCCAATTCATTTTATTCCCCCTATCTTCTACTGTATTTTGGGGGCTTTTTTTCCTAACTTAACACTAGGGGACTTTCTATTTAAGGGCCTGGAACAAATGCAATGATTTGACCTCGTAACAGAAAATTACTCTAGCTATATCCTCTGCAATATTGATGAGATAGATACTCATGAGGGTGGTCTCATCTGGGGATTCTTAGTTTTACAGTGTGCAGCTTCCTTGAAAAGACCAATGTCTTTGTTGATCTAGCTTGCAATATTCAAATTTTCTAGGACTTTGTTCAGTTGTATGTGTCCCTTTGAGCAAGTATCACAAAAAATAGCAGGTAGTCTGAGGTGCTTACTCCTCAAAGATACAATATTCTGCACCCTGGCTGGCATAAGTAATGAAAAATAATTGTAAAGTTGCTCTAAACAATCCACCCAGAGTGAGAAAGCTTTTGTTAAAACCTCTGAGATAGGCACTGGAATTATTCTGCTGTTGTTCCATCAGGCTCTTAGCCTCCTCAATAAAGTGGCCCATCCTGGAAAATTGGCCAATTCAAATAAAAGTCCCTTGCATCTTGCTGGCAGAATCCCATTAACGTGATGGAAATCTTTGGCTCTCTCCACTGATTAGTCCACACACAACAGCTCTTGAATGTCATTTCTTAAGGAATAGAAGCTACTCTCACCTAATGGAACAGATGTACACATACTTGCATATTCGAGTTCTTATTTAATTTCCTTGAAATAAGCATGGATTTCATTTTGGATCTTCCAGAAGACACCAACATCATTTTCCTCTTCTGCTGCTAAGTTAAAAATGACAGACTAAGAACATTTATCTTCTGGAGTCAGGAAGGGACCGCACAGCAGACACATACAGATTAAACTTCCTTTATATTGTAAATGTTTCTATTTAAAATGCAGTTTTTGGTTAGAGTGTTCTCACATGTGCCATTGCTTCCTTCACATAAAAAAAGGAGCTTTGATATTCTCATTCGTGAAACACATCACCAGGCATTTTAATAATCCCAGCACAAAACTGCTAAAGTTAAATCAGCCCCCTGGTCTCTATATTGTTTGATTACTGACACATGCTGTGATTCTGAAATCTGCTTGTGACTTTATCTGGATGGGATGAGGAACAGATTTGCTGAAATTCTTGGTGACACAATTATAAGAAGGATAAAGGAGAGGTTATTTTCCACCATAACTGTTATTTGCTTTAAAAAGTCTTCCCCAAAGCAAAGCTATAATGTGATATCTTGAAAGAACACTACTCCATTCTTTGTTCAAACACCCTTTAACTTCACATCAGCAAGACAGAATCATATTAGCTAGCTAAAGATTCTAAAGATACTCATCAGATAGTTTTAAATTTCACTGAGGCTAGAGCTGGGTAAGGTTAAGATGCACTTTCTTGCAAGAAAAGTAGAAAAGTTTGCTGCCAGGGTGGCAAAAAAAAGCTACTATAATGTTGATAACAACTTACTGATTCCAACAGCTACTTTGATGAAGGCATGTCTTTTATTTCTGCAATCCTGCTGCTGCGGGCTGGAAAGGTAATGCCAAAGGAACACAGTTGGAAAAATATTCCATGAACATAGGAACATTCAGCAGAGAGAGTGAGAGAGAGAGAAGTGTGTGATTGAAACCAGATGAAGCCAGCTCATGATCACAGCTTCCACTGCTGAATAACTAAGTCCATGTAAAACTGCCAGGCATTTCCCTCTGCCACGTGAGAAACCCCAGGGAAAGCCAAGCCTTTGTCTTCTTTTGACACATCAGGCAGTGAGGATATTATTGACTGATAGAACATTCACAATATACATCATTCCCTTTGGCTCTGGTGAATGTTAGTGTATCTTGCTATTTGCAGTCATGGGCAAATTATCAGGAAATTATTAAGCCAAAAGCCTCTTGCTACAGATCAACAAGTCCCCCAGTGCTAACTGTGTGCACCTAATGGGATAGCATATAGGAGAAATACCTCTCTCAAAAGATGCAGCATAATTCAGATGCAGTTGGGCTTACAAGTTTATCACTGAACCATCTGGACCCTAGTAGAATTAGCAAACACTGTGTGTACAGCCTGGTAGGTGGAGAATTACAGAGAAACTCCTAAGTTTTGAGGCTTTTTCCATACTTTAGAACTTTAAATAATCTTGAAGATGTCACTTCCTGCCTCTCTGTTTCAGCTACTGTATTATGAGTTACCCAGATAATAAACTACCTAGCTGAAAGCTAACTTACCTGGGTACACACAAGTTGCAGTCACAACCTTCACTACAGACAGACAAGGTTTTAAACAGTTGGAGTTAAGATCCAAGAGCTTTTTGTTCTGTAGAGCACTGCACAGTGCTTCATGCTGAATCACTCTGAATGCTGCTACTGTACAAATGATAACAGTGGTCATCAGTGGTCATCAGTCATTTAGAGAAAACCAAGCAGCTAGTGCCCCTCATTGAGACACCTGTAGTGTAACACGATGTGCGGTCAGATTCAGACAATGACATTTCCAGAATTCCTCCTACAACTGAGCAGCTTGGTGGAAGCTCGAAAATCAGTTATCCAGCTGATTCAGGAGAATACCCACAAAAATCACTATAAACATTATTCAGCAAGGGAAAGAATATTTGGGAGACAAGGAGGTTTTTCCCCATATTGGACCCTTAAAATGGCATTCAGAAGAACATGAAAAGGCAAAAAGGCAATATGTGATACTTATCAGAGATGTTCAGAAGACCATACTCATGACATTTCCATCAGTTAACAGCACTCCATGAAGATTTGTGTATTGGAAAATAAAAAAAGAAATATAAAAAATAAAAGTCAATAAAAGCTGGAATGTTGCTCTGTGTTTTCCTCTGCAAGGAAGCCAGCCAAGAGCATTTCCAAACCTTGTTGACTTACTTGCCACTGCAGCTTGAAAGGAGATGAGAGCATCTCCTCACAGTTGTCATGCTGATAATTTGGTAATTAACATATGATTATAAGTATAGAAATTCAGAATCTAAATGGATTTGGCACTAATCTCTAAAAATTAAATATTTCCCCTCCATTTTAATCTCAAATGATTGAGTTATGGCAATTATATCACTTTGTTGTTAGGAGGTGTCATGTAACCCAATCCATAAGTGAAATGTAATCAAGACAGCAATTCAATGGTGAAGCAAGATGACATCCCTCTTCATTTCTGCTGTTTCAATCCAGCAGGTGTTCAGCTAAGGACAACTTCAACATTCAGTATTTCAAAGTAAAACCTTTCAAAGTGAAGGTTTAACTTGCATCAAGGTGGTTCAGAATACCAGCTAGATTATATTCAGACAAGCTAAACAGCCTGAGTGAATCAATGCAATGCATAATGTAGACCACTGGAGGGATCATGAGTGGCAGATGGAAAGGTCAATATGATAACATATTTGTGAACCAAAAATAACAATTTCTTTAATGAAACAAAGTGGTAGTGCAGCTATCAAAGTGCTGTGCTCTCAGGTCAGACACAACATCAGATCTCATGAACTCAGAAGAACCTCTTCTAATAATTAAATATTGTTCAAAAAATACTTTTGCAGGTTGAGGCAAATGGCTGATGCCCACTCTCCCCACAGCCTGCAATCATGATTGCCTCAGTTGGACTGTTGGAAAGGGGAATGTGCTGTAAAGACCAGTTGAGACATTTGGCTTCAACGTTTTTACTGATGGAACATGACATCAATTGAACGTGCATTTCTTCCACTGAACTTAAGCTATAGTCATGACTCTTCATTTCTCTCTTACATTTCTCTCTTTGAAGGAGAGGAAGTAGGAATAATATCACTCTAACATATTTTTACTTAGTTTAGGGCTTTTTTAGGAATAGAAATGTCAGCTATTTGAAAGTTAAATAGAAGCATTTTTCTCACCTTCAGATTCTCACATAAAATAGATTTGGGGTTTTTTCAGATTTCTGCTAGTAACAGAAGTAACAATTGAAACGTATCTTGGAAGGTGAAGACTAGCACTGAAGGCGCACTTGAAAATATGTGAGGAAGGCTTGAAAGATGAAGAAGGCAAGAGTAAGAGATGAATGAGAAAAGCAAGGGGATATACCCTATTCCTGTGTCTCCTTCTTAAGGGCAAGCAGAGTCCCTGAACTGACAGAGCTCAGTGGCAATGTTTCCTGTGCACATCTGGAGATTCTCATCTTTCAAAAGAAAGAAGATTGGACCCTCTATCCTTGCTTTCTGGCTACAAGAGGGGAAGTAGTTGTGCTATTCAAGGGAGCAATATCCTACTTTCTCCTTTTGCCATAACAAACAGCATGTTCTATTGAAGAACCAGCTAAAACAACAGCATATGAAGAAAAGAAACAAGCTGAGGAAGTATTTGGGGGAATGCTGCTGGAAATTACAAGACTAAAAATGCCTAGTCCTTCTACACTGTAATGTTCTGGTTATGTTTTTGTCCTTACTAAATGCTGTGAGGGATGACAGAACCTACTCCACTGAAACATCACTAAAAATCCCCTCCTCGATCTCAAAAAAACATCTGGCTTGCTGCAAGAAGAAACTTACTTTTTCTCTTATTTATTTATTTATTTATTTATTTTGAAATAGACAGGATATTGAACCAGCATGAATGGGGAAAAGACATGCAACCAAGAACTTCAAGCTAGACCCCATGAGACAAACCCACAGAATTGCTGCAATCAGGGCAGAGTCCACACCGACTTAGATTTCACCTCTTCAGTTTCCAAGAGGAAAGACAGAGGATGGTAAACCAGTGTTGGGAGACATTAAAGAGAAACATGTAGACAAAATTTGAATTTTTTTTGGAAACTGATGTTGCAATTTTTGCACTGACATCAATTTACCATCTTAAATTAATCTTAGGTCACACAAAAAACAGAGACACACAAGGATGGTTGCTCCTTCTTAATGCTGCTTTCTGAAACCCAGAGATACAACACAGAATTTGCCAGGACTGAAAGAGGTAAACCTTCCAGCACTGTTATGGGATTTCTGGGAACAAAAAAATAGAAATTGGAGATAAGAAACCTTACTGAATATTCCACCTTGCCTACATACTAATATAGAACTTAAAAAACTTTGATATAGTCTCCATGTTGTGAAATTCCTTGACTAGGATGTCTGTGGTATTTTTCTATACTTGTTTATGACCGTGCAATAGTTTTGCTGCAATGTGGACAAAAGGCAATAAAATCCATGCTGAGAGTACCAAGAACATTTTCCATTTGGGTTAGAAAGAATCTGCGATCTCCTCAACACAGATGAAAATAAGACTAAACCAGGAGTCCCAATCCGCATGTGTACAAACCATCACCTCAAAAGACACCTTCCAAAAGACTCCATCTTCGTTTCTCTGAAACAACCTGTGGGTTGTTTCTTTTGTTAGCAAACTTCCAGCAGTAGTGGCATGTTCAATACGTGTTATCTCATCCCATGACTCAGTGTGCTACCATTAGGTCAGGTCAGGTCACAGGTGCCACTCCATACACTCACTGTTCTCCCATAACAAATATTTGCACCTGAGATGCACTGATGAGGGATTCTGCTTTGTTCTGTACCACAGCTTAAACAGGAAAGAGGAAATCCCTGCCCCACCCAATTTTCCTCTCTTACCTAATTTTCCTTTCTCTACCCTGTTTGGAAAACAATCTAGCTTGAAAAGATCTATAAAAACTAATTCCTTCCTGCTGGTGACAAGCAATGGAATAATTTCTGCTAGTACAACAAATGAAGCAAGCAGATAGTGAGGGCAACAAACATACTCATTTACAACCAGGTAGCACTGGCAATGCTCTCCTTGAGTTTCTGTGGCAGCAGTGTGGATACCAGTGGTGAGGTAACATCCTCTTTACTCCACACACAGTAAGCTCTCTGCAGAAAGGAGAAGCAACATCTTCAAAAGTGGGAAGATTAATGAAGAAGACACAAGAGGTATTTCCAAAAGTGATTGATGTTCCAGAAAGAAAATTGTGAATTTCAAGTCAAGAAAAGTACTGCAAAATAAAAGCAACCAGAAGAACCCAAATAAATATTTTTTTCTTAGAACTTGCTCATTCAGTCAAAATATTTTTTTATAAACAGCTTTATTCCCAATCTCTGAAAGTTTTCTGTTATTTTGGGACAATTGTTTCTCAGGACTCAAAATTATTTCCCAGAACTAAACTTCATGTTCAGAGCCAACCTTATTGCTGGAAAATCAAATATGCTAAAATCATGAGTCAAGAATTTATAGGCCTAAAACTGTATTATGTGAGTCTTAAAAACAGAGATTAATTGCAAAAATCATTTTTAATTAATTTGGTTTTGAGCTTTGAGCTATCAGAGCCCAATGGTTTTTTACACCCAGAAAAGCAGGATGTTTTTTAAAATAACTAAAGATGAAATTTCATATGACTGTGGGAGTTTAAGACACCTTGAGAAACATGAAAAAAAGGCTATTCAATTCCACAAAAATAAGATGCATCCAGCAGTGAGCTCTGCAAGATCACCCTGTATTATCTTTGTTTTATATTAGTTAAACAAAAAAGCTCTAAATGACAAAGACAATGCCTCAGGGAAATAGTGTGGCATTCTTTACTTTAAATAGGGTGCACAGCCACTGTTTTTACTAGGGGATTTAAGAAGATTTGACCTATTTGGAGGCCTGTCTCTTAGAGATTGTGATAGCTAAATATGCAGCCAAGACAGCAAATGGAAAGAAAATTTCATTCATGTAACATTCTGACCTAATTTTAAATAATTAATGCTTCTCTGGAATGACTGCTTAGTCAAGATAATCAAATAACATTTAAATATGGTCTTGTTATTGATCTGTCATCCTTTGATACAGAGATTAATTTAGGTGACCTAAGAATCTAAGTACACAGTTTTAACAAGCAGGTAAGACAGCATACATGTGGATTAATCCTGGCTAAAAAAAGGCTAGTTTTAAAAGATACTGATGCATAGGCATGGGAACCATGTCCACCATGCAAAGAAGTCAGTCTGGACCAAGAGATTCCCACAGCTCCTAGGGGTCAGGAAGGGCCACATCTCGGTGGTATGCCCACAGAGACACAGGGAAAAGCAGCTGCCTGGAGCTCAGGAATATAAAGCTGCTACTTGGACCTCCACAGTAGGCTTGAGCTCTGCTGTGCTGTGCTCTGCACATACAGACCACAACAGAGAAGGAGCTCTTCTGAAATTCCCATCTCCAAGTAAGAGATGCACATAGAGGGAAAAAGGAAGGCAGTGCATAAAAATCAGCAGCCTGAAAAAAGAGGACCGACTGAACAAGAGGGGTCAAAGCATTCCCTGACTCAAAGCAGCAGGATGGCAATTCTGTTCAGCTCCCTGCCCCGAGCCAGCCTTTACAAACAATCAAGGCTTGCCATTTGGGGTCTACAGTCTGGAGACCTCCCCTTCCCACTGCGGATCTGTGCCCAGCCTGCCATGTGTATTGAGGGGGTTCTCAGTCAAAGGACATCCCTGCTGGTGCTCAGACCTCACAGCCTGGCTGGCCAGGCCGGGCAGAGACTGATGATCTGACACCTTCCTGCCACTGGTGTGGAATGTTCTCTGCAAGGTCAGAACTAGGATTATTTTGGAGACAGAGTTACTCTGGAAAGAACAGGCCAAGTACTGTGCATTTCTTAAGCTATTGCCAAATCTTCTAAAATTTATTCATCAAAAGCTGGTTAGGGTTTTGTTTTTGTTCAGGTGATTTTTTTTAGCTAAAACCACCTAAGCCTCCTCACCATGGGTAGGAGGTGAGTACGTAAGTAAGAGAGAGGGAAAAACCCTCATTACCTTGAACCTGAGCTCAAGCACAAACCACAAAAAATAATCAACCATTGGACAACATATCCATATGTAAATATTGATATTTTTCAGTACAAGTAGCTATTGAGAGATGAATAGCCAGGGGAACAAATTCAGAAGACAAGCGAGTTAGTAGACATTTAAGAGCTCTCTTTTACTGTTACAAGCTACCTTAATTTCATGTGATTCATTCTTAACAAATATATCAGAACAGTGCTCTAAGCCTGCACTAATGTTCCAGATGTCTCAGCTTGTCTTCTCTGGAGGTGGAGTACAGCCTCACCAACCAACAGTCCTTGCTTGTGGCAATCACTGCTGATTTACTCTGAAATGGAGGACCTGTGTGTTCATATTTCAAACTCCTGATGCTAAAATTCAGTCTGTTTGGTTGCAGGGTCATGGGGGACTGAGACTGAAAAAAGCATGTTAAGCTCTCCCTTTTGTTCTGATGCGTTGTACAGAAGTGTCTGTACTTGTTTTATTCCTCTCTAAGGATTTTTCTTTTTTCTTTTTCTTTTTCTTTTTTTTTTTTTTCCAGAGCAGCACACAAGTGTTAGGAGAAGGGATACGTAATTAAAGTAAAACATTAAAATGTCACACAAAGATTAAAAAATAAAGAGCTGCTGTGCTGGTTTTCCACATATGCAAGCCAGGCAACCATTGGCATATCCAAGTCTGACCTTTGGAAAAACAGAATCCCCCTCATCTTCAGTGCTTCCTGTAGCCCTCCTAAAAAAAAAAAAAAAACAACAAAAAACCCAACAAAACAAAACAAAACCAAAAACCAAAAACACAACTAAACAAAATCGCAACAAAATGAAATAAAGAACATGTGACTCCCTGCATACATTAGCAGAAATACTGATCATTCTGAATGCAAAAGCATGCATCTTTTTGTGATGCATGTGTTGTGAAAAATTATGGAGTAAGGAAGAATAATATTTTATTAACTTAGCAATGAGAAGTTTCCACAGCTAAGGTAATACATGATAATATGGACTGAACAGCAGCCCATTGTTTGAGAGCAGAATGGAGCCCTGTATGGGATCACTGCTGGATTCTATACACCACAGATGGAAGGGAGAAATTACACCCTGGATTTGGGGTGTGAAGGGGGGTATGCATTTCTTTTATGGTTTTATTGGCCTTGCACACAGGTCAGTAAGTCACACACTCAAACACATACACACAAACATATGCTTACGCATGCACACACTGCAGCACTGACAATCTGTCAGAGCTGGGAGGCAGCTTGTGTAACTTGAAAGTTTAATGAGTGCCCAACACTAAGCTAACAAGTTTTTCAAACAGTGGCTAACAAAAAACAGGGATCAGGGAGACTGCATTTGGTGCCAAGAGATTTGTTTTAATATTAACAAGGACTGAATTCAGGCAATAAAAGAGAAGGAGGAAAATAATATCTTCTGAAAGTGCTGAAAGCCAGGCAGTTCAATATCTTTAAAACAACATATGTTTTTAAACAAGAGAGGGGTGTTTCTCCTAAAAGATAAGAAAGAAAATCCATTAATATGAAGCAGAAGTAAGTGGTTAGCAACACAAAACTTTCAGCAAATATGCACATAGTAAAATTCATTTTCTATCCTAACACCTTTAAAACTTGACATAATTGCTGTGGAGTCTTTTTTAGTACAGAAACCCAGAATTCCCCCAAGAGAGTCATGCTACAGTCCCACAAAGGTCATGATAAGATCTTTTAATAAAAGTGTCCATTTTAATACTACTGAGGATCTGGATCTCTGAAACTTAGTAAAAAAAAAAGTTGTTAAATATTTCACTACACTTCCTAGGCTTTTTTTGAGGATTTTAGAATCTAGGCTTAGAACTTTGAGACACAGCGATGGTAGATGACCTGTCTTCTGAGATGCTTTCGAAGCATCCTCTTTGGAGTAAAAGATGTGTGCCTAAGTTCCTGGTAATATTTTCTCTGAAGTTCAAAGACAACAACAAACCTAGACAAGGGATGGCTGTTGCCACCATATTAAATGGAAGGTTCAAAACTTGAAAAAGGCTTGCAAAAGACTGTACCAATGAAAAGGTATTGATGTGCTGACCCCATGTTAGGACTTGAAATGCTATCAAAGTCTCTTCATTCCAACCATACATTGAAAATGAGACAATTTCAGAAGATAAATGGGATGGAATTGCTTCATAGATGAAAAGGAAAACTTCAAGTGCACTTGGGATTTACACCGTGACCTTTTCTCTCTGATTCTATATATTAGTATTTCTTTAGTTGTAAAGACATCATACATATGTAGAAATTTTAAACTGTGGCCAAAAGCTGCAGTTTTTACATATGAGACAATTTACTAATACAATATTCAATCAAATTTTCAAACATTTTCATATATCTGATTGGATCAGAACCATGTAACTTTTTTCGATACAGAGACAATTTAATAAGATGACAGGATTAAATTTTCTATATCCAATGGTGCATAAAGAAATGATGTATCTGAGGGTACTGTTTCTTTGAACCCTGGAGACGAGATAACAGTCTGCAGTTGGATCATCTGAGGATGCTTTTAAGGATCTCTTCAAAATCTTCAGCCTGTTACTGTACCAAGACCACAGTCTAAATTACTGAACAATATCCTCTCATTCATTCCCCGTGGTTTCCTACATCTCTTTACAATGCAGCAAGCTGTTGTAATTTCTGGTTCTTGCCTTCACATTCTTTTCTTCATCTTTCCTTACACCAAGTAACATGAGGAATATATACTAATTCTTGTGACTGTGTAGAAAATCAGGGATCTTTTACAAATATTTCACAAATACTACTTTGAAAATATATTCAATTTTTTCTAGCCAAGGCCACTTCAGATGATTGTTGGAGTCAAAGGCTTCCTGGGTTCATTAGTAAGGGGAATAGCAAATGAAGCAGAGAGAAAAAAAGAAGAGACATGGTTAAAAAGCACTGGCTATGAACATCTAAAAGATTACAGTTGAATCTCACAAGGCAGAAACTTCTTCCATAAATTAAACAAAAATTGGTTATCCCAAATCTATAATCCAATTGCAAAACAAAATAATTTCTACCCTCTTATATGGATTTAACAGCTGGAAACTACCAAAAGTACCAACAGATGTCTAAATGCCTTTGAAAATAAATGCCGTAGGAAAGTACTAGGGATTAAATGGAATGAATTTAAATCAAATTCTTAGATCAGCCAGAGTTCAGCAACCTTTTATTTATGAAGTTATTCTACAGAGAAAATGGAAATATCTAGGACTTTTTGTAAATGAAGCCAGAGCATTTGCAACAGCTGACATGCCATTAGGCAACTGAAAAAATTATGTAAAATGAGATGACTAGAAGAATTACTCCACTGAACAAGTGGAAAAAGAGAAAACTTTCATGATCTATTTGTGATTTAATAATGTAAGCACCAAGAGAGAGAAAAGGAAAATAGCTAGGACCTTTTCCCGACCATCAGATAAGAATCACATTTATAGGAATTATTTATCTGTACTCAGAAAAAGGAATTCCACATGGATTTTTTTTCTGCAGTATCTACTGGACTTTAAATTTACATCTTGTTCAGAAATTTTTTCATGTTTTGTTCATCATTACTTCAAATTTTAAACAATATATTTTAAGAAAGATACACTATCTTTTTTGTGGTTTTACTGCTCTTGACATAAGGAAGACCTGGTATATGACGAACACATAGATACAATACAGTAAATAGTCATTTTTATGGCATTCTTTTTTCCCCTTTCGATTCATAGAAACAGTAAGGGAAAATACAGTCTCGTTTACTCTGTGAACAAACTGTCAGTGTTATAAAGTTAAATGTGTAGCATCTAGAAAACAAGTAGCAAAAGATTTGCACAGCTTAATGGACAAAGATTTGTTAGAGCCAAGGAGCATCTTGCTTTACTATCAAGTACTGCTTTGTTATCAAATAATGCAAGGAAGATGTTGTGTATCTTCAGCAACACTGAGAATCATCAGTTGCACTCCTAAAAATATTAGTGGTTTGCCTTTTGAAAACAATGCTTTCCAGATCCTCCCTTTTAATACCAGACGTGATGAAAGTTGTTGACACTACAGGGCAGAAAATTTTAAAAGCAAGAGATAGAAATATTTCTGAGCAGCATTAAACTGACCTGTTAAAACTTACCACCTCAGAAGGTCACAAAGTGAGAATAACTAGTGTTGGGTACTAATGAAAGGCTTGGATCATTTTATGAGCATTCACATCTTTAGCCATGTTAGGCAGAGATAACAATTGCTATAATCAGACCAAGCTTCAGGGCATAAACTGTCTGTCTGTGGGCTGTTTCTGCCACAGATTACTTGCCAAAATAGGATTCTTTCTCTTCCCTCTCTCCTACCTCATAAAGTTCTGAACAATTTGCCTTCTACATTAACTGTCAATCATTTTTTTCTCCAGTGGTGGACACTAGTCAGTGCCAGAGACACTGGACCTGATTCTCCAGCATGTGTGGTTTCTGCAGTGGAGATGTTCCACCGTGACACTAAGACAATTCCCCATCTGGACCTGTGGAGGCTGGGAAATGGCTCAGCTCAGAGCACACTTGAATCTTGAATGCTGTCTGCAGCATATGTGATCTTTGAAATAAATATATCACAATCTTGTAAAAGGCTACATTATGTATTTCAGTATGGTGGACTCCAAAATTTTTGTCGCTGTCAACTCTGAAAATTTCTCTCTGCCCTACCCTTTTCATCCAAGTTTTCATTGGAAAGACAACAAAGGTGATGTAGTTAGAGAAACCAGCTACAGACTCATTTATCATTGTTTTATGGACCACCACTGGTCCATAAACCACAGTTTGGGAATTGCTGGCCTAAAGCATCACAGAAATGCTAGGAAATAGCAACTAAACTATCCATGGATTTCAACTATGAGAATAATAGTTTTGGCAAATCTCTGTCTTCTTTTTCTGACCATAAATGCTCTACCAACAAATCGTGACTTAGTTTATTTATTATTCTCAATTGCTGGGCAAATCGAATCCACATGTCCCTAGACTATGCTAGCATAAAAGATCTTGATCTTAGTTTCTCTGCTAACATGAATTGGAACAGTCACTGTGTCATTTCAAGTAGGTAAAGATCGTATTTAAAGCAGAGCTCTGGGCTGCTGGTCAGTTTCTGACAGTTTTACAAGAAAATCCTTGTCAGTAGCTATTTTCTGTCTTTTGTTATAGGGGAACAGGGGCAAAATGGTCAGATTTGATGGCTATTTGCCTACTGAACTGGTGAATAATTTGTCCATTAGATGACTTACCTACTGGAAATCAATGTCAGACATGACATTACTGCATATGAGATCCTCTTGGTTTTCAAGTCTAGACTTGCACATCTGAGACAATTATCTCACAATTGCTCATTTTCAAAATTGACATTTATGACCCTAGTCCAGTGGTAGCTAACTAGATGTCACACCTGTTCAAAGGGACTGTTTTCTGTTTAAAATAATTGTAACGATGAAGCTGAAACATTCTGTGATTATTTAGATGATTCCAAATTATAAACTGTCATTTTTTTGCCTAATTTTGATTCAGCCTACTTTCATTGCAGTTTCTCAGCATAGTCTGGGAATGTCTTGAATATTTACCCATCTTTTCATAATGATGAAAATAAAAAATATGTTTCTATGTGTCATACTTTTGCTCTTCTGCATAGGAATATTACAGTGAAATCATTGTGCCTTGCATCTATGTCATAACTCAATGCCTTATGTAGGGCTAGCACTTAATCCTGACCAAGGATTTGGGAAATAAGAGCCAGAAATGGAGAAAAAAAAAATCTAAAAAAATGGAAGAAATATTTGGTAAGATAGGTCCTTGTCGTGCTCGACTATAGACACTAAAAGTGTCTATAACGAGATGCTTTACCATAGTCCCCTCCTCTTCCAGTTTGGTATGAGCAAACAGCACAGCAAATGGAAAATAACAGACTACTTAGTCATAAAAGATATTTCAAACATCCCATAATATAAAATTGTTGACCATAGGAGATTATGATCCTGTAAATTTTCCACAAATTTTCCATGGCACTAGATGAAAAAAAAGAGGGAAAGTTTTGGTATCATTGTAGTTGGCTTTTGTTGTTTGAGGTTTTCTGTTTGGTTGAGTTTGGGCTTTTTATTTGTTTGTTTTTAATACAATTCTGTAGTTTCCATTTTGGCAGAGAGCTAAAATATGTAAGCCCAGAAGGTTTTTGCTACTTTTTAAAATTATTGAATTATTATTATTATTATATTATACAGTCAGGTGATATGGGATAGCAAGAAAATTGCTTTGATACTTGAATTTTGATTAGAGCATAAACATTTTAATGAAATCTTGTAAGTTGTTCTTGGAGCTACTTTACTTTTTGGTTTAAATTTTATTCTCTAATTTCTAAGCTGAAAGTTAATTCAACAAAAAGAGGTGGGAATTGTTCCAAGAAGAATCACTTCTGGTTGAAATAAAAATATTTTAGTTTATGGTATTGCCAAATGATATGGCAGCCCAGCAATACTAAGAATTGCACAGACACATAACAAGAATCCTTCTACTAAAGAAGCTCATGTGAAGTCAGGATGGTGAACAGTGGAGCTGGGAATAGAAGCCTTATTTCCTGCCATACAGTCCAGTACCCTTCCCCAGGACTATCTCAAGTGAAGTCTTTCTCCCATTTCCAAATTTCTGTCTCTGTTTTTGAAGTGAGCACTGGCAATGGCACGCTTGAGTAGCTTGTGGTCAAGTCCAACAACTTCCCTATGACAGCATTCAATGTCACATGTTTCCAAGGGACATTTTGATCCTAAATTTTTTATCATAAAAGTTGTTAAAATGTAAGGACTAGGCTCTCTTCTGCCAGACTTCCTCATGTGTACCTTTGCTGCCACATTATTGTTCTCTTCTTTGTCATTTCAGCATCAAGGTAAGCTGCAGGAATGTGAGCTGCTCTGTTTGATGATTTTCTAGGAGACAGAGCAATGCCAGAGTGTAGTACCCTCTCGACATTTTCTAAAGTCTCCATCTCTACTTTCTACCTGCACGCACTGGGTTCCCACTACAGGTGATGGTTAATTGCCCAGGCTGAGCACTCCCAGCTGCGTGCCTGCTGCCACAGAATCATGAAATTATTAAGGCTGGAAAAGACATACAATATCATGAAGCCCAACTTTCAACCAAACACCATCATGCTCATGAAGTCATGAAGCATTCCTGCTGCTAGAAACAAAAATGGCTAATCAAGGGTTAGGAAGTACCTTCCTTTCCTGCATGCACATATATGCAAACGTGCACTTTAAGCCTCAGATTTGACAGTAATAAAATTTAGATAATAGTAACTGTTCTATCCTCTAGGGCTGCTGAGGATGAAAGCACAAGACACTTTATGTTGGTCAGAGAGTGCAGCTACTAGGATCACATAGTTCAGAAGAATTTATTGTTTTAAAAGGGTAGCTGAGAGAAAATCATACAACCCTGTAGTTGGGGTTGGCCAGGGATCTATGTCTCATCACAGTTCTGGTGTTAGGGCTGAGCCTACAGCAGCAGCTGGGCCAGGACTCTGGATTCCAAGCTCACTGTAGAGGTTATACCCCTTTGGTTTTGGTCTGGATTCATCTATGCTTCACCCAAACCAATAACAAAAAGTGATGAAAGATACACAGTTGGTCATTGAAGCACAGACAGTCAGAACAGAAGATGAAAGCTGTTTCAACTTGAAACTAAGAAAGTCTCCTTTAATTGATACAGTCTAAAGAGCCTGGACGTGGTATATGGCTAATCTGTGCAAGGAGAAGGGCAATGACGCAGGCAACCATCCATTCCCTGCTGGTTTGTGTCCAGCAGCAGACTCCCAGTCAGGGCACATATGTTTTCCCCTCTCATTCTCACACTCTACTCCTGAATTTTGCCACTCTTCTCCACCATTTCTATTCAATCAATACACAACTGAATGTGTGGAGTGGAGACTTCTCTGTGCTTTTTCCCACCATCCAGGAATTCTGCACCCCCATCCCTGCCTTGTCCTGATGCAACTAAAGCTCTTCCTTTTATAAACAAATAACAACAGAAAAGCTGCAGTCACAGAACTTTGTTGATTCTTCTTGTGCCATGTTAGGGCGCACATGGTTCCCAGCAGCCTTTGAAAACCCAATGCATGGATTAGCTACATCAGCACACAAAGGCCTTCACACACTGAAAAAGGAATGATGTTTTTTTTTATTGTAAAAGCCCTGCACTGTCACTGTCTAGACTTACCAGGCACCCATTCCATTTCAGTGCATCAAAACAAATTTAACTTAATGCATCTTAACAAACGAAAGCTCCCTAAACAATACACCATCAATAGGGCTTCATCATTTCAGGCTCAGCACTTCTGGAAGAATGTGATGTTCCTGTCAAGCTCATATCCTTAGGCAGAGCATTGTGAAGGAATACTCACTGCAGCCAAAATGAAGGTAGAAGAATCATGCCCCAAGTTTTAAAATATTTTGTTGGCTTAACAAAAATTCTCACTTTTTTTCTTTACTTTCTTTTTTTTCCCTTCCAGTTCTTTGCCTTCTGGGAGGTTTTTTTGGGGAGAAGGAATAAAAAAATGTGGCAGGACCCTCCCTCGAAATGCTTATTAAAACAAAACAATAACAAAAGGCTACAGATTCTAAATGAAATATAAACAGCAATATTAACTTCGTTCCAGTTTGGGAGAAAATATGCACAATTGTTTACAGTTAAAATTTCCCAGATGGCATTTCAGAACTTGCTATTCTTCTGCCATTTTTTGTCACAAATGCAGGAAAAAGAAAATGGATTTTTATAGGCCCTCAAAAAGTAAATGATATGGCACAAATAGCACCCATGCATTCATATATTTGATAACTTAACTCTCTGAAATACAGGAAAGCAAAACCAAATCAGTTCATCAAAATGGACTCTGAAACCAATGGAATTATTTATATTTATATTACATTTATTTATATTTCACACCTATAAGGCGCACCTGGTAATAAGCCGCACTTCCGGCGGCTCCGAGAAGGGATGGCCCTCCCCTCCACCGCAAGAAGGACTGAAATATTTTTAAAAAGCAGTTTCTGATTTATTGCATTTTTGGAAGCTGATGAAATTAGCCTTAATGAGGTATGTTTTAAGCAGAGACCATTTATTTGGATACTTGCAAATGTATGATGTGGCACTTCCCAGCAATTCTCTATAACTTCCACACGATAGATTGCTCAGCTCCATGAAACTTTATATGGCCAGCTAAGGAATCTAGATTTTCCATGGCTTACATTCCAAAACTCTGTGAAGACTAAGCTACTCTATCAGGAGTCAGTAATTGAAGTGTCTTTTCCACTTTTGATAGTAACACCCTGGTTTTGACAACTCCTTTTTGTTGGAATTTGAAATCACCCATTGTAATAAATTTATATCCAAACTGAAAGCCAAAGTTCTTCCTCCTGCACACATGGGCATAAAAAACATTTTTCTGTTCCTAAGGACCTTCTGATTTGGGTGCAAAGACATACTGTTAGTGTTTTGAGACCGCCCAAGGGCAGGAATTATTATCTTGTGTTACAGCATGAAGAACAGGGCAAGTTTGATCTGGGGTCCTGTGAAGCTCATTTGTTTACTGCTACTGCAAACTCCATGTGACCTTAGCTTGGGCCTACATTTTCAGAAGTACCTATCATTCAGTTCTGTGGGAAAGTTATTTTGAAGCACTTAAAATACAATTTTCAGGAGGTAGCATGATCCTAGCACTGATCCTTAGGAAATCAATACCTTAACAAACATTTCTAATCAGAACTACCCAGGAAGGCAGCCAAAATCCAGTTACATTAAAGAATTTATTCCTCTCTGTTTCTGCTTCCCAACAACATTTCTAAAATCAAGAAAGATCTAAATCATGGCGTGTTTTATTGAAAACACTTAAATCAGATGCAGGCAACTGGAGTCACGTAAGTATTTGAATAGACAACTAAGCCACAAGAACATTCAGTTCTACACCCAAGTTACGCAAAACTGAACAGAAATCCAAACTGGCTATCTATGGTTTGCCTGAGCTCTAATTTTTGGTTTTCATTGTTGAATTATGGTCCCTCTGCCACCTTATAGTAGAAAGAATTGTGTTTTCTCCTTTCCTTCTGGTGTTGAGTAGGGATGAGCGTGGTTTTGCTTCCCTTTACTGAATTCAGTGATAAAAAGGGGTGTTGATTAATAATCATCAGCTATCTGCTCTAAAAGCTCCATGAAAAAAAAAAAAAATCATTGTCTCCTTCAAAGAAAACTCTGACTTTTATGAGTACCTTGCACTAAAACCAGAAGGGTATTTTCTCCATTCTATTTTCAGCTTTGAAGAGCTACTGCAATGTAAAAAGTACAGCTTTTCTAAAACACTTACTAACACTATAATAAAGTGAAGCAGCAAAGTCCCTTCTAGTTTAGGAAAGCTTGTAATGTTTTTTTAAAAAAAATGAAGAAAAGTATTAATTGAGTTAGTGTTTCTTCATGCAGTTGCATTTTAATTCGCAATTCTATTTTTTATTGTTAGGTCCAAGAAACATAAAATTATCACAGTTACTAGTAGCATAATCTACACAACTGACCAATGCAAAGAACATAGGCCTAAAGTAACATCCAGACTAAAAACCCAGCAAGGGAAGCCCTTTGATTAGAAGTCAAGACTCTCTTAACTGGAATTCAGCAACTCTTTCCCCATTCAGTGACTATATTGTGTACCCAGACAGTCATCTCTCTGGCTTTTTATGGAAGTAACTTTGACTGAATTATTTTGTCCTGCTAGTCCTGAGACTGGGACCTCATGGTACACTGGAGTTACTTATGCTGCAAAGACTGCAGTCATGAAATAATTTAGCTAATTGTGGCTATAGCTGCCTGTAAAAGCCTTGGCCTTTCATGAGGAGAGACAGGTTTGGGATTGCTGTAGACTGTACCACTGGCAATTGAGCAGACCGAAACCAGACTGAGGCAACAACATGTTCCACATAACAGCAAGTTTTATATTATGGCATGTTGTTTTCCTATGGTTTCATTTTTAAAAGATCGTATCTTTTAGAGCTGGATATATATGCTGAAAAGATACCCTGGAATGACGAGTCTGTCTGAGAATTCATCAAAACCAGACAGATGTGTGAAACTGCCCCCTTCTTTGTAGTGTAAACTTAACTATTCCAGAAAAGTCTTCAGTTGCCTCATTGTTGAGAGCCACAACCTACTGAATTCATAGAATATCCCTCACTGACTTTAATTGAAACATAACTTTGCATTAATGGTCAGATAGAATGACAGACCAGCATACTCTGAAACATTTGAAAAATTACGGAGATGAAGTCTACAGCACATGTGCCCCTTTAGAAGCCTTTGGAAGTTCAAAGGAACAGCAGCCATAGCATCTAATGCAGCACCTTTCCACAAATACTATGTACTAACTGTTCAAATCCATACTCCTAATTTGTTTTAGTGAGTATCCTGCACACTAGTACATAAGTTCCTAGGTAAAACTAGTTTTAGTACTAGAATCCAAATAATTCAACTTTGGTAATGCAAGCAATTAGATCTGACCATCTTACTCTGAAAATGAGAATTGAAAAGTAATAATAACTCTGCTACACAACGCTTGGACACTTTCTTTTGCTAGTGCAGTATCTCATTTCCTTCTCCCTTTTTCTCTTTTGAATACTGGCAGTCCTTTGTCTTGTGGTTACTTTAATTTCTGCTTTGAATGCTTCCCTCCAAGCTAAAGTGGTTGGCTTTTGATTTTGCTTTGTTTTATTCTTGTTTAACTGGTGGATTGGAAACTTCCAGATGTCAATATCTAGTAAAATTTTGTCTTGGAACAGCCCTTCCAAATATTCACTTCAAAACCTCAGAATTCTTGCAACACTGACTTACACTTCAGTCCTCTGGCTGGCGAGCGTACCACCACAGCAGGACAGCCACGCACAGGCTGACAGCCTGCCCACTGCCATTGCTGCCACTTGTCCTTTAGAAACAGCACTCGGCCCATGTGGCCCCACAGTGCACATTCAGCTTTGGCTAAGGTAAATTCTTCAAATGAAGGAAGGAAAATTTTGGTCATAGCCAATTGTAAAAGATTGTACATGACTGGGGATGAGGGACGTGGCGTCAAACTCCCCTTCTCTGAGGATCAGCATGCACCTTTGAGAAGGAGATAAGGCACCTCTTCCTAGAAACAGGCTTGACTTGCATTAGCTATCTACTCTCCAAAAGAATAGTAAAGCTTTCTAGCAAGTTTTGTTCAGGTCTAGAGAGCAATTGCTCTGCCAAACGCTGCTGAGCCTGAGCTGTGTTCTGATGAGTAGTGATGGGCTCCATGTTTGTGCCTAGGAGCAGGAATGACATGAGACAGTTTCTAGTCCTGCTTCTCATGTCCTGCTTTTCTCAGCACTGTTCCTTACCACCTATGGTCTTTTTAGACAAGCAGTGATTGTTCACTGGCACAGAAGCTAAGTTTAGCATAAATGGAGATTAAAGCTCTTGACAATAATGTTTACAATGAGATAAGATATCTTAAAAACAAATTTGTCATTAAACATCAAAGAGATCATCACCACACCACTAGTCTAAGGTCACAGTTAGAACTAGTTTTACAATTTCAGCAACAAACAAACTTTTGCTCATATTGCTAAGGAAAAACATTGTCATGCTGGCAGCTGTGAAACAAATTACTTACTTTTATTCCTGAAGTGACTACGAGCTTTTGGGCTATTCTGAAAGCCCTTCTGAAAGGATTAAGGCTGAGGTTAAATTAGAGTTAAGCACAACAGAGGCTGAAGAAGCAGTCACTGGACTTGAAAGGTTGAGAAGATAAAATGAATAGTGCTGCTGCCAGGGGGAATGGTTTTTTAAATACTTTAGGTAGCAGATTTCAGTAATTTGATAGTCTAGTTTGGATTAAGAATGAGGGCTTGGATCAGCAATGATAGACATGAATTAGTAGATGGATTTCCCAACGTCTAGATAGGTAGGAATAGAGCTCTAATGGTCAGGAGCTCCAGTCAGTAGTTACTTATGTTGCACTTGGGGTTTGTGATAGCTAGGAATGGAGAGCTTTCCTTACCACTGAGTCCCACATAGAAGAGCGCTAGTGTTGGCACAGATGAAAGATGTAAAAATTAAGAAGCAGGAGCAAAACATGGAGTTTCTGGCACCTAATCTTTTCTTCCTTACTACTTGACCTCCAGGCAGAATTAATTCTTAGAGAAATACACTAGTAGAAGTGCAGGTTGACTGAAGAGGCAGTGTGTGCATATGTTGGGGAAGAGTTTTCTCACTGCCTTGCTGTACATCATGTATGGGTAAACAATGAGTCCATACAAAATTCACTTAAGGCAAACACACGAGACAGAAACATGAGTTCTACACTGCTCAAATTCATGGGCTACTCCCAGAGAATCACATACTCCAGAGATTCCACACCTGAAGACCTTGGTCTGATTTAAAATATGGTACAAACCTGATTATGACCAAAAAGCTTCACATCAGAGAAAGAAAAAAAACCACATTCCACCAGGTCAGCTGGTGAAAATCAGTATAACACTGGTATTAGCAAAATTCACACAATGTCCAAAGATCAGGGATATATGCCACTGAGCTCATTATCAAGGACACTAATAATATCAGTGGATTCTACATACCATCTCTAGTTAAAAATCACACCAGAATGAAATCAGACCATGCTGAAAATCCACTTAGCTGAGAGTAAATACATTACATATTCTGAAAGAGTGGTGGAGGAGCATGGGAGAACATGCCATCAAAAATGAGTTTCCAAATTTGAGAGGAAGCTGAAGAGTTTGGAATATTGCTTTCAATAAAAGTCTTAGCATAGCAAAGATCATGGCAAAAATATGGTGATTTTTAAAATGTGCTATTTGATAATATTACCACTGATTACAAATTAAAATATACAGTAAAAGGAATTCTGATAAAAGTATTGAAATAAAAGGATGGAACTAACCAGTGGGAAAATGACTGCTAGCAGTTATCCTGAGCCACAACATAAATTATTGTGAAACATAACTACAAATAAAATAAGAAACTGGCTCTCAGTTTGAGGCAGAAGTCCCAAATTTGTAAGGAATCAATTACAGTGAAGAGAGAAAAAAATCACTGCAATGAACTCTGTAAGGGCTACTCCCATGCACTGGATGTCACGGGACATTCAGTCAGCAAGCTGCATAAACATTCTAAGATTGCTTGTGTAATACAAGTAACATATTTATACAAAAGCAAAACCAAAACTAAACGCAGAAACAAACAAACAAACAAAAAAGCATCAAACCAAAAAATACAAATAAGGTCTGAAGTTGAAGATGTGAAAACGACTGAATGTTTCTTAATTAATGTAAATTTTATAGTTTTCCTTTGAGTTTGCTCTAGCTTCCTACTTTGTCACTTTCAAGAGTAATTTTTGTCTTTTTTTGCTTTAACAATGCAGGTAATAACTAGGAAGCTACACCAGAACCATGAAACAGATGCACCAAACCCTCTAGAACAGTCCAAAATAAATGGATAGCAGGAAATACGACCATAATAAGTTTTTCTCAGGAACCTATTACTACCAGCTTGTGCTTTCCTCAAATATACAGCTGATTACACTGTCACTCAGTATCACTGTCAAGTAACCCTCCAAAAACTGGAATTTCTTGAATAGAACTGTTCTTTGGGTTCTCCATTAAGCCTACCAGTCTGTAGCAGTGCAGCTTTGCCTATATTAAAAACATGAGTCTATCTTTATTTCTATGGCTTCAGGACCTTCAATCAGAAAGCTCTGATTGAAGAGCACTGTATAAATATCAGAAAGTTTCTGCTCCCATGCTATTACTATCTAAAGACATGGCAAACAAAAGAAACATCAGAGAAAAATAGGCTCAAATTAAAATTGAAAGGAAGTAATTTGGTTACAATTGTGCACTAAGTGTGTCACGCATCCAGGAATCTAAATGGAATCAGCAGCCAGGCCTCACCAACCCCAGAGCAAGATTTAAACAATAAAGCCAAAGTGCTCTTTCAAGAATAGTGATGCAAACCTGGATGGTTTTCTATGTAAGGTCATACTCACCCTCAGCATCCTAATTTTAGCTGCTTAAAATCTACATTTTCACCAAAAGCCAATTTTTCTTTTTAATGAAGTATTGTGCTGTATGCACCTACTGCATATAAAACCAAAGAAACTGGGCTCAGTTATACCAAGTTTCATTACAGTGCTGGAGTAAACCCTCATACCTAACATCATTTTGAAGAGTACACATATGGTGGGTGGTTCCTGGTTTTTTTCTTACACTGAACTTCTGAAAGGCCAGCTATTCCACAGTACCTTACTGTGCTCTTTCTCCTCTTCCCTTGCACCAGAAACAGACTAGGTTTGTGCCCAAAAAAATGGATCTGAAAATACAACTGATTCTAGACTCTCTGCAGTCTAGTAGTTAGGGCTGACTGCCATCATTCTCAAATATGGCATACCAGCAAGTTCTACAGAGTCATCATCCATGACATGACATTTCATTAGGCCCCCATCCTTGAGAGTTGGACTATTGGGAAGCAATTTTTGTCTGCAAAGATAATGCACATGCCTTTTTTTTATTGCCTGCTTACTGAAAAGTAAGTACCATGTGCCTGGGTCTATTTTTTATTGCACTCTATTATTCAGTTTTTGCATAATTTAAAAGACTTGATGGAAGGAACAGATCATTGCCATGCAAATGACTGTGAGATGAAAACCTCATCATTGTGCTATGCCAACACAACTGAGCCTTCAAAAGTAGTCAGTTCCCATTGCAACCAAAGGAAGTTATGTGGTGAAAAGCCCTCTGCAATCCATTGAAATTGTGTCCCTTAATGTTTTACAAATGCCTGCAGCAGCAATGACTCTTTCTCAGCACTGCTCGTATCACAGCAGCCAGCTCCTTTTGCAACTCAAATCAGTGACTACGGCAGCAAAGGACATTTGCTTCTCTCTGCAGACACTCAGCTAATGCTGGTTAGCATTTTACAGGCTTCTCACTGGTAAAATCTAAAGTTTACAAATATTATCAATTCCATCAGCAGAGAAATGAAGTGACTTGCTCATGGTTATCTTGTGAACTGAGCACAGAAATCAGTCTCTGGTTGGACTGGGAGCTTCCCCAGCTGTTGGAAAATACTGATATTTTTGAATCATTGCACTAGTAAACATTCCTTGCAAATCCAAATTAATAGCTGAAGACTAGCAAAGCATAGACTTTCCTAGTGACTTCCACTGTAGCTCTGACAAAGCTTCCAAATATTTATTATTTTAATCTATCACCTTCACGATCTTACTGAAGTCCTTTACTTCATATTTGTAGCAAGCTAGAGTACATATCATTTTAGAGAGGAGTGAAAATGAAGATAGATGCTTTGGACATTCTTATCATATTGTTAGAAAGCATGTAATTGATTAACACATGTACATTAAAAAAACTATCTCTGTCCTAGTAAACTATTCATGATTAGTGCTTAGGCCTAAGCATACATTGGCATACAACCACTCCTACTATTGATTTATTAGTACATTCCCTGGCATAATTTTGGCTCCCCAGATTATGAGCATATCTAAAGGGCTTTCTTTTGAGGCTTATTCCTGCTCCTAGCTGCTTACTGACTGTATATGTGTGGTTGTAGCTGGAGCTGTACACTTCAAATCTTGTTACCCACATTATTTTTCAAATGTTAATGATATTTTCATAGGTGATAATGGTTACTCTGAGCTTTCACTGACTTCAGGGGGATTGATGGTGCTCTACAGATCTGTAAAGATGTGCTTTCATAAACGGTTGGCTTGAGTTTCAGTGTCTGCAAAACCCAGTGCAATGTAGAGCTATTTCAGATGGATTTTAAAGTAGCTGTAACTCCTGTTCAGGATGCTTCCTTGTACTGCGCCATATGTACTAAGCAACTAAGCTAGGTTTTATCCCTGCTCACATTTTGACAGGCACCGTCTTAGTAAAGCCACAAACCATTATCAATTTACCTATGAATGGAGTCTCAGTGGGTTACAAAGGCTCCCAACACAATAATCTCCTTACCTACAACAACCTAAGCTCTTAGGAAGCAGTGAAAGATTGATAGTCATTTGATAAACACCAGGTGAAAACAAAACTGAAGATATTAGTTATTACCTTTAAGGTATTCTGTTGAATTATTAAGAATGAATAGGGTTTATCATGGTAATCCTCCTCTTCAATGGCAGATTTATAGACTGGTCATATTTTAATGGCAATTAATTTACACGGTAATGCAGATTTATTGAAGTAACATACAGGGTGATCAGAGTTATTAGATCCAGATGTTTGCTGGCCAGATGCAGGGGTACTTAGCACTTCAGAGCACTATTTTCACAGTGCCCTAGTATGGCTGAATGCATGGAATACTTGTGAGTAACACTGTTTTCTATCTAGTTTATGAAGGTGCATGTGTTCAGCTGGGCATATATACATAACTTATCTTCCATATAGTAAGATACAGCCTATTTTTTCCACAAACAGCATGAAAACCTTGTTGGCATCTATGGCTCCAAGTCTCTATACCAGCTGGCAGCCTACTGACTGAAACATGAGGGCTTCTAACATCCACCTCATTGGGGTGTTTTGTTAAGTCTTTTGAAGCAATTGTCCTGTATCAGTAAGACTGTGATAACTAATTATTGCAGCACCTATTGCAGCATGCCTCCTGGGCACTTACAACAGTTTAAGTAAAAATTTCTTTCCAAAGGTCTCATTTTCTCATCAGATTGTTGACTGTTGGCTGCATATTTGGGAGCCAGTGTCACTTGTTTACGACATGGATAATAAATCCTCACCTTTTCCTCCATTCTGAACCCAGTTTCACATCAAGAGAAGTAACTTTTCATCACGTAATTTTGACAGCTGTTTTGAAAAAGGAGAAATTATACTGGTTTTGTCAGATAGTGCTTATTTCAGAATTTGGCAGATGTAGTATTCCTGTGCTTTCTGCCTAACATAAATACATTAATTACTGCGTCTACATCTTCTTGTTTATTTGAGTTTTTATTTGCAAGAAAAGTTTCCTAGTATAAATAAATGTTTAAATTTTTTAGAAACCTGAACTTTTTTTTATGCAGCATAGTATAATCCCCAAAGCAGCTGCTTTGTGAAAGAAAAATTTAAAAAAACTTCACTTCTGTGGGAAGAAAAATTCCAAATAAAAGTAATTAGGCCAAAATACCAGTTATTTGTTTTGGACTTGTAGAGTGGTGCAAATGCTTTAGTGTAGTGGCCTCATTTTGAACATTTTCTCATTTGCTCATTTTCTTCTCTGGATCAAGTCCCTCACTAAGTATTCCCCAGCACAACTACTTTTTCATATCCTGAGGGGCTAGCTTGGTGTACCCTGGAAACTCCAGCACAACCTCTGAGAAGCACTCCAGAGGGCAGGACTAAAGCAGGAGGGCAACCCTTACTCAGCTCTTTGTCAGAAAAGTGGATGCACACCCTACATAGCCCCCAGATTTGCTGTCAGTCAAAGAGAGAGGAGCATTTGGAGTCAGGGCATTAGGGAAATTTAACAATTAGAAGAATTATGCAAGGCAACCTGCTGCCTACAAAGGATTTGAGCTAAGCACAATTGTCATATTAGCTGAAACTACAGAGTTTATACTGCAATACTGTGCCATCTACACAGCAAATAAAATGTCAGAAATATGCAGAGGCATCCTTCCACAAGTACTTTCCTCAGAGTCAGTGAGTTTAGGTATGCTTTATGGGGAACTATTTGGAGGCATGCTCCATAAGAGATACCTCCATTCTCTCAGTAATAGCTCTGGTAATTTTATACAGCTAAAACCCATTTCTTATGCAAATATAATTAGGTTGGAAAATTTGCTCACAAAGTTTCATTTACCTCATCACATAAATCATGTTACTGTAAGATTCAAAGAAAAGTAGTGCATTTGATAATGATGTAAAATAAACATTGAAAGGATGACTCCCTATTTGTTTACTTTTGAATATCTTGATCAAACATTACATTTTTCAGAAGAGACTACCTGTTCTGTACATATGTACAGCACTAATACCACAAAAATTTTACCTTAGATTCTTGGAAGCACACAGGATCACTTGTTTAACTCATCTGACCCTCTGCATAACACAGTCCCTGGATTCATACCACTGATTGCTACTGGATGACTGTCATTTCTGGGGAAACTAGACTGTACCTTTCAAAATGCCATTTAGTAGTCGCACTCTTCACATTAGAAGACCAAAGTTCTTTCAAAACCCAAATTAACTATTTATACATATGTGTGACTTAGTTCTGTGCTCCTAGTTTTGACTTCCACGTCTGGTAACTAAAGAAGTCTGTTACTCTCATAAAAATCCTCCTGCTCATGAGCACAGCATCTAATTCTACTCTTTCCTAGGCAAATATTTTGGGTATTTTATCTTCTAACTGTAAAAAAATCAGAGTAAAATAATAATAGAATGATATAATGGAGAAAATATTTCTGTCTAAAACATGACATTAAGTGGGAAACTCAACTGCAGGCTAGTTTTTTTTCCTAGAGGTTGAGGAAATACAACACTTATTTGCCCACCTGGACAAGTTGCATACATATATATATATATATATATATGCACACATATATATTATGTTCACCTGGCAAAGTATTCTCCAGTAGTGTGGAGCCACATACAGACTACAGGAAGGCTTAAGTAATTGAAAGAAACAGAAAAAAAATTGTAACAACAACCTTTGCATTAGATGCTACAGAAATAAATAAATAAATACATAAAAGCCCAGCAGAGAGCTTGGAACCTTATTGCTCAAACAAGACAAAAATATGAATTTACTCAAGGTTACCTAGTGTGTCTTCAGCAGGACTAGGTAAGAACCCTCCCTGGAGCCTTTTTTTGGCACCTGAGCATTTTGTCACATTGCTCCTCATTTGCATAAGGGCTCTACTATAAGTCATTAAGAGGAAAGTTTTTTAAAGCTGACTAAGGACATCAGAATATGACCCATACTCAGGTATGTGTGGCAATGTCTTATACTGGTCAAATAAATCATAATGTGTTTTTATGGCTCACTATGACTGTTAAATCAGGATACTCAGAAAATGAAAAGCCAATCTCAGTACCACACCCAATAAATTATGAATTTTGAATTGTGATTCCAGGCTGCAAACTGAGTTGTATCAATACTTTTCATAATTAGATCTAAGATCCACCTGGCATGTTTCAGGAAGCATCACTATTATAGCAAGCTTGTCAACATAGTAAACTTCCCAAGAGCACCTACAACTCAGGCAAGCGTATCTATCATTACCCTTAGAGAAGAGTGGCCTTGATATATAGGATGGAGGAAACCAAAGCATAGAAGGTGGCATGCAGGCAAGCTAGGCATAGGCTCCTTTTTACCTGACGAACATATGTAGCATTTTCAAATCCCTTTTCAAAACCCCTTTATAGCATGAAGCATGCTTAAAACTGCTGAATGACAATATGGGCCACAGCATGGTTGGAAATTTTCCAGATATGCTGCTAGTCCTAATTCCTCAGTCCCCATCCCTACTATTGCAGCACTTTAATCGTGAGCTGTTCCACTAGGTTAGATATTAAATTGATCACTCAAAACCTGTCCCATAAAGGCTCAGATTCTTTCAAACACCTTCATGCTCACATGCTACTAACACTGAGCAAAATAATTACTCCAAGCATCCATGTCTCTTACCATTAGGCATCACCATATATCAAGTGGTTTGTAACCAGTTTGTGTCTACAACTCTATTCAGCCCAGTAATTTATGTAAGTGCATATAAAAAAGGGAAAAAACCTCAGCAAAATCCATTTCACAAGAGAAAATTTGAATCTCTAGCTAGAATTAATTTGTTAGCCTTTGTTACTTTGACTAGTGGGCAGTTGGATTCCTTTTCTCACAAAAGTCTTTTTATTATTTGCCCTCAGAGGCATTCATTTCAGAGAAAGAGAAAAATAATAAATTTCACTTCAAGCTATCTGTGACAAATACACTGTGATATTTGATTTTCCTTGTCTTTTTGATGTCACTTCTAAATAAATACTGGTGGCCTGTCATTGTACAGCTATAGCCAGAAATGTTTTCATCCAAAAATTTAGATTTTTAAACAAATGTGATGGGCAACAGAAAAGACATGTTTTCCCAGTGGCTTTTAGTTTCCACAAATGCTTACATCTTTTGATTCTACAACTTTTAGAGATGAGACAAGCTGGAATTAAGAACAGAAGGAGGTCATGCTTTTATTTCCTATTAAATAAATAAATAGAAATTATAATAGAAAACAGGTAGAGAAATTGGCTGGTTTTATGCTGCAGTAGAAACACGATCAGATCTTTTTACAGCCTCAACACAACCAAACTCTGGGTAGTTCTGATCCTTTGACCAAGTCTGAATTTTATGACCTTTTTTTGCAAAAGCCTGGACCTTTATTGTACCCAGAGGTTGAATCCCACTTATTCAGTACAAATCTACTGAACTAAATTAATTGGTATTTATCTGAATGCAATTCAAATTAGATAGTCCTTCAGGTTCCAAAATTTCTGATGCAATGGAAAGCCTTAAAGACTATATTTATCCCAGACAATGAAATTTTGACACAAAAAAAATTATTTCAATTTGAATCTTTCATTTTGTGTCCACCTTCACAGTCTATGCTTCGTATTCTCCTCTTTGAAAACATAGGGTATGAACAAGGAGGAATCTTAGTTATAGGAGGTAAGTGTATAAATAGACAGAAATGGGAAACATTTATCAGAGGAAGTAATGCTTGTCAGTTGAGAATATTATGAGTTTTGAAGGACTGTTTCTTCTATGGAAAAACTCAACAATACAACATTTGCATATATAGTATTTTTCAGTATCAATTTTCATGCAGAGTTTATGTTAATGTAGATGGTCTACAGACTGTTAAGACATTAACTGTCTAACAATATATTATTTATTCTCTTTAGCCCAAAGCATGATTTTGATTTTAACATACCAAAAAACACACAGCACCATATTGCTGGTATAAATAAAGCATGTGGTCAATAAAGAGCCTAACATGACATTAGCAGGATTTTGTCTGACATTTGCCTGGGAAGAGCTGTTTGTAATGCACATCAACACCAAGGCTCATTGCGCTCATATCTGTACAGCAGGTCTGTCTAATACAGCCTAATCAAGCATTGTACTGGTGAACTTGGGTTGATGAAGCCATTCTTATTTTTGTCTAACTGTAGTGCAAAAAAAAGGTGATCCCATCCCATTTCCATTGCAATGCCAACTATTTACAATTCAGTGAAAATTCAGTATCATTTTATATGATACTATTTGTTCACAATTCAAAGCATTCTTTAGTTAAGAAGCAAGTAGGGGTGAAGCTTTCTCTAACAGTCTAAGTGGGAATAGATCCCTGTTCAACTCTGAGTAGAAACTCCACGTCCTGCTGTTTAAGTGTTTAAGTGTAAACTGCAATACCAATATCTAGACATTCTGAGATTGCTATTTTGACTGAATCTACACTCCCGCTAGAGTTCAGTCTTATTAACAACCTAAACATAGAAACTTCTGCCTAAGGGAAGATGTTCCTGACAAGTCTCTGGAGAGAGGTGTTCAAAACACCACTGCTCAAAACGTGTTGTCTTCCCTTACCAACTGGATTGGCAGTGATGCTTAAGTTCAGCAGGATGCAATTACATAACCATCAGCAGTTCACAGTATACTTATCCAGGTCCTGAATTCACCTCAATAATTTACACTTTAAAAACTATTTCAAACATGACTACTTGCCCAGTCCATAAAATCCATTATTAGTCAGTCTTAATTGATCTCCAGAGCAGAAGGCTGAGCAAAGACAAGAAACTCTTCACAGGCACATGTGAACGGACACACAAGCTTCACACAGAATAAGAAACACCTTCCAGGAATATAAATCTACAGAAATGCTAACCTGAAAAGTACTATTTCTAATGTTCACCAACTACTTAAACTGAGGTGAAATTACCAAATTAAGTTGCTTCAAGTGTGGGCTGCCACTAAGATGGATGCTTCTGTGGTTCTACAATAATTTGGGTCAGGGAACTAATCCAACTGAAAAACCAACCTGCTCCTTCTGCACAGGTAAGTTTTCATCCAGTTCCTTGCTTAACTTCCCTTTGCAGCCACATAAGCACAAGTGTCAGCACAAAGGCAAGTACAGCAATCTGAGTGCCAGCTGCTTGGCGTTTTAAAATCCTTTCCCTCTAGCTGTTTTACAGACACTGCTTTCCCAGTTTCTTCACTAATACAGCTCCTGAGGCAAGAATGACAGGTATTGAACTACATAAATTGAACTCTACACAGTGCGCTGGCTAGTATTCAGTGTGAAGTATTTCATGTGCAAGAAGGGAAAATCCCTAAAAGATTCAACTTGGAAAGGGATAAAATATGAACTAGCAGCATTCAGAAAAACACAAACAGGGACAACAGGGCAGCCAGCTGCCTCACCCTTAGACAGGCCTATCAGCATTCACCATGTAGGAATAAATACTGATGATACTAAAACATTTGGAAACTGATGCTTTTTTATTCAGTAGAGCAATGACACCTTTCATAAAATACCATATTGCAAAATCAAAATATTTGCAGCTGTATCCTTTGGTAAAAAAATAATTTTTCATTAAAATATTTTTGGGAAAGTGTTTCTTTCAGCAGTCCTTACCACTGTTTTCTAAGTAGTAATACCAACGTATACCAATCAGGGACAAGCCAGCTCAAAGAGCAGTCTACAGCCAGAGGGTTTGTGACACACTGTTGGTACCCTAAGCCTCCCCTTTCCTAGAAGGCAGATTTATCTATTGTCACTCAAAGGAATTAACCATTGCTAGGAACATGTCAGAAAAGCATGTGACTGTGAGTATAGCAATCAACGAGGAGGGAGAGGACCCAGACAATTCTCATCACTTTATCATCCGATGGCAAAACCGCATGGAATTCAGAGAGATCCACACAGTGCCCTGGATTCTGATTTTCAGCTCTGCAGTTGTCTCCTTTATGACAGTGGGTTAATTCCTTTGTTTTTTAGGCAGTTTGCTTGTTTAGCCTGTTGGTATTGTGAACTCAAGAGGGCTAAGGCTGTTTCCTATAATGAATTTAACATTTTGTCATGTTTTATTAAAGATATTTCTCTAAAATTGCTGCATTGTTTATAGACTTAACCATATATCACTCCCTGATAGCAAATTTCTCAAGTTTTTCCAGTTCCTAAAGTTACTGGAGCTTGCTTACATGCTACTCATGCTTTCACCACACACCATGCTCCTTACATGTGTTTCAGTGTCTTGTTTCTTCTGGGGAAAAAAAATTATCACTGGCAGGAACACTAGGTGAATGTTTGCCTTGGCAGCAATGGACATCACTTCCTAAGAAGGTTTATACTAGAGGAAAATAATTTTTCATAAATTTAATCCTCCTAATATGCTGTCAATTTGCTGCAGCAGACACAGTCTAGCATGGAACTAGAGCAAACACTTCTAGGCTCCGTGCAAGATAGGAAACTTCCCAAGAGATTAATGATTCAAAATCAATTTCTTAATCACAGAACATGAAATCTGACATTTCAAAGAAGCTTTCATATTTGATGATTCATGCTTTACCTATGCTCCTGGAAAATACATTTTTCTAATTGAAGGTTATTGTGAAACCTGATGAACATCAGAGGATTTTTATTTGAAATAGAAAATAAAAATTATGTGCTACTGTGCACAGGAAAAGATAGGAGATGAGAATGAAGGCTGCACTAATATTTAGGTGGTGGTAATAATTCTAAAATGTCAACAAGTTAGACTCAGGTTAATCACAAACCAGCATTTTCAGCAGTAAAGTTGGAAGAAAGCACGACTTCAACCCAAACAGTGTCATTTTTAATCCAAGCCAAAATTTTATAGTTAGATTTGAGAGATGATAATTGCTTTTTCCATTTAAAAATAAAATTAAGGAATAGTCTAAAGTTTAAATGAATTGTATTCTGAAAAATAGAAACTTCATTTCAAGAAAATTAAAAAGAAGATCTATTTTTTTTAAAGCAGGAGTGTGTCTTCACAAATTAGTAGAGAGATTAATCTGAAGCAAGTTTTTTTCAAAACACTATTTTGCTTGCTATTCAGTTGAAACACTTTCTCAGACTCTGATTCACTAAAACATGGGTAGTCCCTGAAAGAGCTGACAATACCAACCTGTGAGTTTCAGCCAGTTATGAAACTAACATGCAAGACTTCAGTTGGGAGAGTCAGACTTTGGCCTTTCACTCTCTTGTGGGTGGCCTTCACACATTTTGTGCCAGTAGGAACTCCCATCTGATGGGCATTCTGTGCTGTGCCAAAAATTAAGGGGTTGCTGTAATGGTTTTCTGAGCAAAGTTATTTCTGTGATAATCCTTTAAAGGCTCTGCATAGCTAGACATAAACGAATATATGAAAAGAGGGCAACTTTCTACTATATGTTTCATAAGATACATTTTGTCATAGCTCAGAGATAATTTTTATTTGTGCCTTCATATTACTTTATCTGCTCTAGTTATTTGTTTACTTTCATTAGCTACCTTACTTATTTTTGCCAACCATCTCATTCATACCTGATGTCACAAACTGGAGTAGAATAAATTAATCCCAGTTAATACTTGTGAGAAGTTTTGAGATCCCCAGATAGCAATATATTCATAAGTTTTTGGTAACATTTACCCCAAAACATTAGAGTTTATGTCACATACCGATACCACAAAGCATTTAACTAATGTCTGGTCTGTAAAGGGATACCACTCTTTGTCTGAGTCTGAAAAAGGCAAGCACTCTTAAGTAGAAATGGAAATTAGGACATCATAAATTTATTTGTTTCTCAAGTTACTCTTAGATTCAGACTAAGACTATTCATGAAATAGTCTTACTTGGACAGATTAAATTCTGGACTGATGGATCAGTAAATGCTTTGACAGAGAAACAATCAAAAGTTCCTATGGCGTTCCTATGACTGCTTTATGTGAATGCCAAAAAATTTAGGCGTTCCAATTCTGAGCAATTAAAAGTTGTCTAGAAAATATAAAATCTAAACTATGGATACAACTGACACTACCATAAATTTTAGCTAGAATTGCATTAGAAATGGTGGAAAATTATCTGGAGTCTAGTCCAAGTCTCATCTACAAACTGAGCTGCTGACAAACATGCTTACCTCTCTAAAGAAAGCCTGGAAATGCAGCCCCTTTCACAGTCCATAAAGTCTTTCAAACTGGATGAAGCAACATGTATAAGAAATGTCCCAGCAAAATGGAAAACAGATGCCTAAGTCAGAGCTAAGTTAAGAACCCCACACTAAACACTGCTATTGAAAACCAACTCAGTATTCCTTTGCCTGTAACATCCAATCCTGATACAACACAATACCACGTGCCACCTCCACTCTTCTTGAAGCAAAGAAAACAGAACCACCTACTGAGATGTTCTGTGGGTTTTGGTCACAGAAAATCTCTTTCTTTTATATGTCCTAGAACACTGAATTAAAAAACACAATGGTGCTTAGTCTTTTTGGTGCCTACTTGGTTTGCCATGATGTGGTCTCTCCATCTTTAAAATTGTTCGCAAAAAAATCCAGTTTTAAAAAACTTTTATAATGGGAAGGAAATAAATCCATATAAAGTAATCAGCCAAGGTAATGAGAAAACACTGGATACAGAATCTTGTTTAACATACCACGTTGAACCACTTTAACTTTCCTTTAGTTTTGGCTTCACTAACACTAATAAGCCCAGTTCCAATTAGATTTGTGTTAAATATGCTTCATGTCCACACACAATGTGTCTAAAATAGATGTAACTGTCAACATGAACAAACATGCAACTTGTGTTTTCCTGGGCTGGCACAAATTTGTCTCATGGTAAGTGAGTCATCACTACTTTGTTGTCAAGATACGTTTTTTTTTAAATTATTCCTCTGTTTTCCAAAATCATAAAATTACAGTAATTTCACACTCATAAGCCGCTCCTGGTTATAAGCCACACTTCCAGGTAGCCAGGAAGACCACGGAATTTGTCCATAAATAAGCCGCACCAGGTGATAAGCCACACTTTTTTTTTAAAAAAAGCGAGGATCCATGTGCAACAAAGTAACAAGTTAATAACAGAAACGCGTGATAGCAGAGTTTGGTGTCAGATGCTCAATTTGCAAACAGTTTTCACAGACCGGTGAAGCCTTTAAATGCAGCCCCAGGTGCCCTCCCCATGCCGCGGGCCCTGGCACTCCTGCCCCTGGCACTGGCTGCCGTGGCTCCCCGCCTGCTCGGCAGTGACTGGGGCTCCCCGCACCACCCAAAAGCGGCCCCTCAGTGGGCTCGGCTTCACACCTCAGCTGCCCAAAAGCAACTGCTTGGCGAGCTCAGCTTCATGCCGAAGATGGCCAAAAGCGGCTGCTCAACTGGCTCAGCTTCGCACGAAGCCGGCAGCGGCTCAGCGATAGCTTCCCACCCGGCCGGCTTGCACTTCCAGGTTGGCATTTCGCCAGAATTTGTCCATAAATAAGCTGCACCTGGTGATTAGCCACACTTCTGGGATCGGCTCGATTCTTCAGTGAAATAGGTGCGTCTTATCAGTGTGAAATTAATGTATGTTTGATAGACAGACTAAAATCTTAAAGATCCTGACTTTATCCATGCTTTCTTGGTATGCTATCCTCTGCTAAGGTCCAGCATGTGGAGGCTAAATAACATAGCTAAAGTTATACCATACACCAGCCACAGAATTGAGACTAGCGTCCATGCCAAGCCCCCGAATCTCCACACCAATGCAGAAAGCATGAACAATGCCACTTCCAAATTCATTAACAAGAACATAGTTGTGTTGCAGACACGTAATGAATATGTGGAAAGGTCTTTTGTTCTGCTATGATCTGGAGTCCAGCTGTGAGGGCAGAGATTTAAAATGGTACAATAGCTGTAGGGTTTGAAACATATTTCCGAGATCTTTATAACATCCCACATTCTGAGTAATGGCATGTGACAAACAGGACAGTAAACTAAAGACTGTGTGTCATGTTTCTGGTGGAGACTGCTGTATAGTTTCCTCTGCCTTCCTTGGATCCTCTTTAAAAGAAATGGCATGAAGCAGAGAAGTGTCCTTTTCCTTTATGAAGCTGTCTGCCTTGATGCCTTTGTTAGATACTTAAAGGACTGAGATCATAAAAAACAAAACAAAACAAAACAAAACAAAACAAAAAAAACCCAAAAAAACCACAACTACCCCACATGAATTTCATCAGTAACAAGAACCAAAGTTATGTGAGTTACATCACGGAGATATTTTTCTTAGCTGAGACAAACTGGAGGGATAATGTAGCCTACTGCCTGGATACCTAATATTCTTTATGCTTTTCCTAGAGATGTGTGGTTTTGACAGCTGCAGAAATTAAAAAGGCTATTAGCATTAATTATCAGGTATTAAACAAGATTATGCTTGTAAAATAATACCAGAAAAGTTGAGGGTGAACAAAGAAGTTAGATGTTTTAAAGTGGGTGGTCCAGTGCTGGAAAGATTATAGCAAGATTCAATTCAATCATTCACCTTGAAAATTCAGAGGTGGGTGGCGACTGATAAATGAAATGAGCATGTGAGCAAAAATTAACATAGGTAGAGATGGAAGTCTTTGCAACACTGAGTAGAATACAGAGTACAACTGACTTTTCAGAATTCCTAAGAACTACAGGAGGTATGAATAAAGCCAAACTTCAGATTAAATTAGTTGACTCATATTCTCACACACTCTATAGCCAATTAAAGAATAAAGTGCCTGCAGAGAGAAAGTGATTACTTAGGTTAGAGTACAAAATTAAACAGTATCCTCCATCTACAAGCCGTTCAGAAGAACAGATTACAATTTTACTACTCTGGCACCCAGAAACTCATGGTTTGGTGTTAAATAGAAACTATTGCCCCTCTCCAGAGTTTGGAATCTCAGTGAGAGAACAAAACTTTCAGTGCCTGGGGAACAGAAGGATGAAGAGGTTAAATTACATCCCTAAAGTTGCATATTGAGTATATGACAAAACATAAAACAATATAGTCTTACATCCTGGACTGGATGCAGCATACCATGAACAAGCTCTTCCCCTGAAACTGTATTCACTCCTGTCTTCATATGATGCATTTTCCAAGGTGTGAAGAAGCATTTGCAGTCAATTAAACTGAATCCTTTCGATTTTTCCAATTAGTTCAAGGAATAAAAATAATCACTTCATCTTTAGCTTGCTCACCAGTCTGCACAGACTCAGTGAGTGCCTCAGACTTTTTAACAACTGCTGAATTCACTGAGACAATAATAATGCTCTGTATCTCTCAATCACTTCTGGGAAAGGACATAGGAAACTGGAATTGGACACTTTGAATACACCTCTGTTTTCCAGGGCTTTGATTTGTTGGTAGAATGCACTGAAATAAGAACCTCAGGGCAGGTTTTCTGCCTTGATTTAGCAGGTTATGTACTGTCTTGACAGACTTTATCATGCAAACTTCAATTGCTCAGGTCTTAGAGATACTATAGACACCAACATGAAGACATTGTCTGTGCTTTAAGAGGAGCATGGAATAAAAATGCTCAACTGAAACTACTTTGCAGAGACAAATGGTACACTTATCTCAATGTTTTGTAAGCATGAACACTTGGAGTTAGGATTCTGTTCAGAGCCTACAAATTAGCTTTTGCTGCCAAGGAATGACTATTCCATTCTAAATTGGTGGCTCTCAACCATAACCATCACCAAGTAGTTATTTGAATTTGTGCTATGAATAGGAAAAGCCATAATTCTGTAAAATCATAGAATTAATTATTCAAGTTGATAACTTTCTACAGCTCTCTGAAACTTCAAGCAGGATGCTTAGCCCTTTCTGCCTTTCAAATTCACCACCATCATGATTACAACAGTAAGTTGTATTTGGACTTGAATGAAGCAGAACTGATCTGACTTCTTTTAGGGAAGAAAGTCAGCATTCTATCACCATGTGGTACCAGATCAGTATTCTGTCTTTAGCACAATCATCCCAAGAAGTGGGAAGGAGGTTCAAGATGAACTGTTGTAACTTAGTTGAAATTCCCACAAATGTACTGCTGGTATTAAGACAGCTATTATTTGTACTGTAGCAGTGTGTAAGAACCCCAGGGACTCACCTGGGCTAGGTACTGTATTTCCGTTTCCACCTCCTGTCTTGCCAACCAAGTCCCCATGCTCACTCTGAAAGATATGAGGCACTGAACCAGCCTTTTAAAATGTCATCATGTACACTCAGGCCAAGATGATTGATGGGCGATGTCTCCAGCTGGGAAGGAATCTTGTTTGAAAGTCAGAAGCATAACTGAGCCCAAGACATTTGCTTCCAAAGTGGAACTGGCAACGCTCCTGCTGTCTGCCAGTTCCACTCAGCACTCCACAAGCATTTCCGGCATTTTCTACAGGAAGCAGCTTTGAAGACTGATTGGGACTGCCTTTCCCATCTGGCAAACTTCAGGGACCTGGAGCCTCTGGGAAATTAGCTTCAAGATTTACCTTTAGCTCCTCGGCAGCAGAGTTTTGTCTGGTAATGTGCTACAGCCTCCACTAGTCACTAGTGACAGCCTCTGAACACTGCTTTTCCAGCATCACTTTCCTTTAGCTTGGACTTTAACTTCAGAAAAGAATGTTGTTTTCAAAAGGAGTCTGAAATCTCCTACTGAAAATAGATCTTTGTGGTAGGCCCCTTTATCCACAAGAAAATGTTTTGACTTCAGAGGGAAAAACCATGACAGTGGGTTCAGCACAACCGAGTGTTAAACAGGATGATAAAGTTCTCAGATCATCTTACTTGGCTTTCTTGGAAAACTAATGAATATACTATGAAGTTTCTAACCTAAGAATAAAAGCAAATAATTCATAAAGTATATCTAGATCTCAGCGTTAATCAGTATTTCCTTCCAGGCTCAAACACCTTAAAAGTCATGTGGATATTCTTAACTTAAAACAATTTACAACCTTGAACTTCATCTCAGATTAACACATTCTCCTCAAATGGATTCAAATATTATGAACTGATTGAGAGGAAAAAAATTAGAAGTTCATAGTAATTTGCAACTTCTCCAAGCTTTTTCCATTTAATGTAGTTTTTTTTAGTGATCAGGTTTTGATCAGCAAAAATTTAAAGGATTTTTTCCCCTTTGGTTATTTTGCTTACTTTGCTGGAAATCCAATTAGGAAAATACATAAATTTATAAATATATAAACACCTACAAAACTAAATTGGACATCAAAGTTTTCCAGAAAAGTGACATTCCTCCTCAACTATTTTGGGGCTTGTTAAAATTTTTGGTTTATGACTCTTCAATTAAATTCTTTATCAAACCAGCATTTTTTTCTTGAATATTCCCAACTGGATGTAAAGTCAGTTTTTATCACAAGAATTTAATGAAGCAACCTTGAGCAGCTCTACCATTTTTTATTTCTAAATAAAATTTTCAGAGTACATTAATAACAGGCATGAGAGGAACACTGTAAAATTGAAGATAACCTGCTACACAAGTAACAAGTGTAGCTGAAGAATGACGAAGCAAGTTTACTCAGCAGTGAATTACAGCTTGCTTCTCTGTCCAGATGTTAGGTATGTCCAGACAAATAAATGCAGGCAGTTGGGATTTTTACTCTACCATACCTCACACAAGCCAGACAGCAGCCAGCTCTCCAAAAGCCATGCAACCATATGAACATGGCATTGAGCCTGAGCTAATATATCTTGCTTTTCAGCACCAGCATATGGCTTCTGAATTGGACTTCTCCTGTTTGGTGGACTCAAAAAAACGGGCAAAGC